>JAQQAF010000001.1:3615000-4215000 GCA_029747655.1 Ensete ventricosum | reverse complement strand
TAAGGCTTGTAAGCGGGAGTGCTAGTTTGCAAGAGCAATATGTAAGATCAGGGAGTAGCGGACTCCAACTCAAGGCAATAAGGATTCAATCAAAGAGTAAGGCTTGGAAGCGGGAGTCAAAGAATGATAGTTAGGAGTTTTAGACTTTAAGGCAGTATTTGAAGAGCAGGAACTTGGGCTTTAAGACAGCAGTTTCAGCTTTATAGTTAGGAGTTTTAGACTTTAACTAGAGCATAGGAATTTAAGTTATTAGTTTTATTTTTAAGCGACAACTCCTCTGATGTGCCGCCCTTGTCTTCTTATACTGATAGATTGAATTCTTTATCGTAACTTTCCAGCGTTATAACTACTATATACTATTAGTCTTCTTGGCCTGCCTACTCTTAGTCTTAGCCTACTTTTCCCGTTCCTAGCCTTATAGCTCGTCTCATAGGGTATGCTTACTTTGAATACAAGGGCTGGCTTACTTTGATTTACAAACAAGGGATGGGCCCAATTCTCTCTCTTAATTTTTTTTTGGGAATATTGGACGATGTGGATTGTTTTGTATGCAAACCTCATATGCGAGGTCTTAAAGTATTTGTTGTGTCCATGTCTTTGTCCACCACACAAAAAAATGCCATGTGCTAGCTACATGCTTCTCATATGCAATTCAGGTGGTAAGCGCCTTGCAGGTGCATTAGCTGCCCTTTTTCAAGCCTTTGCATTCTTGCTGATTTATGTCTCTGAACTGATGAGTCATGAAGCAGGACTAGATGTAGACTTTTTGGTGAACAAATGATATATGTTTTTTATTCTTTAAGACCCTTCATTGGGTTTCATGGTGGTTGCAGTATTCATCCATCAAGCCATTGGGTGATAGGGTGCTAGTTAAGATCAAGTCCTCGGAGGAGAAAACCGGTGGAGGCATACTGCTTCCAATGACTGCCCAGTCAAAACCTCAAGGGGGTGAAATTGTTGCTGTTGGAGAAGGCAAAACAATTGGAAATAAGCAAATAAACATCAGTGTTGAGGTATCTCTTTCGCTTGAAAATTTTGATGTTTCCATTTCACTCGAGGCCGATGTATATAGATAGTCATTCCTGAGAGTTTCGGCGAGAGTCAGTCAGTGTACATCTTAGTAACAAAAAATGTCCTATTCTTGATGTTGCACTAGATCTTGTGTCTCTTTGTAACATTGGACTTTTAGAAAGAGTGATATTTTTTTTTTTTTTACATGTTTTGCATTTGCATTCTGGGTATTTACAATCTGGATTTGGAAAATAAGGGGCCATATTGCAAGATTAAAAGATGAAATTTTGTAATATTCAACAGTCTTATTTTGTATTAATCTAAGTTCATTTACACTAGTTTCTCAATAGTTTATTGTTGTAGTTGGATACTTAAGGGTGTTAGTTTGTTGTTTTATTAGTTAAAATATCGTAATTGGATACCTGATCTTTCATCGTACCTAACCTACCCTATAATTTGTCTTTAGCAGCATACCATCATCTTGTTCCTTAAGTGTTTTATTTGGTTGTAGGTTGGTAAACAGGTCATCTACTCAAAGTATGCAGGAACAGAGCTCGAATTCAATGGTTCTAAACATCTTTTGTTAAAGGAAGATGACATCATGGGTATTCTTGAGACGGATGATATTAAGGACCTCAAGCCACTTAACGACCGAGTTCTAATCAAGGTTTGTTGCAATACTTGAAAACTTTTTGGTGGATACAATTTTTGCTTGCAGTCCAATCCCTACCTACCATGGTATATGGTAAAAAAAAAAAAAAAAAAAAAAAGACCCCTCCTCACTTTTCACTTTTTCACTTGAGAGCTTCATTCCATGACAACTAGGATCGTATTTACTTAATGTGGTTGGTTCCCCCCTAATTGTTTGATGCCAATGTTGCTTGAGAAGTACATGGCCTATCAATCTTTGCCCCAAAGTTAGTAGTTGATACTCATCTACATTGTTCTGGAAACTGAATTGAAAAGAAATAGCAGCTGTGTGTGTGTGTGTCATGATTTTTTTTTTTTCTTCATTCCCTTTCAAATTTTTTTTTTTTTTCCCCCCATGCTTTTTGACTCCTCCCAATTTAAGCCTGGAAAAATACTATCTAACACTTGCAATAAAGATAATAGGGACAATCTCACCAGGGGATCCTTGATGCTGCTGATACACCTATGGTTGGAATACAACATGAGAGCAACATGTCTCGTGTTTTTGTTTTTTTTTTTATCAACATGTCACACTATGAATGATATTATTGATCAACATGTCTCTTTTTTAATTATTATTATTATTATTTTAATGTGTGTGAAATCCTAGGTTGCAGAAGCTGAAGAGAAGACCCCCGGTGGCTTATTATTGACTGAGGCCGCAAAAGACAAGCCTTCAATTGGGACGGTGCGATTTCTCCCCATTTTTAAGAAAAAAGGCATATCAATCATTATTAACATTTTTTTAACCTTATTATTTATAAATAAATATAAATAAATAAATAAATATATATATATAATAATAAAATAGGTGATAGCGGTGGGGCCTGGGCAGTTGGACCAGGAGGGCAATACAAGGGCGTTGAAGATTAGCCCGGGGATCACCATCATGTACTCCAAGTATGCAGGAAGCGAGTTCAAGGGTGCCAACGCCGCTGATTACATCGTTTTGAAGGAGTCCGACGTGATGGCCGTCCTCCTCTCTTCATAGCCTGCCTCTGGACCGTATATGCTCTAATCCATCTATCTATCAAGTTTGGTTCTCCAGTCGGGGGAGGCCCTGTGGAATTTTGTAAACATTATCAACGGTTTGGGTACAAAATTGACTTTTTTTTTTTTTTTTTTTTTGTGGGTGCGCAGGTAGTTAGGTGGGTTATTCTCAAACAATCGGCTCTCCTCCTCCTCCTCCTCCTCCTCCTCCTCCTCCTAATGGATGAAGAAGCAAAGCGTCGTGGCTTTCATATTCTCACCATAAGGGACCGACCCCTTTTTAGTCGGGCGCCATATTGCCTGCCTGCCTCTAAAGATGACCTTTCAAATGATTCTAAGCACGGAAGTGAGTATCGAGGAGGTTAGCTTAAAAAAAAAAAAAAAAAAAGAAAAAAAAACCAAAATGATAAGAAGAACTACTTCTTCTTCCATATGAAGAAGGTATGTCACAATTTTCAATTAACTAACCAAGTTGAATTTAATTGAATATATCCTTTTCAACAAAAAACAACAATCTAATACATATATCTATGATTGATTAAACATCTAAATCAGTATATTATATTACATTCTTTCATAAATTTAAATTTCTCATAAATCAATAGATCCGAATTTTAAAACAAGAAAACCATGCAATCTAGTCTATAAATCACACCCACAAAAAAAAAATAACTCATGCAATCTACTGTATATAACTTTGATACAATCGATTTTTTAATCTGTAAACTACATTTTTCATGCTAAGATCACACATCGACATCATATGTTCTATATCTGAAAATCATAACTCATAAAATTTCTGGAAATAAGAAATAATACTAAGCATGATCCAACAACTTTTACATATTAAAATCCCAAAATATAAAATTCATAATACAAAAAAGACAAAAGTCAATAACCTATATCTCCTAAAGATCTATCATCTTCCTTTGATTGGGCCTCTCCACTAATTAAGCTGAGCGAGGGTCTCCGGCATAAGGAAGGAAACCCAATCATGATAATTTCGAAATCATTTATTCAATTAAAATAATCTAGTCCCGTATCTAACTTATCTACATCTATTAGGATCTAGATCTCCCCACTAAGCATTTACACGCTTAGAATGTTGTGTGTATCTATTATTATACCTTCATATTCTATCTTTATATTTCTTACAATATATTATTTTAAAATCCTGTATATCATACCTTTATTTGGCCGTCAAGCTTCAAGATTTTAATCAAAACCTGTTCTCTCGACAATTTTGGTAATATAATTCATGTTAGAACTCTCTTCATAGTACCTGTCGAAAAAAAGGAGAACAGATTAAATATATAAACAAACCTTTCTGCATCAGTGTTGGGGATCTCATTCCTTGAAGGTCCGCCATTTGTTATGCCTTTTTCTACATGACATGCATGAATCTAACTGCATCAGTGTTGACCAATAAAAGTTGTTCCATGATAAGGTTAACTCTAAATTCATCTTTTAATTAATATTTATAGTTGTGGATTTTCTGTAGCTTATGACCTCTTTTGTTGCAGTCCCATTTATTTATTTATTATTCTCTTTCATCTGGCACAGCAAAGAGTAGCAAAATTTCATATGGAGTTTATATATATATATATATATATATATATATATATATATATATATAACTTGTAAGGACTTTATTATTTATTTCATTTTGTTGTCCTTATCAATGTCAAGGCTATCTAAAGTTAGGAACAAGCATTGTATCTTGTATGGAGAACACTACTAACACAAAATGTCTAATTCTAAACTAATGATAACAGGCGCATTTAGCACTTATAAAAGTCCATTCAAGGTTTCTTCCACTTCCAATAATGGGATGTTTTACCAAATTATCTAGCGAAGAGGTGGTGATTAAAACATGACATCTAAATAAAATGACAGGTAAGAGATATGTTCATCCACAAACAAAGAAATCAAGAGGCACGATCAAGGAAACTATACTTATGGTTTCATTGCTAAACGTCACATTAAACATATCACTACATTGATGACACTAGACTGAAACATGATATCCAAAAATTGTTGTTGAATCTGATTTGACTGTGTATCCATTCTAACATTCGTCCATCAAGATTAAGCCAACCGAAAAAGGGTACGAAATTAGGACTTGGCATCCATCACAGGCAAAAGAAACATATATATGTTCAACTAGAAACGTTTTCACTATTAATCAGCAAAGGAATCAGCATTCGAGCAACGTAACTCCCAATCTCGAACCCAAATCTCCATGTCCACTGACTAATCGCAAACCTAAATCTCCTTGAGAAAGTCGTAGCGATCTAATAGAAACCGTTGCCAACAAAACAAATCAAGAACATCAAGACTTGTTGGACGCCAACCACAACGACTTCAAACAAAGATATCAAGAAGCACGAGTGTTCATCCAAGAAAATAAAGGAAAACACACCGTAGAGAAGACATCGAAAGATTGAAGAAACGGGGCTTGCTCGATCGCATAGTACCAGAGGCGGCAGGGGGGAGCGGTCATTGGGCCTACACCAGAGGCGCCTCCCAGCCGTCGGAGCCGGCGCAGGGCTCCGAGGCAAGGCAGGAACTCCTGACGCGATGGATCCAGGAGACGCAGAGGCCCGATGTCAGCCCCCGCCTCGGCGAGGCCACGGTTACCACCTCCGCCCCCGATCTGATGTCAATGTTCAAGAATATAAGAGGGGGGGTGGGGGAGAGGGCGGGCGAGACCAAATATATAGATAGAAAACGGGTCGGATTCTTTTGACGGGTGTGCAACATCCGTTTACGAACATTTGGCCTCCGTTACATCGACCGCTTGATGTTTTGTCTGCGTTGTAAAGCAACAGATATAAGATGCTTAAAACCGTCATTTAGGTCATAGTTATTTAATTATGAATTATATATATATATATATATAGTGAACAAGGGATAATAGGAATGAAATAGAAATGTTAAAGATATGAGATAGTAAAAAAATATATAATAGAATCTTCTTTTCTTTCATTGGATAAGTAAAAAAGACTTAAATACTCTTGAGATTTAAATATATTTATTTGAATAAAAAAATTAAGAGTATCTTTAAATCTTTTAAGGATTTAGAAAAAAAAAACTAGTTTAGACTGAAGGAAACAGCTATTTTAGCTAGTAAAGGTGTCGGACTTGAATCTTGTCACTTACCTTTTTAAAAAGTTTTAAAAAATAAAACTGATTTAGATTCTCAATGTTTGAGTTTTATTTAAATAGAGAAATTTTGCTTTTTATAACATTCAAATCTTTTTAAGATTCAAATAATTTAATTAGTACACAAAACTTGCTTTCTCATGTTTATAACTGTGTTTGAAACAGAGAGAATTTCCTTCTGATAACTGAAATAGAAATATTACACATAATTAAATGATATTAAATTTGAGATATAGATGAATAAAAAATTGAAAGAAAAACTTAAAATAGACCATATTTAAACTACCATATGAACTGATTTTTTAAAAAACAAAACCCTTTTATTAAGGGGAACTAAAGGATACTTCAAATATATATATATATATATATATATATATATATATATATATATATATATATATATATATATATATATATATATATATATATATATATATTTGTTTAACACTCCAAACAATTGGAGTTTGATAACTATAATATAGACTATTACTGTCATATTTAAACATGTTTGGTAAGGTTGAACAGCCCCTCGTCTATATTATCACCCCTTCCCACACCTCGTATCCATGGAAAGCTCCAATTTTAAAAGGAAGATTGCAGTAGAAATGGAAGTTGCAACTCAACCAATATCTTTCTTTATAGGCAAATATAACGAAATGTCACAAAGCATAGTCTAATATACAGAGCAGGCATCATTGTTTCTTCCCAATGGGTCCAATGAATTCACTGCATACAAAGAACCCGTGCTACAATAGACTAACTATTTACATGCAGTTTGAAGAGATTCCAATCGCTTATTGAAGCTGCTAACAGTTGAATCATCGATCCCTGCCAACACCATCTCCCTATGCAATATGTTGGTAGATTAATCAATCATGGGTACACTCCCAGCTGAACGAACTCAAACATTGCCGGTTGAAGCTGCCTTATTTGCACCTTGCAGCTGCTCCATAGGGGAGCTTGTGATGCTGCCAACAGACCCATGGGTCTGGGAGCTCAACTGGGGACTTGCCGGTGCAGCTGCAGGATTACCACTATTATTCATATGCTGCAACGCACCGGAGCTCAACTGTTGGGGGCTCATTGCGGTCTGTTGGCTGATCTGCTGGGGACTGATCTGCTGGTGCTGCATCACCATGGCTGTTGGGGAACCCACCATTGGCGGAGAGCCAACCTGAGGCTGCTGCAATGGGGAGCTTATCTGCTGCTGCATCTGCTGCTGCTGCTGCTGCTGTTGTTGTTGCTGCTGCTGCTGTTGCTGCTGCTGCTGTAGCTGTTGCTGCTGAAGGTGCTGCTGCTGTAGTTGTTGCAGCTGTTGCTGCTGAAGCTGCTGCTGAGGATTTAGGTAAAAATTGGTTCCAGGTATTTTGGGAGGACCCATAGGGGACATTGCACCCCGCTGCAAAGGGTTCATATTTGCTCGGTTCAGCGCACCCAGCATAGACAGGGCCGGCGAACTTGGAAGCATCTGGTTGGTATTTCCTGTCATACCAGCAATTCCAGACTGACCATACGAACCTCTACTTTGTTGTGCCATCCTCAGCTTTGTTGCCATTGCAGCTGCAGCAGCTTGGGCGTGTGAAAGAGAACTTGAGCGAGGACCAGGACTGAAATTGGATGCAGATGCAAGGTTCATCTGGTGGGGACTAATGTTGCCCAAGCCTGAAATGGGGGAAGATATGCCGCGGACACCACCCATGCCTATGACATTGCTCAGGCCACCGATACCCATCACATTGTGTCCCATGCTAATATTTGGATTAAGCCCCATCATCACCTTCCTTGCAAGCTGTGGCTGCTGTTGCTGCTGTTGCTGTGCCTGCTGATGCATCATCTGTAGCTGCAGAGGAGTTGGCTTGCTGTTTACCATCTGATTAGTGTTCATCTGCAGATTTGAAGCCTGACCCATTATCTGAGAGATTGGATTCGTCGTGAGCAGTGGAGATGACCGCTGAATGTGACTGACTGAAAGTTGTTGCTGTTGATGCAACTGTGATTGTGTATTCTGCTGCAGCTGCTGTTGTTGCTGCTGTTGAAGCAAAGATTGATCAACCTGCTGGATCCTAGCGGGCATAGCAGTGCCTGGCATATAACCTTGTGATATCGCCAGTGCCTGGCTGTTGTTTGCAGATGTCAGCATCCTTGGATTGGTTGAAGGGTTTTGGGAAGAATTAATAGGTCCCACACCATTGGCAACAGCTGGGGCAGCTACTTGCAGTGGCTGACCCGTAGCTAGTTCTGTTTGTTTCATTTCAGATGCAGTGCCATCTGACATTATTCCTGAAACTGGGGCCAAATTACTTGGAGGAGCAACCATGCGGATCGGTACAGGTCGGATTTGATCATCAGTTTTCTGATATCCATCATGCTCCATCTAAATAAAAAGAAACTCAGGAGTTTGATAATCTGGGTTGATTGACTTGAAAAACAGATATTCAACATCTAGGTCTTGCTTGGAATACTTACCAGTCTAGCAAACTGTGCTGCAAGCAAATCTGCATGGTGCTGATACAAGTAGCAATATATAAGATATGATGAAATAGTTCAAGTCAAATATGTAAGAAATTGGACCCAGCAGAAAGGAACTCACAGTTGTGGACAAGGTCAGATGGTAATCGTGACTATCAGAATCATCCACACAACCATACTGCATTGATACAGTGCCATCAAAGGGCTTCTCGGTCATCGTCAACCTCATAGGAACTAGAAAGATAAAAGTATTCCAAATCAGCAAACTATAAAAATCAGTCATCAGTTTAGGATAGATTGTGGGTTTTTAGCTTCCAGAAAGCTAGGTTTAAGCAACGTAAACCTTGATACAGCCGTTCATTGCGCAAAAAGTTCATTGTTCTGGCCTTATAAGTATTGATTGTCCCACCAATTAGAGACTTCGACATGGGTTTCATTTGGTCTGTGAAATCCTCACAATTGAATGAGTCAGAGAGATAAAATGCAAGTTGCTGAGTTGAATACTGTACTGGTTCCCTTGCAGGATATTCATCGACTTTGTTCTTCTTGACATTGAGTTGGTATCTGATGCCAAAAGCAGAACAAATTAGCAATGACCAATTTACTGACATCAATATTGTCACTCACTCATGTAAATCCAAAATGTTCCGAAATGATGTTCCTAATATCTACAGTGGCACTTGTGGCAACTATTCAAGTTATTGATTCCGTACATATATCTGATGTTTTCTAAAATATTAACATGGAAAAAGATAAGACACAAACTGCAGAAATATTAACATGGAAAAAGATAAGACACAAACTGCAGAAATTAAAAAAGAATTAAATATTTGAATTAAATACCATGATAAATGCAGTGTGAAAAAAAAGAAAAATAATCACTACAAATTATAAACATACCTCTGGGCTACCGCATCAATTTTTGCAAATCTCTCAAGAATGACTTGATCTCCCACAGGTGCAGTCCCAATTGATGGGCTGTTAGCAATCAGTGGAAAGTTCACATTATTAACACTGGCAGGAGATCCAACTGCACTCACAGCTGGTGTCTTTGAATTTTGTTTGCGTTTACCCGTCCCTGAGGTCTGGTGTTGTCGCACAGAGTCACTGGGACTAGAAGTCACAGAAGGGGCACCAATTGCAGCATTTGTATTTGCTGTTAACTTATCCTTTTGCACTCCCATAGCAGAAGCTGTTGCAACACCACCAAACTGCCCACCTACTGAACCACTAGAGATCTCTCCTGATCTTGACGACACTGGTGACTGAACCATGGGCCCAGAAGAAACTCGTGGACTGGGCACTGATTTCCTCCTTTGAAGTGCATCATCCTTTCCGGTGTCCTTCTCAGATACTGGTCGTGCATTCGTCCACTGGGCAGCAGTTGGAGGATGGTTTCTCATAGATGAGTGCAGCAGCAAATGTGCTCGTGACTGTTGCAGATCAAGAGCATTGTTATCTGAGTCCAGTGTTTGCAGAGCATCTTTAGATCTCTCAAGTTCTTGCCTATCTGTCTGATCTTCCTTAGCACCATATCTCATACCTTGTTGATTAAAGTAAATGGATGTTCCCTGCTCACGATTAGGTATATTACTTATCGTGGAAGAAGGATATCTTTGACCAGCCAAAGTAGAAGAGTACTGAATCCCCTTTATGTCTAGCTGTGACTGTAAAAGTTGGTTTTTCCATTGCATATCTGTACCTGCCAGTTGGGGGCCTGTTTGCTGCTGCTGCTGAATGCCGTCTAGTCCTATTGGTGTCTGCTTTTGTCTCTTCATGGCTGCTGCCATAGATGTCAACTGGGCATCTGGATTATCCCGCTTCATGGAAACAGGAGAATTACTTCCAATCGTGTCAGTATAAGAGCTCATCATGTTCTGAGATGATGACATTTTTGCATTAACCCCAGAAAAATTGGCTGGAAGTCCAGATGCATGATCTTGTGCAACAGTAGCTGGTTGAAGCTTGGATTGGGGAGGCAACGGCAAGGCAGCTCTGATGGCTTCCTGTCCATAAGTATTAGGTCTGAAAGATGGAATCCCACTTGATCCATGTTGCATGGGAATGTTATCATAAACTTGTTGAAGTGATGCATTGGTTATCTGGGTTCCTGGACCTCCTGCTACACAGTTAGCATTCATGGGTATCCTACCAATGCAGATATTCTTCTCAGAATTTACTTCAGAAACTTGTTGCAATCTCCTCCTTTTACAAAGACCAAGATTAAGCTGCAAAAATAAATTTGGAGGATAGATAAATAAGTAACCTCTGTCACATAGCTAAAGTGATCTTTAATTAACTCAAAATACCTTAGTAGCACTGGAGTCTTTACAAAGTCTGTCCAACATTGGAGTAGGGTCTAAACAAAGACGTGGTTGTAGAACTTTCAAAATTCGTGCCTCTACTTCCTGTGGAACAAAAAAAATATCAGTTCATGACTCGGTACTGTGAATGTTCTCTTTGAGGATACAAAAAATGGCATGCTCACCATGAGGTCACTATACGTCCAAGAATCATCAGCTATTAAAGGCATGTCCTTAACAACATTTTCCAGTGACATCCTTAATCGCACTTTATGTAAAATTGGAACCACATTGGAAGCCGAAATAACAGTTCCTTGTTCAGATATGCAATTTCTATAGTCCCGCACCTGCATAGAGTAATAACTGTCTTTATCCAAAATCAGGCAGATGCTACATAGGAAACATTTGCAATAATTTATTTTTGTTGATTTATTTTTCTAAAGAAACTTAAAATTAAAGGCACTTAAAATTAAGGCAACAGACTTGACAGTAATCATGTTTATGTTTGTTATTCACCAAAAGCATTTTAAAATTACTAAAAGTTTACAAAGCACAGATTTTCTTCTATCCATCCCGGTCAGGTAATTGTTCACTACATGACTCACGAATAATTAAGAATGACCCAATCCATTAGCCACAGTAGGCACCGATGCATCACATGTATCAGGGGTAGTTTGCTACTAACACCTGACAGTTCAATAGGAGCCATAACAAACTCAAAGAAGCAATCAAATAATTGTGTTTGCAATATTATCACTTCAACAGTTAAGAACAACAGTGCAAATTAACAGCAATAAGGTGATTTTCTAACCAAACCTGGCTTTATGAAACCAAGCTTGAAGGCAACCTTCTCCAATTACATGTTATCATGTCACCTACTGCTAACCATTAAAACAGATAAGGTTCAGTCACAATACCAACTACAATTGTTTAACCCATGAGCTGCCTCCTGGATGGATATGTACCATATAGAAGTAATCAAGTTCCATTCAAATTCTCCTGTATATACTTTGTAGTTATGCAAATCTAGGTTCCACAAGCTTAGCAAGATCAAGATGTAACACTCCAATCAGTCTCATATCGGAAGTGAACAAAATTAAGATTGACTTATAAAGGTCTGATGAGGTACTACTATCAATTTCAGCTTAAACAGCTTGACCAACGACTTAGGATAAACAAAGTTGATAGGCCAATTATCTCATCAGACCGAGACGTGACACAAGGGGATTAGACAAGATATAGTCACTTTAATGATAGGTCCAATACCAATTAATCAAATATACAGTATACAGTACTATTCTGGTTTCAGATTTGCCCCATCATTGAAATATGGGTTTCATTTGTCAAACTGGACTTTTAAAAGTTACTAAGGGTATAGGGAGCCACAAAAAGAGAAACAAAAAGAAAATGACAAATATGAATTTATGTTAACTTGTATAAAACAAATAGCAGAACATTGTGTCACGAATCAGTTCCTTTGGGACACTAACAAGTGGTTGCTACTTTTAGGCCGAAATTACAAAAGAGAATCTAAAAAAGGCATGTGAATGTGTGTGTAAAGACATTCAAACTATGGACTTCCTGTTGATCAAATATTTTGTAAGAAAAAACAATATCCTAAGTTTTCATACTTGTCGATGCTTGAAAACCAGGTTTTGTTCCGTTGGTTCATTGATTGAATGTGACATCAAGATGCTCACTATGATAAAGCTTGTCACATTGCTTTTTCTAGAGCCCTACGCTGTGCTAAAACTGAAACCAATAAGAAATAGCTCATTCCCGCCAGTTTCCTCTCTTTTTCTTTTGAGTGACTTCATTCATGCTTACTTTTAACTTCTCTTGGGATTAGCTGCATCCATACAGGATGAGAGCATGATACCAATGTTATATAAATCTGTTATATACTCTAGGAAGTTGTTCAGATTTTAGTTATAGCTAGCACCATATAGTTCGGAGTCGTATTATGATGATATGCTAAATAATGAGCTTTTTATCTTGGTTCCAAGTTTAGAAATTCATCACATCTTGTCCTTAAAATATCATAGGCCCGTTTCAAATAAAATTGAATACACAGATCCATGTTGTCCTTAACAATTGATAAGCCAGATTCAAATACAGCAAATGTCACCATGACAAGACAACTAAGTAAATTTATAATTCTTTAGATAAAAAGTTAACCTTATAAATCCTTGTAATATGAAAGTCAATCATAATAAATCCATTTATTTAATTTCTCAATGTAAGCATAAAAACCTAAAAAAAGCTTAATCGGAGTTTAAAGATAAAAAAGGGCCAACTGCTGTGTACAGCTGAACCATCCGACCAGCAGAACTGATCGGTTTCACAATAGCAAATGCAGAACTTTGCCAAAGTTCCCATTGACAAGGGCCAATCATTTTAGACCAAACTTCAACCCTTGGCCAACCCATAATTAAAAGAAAAAACACATAGTAAACACTAAACAACTACATCAGATGGGTTATGAAGGAGGCAGTCCCCTCGAGTACAAAATTAAAGTGTATGTATACAGACAAATTTGATCCATCACTTTGTGAACCACACTTACAATAATGATAATGGATCTAGTCAACTCTAAAGTCAACATATCATATATAATGATCACAAACAGAAGACAACCATAAAAAAGAAAAACAAACTTCTTGAAAAACACCAAAATCAATTAAATTGCAGGTACCACAGTGTACAAATGAGTGTTAAACATTGTAAAACCAGGTATTGCTTACCTCACACACAATGGTCCCATCAAAGTACTTGCTAGGTATATCATCAAGAATGTCTCCTGGTAACCACCCTGACTCAATTGCCTCCAAGAACAATACATAATAAAAAAAGGCAAGTAGAATCAATGTTAATCAAGATGAAAGAGGATATGATAATGGACTATTTCAGTTGTCTCAAACAAAGAAAATAAGCGAAAAAAGCATAG
The DNA here is from genome assembly GCA_029747655.1 of Ensete ventricosum. Lineage (NCBI taxonomy): Eukaryota > Viridiplantae > Streptophyta > Magnoliopsida > Zingiberales > Musaceae > Ensete > Ensete ventricosum. Next base: position 4,201,425 of record JAQQAF010000001.1, on the reverse strand, counting down.
AATTTGAGCGAAGATTGGCTGCATCGTTATCATACAACACAATTAATAGGGATGAAATTGATGTTGGGTAATCATGACATCCCATCTTAGAGGTAAAGAAGGGTGTGAGCTTTTTGTATGTTAAGGTACAGATGCTTTTCTAAACCACATTACAGCATCACATTTAAATCCTCAAATTATTACATTATCTTTTGTCAGCATTAGGTTAGATGTAGCACAGTTTTGACTGTGAGAGAGCTCTCAATTTTTTATCAATCAAATGTCACTAAAAAATAGAGGCAAAAACTAACTACTCGTTCATAAACAACTCGTGAATTGAGTTTTAAAGAAAAAGCGACAGCATTATGAAAATAAACATCAACATGTAGATACCCACAGATATCTTCAGCATACATACCCATCTGCAGTATCCAGCCTAAACCTAGATACTTGCTTCATTTTAGTCAAAAGAATAGCCCAGCCATTTGCCAGGATTGTACAGATTCTAGAATTCACAGAAACTGGAACTAGAAATCCGGGCTTTGAATCAAACAAACTTTTTATGCAGATTATAAAGTTAAAAGCTAGACAAAATTATTTAGCCCAGTCCAAGCCTGGGCAACCTAATTCCTTGTAGCCAAGCTAAGAACAGAGTAGCCTTTGGTCATACCATCAATGTTGAAGATTGCAAAACTGAATATCTCACACCATTACCATGCTGATTTGGACAATCTTAATGCATTTTTTAGTACCATGTTGAAATATTTAACAAGTCAATTGCAGCACATGGATCAAGACAAGCAGCTAAGGTTGTTCAGAAGAGATTTTATTGTAGCAGTAAAGCAGCCAAAATAAAGCTTCACTTAATTAAAAAAAAAGGGTAAGACGCAAATGGAACTGCACAAAAAGGACTTTGTATTTGCAGAATTTATACTTACAGAAAAAAGGCTCTCTGATGCCCTGTCATATGGATGCAATGACTTCACGTCCTGAAGTAGAGTTTGACCACACTCTACCTGACAATTGGAAATTAACTTAGGATATTAAACACCGTAATAAAAGATGCAACTAGGACAAATGGCAAATAAACACACTGAGATCTAGATTATGTTTGATTTCTAATTTAACAAACCTCAGTAGGTTTCCCAATGGAATATCCCTTCGGATAAAGGTTCAAAGTAAAAGAGACCTCGTGCTCTGCCACAGTATTCAAACAAATGAAATAGTTTATTACAACTGATAAATCTTGTGTTAATGATCAATAACTACTAATCAAATTACCTGGCAATACATGATCAACACCATTTGCAGCCTCAGGGATATCGACCTACAATATAGGATATTTTAGGCGGGAAAACGAGTAATAAAGATGTAAGATTGCTTTCCAGAAGCAGTAACACCATATAAAAGCAATCTCATTGACAAAAAAGAAGTCGTTTGATATGCTGGAAAATTTTATGCAAGTAAAAAAGGTCAATAGGACATTAGGTGCCTTAATAAATGAGCCTGTTTAATATCAACAAGACCTAATGACTCTGGTACACAACTAAAAAGCATGTGTAATCACAAATAAGTAAAACAAACTTCAGATGAGTCACTAATATAGAGCAGAGTGCCACAAAGCTTGTTTTGATATCACAATTAAACCAAATGCTCCAGCATCAGTAAATTTTAGACACCTAACAGCGAGTAAGAAGTAATCAAGAAAAGTTAAGTAAAATGATAATAAGTATTGAACTTCAATAAATATGAATGATAAATATGATCGGAGGCCTTAGAAAGTGAAGGATTTCTCTGATTAATGAAAGTAAAAAAAAATGCAAACTCCATTTGATTTGAACTTTCAGTTATCTGGTTTGCTTAGTGTTGAAGATAAATCAGGCGAAGTTTAGTTAAAAAAAGAGAAACAGATAGTGCTCCATGTTTGATCTGAGAATTTGATGAACTGAATAATGAACAAGCTGAAAGCATTCAAAAGGCCAGATATGAAAGTAAAATATTGATCTCATTATTTAAACCAGTCTGCAAAACTTCCAGAATTTGAATTCTCTCCCAAGGATGTCAAAAGAGCAGAATCGAAAGAAAAAAAAAAAAGACTATGCAACTCCAGATAACAGAAAATAGAACAATATATAACCAAAAAAGAGTAAGAAAAATAAACAGAATATTTTATATGCGCAAAACAGTACGCCATACAAGAAAATCGTCGTATATGAGAATGGATCTCAAACTCGAGATATACCAACTTCTCAATACTAAGGCCAGGATGTTAAAAGAGCAACTATGTAACTCCAGATTACAGAACTTAAATCAAAAAAGAGGAAAGAAAAAAGAAGGGTTTTGTATGCGCGCAACCAGGCATACGCCGGCCCAGAAAATCGTCGTATATGAGGATGGATCTCAAACTCGCGATATATCAAGTCATAACCATCAACAAAGCAACAAACTGAGGCCAGATCGCGATCACAGGTATCCCCGATTCGAAGTCTTGTAGGGTTGGTCAGAACCAGAAAACGTACAAAAGGACTGCAAAATCCAAGCGGCTACCAGGCACAGAAACACGAAAAGCAGCAAATATTACAACGAAAAGCAGCCAAAAACCCGTCTTTTCTCCAAAAAGAGCCCCTCAAAGCAAACCAAGAACCATTAATCGCCCAGTCCCAACCAACAATAAGCTAATCCACGCGAATATACCGACGAAAAACGCAAAACAAGCAAGAGATTCAAGGAAAGAGGAGCCGGACCTCGCGCTTCGACCCAGTACCAACGAGAACACGAGAGCTCTCTCCCGATAGGCCGGTCTCTTCCTGCACCAGCGTCGGCTTCGGACGGAATCGCTTCCCGGTCTTCGAGACCTTGAAGGACACCCCCATCTCCCCCTTGCTCCTCCTCCTCCTCCTACTCCTCCTACTCCTCCTCCTCCGCCGCCGCCGCCTTCTCTAGCGAGCCATGGATCCGCACTCCTGCCAAAAGTTGGCGATAGGAAGTCCTACAAGAACCCTAAGCCCCAAAGAGCAGCTATTCCCGATTGGCATCAGCAAGAACCTTGTCCTTCCCCTCCTGATCTAAAGCTCTTCCCTTTACCTTCTTCGGCTTCGATAAAACCAACTGCTCTCACAAGGATATGGATGTGGGCCAAAAGAACGGCCCAAGTCCAATCCATTAACATAAATTATAGTGGCCGAATTCCCCAAAAAAAAAATCTTCGGAGAACGCATATTTTGATTTTTTTTTTTGATAAATTTCAAGAAAAAAAAAACACCTCTTAGGACATTCCTATTTATCATAATCTCTAAAATATCTTCTAATAAAATAACTAAAATATTACTTTATTATATTAAACTAACAGTGTTTTAGTGGAGGTATCTATCAGATATATGGTAAATCTTATTTTAAAATATCATAATATTAGAATAATATTTTGTTCAACAAATTCCAGACCATACAGAGACTTCAAAAAGAATTTATAATAATAATAATAATAAATTTTAAAAAATTAAAATAATTTAAAACATATATCAACTCCTTTAGTAACGCATAACTGTTCTCAAAGTAACTTGTTTAGTAATTGTTTGTTCCTTACAATTTTTACCTTACCTTGAAATCTGATCCAAACTCAAATATCAATTTATTCCTAACCTTTTTTTTTTTTTTTTTAACTCAAAAGTAACTTTGATCTCCTTACCGCAATAAATCCTAGAAATTGAAATTTCACATTTTACAACTTACATTCGAACCCCACTTGCAAAATCGATACTAAAGAAAAAAGTCAAAGAACTTATCTCCTCTCTTTTTTTTTCCCTTATATTCTCTGTAAGATTCAATTCGAACTACACTTTCAACAAGCAATTCTTCAACTTAAACTTCAATCCCAGAAATTTTTAATTAATTTTTTAGATTTTTATTATATTCTTAAATATTATTCTATAAAAAATTACTTGGATTATATATCTTTTATGGCATATAGAATATTTTTCTAATTTACCATTTCTTAATATATTGACGTGGACCAAGAGAAAGACCATGGTAAACAAAGAGAAGAGGCAAACAATAAAAAGGGGACAGTGTTGGAATTTTAAAGAGTAAGGGTGCTCAATAATATGTAAGGCTAAATTTATTTTTTATATTACCAAAAAGTTTGAATATAGCTCATTTATTTTTGTAAAATTCAATATAGCACAAAAAATTAATATAGCACTATATATATATTATTCAGAATGTATCCTTCTATTAATGAATATCCAATAAAAATAAGGACAATCACTACTGACTATAGTTACCATTACTAATTTGAATTACAATTATCAAATATATAAATACTTCAAATGTTCTTAAAAAGTCCATATTGTGATAGGGGATTATTATCAATTAAAATGATGAATTATCTGCTTCCCAGTCAAAGTTAACTAATTAACTACATGCTAAATATAAAACTATAGGGTTAAACATGGCAATTGCTTTTGCAGGGTTTTATGAGAAATTTTAAATGCATATGATGAATGAACCTAAGCAACATTTTTTTCAACTGTAGGATGAATTCGACCAACATATGCATTATTACATACACTTTATATATTTTGTTAGCACCAATTGTGCCACTTAAACTCTAATAAATGAATAAATTTTAGTTCTTTCAAGTCATCAAAGCTAATTTTAATAACATCATAGAATTCATATACTTAAGCCTTTTTTCCCAAAGAAGCCTACTATTTACCATGTCTTTTTTACTAATTGACAATCCTCTTGCTATCGGTAACTCCTAAAAATTAATAAAATATTATTTTACTATTTATAATCTCACTAATATTGATTTTAATATTTTTATTATTTTTCTTTCTCATCCTCACTATCTTCGCTCATTGTCAATATTATCATCACTAACCTTGCCTAATATGAACATCACTCGTATGTCTCCTTCGATGACTCTTTATTTAATATCAATCCTCGATATAGGTATAATCGAAGATGATGTCGCTTGTCGCCGCTCTACTCACTACTGATGGCACTTGTCACTTGATATCGTTCAAATTTGTTAGTGCATTCTCTCGATGTCATCGTCTAACGAGAAGAAAAAAAAAAAAAAAGATGAAGAGAAAAAAAATATTTAGATCTATTTGTAAAGAGATAATTTAAAAATATTAAAAAATTTAAATGAGGTTATAAATAGTAAAAAAGGTTGTAAATAGTAATCTCATTTTAAGTGAAGTGGATTATGATAAAGATTTGAAGTGTCTGATGGAATGATGACATGAGAAGGATGTAAAATGAGATCCAAATCACAATTACTAATTACCAAAAATGTATTATTGGCATAAAAGATAATGATGGGGGATAGTCATTGGAAAGCTGTTGACTTCTACTATTGGTAGGTATTGACCATAGAGAGATAAAAAGAATGTTTTCTGTGCATGTAGAGAGTGACACTTTTAATTTTTCTTCTATTTTTCTCCTGATGTACCAGATGATGATACCTACTGAGATCTGACTTTGGGAAGAACAAGACTCAGGTAAAGTCCTTATGACCTAACCTTTCTTGAGATACAAATCAATTAATTAGGATTGGTCACATGAAATTTTTTGTGGATATTAAAATATATAAAGAAATAATTTTTAACTAATTTATCTATATATAAATATATAACAAAAAACAACACTCTAGTCATAATTGTTTATGACTGATCACTTAGATTTATTACAGTAATTAAGTTCTATAAAATGTTTATATTTAGAGTATTTAATTTTTTTATTTAGATCTCTCTATCTCTCCTCATACCAAATATAATAATTATTTCCAATATATGTCATATTAAATGATTTCATCTTATCTTATATACTTATTCATAAAAAAAAAAAAATTTATCTTTTAAAGTTTTACAAATTCATCTCAACATTCTTATTTTTACAATACGAATGGTACATAATATCATATATTTTTTTATTTCGAATCATATACATTGATCTGTCAATGCAAAAGTTGTAAAAATATGCATCACAAGAAAATTTGAACCCATGATCCATTGAAGGGATCCAAATGCCTTGACAAATTAAGCTAGTAGTTAACATTATTTTGTGTCATTTAGCATATTTATAAATTAAATATATATATTTTTTCTCATGATATCCATACAGCCATCTCAACATTGTTATTTCAGCAACATAAACATTTTATACTTTGAAGAAGTTGAGGAAAAGTCAAGAACAAATCAAAGAGAAATCCAAGTCAATGTTAACTTGGCTTGTTGAAATCATTCCTCATGTAATCTAAAAAGAGAAGTACAAATCAATCAGTAATAAAACACATTTTACATCCCCAAAACCCTGTGTGGCTATCCTTTTTAAGTGAAAAAACATGTTGCTCATCTTGTTCTAAGAAATTTATTCCACATCGAATTTAATATGGTAATTAAGAAATAATTATACTTTTATTAGCAGCAACAGGATAAACCCAATAGGAAAATAATTTCCTTCCATTTCTGTCACATCTTTGTCCAAAGGACTTTTAACTTGATCTGAAACTGCATCTGATGAAATAATCATAAGAAAAAAGAGGTTGATTGATGTTCATCAGCAAAGAGGTAAAACTACTGCTTTTTTGCGTTTCCCCTCTGTATTTGATCTAGATATCAGACTCCTAAACTTAGGCAAACACCCCTGATTAAACTGGGGCTCCCCTCTTGCACAAGAAAAAAAGGAAAAAAATTTATCCGTGCCATGGAAAAGTTGAGGGATCTGAAAATCACGTCACCACCTTCTCGGACTTCCTCTTCCTGTTATTTACACTACAGTTCGGGCAGATATATTCCAACCCATCTGTCTTTGCATAATCCTGCCACAGGAACACAGAAAGCACAAGCTACATGTGAGATTTCATGGTCATGATGCTGATCTAATGGTGATCAAACTCTAAGAGACCAAAAACTCCCTTGTCATGAAGAAACAAAGCAATGACACATGATCTAATGTTAATGCATCATGTGATGTTAGGTCGTAGACATAGGAAGAATAACCTTAAAAGTAGCAAGACCCTGCCGTCGATCACAGCCAAGGTGAGCCCACCCACTGCAGGAGCCACAGCTTACCCAATCACCAGGAGCACTACTGTAGAAGAATCAGGGTACCACAATGTCAAGATTTTGGAGCAGAACACACAGTTCGGTAAGAAAATTAATGCATGCTTACCTGCGACACAACAAGCAACATTCTCCATCTACATCATTGTGTGCTAGCTCATATTCCAACAGATACATTTCATAATGTTTTTTTAATGTATTTCCAACACCCTGGAGTTAGCCATAGGACAAAAATTGGAAATTAGTTACTTCATGTAAGCACAGTTTCAATATAATATAAAAGTCCAAGAATAAATTTGAAATTTAGGACGATAACAAGTCATAATCCAGCCATAAGTGCATAACTATCTGTTTGTAAGACAACGAGCCTTAGTGTTGTTATAAACCGAACTATACTAATTACATTATGGAACGATGATTATTTTCCATAAAATTGGTGTTTCACGTTGAAAGCATAACTAATAGAAGGCCAAACCATGTTTCATTTCATTCTTATACATAAATGGAAGGAACTGCACTTAGGCCAATAATTGCCGTGATAAATATGTTAGATGGAGCCGAAAGCACTGGCTTGTATCTTGTGCTAATTGTAAATTTCTAACGGCTACAATCCACTCCTCTTGATGTGCACTCAGGCAACCTATAGCAACATTAACTAGTTAATTAGATGAAAATAATAACTTACAGTCATTTTATTTGAAGCTGTATAGTTTTGCATCTTTGAGAAAACCTGGCCTTTCCAGTTTATGCCATTCCCAACATAGAAGCCTCCCCTTGAAACTACCTGCAGAAGGGGATATCCATGAATCATAATTTGATATTCTTATGTAGGAAGGCATATGACCAGCACAAAAATGTGTTTTTTTTTTCAGAAAGAAAATGAAAAGGACCTGTCTATACAAGTTGAACAGATCCAGGCGCTTTGCGTTGAGTACAACGTCGGGAAACTTGGATATTCCTCCTTGGGGAACAAGCCGATTACATCCTCTAAGGAGTAGAAACTGCATAACATCTTCAAGAAACTCTACCTGGATTACATGAAAAGGAAGCTAAGATAGGATATGCAACCACATTCGGGCCCAAACATGTAGCGATAAGCATATACTTACTTCAGAGCAAACTTGAATCGAAGATCTATTACATCCATGTTTCTTCAGTGGCAGAGGATTCTGAGGTACAATCTTCTGTTTTGCATGAAAAGAACTTGACATAGACTTTCTAGGAGTCAAAGGAACACGGACAGTGTTATTCTTTTTGGAAGGTGAGGTCGGCACATCATCCTGAACGCCTAAGGGCAACATCCGCTGTCGAGAGCATGGAACAGGCTTCATTGTAGCAACCTTCAATCTTTTCCGACCAGAAAATGAGAGTATGTGAGTTGCTTCACATGAGCCGACTTCCTTCTTGGCATCCTCAACATCATTAAGAAAAAACCCATTTTCCTTCATGGTTTGGCTAAAGGCGATAGATTTAGCTTCTGAAAAAGTCTTGGATCTCTTTGTAACAATAGATGAACGCAAAGGAGGCAGAGGAGAAGGCAATTCATGTCGGAAGAAAATTTCTTTCCCTTGTCTATTCCATAAGAAAAGAAGGCGATCAGCATCTTCTTTCTCAAAAGAAGCAACTGGAATACCCTGTATACTCGCAATGCCAAGAGTGACCAAGCTGCGATAGGAGACTTCACATGCTAGCTGTTTCAAAACCTGTACCACAGGCTTCATCAGACATGCAGTCATCATGTGCTAACATCCATATATTGCATTTGGCAAATAGAACCATGAGAAAAAGCCAAAGGTTCTATGAAATATTATTTTCTTTTGAAATTGATAAAAAAAAACAGAACCAACTGAAGCTTGCACATGCAATAATCATAGGAACAGAAAGTAAGCATACTTCAGCCCCAGATAGAACCAAAGTTTGCAGCAAATCATCATTTTATAACTGATCACCAAACTTAAAGATCAATGTTTGGGGACATAAATAAATTGGATATTAACCTGAACTGCCCAAGATGGAACCTTCATCCGGACTTCAAATGCAGAAGCCCCACAAGCAACAGAAACTGAAGGCAGAGACTCGTACAGAGGTGGTTTGTTTTGGTCACAATCTGGAATAGCATGAACTAGCTGACTATTCTCAATAAGTTCATTTTTTATGTGGCTTTCCAACACCTGCAAATTAAGAGAAAGTGTCTCGGATACAAAAGTCTAACAATTTCACAGGCACATTAACCTTGCTAAGGTTTTACCTGATCATTAAGACATGACTGCACACTATCAGACACTAAGATGGAAGTGCGTGTGGAACTACAAGTTGTAAGATCACATCGCATGGTAACAACTGCATCAGAAAGTGGCCCATCTTGAAGAGGAGGTGTGACACTGTCAGGCATTTTGTCACAATCCATCAGTTGTAGCAAAGTCATGTCATTCAAATACGAAGAAAAAATATTAGATATGACCAACAATTGTTTAAAAATTTCATTGCCATGATCCAAATAAAAATGTTCATTTCCTCTACTATTCTCACAAAACAGAAGTCATTGCCAAAGGCATCGCATCCCATAGCAAGTACCCGCACAACCTAGGAACATCACACTAATGGCACAGGACTCCATATCATTCAAAGCCTTTTCCATCCTATATATCAAAGTTCCACAGAAGAGTTGACTGCAATCAGCTTCGACTTGATGTCAATAATCTCAAAGCATATATATCAAAAGAGATGATGCACTAAGACCTATCAAAAGGTCCAGTGGTGGTGTTGTACCACATCCACTAAAACAACATACAATAAATCACTCGAGCGGATATGAACAATCATGCCCACCGCACAACTTGCTCAGCAACAAAGGGTGCAAATGCATATGAATTATCATCAGATGACAACACGACCAAGGTTTGCCACGAAGCGTCTCCCAATAGTGATGTGGTCGAATCCAACCATGAAGTATCATCCTATGATGAGACAACCAAATCTGGCTATAAGGTGTTTCCCGATAGTGATGCAGTCAACGAAACATCTTCCGACAATAATATCACTGAATCCAATCATGAATCATCATATGATGACAACGCGACCAAAATCCGGTCATGATGCATCTCCCAACAGCGGTGTGATTGAGTTCGACCATAAAGCATCATCCGAAAGTCTCCCGACAAGGATGCAATCGAATATAGTCGTGAAGTATCATCTAATGACCTCGCAACCGAGTTTGACTATGAAGCATCTCCCAATGAAGATGCTGTCGAATCCAACCATGAATTATCATTTGATAATAACAAAACCGAAGCACATGCCAAATATACTCATAATAGGTTACATGGTTAGTTTGCTTTATAGGTATAGTATTGTGTCCCAACCCCCCTTGTATGTCCAAACACAATGGGAGACAAATAATAAAGGGGAGTTATACGACCCTTACTAAGTACATCCTGATGTAGATTTTATATGATCATCGGTTGGATACTTTATATCTTCAACATCATCATCATCATCTTCATTGAAGCTAAACCCAGATTGAATTTGAATCCTTGACATGTCAAACAACTAAAATCCGAATTGTCAGGTGGTAAATCCATGACTCGATACATAAGAGAGGTTTAAGCCTATTGACATTGTTGAATGTTGTCCACAGGGTGAGACTGGTTCCTTCAGGTTTGGTACATATCTAAGTTGCATAATTGTTCTATTTTCCTATCTAAATAAAGTAGAATATATGCAAAATATATCAATGACATGAAAAGAATGTTAAATATGATTTGTTCTTTTTCAATTGATATTACTATATGACATGCAACATAGATAGACATATATCAGTTATATGAGCAAATTTTCTTTTCTCTATGAAAATATCCTTATTATCTTGTTAATCCTTTTCATTGGTAATATACTCTGCATAACATGGACTTTTGTAATTGATAAATATCTGTTTAATGTATTGTCATGTGCTTTCTTTTGAACTATTCTTATTTTTTATTGGGCATTTGTGCTAAAAAACACATCCTAAAGATATTGCTTGAACTTTGAAGCTAGCATGATAAGCGAGGGCAGAGAGATTATTCAAGGTCAAGGTAGGTTTGGTAATTAATAATTGAACATTATTGTAAGAGATGTATAAATGTTTGAGGAAATGCATAAAAGATGCTTACTGTTTCGTGCAAAATTTTATGGTTCATGCACTATAATCTTCTCGAGATTCAAGTAAGGCAAGATGAGGGTATTACAAGACCTGTGTCAATCCATGGTTAAATTGGTATGGTTCTGATCCATTCTGGCATATCGTGTCCAGAACATATCATGAACCATTTGGGGAGGGAAAAGGAAGAGGAAGAAGGAAGCTAAAGAAGAAGGAAGAAGTGGAGGAAGAAGGAAGAAGAGAGAAAAAGGAAAAAGGAGGAGGAGGTGGCGTGGAGGAAAGAAAGCACATCAGAGTGGGTGGTGGCCGATGGGCTGCACGTGGTGAGTGATGTACGATGGATGACGTGCAGACATGTGAGCAATGGTCAACAGGCCTCTTTGCAAGCACGAGGAGTTGCATCCCCATCCTTAACTCTAGTTAAAGAAAATATAGATTATATATAGAATACTAGACGACATCGCCAGGTTTGGGCTGGTTTGTGTACCAGTAGAACCGTACCAAACCAGCAAGTTCAACAAGCCTTGGGCCTAAGTATGTAGGGAGGTCATTTTTGCTTTTTAAACCCATGGGAGCAAGGCCACAATGGAACAACCTTAATGTTACACTAAGCCTATCTTCAATCTAAAGACCATCAAGCATATATTAGTAATGATTCATAAGAACAAAGTATGGGGATAGCAGACATACCTGATTCGATTATTAAGTTTACTCCCACGAATCTGAGGCAACAATAAGATAACGTTAGCTAAATGATAGCGGAGAATTTATGATTTAAACAACTAATTTGAATACTCGATTATTGAAGATAAGGTGATAAGGCGAGTAGGAGTGCCTCATAAACAATTTATTTGTCTATTTAGGTCTGAAGGTCCCAATAGAATCTAGATGCACAAAAATGCTTCTAAGAATGTATGATCTAGAATTTACGATTTTAGATGCAAGGCATCTAGGATATCAAGAATGTCTCGATTAAAGAAGACATCCATGACTTAAATTTTTTTGAAGTACAGTGCATAAAGTGATAAATACATCTTCTTACAATTACTAAGGTTTTGTCGATCTAAAAAAATTGTGAAAACTGTTTTTTTTAACTACTGATAAAAATTGGTTGACTTTATGCAATAACTCGGTCATCTGAGAACAATAAGTTGATGGGAAAAATGTTAGCTCTTGAAAACATCCTCCCAAGTTGTTTTTTCTCACTTTAACTAAAAATACTGACTTGTCTTGTTAAAATTTTGCACCTAATGGTGTTAATATTCACCAAGATTCAAGTGAGAAAGAAAAAGAACGAAATCACAAAGGTGGCAAACCTGGAGAAAGCAAAAGCTAATTAGCATATGGCAACTAGGTTTAGCTGAACACTTGTGGTTCTTGTCAAAGGAATTCATCCATTAAAGATAAAAGCAGTGATCATTTGTGAAGCAGCTTAAACATATTAGCCATTAAGAAAAGAAAAAAGCAGTTGTTGATTCATGATACTTACTTCAATGTTTAAAAGGGCATTAATACCGTCTTCCAAAGAACCCACTAAACATGCATCCTGAAAAGAGTGGTTACAATGTGAAAACTGTGGAACAACTAGGACACAAATATTACTTCTAGAAATAAAAGGGCCCCACTCACCAGCGTGCAAGGTAATCCGCACATGAGCAACCTCACATCCACATCACCATCATAAATTTTTGTCACAGGAAGAGTATCGGATGAGGTTTCTTCACCCTCCTCTGCAGCTCTATCTGGAAGAACAATATTTATTTTAGGAGAATCTCCCAGTAGCTGTGGCCCATGATTGCTGCTAACTTTTTGCCCATTATCTGGCAGAACATAGTTATTTCGTACACAGTACAAGCGGAAAGATGCATGAGCAAGTTGGAAAGCATCCCATGTGTGGCTACAGGAACTGCACAGAAAATGCTCAACCATGCCATTCAGCAAGTTTCGTTATTCAAAGGGAGAAGTGGAAGCACAAAACTATACCTTTGTAAAACAGACAGCAATGCCTGGCGGAAATGAGAAGCTGTGTAAGATGAGAGTGCATTCTTCCAGTATATCACATATGGAGTCCCCTGACAATAAAGAATGCTAAAATCAGTATTTCATCCACATGTAGACACTATGGGATCAGCTCTTAAAACATAAAGCATTAGAAAATAAATGATGGACTATTTAATAAGTGAGTGGATACAGAAACATAAGTAGCTTATGTTCCTTAATCGCAGAAGTCAAGGTTAGCACCAATCAAAAGAACATGCACGCAATTGTATAGTTTTTTATAGCATTCCACCTTCGAGTGTAGTGCTTGTGCGATTTTTTCACCATTGGGGACCTCGAGATAAACCTGCGCCCATCATCACAAGTCAGACATGAAAACATAGAGGATAAAAATTAATTAATGTTCATCAGAAAACAAACAAGTATCACTTGTATTATGAGAAAAAGATAAAACAAATAGATACTACATTTTGATCATATCATTAAACAAATGAAACATCTTCCACAACATGGAAAACAAAAATAATTGTTTAAATAAATACCTCTTTTATCAGTACAAATCAGACCAAATGCAGCCAAATAGAAGATATTTTCATCAGCTTTAAAAGATGTAGCAATTATACCCACAATAGGATATGCCACACAATACGCATACAGAAGCACCCTACAGAAAAACCACAGCACATGCTGGATGGCACCGAGGTGGATCGCATAGGAAGCACCAGTCCAGCAGATGAATGTGCACATGAGAGGCACAGAGCAACTAAATCCTAGGCTCCACTTCGAAGTATCTAACAACAAAAGTATGCCCCAAACTGCAGCTTTTGAACAACACTAGATGTCTGATAATCACTTCCGAAAAATTAATTTTTGAACGAACGGTTACGAAGTATGCGAGAGAGAGAGAGAGAGAATGATTTGCACAAGGGAAGATATTGACTTATTCAGTTTGCTGCAGTGTACTCCTGATACTGATGTAGCATTTTCAGAAACTTTAATGCTCAATTCAAAACACACATGTAATTACAGATAAATGAAACTGAATATAAGTTTGGATAATGATATTGCTTACTGTTGTCGGTAATGGAGGATCAACGAGGGCACTGAACATATCGGGCTCGGACACATCAAGGTCCCCCCAGACAAGTGTGCCTATTTCTTCCTCATTCTCAAGCTGCGACCCTTGGAAGTACAATATATTCGGCTTCAGTGACCTCTGAGCTTCACGGAAACTATCCACTGAAGGATTAACAAGTGTGTGAACCTGCACCGGAACACAAATAATCAGTGAACAAAATCAATAGTACAGAACTTAAAGAACACGATAATATGAACTTCAAAGAAAATACCAACCTCAAGATGACCTGATGAAACAAGCTCAGGAAAGGGATATGGATGCTGTTGTTTTACCTCATTTCTTTTGCCAGTAAATTTCCCACATAAGACAGCAATGAGTCTACAAGTTTGATTCGATAACCCGTGAGAGTGATGCATCATCATTCTTTTATGTCATCCCCGAGCTATACCTCAGTTTCCTCTCGAAACCAATACCTTTTGCACCCACTTCCAATCGAACCCAAATGTGGGATAAACGGGGAAGCGCCGGTTCTATTCCAACTCTCTTATCCAAGAAACTCCAAACAAAATCTGCAAAACCCTAAATTGTTTGACCAACAAAGCGAATTCCCCGCCAAAATCCCACCTTTCCGCTCAATCGACTCCAAAGACCACCAGAAATAGCAAAAGTTCCAGGGATTTTACGGCCTCCCAGATTCCCAGATGAAAAAAATGGGCCACCAACAAAAGGGCGACCGGAGAGTAAAGCAAAAAAATGACGAAACAAAACCTACCAGACTCGGACCTCCTTTTAAAGATCATCATGAGTATATATATAGAAACTCACGCCCGAATCGGAATCAAAGTAGCCTCCCAAACGCGGAGACCAACTAAACCGAACACCGTTGGAAAGACAAAAAAAAAAAAAAAAAATCAAACAAATAATTCAAAAATTGGCTCGCCAGAAACGGAAAATATGGAATTTTTTGAGCACGCGAGGTGGGCCTCCTTCGTTGTGTTTACGCTCGGGCGTCGGTTTGGATCTATGCCTCAGGTTCTTTTCTCTTCTTCTTTTTCTTGCTTGTTCCGATCCGATTCATGACCGCCTACTTCCGCTGCCGCTTTGCTCCAAACGCAACAAAAAAATAGAATTTTTAGTGGGTGATGATCAAGCTTGACGCCCACCCGCTCTCCCTCGTGTGTCTCTTCGATCTTCCATCATTCCCGGATCGTCGCTCGATGGACGTACAACTTTTCCTGGCTCGCGGGTGCGTTCTCGGCTCCGACGAGGGGTCTCCCGAGCACGTGATTGGGACATCAACAGAAACAAGAAGACCGGTTCGTTAACATGGGAATGATGTGAGTCGAGGGATCGTTCCACACATCTATTTTAGATACACTGGTCGCAGCCATGGGGAGGGAGAGACCTTCTTCAAGACTTGCGGGTAATGTAGTGGAGTGGGAAGACCTCTCGACCAACACTGGAGAGCAATCAGATTTTTATGGAAGGAGTGCCAAAGTGGAAAGTTGAGATATTTAGCGTAAAGAAATCGGGAGATGCTGGTCACCATGGCCGCTCTTGGATTCAGAGGAGGTAGAGTGAGGCAACACCGGTTTTGATCTTTTCTAAAAGTCTCATCATCATTCCAAAATAAATCCTTGGTTTTCTTCTGCCACCCCTTTGAGTCGTGAGGACGACTCTCTCTATCCAAGAACTCAACACAAGTCTCTTGGGGTTTTCTTTTGCCTTTTTGATCTACGTATGTTTGTTCCTCCAGTATTGCCCTCTTAAGGAAGATGGTGAAGATGGCCGGTAATAATAAGCTGCATCGGAGCAAAGGGTAGACGCAGTACTTACATATATCCATGGGAGTTCGTCGTCTCTTTGGCGAAGCCTGTGATATAAGCTTCGCGTCCGCCGCCGTGAAGTCAGCGACAAGGAGCTGCTCGCCCCTTGGGCTTCGCCATCCACGATTCCTTCTTCCGAAGGCATTGTGTCAGGTCCATCCATGGGCCCTTGTTGTTGCTGCCAAGTTAAGAGGGATGCAGAGACTAAACATCTATAAAAACGATTTAATGTAACAGTTAAGAAAGAAATAGTTTTGCATTTCTCAGAAGCATTTCCACAAATTATTCTCGATTTCTACCATTATGAAGTCACAACAGGCAAAAAGGTTATCATAATGGCATAAATGCTGAAGAAAACAAAATTTTCAAAACTTGGAACTATAAAATCAATAAATCTCCTCTTGCTAAGAAAGAGGATATTGGAGTCATAAACTTGCATTCCCAGCAAAGTTACTATAGCTATTTGGAGGATGAACAGGTAGATTTGCTCTTTTCTTCAGCAGCTTGAAATATTATGCTTAAGCTCAGCTCAAGCAAATAATTAATTGAGCACAAGTCAGAGGTAGAGTTGAATAAGTTCATCGCTCACAACAGACGGTGTAAGAACTCCGAGGTCAGTGAAAAGCAAAGTAAGGTAGTGAGGTGGGGTGTAATCCCTTGCAGATTTTTCAATCTCAACACCTGATGGGATCGGAACACCAAATTCTACCGGGCGCAGAGCAGGTTCTAGGTCCTTCTGATCCAAGGGATATAACCGTGCAAACTGCACATCATCATAACAAAGAAAAAAAAAAAGTTCAGCAATGTTTTTGTCAGCTTGGCAGAACACAATTTCTAATTTAATTTCAAGAAAGGAGGGAAAATAAATTAACCGGCATCCTTTGAAAAAAAAATAAACAAGATTAAACAATATCACCACTTAAGAGTCTTCAAAATAGTAGTACAAAATGCTAGTTGGAAAATAAAAAAAATAAATAAGCATGAAAAATTACTTATATGCTTTCCAAGAAAATGTGTCTTTGTATTGTCACCAGATCAAACAGACATGGATCCTTCTCCCATGTCATCTGAAATTATAGAAATGAAAAAAAATGGTCATTGAATTATCATATTAGGTACCACACTGGAGCAACTCCTTTCCTATGTTGGTGGGAACAGAACTTGGTTTATAGTACCCCATATCCCAGTAAACCAGTAGGTTTACATAAATATAATTTTCTACTGACTAGAATAAGAGTTTAGTGTAATTTGCAACAGCAGAAGTCAAACGGGGTTATGAAGCCGAAACTTTTTAGCATAAGCTAGTTTACACTAGGCATGCAATAATCTTTCCTTTTACTCAATTATATTCCTTATACGCTCTTCACTTGTACTACAAAGTAAAAAAACCTGAAAACATTTTAAGAAATTAGCAACCACCACCAACAATAATAATAAAGCCGTAAGTTCCAACTATTTGAGGTCAGCTACACGGATCTTTTGCCGCCATTGAGATCTATAAGAAATTAGCAACTATTAGACAATAAATCATGAGAATGAAAACAGAGCTGTCCATAAACCATCCTTATACAGCTAATTACTTGGAGATCAAGAAACATAACATACCCAGTAATCTAGATAAGTGGTCCAACACAGGAGGAAACTTCAAGACTTCACACAACAATTGAAAATTTGATAATATATGAAAGCCACAGAAACAAATTTTCCTGTATTCCTGTGTAATACACAGGAAAATCACAACCGCAAGCTAAATCTCAAGGATGGCCACTCCATCATCATGGAGTGGAAGATGAACATTTGTATGTCATAAATTCTTCACAAACTTCTACAATTATAACCTTCAAGAAAAGCCATATTATTTCTGTACAACATTTGAAACTGTCCTGGTACCTTGATCACGAAAAGTGTGGGATATCATGGATGACGAAAATAAGACAAAATGATGAAGGCCAGAACTAGTTTTATCTTTTGATTAGAGCTTTTACACATGACGCAATTAGGAAAGCACAAGTATGGCTCCAAATTTGATCATCTAGTCCTCAACGTAAGCATCATACGTTATAAAATGTTTGGTATCCCATTTCTAATTCCAGAATAGTTGGTTCTGTCTTGCTTATATCCAGCGTTATAGTGGGAAAACATACGGTTGTTTGATAAAAGCAATTTAGCATAATCAGGAAACCAAAATACGAAAAAAAAAAAAACCAATATCCGGTTTCAACTATAAGTATGCAATTACTGATCATTAAAAAAAAATTAAAAAGTAGATATAGATGAAAAACAGACCTTGTAACTTTCAGCAGCCACATAAACAGGTTTGTTCATGCTGTGAGCAATTAATGCAGTTTGATATGTTCCCATCATGTTGATAATGCCTCCACTTTCGACAATTCCATCAGCCCCAACAAGTACCATGTCAACCTCATCCATTGCATAGGCCACTGCTGAATCAATTAGAAGCTTAACAGGAATACCTAGTGCTGCAAGTTCTTTCGATAACCCTAACCCTGTTTTATCTGGCCTTCCCTCTGAAACAGAACAAACATGTGAATTTGTTTTGTTGAAGTTAAAGGTTTCCAGTGAATAATCACAGTCAAAATGCTTCTTCAAGATGGACCTGTGCAAAAGACTCTGAAGAGCTTTCTATTTGATGATGCCAGCTTCAGAACTTCCAACACTACTCTTGAAAAGCCATGAACTAAAATTGTGCAACCATCAAATATAAAATCTTGACCAAGCATTGCAATCGTGCGGCGTGCCTTGCAAGGTTCACATCAAATTAAGCTTCAACTGAGCAAGGATAAAAATAGAAGAAAACACATAGAAATCATGTACCTTCAAGGAGATCTCTCCAAATTTCTCCCCTCGCTCAATCAACCGAAGCTTTGCAGCATGAAAGTCCTCATATTCAAGGGCAGAAGTTCGGGTTACGTACCGCATGAACAGATCACAAGCAGCTGATAATGATATAGAAGTTGTGTCCCATGACTGTAAAACAAACATGTAGTTTGGTAAAATTCAATGTCAAGAGATATTGCCATGAAACCAACAACAATTATGGTTTAAAATAGGCAAACTGAGAAGAAAATTAAGCCTTTTGTCGCCAAGGCAAACTGAATTATCATTCTAAAACCATGACTATTTATATGTCACATAAAAATGTCTGCTTCTTGCTTGACATAGGTGCTCCATATCCGAAATTTTAGGTAATCCTATTCTAAATCTAGTCAGAACTCTCAAATATCCGCATAATGTCAATCCTCTTCTGGTTCGCCTGACATTCTTTTAAGATAAACTAAATCTTTTTAGGAAGAACAACCAAAAAAATAAGCTACGAGAATAACAACCGAAAAATGGCAACCTAACTGCTAAAGCAATTTTGGAAGAGCCCATAAAATTATGACAAAAGAAGCCACAAGAATAACAAAATAAAAAAAAATTGAACCAGACAAAGTTCAACTCCTAAATTCTTAACTTTATCTCGATCAAATCTTAAACTTATTGGATCAGGTACCCAAAATCACTGTCGCCATTAATCTCATACTCAGATCATATGAACATCTATATAATCCTTGGCCATGAATTAGTTTAAACTAAGGTTTTGCCTAGACAAAGAATTTAGTCAACTTTAATCTCTAGTAGTAAATGCCCTGAATTTATTTTGGGCTAAATCTTGATAGAAAAATTCTTCGAAGCTTCATGCATATCTCAAATATTATAAAGGAAAATATTCCGAAACATCTTAAGTGCCTTATGGTTGGTTGTCATCCAAAGTTCTTCATGTTACATTCCTAACTAGGAACCTTGTTAAAAAAATCATAATAATAAACAAAAGAATATATTCGAGAGAGACGGTGGGATGATTTCCTAATCATAGACTTAAGATGACCTAACCCTACACCTGAACTACAGTAAACATAAACCTAAATGGAACTTGAGACTGAGTCAACTGGTACCAAAAGTGGTCCGTCTACTTGTTTGATAATCTGTTTTCAATATTTTGCATAGCGTCCTGAATAGTGAATAATCGGTCTTTTTTTACTATTAAAAAAAATTGTAATTTTACACCTAAAGCAAAATCTAAAGTAGGCCTTTCAATTCCACATAATTGCGTGGAAGTCGTGACTAGGCTATCAGCAATAGTATGTTCCAATAGGTACTCATTATACAATTCAAGAATTCCAGACATGGACAATCTAGCAAAAGAACTACAGAAAAGGGTGAATGGGAAGAAAACTTAAAGCAGGACGGCTTATAAGCGAATTATATATATCAGCACTGATCCCACTTCCACATTTACAAGTGAATTATTTATCAGCATTAACATATAGCGAACAGTTATCATAATTATTCCAAAACCGGGGAGCGTCAAATCAACCATCCCGACCAAATTTTGTAGAGAAAGTCCAAAGATAGTGGAAAGAAACCCAAAAAAAAAAAAAAAAAGTTCATAAACTGAAGAGAGGGGCGGATGTGAAACTCGAAAGATCGAACCTTTAGCGCGTCTGACGCCTTCTTAAGTTCAATCTCGAGCTCCATCATGGTGGTCGCGTCGCTGGAACGGATACCGGCGACGAGGGCCATGATGGCGGCGACGGCCTCGGCGAGGTCGGGCTTCCTACGCCAGTGGTTGAACTCATCGATGATGCTGAAGGGCTTCGAGGCGGCGGAGAGCGCGGTGGCCGAGGCAGGCGGTACCTCGAGAGGGTGACCAGCGGCGGTCGCGGCCTGGGCCTGTGCGAGCCAGTCGCCGCTGATGATGGCGTGGTGCTCCGCCCGCGTCTTGTAGTAGGCGGAGATCCCGTGATTAGGTTTAGGGTTAGGATCCATGGTAGAGTCGGGAGAGGAGGTCGGAGCGTCAGCGTTTGGCCTCGGAGGCGCTCCTCCGGAACGGAAGAAACGAGTCTCCCTTCTCTCTTTCCCTCTTTTGATTCGATGACACGGATTTCTATATTTTATATTTTAAATACAAACAAAATAAATTTAACTGTTATTAAAAATATTAATGTAAGGTTTTAGATGAACATTAACAAAAATGGCATAAATTGAGGATCTTAATCAGAGAAACAATGCTTGCACCTAAAGCTTAAAATATATTTTTGTTGTTGTGGGTGATCGGTAGCGTCCGTGGAGTCAGCACAATGGGGTTCGGGCCACTAGTACAAGAGGGGCCCAATACAATATAGTTCGAGGATGGTGTTTGCGGATACTCGGCTTGAGTTGTCACTTCGATACGAATCTTCTGATCTTTGTGGAGCTATTCCTGCAAGACAATACCTTCGCCCGAGTGGTAGGTCCCCGGAAAGGTCCCTCCGACGATTAAGTTAGCGTTGTTTCGAATGGTAAAGTCTGTCGTCTAACCCTCATACGCCGGAGCTTCTTCTCTTTTAATTGAAGTGGAGAGAGAGAGAGACCCCTTGAGCTGCTCTTGGGGTGCCCTTTTTATACTTATACATCGTCGACTGATCATGTCTCGACATTATCATACTTACGACGTTCTCTGCTAGCCTATTTAATATTGCAGGCAACGCCAACGACTGTTCGTGCTGTGGGTTGCGTGTCGCTTCTGCTCTGTTGTCGTGTGGTTTCCTTAGGTTCTTATGAGACATGATAGTGACTGCACGACGTCCGATACCGTCAAATCTTGAGTTTATAAGTTCGTTTGTGGCATGTTGCTCGTGTATGTCAGAGGACGAGATCACGAGGTTAGTTAGTCAACCATGTCCTTCCACGTCGGTTCGTCTTAGGCCACGTCGTCTGGTTTGGGAAGAAGACCACTATTATCCCTATCATGTTTTAATTTCATTTTGATTTAAAGTAGCAATTTCATTTTATATGGGATATTTTGATAATTTTGAAAAAAATAAAATATTCTTATTTAATTGGACACACTAATCACATTTGAATTATTAGGAAAAATTATATATGATTAGATATTATAATATTTAGAAAAACACTGTGTATTTTAAGTAGTAAATATTATTCTAAAATAGTTTTTATTATTCTATAAATATTAAATAGTATGTCATTAATTAAAAAATTTAAAATAATAATTTATTTCTATATGATCTGATACTCTTAATCCAATAACAAGTGATATCTACCTAGGAGTATTAGTGTATTTGCCATGATCATTTCAAATATCAGTATAAATAAAAACACAATCATAAAGAAAAAGGTTGAAATATTTTTTTATAAATCTTTCTTTTTTAAATATAAAGTGCACTTAGTTGTATAACTAGATTCTAAGCATCTTAACAATAACCAATAAAAATAATTTTTTTTAATGAGAACTGTTAGGGATAATAGTGGTCCCCTTCGGACGACGTGGCTCAAGACCAACCAACATGGAAGGACAGGGTTGGATGACCAATTTTTGGAACTCCACCCTCTGACACACCAACGACGTGTCACAAGTAGGCAGACAAACCTGAGGTTTAGCAACATAAGATACCATGCAATCACCATAAGAACTCGAGGGAACCACACAATAATAGAACAGAACCAACACGCAACCGACAACACAAATAGTTATCGGCACTGCCAACGACATTAAATGGGCTGACAGAAAACGCCAGAGGAATGATGAAGCCGAGACTTGATCAAGTCGACGATATACAAGTATAAAAGTGGCACCCCAAGGGCTCTCTAGGGGCTGATTCTCTCACTCCCTCTTCTTCAATCGAAAAGGAGGAGAAGCTTCGGCGCTCAAGGAGGATGCCAGACTTTACCCTTCAAATCAATCCTAACTTGATCGTCGGAGGGACCTCCCTAGGAACCCACCACTCGAAAGGTCTTATCTTGCAGGAACAACCCATCAAGGTTAAAAAGACCCGCATCAAAGTCATAACCGGGACATCCATACACGCCGATCTCATATTGTCATTATGGAGCTCACCTCTCGTGCTCGAACTCTGTTGTGTGGATCCACTAGACGCGATGGAGGAGATAACAAGAACTAGACGTGATGGAGGAGATAACAAGAACTAAAAGTTAAATGTGTTAGATCATTCTCTTTCTTTGAATTTAAAACATGTGGGCACAATAGTTGTCGATGACATGGAAGGAGTTATCAATGTTTCAAACATTCTAAAAATGTAACTTGAGGATGTCCAAATTTAGTTTGGCCGTAATATCAAATCCTTTCATTTCTGATGTGTTGACTTTATTAAATTGTCAGGACCTAACTTTTGAAAGACTTCTCAATGAAGTGACGATTTCCACTTGCCATTAGAATCTTGGCAAGAAAGAGCTTAAGAGACTGTACTATATCTCAATTGTTAAATGCTTAATCAATTGTTCGAGGAGGAATGAGGGGTCTAGGAAGGTACTTATAAGATATTTAAGAATTTTTTTTCTTCTAAGATGCCTCCAAAACTATCTATTATTTAGCTGTTAGAAGAAATACGTTTTTCAATATTTTTTATATTTTAAATTATAAAATAATTAAAATATTCTTAAAACTAAGTCATAATTATTTTGAGGGACAAATAAGTGTTGGACGATTGAGCCAAATGCTAGATCGTTGAGTCGATAGATCAACTTTTTTCTAATATATATATATATATATATATATATATCATTGGCGATTCGAATTGAAAGTAAAATTATCAATATTGGTTTTCTATACTCAAGAATTGAACCACACGAGGTTATTTTCGATTCAAATCGAATAGTAACATGGGCTACTCTTCTTAAAAACTATAAGAAAAATTAGATTAATCACTACCTATAATAACTATTAGTTATTACATTAAAATTAAAGACATCTTGTATATAAAAATACTTAAATTATTCTTAAAAATTCACTCATCGTTAAAAAAAATTAAGAGATACTAATGTTAATTAGAAGTTAAACATGTTTATGGCCAGTGCAATAAATAAGATTATATATATATATAATTAATTAATTTTGAAATAATTTCTCTAAAAGAAAACCTTCTTTTTTAGGGTAGATGTCCCCCTTTTGAATATATTTTTTTTAATAAGCATCTCTATATCTTCATAATCTCCGGAGTATCCGGACATGACTGTGTAGGGTCATGTAAATTGACTTTTGGACATCAAGCATTTGCCATGGAAGTAATTTGGAAGGTGATAGTGTGTGTTCCTTCATGTTCTTATTTTAATTATTCTCACCGCATGCTCTTTCCATTGTCTGCAATTTTTCATTTATTGGAAGCACATGAACTGCATGAAACTGCGGAGACGACATCGGTTGCTTATTCCACGATTTGATGAGGAACGAGAAGAACAAGCCAACAAGCTTGTCGCTGTTCGAGGAATGGAAGCCCGAAGAAGTCGGTAGTTCTCCGACTTAGGCAGCACCATGAAAGCTCCGTGAAGTTTGACGAGTTTGTGCTCATCTCGTTCCTGTCACCGGAAGAACACCAGCGCTGCTGTGATGCTACTGTATGAACTCTGGAGTCAGAGATGGACCTCTCGGATGATGCAAAATGTGGGCCGGTCAAAGCAGACCTACCAACACATGCCTCGATGACCGCACACAGGACAAGCAAGGAATCGCCCACCGGCTTTCCCGTTCACGTACCTTGCGGCGGCGGCGACGACGACTGCCGCTAGGTCAAACCTTCCCACCTACGGCCCCATGCTCCCACTGGGCTACTTCCTCCTTTGCCTACGTATCCACACTATTTGAAGCCTCACATCCCCACATCGTCTCTTCTTGATTGGTACACGCTTCTTCCTCCAGTTCCGTGAATCGAAGAGGAAGCACGATGTCCGATACGGAGCAGTCGACGGCCGTCGTCGGTGGGCTGTCGCTGGCGACGACCACCGGGTTCATGGTCGCAGCGGTGCTCGTCATCTTCATACTCTTCATCTTCGTGTTCGTTCTGTACCTCAACGCCAAGCGGTGGTACGGCGCCAACCCAGTCTCCGGCAGCGGCCGCGCCAGCCTGGTCTTCGTCGTGGAGCCTGCCGCCGGCCCGCAGCAACGCGGCCTCGGTGCGGCCGTCATCGAGGCGCTCCCGTCGGTGTCGTTCCGACCCGAGGACTTCGAGGAGGCTGTGGAGTGTGCCGTCTGCCTCTGCAAGCTGGCGGAAGGCGAGGCCGCGCGCCTGCTGCCCAAATGCAACCATGCCTTCCACCGGGAGTGCATCGACATGTGGTTCTACTCCCACTCCACCTGCCCGCTCTGCCGGAGTCCGGTCGTGCTCGATGAGACCGAGACCGCTGATAACAGCACCGCAGCCGTTGCTTCCGGTGCGCGTGCGGGGGAATCATCGTCGAACTCCCCGGCGAATTTGTTTCGAGCCAGTGTTGGAGGCTCGGGCTCTGCTTCAGTCTCTTCTGCAAGCAGGTTGGAGGGGGCATTGGCGATAGAGATACCAAGGGGAGAAGTGGACGGGTTCCAAGCTCCGAGTAGGCTCCCTGAGGAAGACCTCAGGTCGCCGACGGCAGCAGCGTTGAGATCGCTGCGAAGGATTCTAAGCCGCGGGAGCAGGATGGCTGGTGATGTCGAGCAGGGAAGTCTTGCCGTCCCCAAGCCGCCGCCGAGTTCATGAATGAGCTAAGATGACACAGATGAAGATTTAGCGCATAGAATGCAGTAAGATTTGTACAGAGAGGAATTCATGGAGAAGATGATAATTTTCTGATGTGATTTTTTGTGTTATTTTGTTGATTTAGTTCAATCACGTTGAGAATTCTGAATTGGAGTTTCCACGCAGCTTAAAATTTCATTGAAGCTTCTTACTATTGATCATCTCTTTAAAAACTAATAAAAAAAATTATATCACTATTTATAGTTTCAGTATTATTGATATTTCTTATAATTACTATTTATAGTCTCATGGTTAAATAAATTATTATTTATAATTTAATATATTAAAAAATAAAGTACTCTTAGAATTCTTACCATTGTTTGGACTTGTAAAGGATATTAATGTCACTCTAATAGTTATATATATATATATATATATATATATATATATATATATATATATATCGCATTTGTAGAACATAAAATTACTTATGAATATAGAAAAAGTAATCAGATTGCAAATTAGTTAACTTATTTTGTTGGGATGAATAGGTGGAATGGATTGTTTCTGTGATTCAAAACATTGGCAATTGGTGTGTTTTTCCAAAACAACTCACAATGTTTTATGTTCTTTCTCTCTATAGCTGATAATTTGATGGTGTAAAAATTCAAAAAAAAGAAAAGGACCCAATTAACAAAAATAGATAGAATAAAATTTAGAAATCATGCCGAATCACATATAAAAGAATGATTTCACTGATTGAAAATGAGAAATGTCATATGGAAAAGACGATGACTTAATTCCTAAGTAAAAACATAGGAAATGTAGAACTCTCATCTACTATTTCCTTAAGTAAAAGAAACACAAATGTTACAGAAACCTCAATGTCTGATTCTTAAGCAATAAATATTTGTAATTTCTTAGAAAACACTAACACAATTTCCTCTCTGGTTTCAGTTTGATGAAATGAATCCTTGGTCAAGGATGAACTTAATGGTGGGCAGCTGCCTTCCATGCCCATCTTGCAGTGTTCCCTGGGAGGGAATGGACTGTTGCCCACTGAAAGAGAGATCTTTGTCAGTGGGCACCAATTTGGGGAGGAGCCTCTTTTGATCTGGACCAGTTCTTGTGCTCTGTGCTTCAACAAGATACTTGAGAGAAATTTCCCTGCTCTGTGCTTGTCTTTTGGTTTTTTTTTTTTTTGGAGATGTCTACTTCCACTGGAGATATTTTGCTGCAAGGTTGTGGAGTTCATGAATTTGCAGTACACATGGTGCATGGTGAAGTATCTATCATCAAGGGACTGTAATCTTCTGTACTGCTTGAGTGCCTCTCTCTCTCTCTTTCTCTCTGCAACACAGAACAGTCACTGTCAGGAGACAGCAAATGCTTATCTTCCTCTTCCCTGGATATGTCCTCCAGCTCAATGTGCTGCAAGTGGACCTACATTTCTCTTCAGCATTCACTTTGGATATATTCCAAGAGTGATATATTGGAGAGAATGGAACACTTTTTTAGGTGGGAACAGATTCTGCTTCAGAGTGGATATGCACCTTCCATCTTAATCCAAATGATAATTTGTTTATGCATCTAAACATTGGCACAGAAGAATCTGAGAGAGCTTCAGAAACATATGAGAATCTGCACACGAGAACAATGATGTCAGCTGCTCATTCAGAAGGTACAATTGGATGCATTAGATTTCTAGAAAGAGAAAACAGAGCAAGAAATTTGGAACACAACATGCTAATTCAGAAAGCCAGGGTTTAAGAAAATAGCAATGTGTGATCTAAAGCAGTTTGGATAAGACAAAGGTGCTTGTTCATTGTCCAGATCAGGCATGAGCATACATCAGATTTTAAAACCACGAGTTGGAAAAATGTTTGTGGCTCATTGTGCAAATGCAGCTGATCAAGAATTTGCAATGCCGCTCATCAAGAACTTGTAGCAGACAAGGTTGAAATCTGAACAATTTATGTAACCAAACAACACAAGTCTGATAGCTGCTGAATGAATTAGACAAAATGATGACACGAAACAAGCTGCAATCAGATAAACAAACAGATATGAGAAGAGCAGGTTACGATCGATGTTCTTAGCCACACGGCACGGAGACAAGAGCTGAACAATGAGTCGAAAAATATGAAGAACACTACAACGAGCGACTAAGAGCAGTTAGACCGCGGCCGCATATCCTTTACTAACGACTGCAACCCCTAAAGATCCTAGGAATTTCATCGGAAAAAGGAATAAGGAGGTTCACTGCAAACAAAGAAGCAAAGACGACAGTCGTTGTCAATAGAAGAAGCCATCACAGGCTTCCTACCTGCAGCAATATCTACAAATGGTGATGAGGATTGGTTGTTCAACGGATGACTACAGAAATTAGGTTCACGCAACATCAGCCATGATAGCGAAAAATCATCAGACAGAAACATCCATGGCAACCGATCAACATCAAATCATGTAATGTGCTAATGAGAATAAGTGAGCTACCTATGATAGAACTGTCTACATTTGCTAAATCATGGTTGTCTCAGAATTAACATCAAGCAGCAGTCATCTCTGATGACTACAGAAATTAGGTTCACGCAACATCAGCCATGATAGCGAAAAATCATCAGACAGAAACATCCATGGCAACCGATCAACATCAAATCATGTAATGTGCTAATGAGAATAAGTGAGCTACCTATGATAGAACTGTCTACATTTGCTAAATCATGGTTGTCTCAGAATTAACATCAAGCAGCAGTCATCTCTGAAGACCAAACACCTCTCAGATGCAAAACTAAAAGATGGATGAACATTGTCCTAAAGGAGCCGATTTTGCAATGAATACTTCCGGTTCCTATCCATTATCCAGATCAGTTGAAGTACCGGTTCCTATCGGCTATCAAGTCTCATTCAAGCTACTTATCTCTTGAGGCCTGACCGTAAGATAGCGGCCGTGTGCTTCTTTCATTCTTGTCGGTGATTTCGATTAGTTTGATTTATACTATCGAACAGTAGTTCAATGTATTTACACAGCTATAAAAAAATTAGCTACAAAGTTCAGAGTAATTCTATGGCTTTTACATAAACTACATATGCAAAAGTTAGACCATCAAAATTGACCTTTAGCATTCCCCATGACGTGCAATTCGGATTCACCAGAAATCAGAACTCGAACAAATGCTAACGTTTGATTCAAACCCGGCAGTATACTTTGGCTTACACACAAAAAATATGTCTATTTTTGCAGAAGCAGATTCCATATCTAAGTTGAAACATGAGCTTGACAGTTGTAAGAAGAAGTGAAACAAAGACCACTAGACTTTTGTAGATTTCAGAAGCATTCCGGCGAAGAACAATGCTCAATCAACAATCCACAAAAGCCACAACAGAGCAACAGAACCAAATTCATCTTCCCAGTGTACAATCAACAGGATTCAATAATATTGCAGAACTAAGATCAGTGACGATGCATGAAGGAACAAATAGAATTAGTGAGCAATAGAGAGCAAACATCTTGTTGGGCAGACAACCCAAAAATTATACTTTCAACATGGATTGAAGTAAACAAGCAAAACAACATGCAAAAGTAAACACGAAAAGATTCCTCTGCTGCAAACACTTAATATGCACTAAATCCTGCACAAATCTAGTGGAAATTTAGATGCTAAACCTTCAGTTGTTCCAGTGGGAGAAGAACGCTTTTTTGTCTGCATCAGGCCGCCTTTCATGAACTCGTCGCTGTTTTAGGACTTGGAGGACGTCTTCCCTGCTCGATATCGCATCCCCGAGGACTACAGGAAGCAGCAGCCATCCTGCTTCCACGGATCAGAAGCCTCCGCAATGACCTCAACGCTGGTGCTGTCGGCGACCTGATCTCTTCCTCAGGAGTCCTCTCCGCAGGCAATGGCGAGCTGGGAGTTTGGAAGCCATCCACCGCTGTCCTCGCCATCTCATTCACCAATGCTTCCTCTGACCTCACATAAGAAGAGCCAGAAGTGCTCGAGCTCCCTTCTGGTGCGCCGGAACTTCCACTGGCGACCTGAACCTCTGGCGTGCAAGACAGCACATTTGCCGCAGAATTCAGTGACGGTTCGACGGAGTGACTCTCGCCAGGAACCGATTCAGCGCCGGGAACAGCACTCTCGGGCTTCACGAGCTCCACCGAGCTCCGGCAGAGCGGGCAGGTGGAGTGGGAGCAGAACCACATGTCGATGCACTCGATATGGAAGGCGTGGCCGCAGTTGGGCAGCAACCGTGCGGCGTCGCCCTCTGACAGCTCGCAGATGCAGACCGCGCACTCCAGGCCCTCCTTCAAGGCCCCGGAGGAAATCACCACCGAAGGAAGCGCCGCGATGGCCGCAGCGTCGAGGCCGCGCTGCCGCGTGGCGGCGAAGGAGGCCAAGCGGGTGCGGGCGCCTGCGGAGACGGGGATGGCGCCCCAGTAGCGCTTGGCGCGGAGGTACAGGAAGAAGGCGAGGACGAAGAGCACGAAGAAGGCGATCACCGCTGCGACCAAGATCCCGGTGGTCGTCGTCGGCGACAGCCGTCCAACACCGCCCGTCGACTGCTCTGTTCCTGACATCGGTCTTGAGACTCTCCTCGTAAGATTGCTGCGCAAATTGTAGCTTGGAAGGAGCTCAGTAATGAAAGAAATGGCAAGTAAAGCAGTTTCTTTTAGAGAGCATTGGCAGAGCAATGGAAGGAGGATGAGACGAGGAAGAGAAGTAATCCTGTCTCATATACTGTCACTCTGAGAGAGAGAGAGAGAGAGAGAGAGAGAGAGAGAGAGAGGCCAGAGAATGAAACGGAGGTTGGATATTAAAAACGTTATTTTTAATATATTTTTTCTATTATTTTTCTATAAATCTACAATTCGTATTTTTTGAATATTTTTTATCATTATAATCAAAACGCATATATCTGTACATTCAAACATAACATAATAATTGATCACGTATGCCATCAAATTAAATTTAGAAGATAATTAATTACATGGAACAATCTGCTAAATTAATATTGCTGTTGGTAAATGACCTATTATGACACATACTTGCTTAAGGTAAAATATATTTCAGTTGGAATAAATATAAAATTAATATTAAAACTATAATAAAAAATAATATAGTGAAATGGCATCTAAAAAATCTTTATTATAAGTACACCAAGCCAACTTTTTTCACCTCACATTGTGCAGGAAATGAGGAAATTTTAATGAAATAAAAATAGCGATGTGGAGTTGGAAGTGGCATTGTTTGGTAAGTGGTTGGTGATGCACTTCCAATGATGGGTTGGTCAAACAAGTACAACCATGGCCTTAGCAGTAGCATCAGCAAAGTTTCATGGTGGAGATGACCGGGATAACGTTGTCTATGTGAGCATGACTACCATCTTTTAGCTAAATGAGGTCTTTGGAGCTTCCTGAGAATGAGCAGCAGCAAGCAGATGACACCCAATTTTTCTTTATTTATTATTTGAATCATCCTAAAAATGAAGAATTCACAGACATCTATCTGTTAATATTGATTCCTCCAATCTGATAGGTTTACTACAAAGCAAGCAAGCAGGTCATAGCTCAAGTTGCAGATTGTCCATGTAACTTTTGGCCCGATCTAGGGCTGGAAGATAACCCACAGGGAGATCCAACGTCAACCTGTAACCTGATATGGCACATAATGACCTGGTAATCACATCATCGCTCCTTCGGACAATTGGCCCGTCGACGTGGTCGACCCAACACGGTAAGCTGGTCGGACACAGGTATGGGGGCGCAAGTGGTCGTGCGACCAACCTGGCACAGGTAAGGCCGAATCCCCAGTGGTCGTACGGTCGACCTGACACAGGTAAGGCCGATACCCCTGCAGTCGTACGGCCGACCTGACACAGGTAAGGCTGATACCTTCACCTGTGGACGCATCCCTCACCGCAAGGACGACGGGCGTGGTGGAAACGTACGATGACTGGGTAAACCACAAGGGCAACCGGGTTGCCAGGTACAGATGATCTACAACACCCACTATATAAGCTCCTGCACCTCTACGAGGTAGGGGGATCGCAAAAACAAACCACTGAACTAACTTGACCGTCGGAGGGGTCACGTCGGGAACCTACCCGACCCGACCTTCTTGCAGGAGTCAGCGGTCGACCCGAGCTGGAGTACTTCCTCCCGACCCGAGCTCCACAATTCCAGCAGCCGACTTCCCGAGCCGGGCTCTGAATCACCACTCATCCGGTCGAGCTCCAACTCCGTACCGAGAAGACTGCGGGCGAGCTAGCGCACACGGGCCTGAACCAGCAGTGTTTGCTCAACAGACACGGGGGCGGAACGCATCTACTAGGCAAGCACCAAATTCCCCCATAGAAGGAGGGCCCATGTCGTCAGAACGCCCATTTGGGGACTCGGGTACGGAGCACTACACGGAACCTGACCATCCTCGACCGACGGAGGAGGCCACGGTAGTTGTGCCGACTCCCAACCACTTTTGGAGGATGATGATCGACCCAGGGTTCCCTTCACCCGCATCAAACCCCGCGTCGTTCATGGTCACGACAGAGGCTTTCCTCGGCCTCACCAGCCAGGTCCAAGCACTAGCGGGAATGGTCCAAACCATAATCTCATACCTACCCCAGCTCGTGCATTCGATGGCTCACCAACCGGCTCCCCCAGTGGCACCCCCGCAAACGGAGTCACCGATGGCCCCAGACTGAGGAATCCCGCCCGACATAGAGGCGCCACAGCCTCGGGTCGCCGAAGCCCGCCCAGCTTCCCCGACCCCGACGCCAGCCTGATCCCAAAGTCGCTCCTACAATCCAGCACAGATTGAGCTCGACCTCGACACCTTATCGACCGACACCACTGACTCCCTAAGAGAGCAAGTTCGCCGAGTTCATCAACGGCTAGACGAAGTCCAGAAGGAAGTCCTCAAATCAAGAGAGGAGGTCGGGGAAAGTTCTAAAGGCGGTTCCTCATTCACTCCTGAGATACAGTCCAAGCCTCTCCCGGCCACCTTCAGGCTCCCCGCCCTCGAGCCCTACGATGGCAGCGGCGACCCGATGGAGCATATCGCCACATTCCGCGCCCAGATGACCCTTTACGACACTTTGGAGGTGCTGATGTGTCGGGCCTTCCCGACCACCCTTAGGGGGTCAGCCAGAACCTGGTATTCTCGCCTCAAACCCGCGTCTATACCTTCATTTGACTTGCTGGCAAGAGAGTTCAAGCTGAACTTTTTGGTGAGCGCACGCCCGAGGCCAACCACGGCCTCCCTCCTTGGGATGGCCCAAGGGAGCGGCGAGCCCCTCTCCCAGTTCGTAGGACGGTTCACATCGCAGGTCCAGGGAATCCCCGACCTCCATCCATCCCTGGCTATCCAAGCATTCTTGACAGGGCTGAGGCCGTCAAGGTTCTTCTGGTCATTGATCGAGCGACCGCCGACGACTATGCCCGAGATGTTACAACGGGCACACCAGTATATGGCGGCTGAGACGCTAATAGCTGGTAAGCGGGATGAGATGAAGCGCTCCGAGGGGGAACAGTCTCGTGGACATCCGGCGTCACCTCCGAAGAGGAGGGAAGACAGGTCGGGCTTGTTGCCAACCAGACCCCCCCTCCCCCCCCCCCCCCCCGATCCCCCTCAATTCGACCCGAACAGAGATTTTCTTCCAAATACGGGAAAATGGGCTCTTGAAGGCACCAAGCCCGATGAAGTCGCACCCCGAGCGGCACGACAAAAGAATGTATTACCGCTTCCACAGAGAATACGGTCATGACACCGAGGAATGTCATGACCTGCAGTACCAAATTGAAGACCCTATACGGTGCGGCCACCTGCGGTGATATGTCCGCGAACGACCCTCTCCCCCAGACGGCCGGCCCTCCAAGACTCATCTCCCCGACCTCAGGGCCCGGTCGAAAAGCAGATCGACGTCATCTTTGGCGGTCCAGCATCAGGCGGCAACAGCTCCTCGGCGCGAAAAGCTTACGCGTGATCCGAGGCCGGAAAGAGGTCGCTGCATCACAAAGACCTTGACGTCACATTCAGGTCGGAAGGCGAGGAGCACTCATCCCATGACGATGCGCTAGTAATCTCAATCCGCATGGCCAACGCCTACGTCAAGAGGGTCATGATCGACACGGGGAGTTTGAATTCCTGACCCGAACTGGGGTCGGCGAGGTCAGGAGTGACCCAAGAGAATCCAGACAGTGATACTTAACGACAACAACGTTGTTCAAGAAGTCGAGAACTGAACCAGTCGGTACCATGCCCCCAAGTCTGGAGGAAAGCGCCCGAGACACCCACTCGGCGGAAAAAGTCTTAGAACTGTCACTCGACCCGAACCGCCCTGATAAACTGGTGAAGGTCGGATCGGAGCTCACGAAAAACCAACAAGTTCAACTGATAGATTTCCTGCGGAAGAACGACGATGTCTTCGCATGGTCCCCAAACGATATGCTAGGAGTCGACCCGGAGATCGCCCAACATTACCTGAACATCTCCCCCGACGCCCGACCTGTGAAGCAACGTCCGCGCAAATTCGCTCCAGATCGGCAGAAGGCTATAGAAGACGAGGTCACTCGTCTATTGGACGCAAAGCTTGTCGAAGAAGTAAAATATCCGACCTGGCTATCTAATGTTGTACTTGTTAAAAAAGCTAATGAAAAATGACGGATGTGCGTTGATTATACTGATCTCAATCGAGCCTGCCCGAAAGACTGCTACCCACTTCCCCGCATAGACCAATTGGTGGATGTTACGTCGGGACATCAGTTGCTTTCCTTCATGGATGTCTTCTCGGGGTACAACCAAATCTAGATGGCCCCGAGAGACAAAAGAAACACAGCCTTTATCACTCATAACGGCACATATCATGGTGATGTCGTTCGGATTGAAAAACGCTGGCGTAACCTACCAGCGGCTCGTGAATCGCATGTTCAAGGACCAGGTCGGAAGGAACATGGAGATTTACGTAGATGATATGATAGTCAAATACCGGCAAGCCGAGACCCATCTCTTTGACCTGGCGAAAACGTTTCACACGCTAAGAAAATACAAGATGCATCTCAACCCGACAAAATGTACCTTCGACATCACATCCGGGAAGTTCCTCGGCTTCATAGTGCATCAGCGGGGGATCGACGCCAATCCCGACAAGATAAAGGCAATACAGGAAATGCAGCCCCCCAAGACTATAAAAGAGGTCCAACGACTTACAGGAAGGTTAGCAACCCTGAGCCGCTTTATTTCTCGAGCCGGAGACAAGAGTTCTACCTTTTTCCGAGCACTGAAGTCGGCAAAAGACTTTAGGTGGACCCCCGAATGCGAGGAAGCATTCCGCCAACTCAAGAGCCACATCAAAAATCTACCGCAACTAGCCTCGGTAAAGGACGGGGAGCCTCTCGGCTTATACCTCGCTGCGACCGACCTAGCGGTTAGCTCGGTCTTGGTGACATTCGATAAAGCTTGGGAAAAGCCGATCTACTACACTAATCATGTCCTGGCGGGACCTGAGCTCCGTTATTCCCCCATAGAAAGAATAGCCTTGGCTCTGATCCTAGCATCCAGGAAACTGAGGTCGTATTTCCAGACGCATCCTATCAAAGTGATAACCGACCAACCCTTGCGTCAGATCCTCTCCAAATTTGATGTTGCTGGTCGGATGCTCAAGTGGTCGGTGGAATTAGGGGAGTTCGATATCGAATACGAGCCGAGAAAGGCGATCAAAGGCCAAGTGCTCGCGAACTACCTCTCGGAGCTCACACCCCCGGAAATCCCGGCAAACCCGAACCCCGGATGGACTCTGCATATCGACGGCTCCGCCAACTTGGAAAGAGGAGGCGTCGGCTTGGTGCTCAAGGACCCCTCTGGCCACACCTACGAACATGCTCTGCGGTTAGGATTCAAAGCTACAAACAATGAAGCAGAATACGAAGCGCTCCTGTTCAGTCTGAATGTCGCAGCCGAGCTGGGCGCAGAAGACATCGAGATATTCACCGACTCCCAGCTCGTCGCAGGCCAAGTCAACGGAGCGTTTGAGACCCGAGAAGCAGCAATGATCAAGTACCTAGCCCAGGCGCGACGGATGGCGGGTCGGTTTCAAAGGTGTAGCATCACCAAGGTACCTCGCAGCAATAACGCGCAGGCAGACGCCCTGGCCAGGCTAGCATCCTCCTGCGTGATCGATGCGCCTTTCGGAGCAATGGTGAGGACCATCGGGCCCTCTGTCAATTCGATTGTGTTGACTGTTGACGAGAAAGACAGAGGCTGGATCGACGAGATCCTTCGCTTTAAACAAGCAGGAATCCTCCCCAAGGACAAGGTGGCTGCCCGAAGAATCAGAAGGATGAAATCATGGTACTGTATCATCGATGACTGCCTCTACCGACGAGGCTTCAGCCGACCCCTACTTCACTGTCTGAACCCGACTGAGGTGCAAACCACCCTAGCCGAGATCCATGAGGGAATATGTGGGGACCATGTTGGTGCTTGCACCTTGGCACACAAGGTCCTCAGGCAAGGTTACTACTGGCCCACATTACGAAAGGATGCCCAAGCTTATGTTCGGAACTGTGAGCCATGCCAGAAGCACGCATGATTCCAACATCAACCGATGGTACCGCTCACGACTGCCGACTGCGCCTGGCCCTTCGCCCAATGGGGAATGGACCTCCTCGGCCCCTTCCCCCCGGCCTCGGGACAAAGAAGGTTTCTGATAGTCGGAGTTGACTATTTCACCAAATGGCTCGAAGCCGAGCCACTGGCCTCCATCACCGAGAGACAAGTCGAAGGGTTCGTGTGGAAAAACATCATAACCAGGTTCGGCCTCCCCAGGGCCATCATTACAGACAACGACACGTAGTTCAATAACACGAAGTTCAAAATGTTTTGCCAAAGCTATCGCATCCGGCTGAAGTTCAGCTCGGTTGCCCATCCCCAAGCCAACGGACTGGCCGAGGTAACAAACCGAACTATTCTTGAAGGGCTGAGAAAAGTGTCTCCAGCGCTACGACCTCTTGGGTAGAGGAGCTCCCAAGTATTATATGGGCGTCGCGAATGACTCCGAAAACCCCGACGGGGGAGTCCCCATATAGCCTGGCTTTCGGGACCGAAGCCGTGCAACCTCCCGAGGTGGTTTTCCCGACCCTCCGAGTCCAGACCCAGCATCAGGAGGAGTCCGACCAATAGCTCCGTGAGAACCTCGACCTACCAGAGGAAAAATGAGTCGACGCCCGTCTCCGAGCATTGGCCTATAGAAGGGCCGTCACCAAGCTATACAACCGTCGAGTACGCCCCCGGCACGTTACGACGGGCGACCTGGTGCTCCGAAAGACCGAGGTTAGCGACTCGACCTGGTCCCGCGGCAAGCTGGCCCCGAACTGGGAAGGCCCCTACCGGGTCGTCGATGTTATCCGAGACGAGACTTATACGTTGGCAACAATGGATGGGCGGGTGCTGTCGAGAACTTGGCACATCACAAACTTACAAAAATTTTACGCATGACGATATCAGCAAAACGACCCAACTTGTATTCATTAGAAGCATAGCGATATGAGTAAAACGACCCGACTTGTATTGATTAAAAGCAAGTACAAAAGATGTCGGGAATAGAAATGAGGCTCTTCCCGACCCGAGTTACAAGTTCAAAAAAGAAGAGAGGGGGGGGGGGGGGGTTACAAGTCAGGGCTCGGGAGGAACTGAGTCGTCAAAATCCTGTTGCCTTTCCATCGGCACTAGGTCGTCCTCGGGATGGATGGTGAACGGGTCCTCTTCAACGTCGGCATCGGGATGTCGGGCGCGAAAACGAGCTAATGCCACCCGATACCCATATTCATATGTCACCCGACCTATCATCTTCTGGCCCTCTTTGAAGCCGAGGGATCCCTTGTACTGGGCGACCGATTGCCCCGGTAGCTCAGCTCGGGCGCTTTCCAGGTCCTTCACGGCCTGCAGCAGCTCGTCGTCCATCCTCCGAGCCCTAGTTCGTGCCTCCTTCAGCAGCTGTTGGGCGTCACTCAGGTGGCCCCGAACCGCCTACAGCTCCTTCTCCGAGACCTCACGCCTGAGGAACTCTTCGACTTTTTCCTTTTTGATTTTCTCGAGCTCCTCCCGTAGCACGGACGCGCGCTCTTCGGCCTCGGCGACTGCCTCCGGTCCCCTCTCAAACTCCTCTGCAACCGACGAGTTGTTCCACACCTTCGTCGAATTCTTCAGCTCCTTCCATCTGGCCTTCAACTCCTTCTCGGGGTCTTGATGCCCCAAGTCGAACATTAGCAGGGTATAGTAGCCCGCGTCACCCTTATGAACCTTTGTTTTGAAAAGGTCCTTCATCGACCTCAGACGTTCGTGGACTGGTGAAGCGCCCCCCTCCTCGGACCCAACGGGCGCCTCGGGCTCCTCCGGCGGTGCCGCAGGCTCCTTACCCTTAGATCGGGAGCGAGACTCCCCCTCGCTGAGACGAGACTTATGTTTCCTTGTTAGCACTTTTATTTTCTTATGGTGCCTCCCCGCATCTTCAGCCTGCTCAGGCGGGGAGGCGACTGGCCTCTTCGACGAAGCCCTTGGAGCTTCCCTCGCAGGAGACGCGTCGACCTTACGGGCGGTGGGCCGGGTCAGAGGGATTTTGCCGCCTGTCACTTTGGGCATCCCGCGAAGCTCCCCGAGATCCATCTGGTCTGCATTCCGACCGATAGGTTAGTAGGAAATTAGGAAGGCTAAAGTAAAGCAAAATATTAGTACCCCTAGAGACCGGGCTCAAACCCGCCTCGACGAGCCAAAGCTCGGCCATCTCCTTGATCGCACGTGAAGAGGAAAGAATCCCCTTCAGTCGGCCGACCAGGACGGTCTCCTCCTCAGACAGGTATGGGGGGGCATTGCCGATCGGGTGAGCCGACCAATCGAGCCTGAACCCCCAAACCGGACCACTAACATAAAGGTAGCGGGACTTCCAACCTTTGTTATTGGAAGGTGCCCCGCTGACTCTAAAACCGACCCGGGCGGTAAGATAGTAACCGCCCCGACTCTTGTAGAGGCGAAAACACGCCATGAACAAGTCCCGAGTCGGGATAATCCCGGCTCCTCGACACTCGCCCAAGAAGACAACAAGGTAACGCCACGAGTTGGGCGCTACCTGGCTGGGAGAGATTCTCCACCATCTCAGACACTCCTCGATGAGTGGGTGCAAAGGAAACCGGAGACCGGCCTCCAAAGCATCTACCGAGATGCACATGCCGGGAACGTCCAAGCTATAAGGCCGTTGCCCCAGCTGTGGAACGTGCAGCCCGTATTCAGCCGAGATGCTGTACCACTCCCTAATCACAGCAAGTGACCCCTCAGTCACCGCCGTGTCGAGATCATGATCTGACATCATGACCTCCAAATCCTTCAGAACCCTCGCGTCGACAGGCGACGGGGGCCCAAAAGACGCTCCTGAGGAATTAACCTCGGGATCACATCGACTTGTCTCCCCCGACCCCGGGGGAGAAACAACCCTGACACTAGTCGAGGAGTCCGAGGAGGTCATCACGACCTGTTCAAAAGGGGCTGCCGACTGAAGGGACGAAGAGTGGCTAGGGAGGTTCGAGATGGAAGCAGAGAGGGGGCCAAATGAACAAGTGAGGTATCTGCCCAACCACACAGCGAACTTATAGCGCCCAAAGGGAGTCGTTTCAGCTTCCCGAGGCAAGACGAAGCGCCGCCGCCCCGAAAAGCCACCCAACGCATTAAATGCACCATTACTCTGACCGAAACCCTAGGCGGAGGACAATATATATTAATATAATAAAAAATATATATAATATAATAATATTATCATACATATGATAATATGCACATGACAATAAAGAGAGGGTTCACAAGATAAGGGCAAGTGCGCCCGAGTTCACCCTCTCGACGAAATCACCAGATTTGCGCCCGAGTTCACCCTCTCGGCCAAATCCGCAGATTTGCGCCCGAGTTCACCCTCTCGACCAAATCCGCAGATTTGCGCCCGAGTTCACCCTCTCGGTCGAATCTCCAGATTTGCGCCCGAGTTCACCTTCTCGGCCAAATCCGCAGATTTGCGCCCGAGCTCACCCTCTCGGCCAAATCTCCAAATTTGCGCCCGAGTTTACCTTCTCGACCAAATCTCCAGATTTGCGCCCGAGTTCACCCTCTCGGCCAAATCCGCAGATTTGCGCCCGAGTTCACCCTCTCGACCGAATCTCCATATTTGCGCCCGAGTTCACCTTCTCGGCCAAATCCGCAGATTTGCGCCTGAGCTCACCCTCTCGGCCAAATCTCCAGATTTGCGCTCGAGTTCACCCTCTCAGCCAAATCTCCATATTTGTGCCCGAGTTCGCCCCCTCGGCCAAATCCCAGCGTTTGTGCCCAGGTTCGCCCTTGGCGAAAGTGTGACATCATAATTCCCGAGCTCCTGCTCGGTCGGATCAGCTCTTGCGACATCACAATTCCCGAGCTCCTGCTCGGTCGGATCAACTCTTGCGACATCACAATTCCTGAGCTCCCGCTCGGTCAGATCAACTCTTGCGACATCATAATTCCCGAGCTCCTGCTCGGTCGGATCAACTCTTGCGACATCACAATTCCCGAGCTCCTGCTCGGTCGGATCGGCTCTTGCGACATCATAATTCCCGAGCTCCTGCTCGGTCGAATTAACTCTTACGCCATTCAAGTTACCGAGCTCTTACTCGGGCGGATCAACCCCCGCACCATTTGAAGTCCCCGAGCCCCCACTCGGGACTAGTTCAGGGCCACCTCGAACCAACAGCTAAGCACAAGACCTCATCTTCGGCACCCTCATCAGGCGCCTCGAGAAGGTCTTCCCGGGGGGGGAAGAATGATATGACACATAATGACCTGGCCACCACATCATCGCTCCTTCGGACAACTGACCCGCCGACGTGGCCGACCCAACATAGTAAGCTGGTCGGACGCAGGTATGGGGGCGCCAGTGGTCGTGCGATCGACCTGACACAGGTAAGGCCGAATCCCCAGCGGTCGTACGGCGGACCTGACACAGGTAAGGTCGATACCCCAGCAGTCGTACGGCCGACCTGACACAGGTAAGGCCGATACCTTCACCTGTGGACGCATCCCTCACCGCAAGGACGACGGGCGTGGTGGAAGCGTACGACGACAGGGTAAGCCACAAGGGCAACCGGGTTGCCAGGTACGGATGATCTACAACACCCACTATATAAGCTCCTACACCTCTACGGGGCAGGGGGATCGCAAAAACAAACCACTGAACTAACTTGACCATCGGAGGGGTCACGTCGGGAACCTACCCGACCCGACCTTCTTCCAGGAGTCAGCAGCCGACTCGAGCTGGAGTACTTCCTCCCGACCCGAGCTCCACCATTCCAGCAGCCGACTTCCCGAGCCGGGCTCTAAATCACCACTCGTCTGGTCGAGCTCCAACTCCGTACCGAGAAGACTGCGGGCGAGCTAGTGCACACGAGCCTGAATCAACAGTGTTTACTCAACAGACACGGGGGCAAAAGGCAAGCACCAAATTCCCCCCTAACATATATGTTTACTACAAAGCAAGCAAGCAGATCATAGCTCAAGTTGCAGATTGTCCATGTAACTTTTGGCCCGATCTAGGGCTGGAAGATAACCCACAGGGAGATCCAACGTCAACCTGCATTGTTGGTCCAATGTGAAAGGTTTACTGAGCAAGCAGATGACCAACTCAAGTTGCAGACTGGCCAAGTAGCTTTTGCCCCAAAATATAGGGCTGGTAGATAGCCCACAAAGAGCTGCACCACTGCAGGTAATCTGTGGTATATACTCTTTCCAGCATTAAAGTATCGGGACTTGTTGGCATTTTAGCCAACACTTGGCGTGCCCGTTTGTTCTTGATGAAAGATACCACTTTTGACTCTGTGGGCGGTCTTGGAACGCTCATCCTCTCCGGTAAATCAAACAATTAACGGTGCCGCGTTTTTGTTTGGTTTGATGGTTATTCTGTGGGCGGGACTCTTACAAGCGGGGAGGGCAAGTGTGCGGAGGGCGGAGTCCTTAAAATGCGTCGATTTGCCACTGAGCGAGCGAAAAGGCTGCTCCTCGCCTCGCGGTCTCCGCCTTCTGCTTTCCTCTGTTCTTCCCCCGCCGCCGCCATGGATCCCGCTGCTGGTGTTGTCACTGTCGACACGATCAACCCAAAGGTTCGTTATTTCGTCGATCTGATTGGTAAAGATGCCTTCTTCAATCGATTCGACCACTTCATCCGTCGATTTCGCACCTAAATTTGATCGTCGCCTAGTTTTCGTGCTGGTTGGGTAAAGTTGGGTTCGTATTATGATTTTTCGAGTGAACTGCTTGTTATTTTCTGGATTGTGGTTCTAAAAGAGTCAGCTTTGACTACTCCCTTAAGTGGACTCTTCTGTTTGATGAGGTCTCCCTCCCCCCCAAACACACACAAGAGTCTCCTCCTCCTGTGAGTGTTATGGCAGGACCTCGTTCTTTGGTTGCTTCTGGCTGTTCACTGGGTTACAGTTTAACTCCTCGACTCGAAAGTGATACGCAACAACTGTAGGTTTTTCTTCAGATGTTTGATGTGAGTGCGAACATGATCTGTGCTCGCCATTTGGTGGATTCTATTAATCTATTCCTTCTGTTCTTGAAGAATTTTGGTTCCACTGCAGTAGCAATAGCAGGTTATATACTATCTTTCAATTTTCTTTGGTTAACAGGTTATTATTATCTTTAGGTGTACTCATGTGATAATGCCCACACATTTTGCAATCTCCATGTTAAATTTAGTTTATACTTTTTGTTCTCTGGATGGTTATATTTTGCAGTTTGCAACTTTTAATAGGTGGTAAGTGGCTCAGCAACATAAATCAAGTCATATCTTTCTTTTATTTCAGGTTTTAAAATGTGAGTATGCTGTCCGTGGTGAGATTGTTAGCCATGCCCAGGTACTTAATTTCTCTTTCATTTCCTAGTCATAAATAAAATATATTGATGTATGTATTATGCTATCTCATTGCTGTAATTGTATGTATGATGAATTTGGGCAACCAAGCATACAGCTTTTGCCATATCTTCCTTGTGGTTGCTAGATGACATTACAACTATGCATTCTGATGTCTTTCCATTTAATGCCTGAGTAGATTTTTGTCGCAATGAAGGCCATTAACTTATGCTTGATGTTGTATGTGCAACCATCATTTGTTGATTGGAGGTACTTGATGTTTACCTTCTGGTTTCTGTAAAGTCTATTTATTAGTGGCGTTCTAAATTATATATGCAGAAAGAAATGATACTTGGTTTTGTAAGGTTCTTCACTTTTGCTTGTAGTGCTACTAGACCTTTATCAGACTAAACATTAAACTTTCCTTGAGTTAGGACCATCACCTTTGTGGTCTTCTAAAAACAGGCCAAGGTGGACAATGGCATTTGAGTTGATTTGTGATCTTGGCATATTTGTAGTAAACATGACGCATAAGATATTTTTGACAAAGTGACTTAAATTGGTTCTAAAATTTCTCTCATGTTGTGGTGGTCAGAACACACTTATACTAGGACAATTTTGCTACTATATTCAACTCTGAAGACTAACCTCGACAATGACGTGGTGCAGATGATAATTCATGAAGTATATTGGTCTTCTGAAATTATATTGCCTAAAGAACTGATGTATCTGTCTTTTGTTCCAATTCCAGCGCTTACAACAGGAGCTGCAGAACAAACCAGGGTTCCATCCCTTTGATGAGGTGCGCATAATTTTCAGTCCCCATGTTATTCATTTATAAATAATCAGCATGATTTCATCGTAATCTCCAATACATTTGAAGTTCTTCTATTTATATTGTTACGGAGTGATTCTTATTCTAACTTTTTGTTTAGTTCTAATTGATTTGTTTTCTCTTAATATCACTGAAATTTCCAAATTGATCTGGCAGATACTGTACTGCAATATCGGGAATCCTCAGTCTCTTGGTCAGCCGCCTGTTACCTTTTTCCGTGAGGTGTTTGTACAGACAACTGTTTCGACTAATTTAGTGAGCTTTCGTTTGTCCCTGGTACTTAATTTTCCTATTTCAGGTTCTTGCGCTGTGTGACCATCCACCTCTTTTGGACAAAAGTGAAACTCATGCCTTGTTCAGGTATATTTGAATGATACTTTTGCATGTACTAATATTCAACAAAATCATTCTAAGCCCGCTGGAATACAACATTCCCTTTGTGTGTCATATGCTGTCAATGTTATGTCAGAACTTTAGTCTTTGGCTATGGCTATTAGGATTCTAAATTTTTGTGTAATCTTGTTGTCACCAATAATCCTTAGATATTTGGCCTCTATTTCCACTGATTATTCTCTGAGATGGAACAAACTTCCCTCTGGAGTCATTTTGCCAGAAGTAATGCACCATTATTTTTATGCTTTTGTCCAAACAATTCATTCAATGTGCGCAGGAGTCATAAAGGAGTGCTTTAATGGTTTGCCTTACCTCAGTCTGCCTATAACAGTTCACACGGTGCCGTTCTTTGTTTCAAGCAACTTGAGTAGCATTATCTTGCAAAATTTCCTGTTCTACTAATTTGTAAATACAGGAATCTCTTATTACAATGGTATAACACAATGAAATTTCCAGCTTTATTTATATTGAACCTCAACCATATATCCAAGTTGTGCAACCTGATATGCGCATAATTCTGAAAAACCACACACGTCATAAAATCTTCTCCTGGAACACTTATTTGCTAAGGTTCTTGGTAGTGTCAACATTATGCATGTTAGTCTGCT
Source organism: Ensete ventricosum (assembly GCA_029747655.1). Lineage (NCBI taxonomy): Eukaryota > Viridiplantae > Streptophyta > Magnoliopsida > Zingiberales > Musaceae > Ensete > Ensete ventricosum. Next base: position 4,157,083 of record JAQQAF010000001.1, on the reverse strand, counting down.
TAAAAATGCAGGGGCTGATATCTATTACCTCCTATGCATGTTGGAGACTAACTAATTAAGTAAAAACTTGCTTTCTGCCTAGGTATGCAACTTACAACTCAGATGATAAGATGTATGGATTAAGTTTATGTATGGATGCATGGGTAAAATATTTACTTAATGCAATTTTTACATTACTGCAGTGCTGATGCAATAGCAAGAGCATGGCAGATTTTGGATGTGATTCCTGGTAGGGCTACAGGAGCATATAGCCATAGTCAGGTAAAAACATGCTTTTATTTCTTGCAGAAATATTCTCATCTCTATTCACTGCATGGTCCTAAGAACTATTAATTATACAGGGTATAAAAGGCTTACGAGATGCAATTGCTGCTGGAATTGCTGATCGGGATGGTTTTCCTGCCAATCCAGATGATATTTTCCTAACAGACGGAGCAAGTCCTGCGGTATTTGCTTGAGCTTTTATCTTTCAGTTGTTTACATGATAAAGATGGGAAGTATTGCTGTTCATGCTGATTACTGTTTTCTTCACTTCAGGTGCACATGATGATGCAGTTGTTAACAAGATCCGAGAAAGACGGCATTTTGTGCCCCATTCCTCAATACCCTTTGTATTCTGCTTCCATTGCTCTTCATGGTGGCTCTCTTGTATGTTCATTCTTGTAGTCTTGAATCAGTTGCTGTATTTTCTACTATGTTATAATGATAATAAAAACACATTCCCAAAATTTTTCAATAAGCTTTATCTTATGGTGCATAGGCAATTATGTAGTGATGCAAACTCTATAAGGTCCCTGTTGATGTTTGTCAGGAAGTTTAATTTGTAATTACTCATATTTTTGAAGCAAGTTATTTTTTTGGTAATCTAGTTAAAGTTATTTGATGAAGGTGCTAAATGATAGAATTGCTTTGGTCAGGTTCCATATTACCTTGATGAATCAACAGGATGGGGATTGGAGATTTCAGAGCTTAAGAAACAACTGGAAGATGCTCGATCCAAGGGGATCACAGTGAGGGCACTAGTTGTGATAAATCCAGGCAATCCCACTGGACAGGTTTGTTTCTCTTCATATTTTGTTATAAATCATGCAACATTACTGGATGCCTCTTGAGCAGATTCTTCTTTTCCTTTTTCTCATCATGTGAAAGATTTCATATCACATACAACATAGGAAATTAGAAAAAAAAAAACTCACAGTGAAGCTAATAACAGTATGATGCTTTTATCTTTTGGCCAGAGCTACAAGAAAATTTCTGTGATTATGTGATTATACCAGCAATGACATGATCAAGGACTCGCCCTAAATGCAAATTTTTATCCCCTAGTCCGCAACAGCAAACACAAATTTTCTCTATTGTCCAAAGTATCATTTTTTATCGTTTCTTGAGGCTCTTCATTAGATAATGGTGGACTATTATTAGGTTATTCTACTGATTGTTTGGATTACTGTTCGTAGTACCATTAGGAAAAGGTTTTTGTCGAGGTATCTCTCTTCATATGGTAGATGTTCTGGTGTTTTCAGGTTCTTGCAGAGGAAAACCAAAGGGAGATAGTCAACTTTTGCAAGAACCAAGGGCTGGTTCTTCTGGCAGATGAGGTGAGTTCAGTGTCGCAGATCTTTTTAATTACACGCATATAATGAATTCTGTTCTTTTCTTATGAAGTTTTCGCAGAATTTAAATGGGTATCAATCAGATGAGATTATAGAAATAAAATTTTCCTAATTGGAGTGACCCTGGCCACACAATGCACACCAAATGGTTGCAGGTATATCAAGAAAATATATATGTTGATGATAAGAAATTCAACTCTTTCAAGAAGATCACAAGATCCATGGGATATGGCGATGATGATATCCCTTTGGTATCATTTCAATCTGTTTCTAAAGGTAAGCACATATTCTTCTTCCAAGTAAACATTCTTCAGTGTATTTTCTCAAGACTAATTGTCTTTGTTTCTCTTTTGTTTTGTCCGCATCAGGTTACTACGGAGAATGCGGAAAAAGGGGCGGGTACATGGAGGTCACTGGCTTTAACGCCGAAGTGAGAGAACAAATCTACAAGGTGGCATCCGTAAACCTTTGCTCCAACATCTCCGGCCAAATCCTTGCCAGTCTTGTTATGAATCCGCCAAACGTGAGTGTTCTTCGTTTCTTGATCTCGGTTTTGGCAGCTATAAGGTTGCAATCGGACGTTGTAATGACCTGGATGATGAGCCTGCAGGTCGGAGACGAATCATATGAATCTTTCAGTGCGGAGAAAAATGCGATTCTATCGTCTCTAGCTAGACGTGCCAAGGTCGTATCATGTTGATCCTTGATTCTTATCAGAATAGCTTGTTGGTTTCCAAGTCTGAAGATTATTCTCCCTCTTGTACTGTTAGTACAGGCATTGGAAGATGCATTCAACAGCTTAGAGGGCGTGACCTGCAACAAGGCAGAGGGTGCAATGTATCTCTTTCCGCGCCTGCGCCTACCGCAGAAGGCTATCTCTGCTGCCAAAGCAGTTAATGCGGCACCAGATGCATTCTACGCTCGACGCCTTCTCGATGCCACCGGCATTGTCGTCGTTCCTGGATCCGGCTTTGGGCAGGTGATCTTGTTTCCACCTCGGCTCAACTTCAAGAGTCTGTCGTTTGGATGGGTGTTGTTGAGCCACAACGTCTTCTTCTCTTTTGTAGGTCCCTGGAACATGGCACGTTAGATGTACGATCCTGCCGCAGGAGGACAAAATCCCCGCCATCATCTCCCGACTCAAGGCGTTCCACGAAGCTTTCATGGAGGAGTTCCATGACTGAAGCCAACACTAAGCTTCAGGTTAACATCACTAGAACTAAAGACTTGAAGAAGAGTATCCCATTCCATGGCTTTCTTGTGCCGGATGGGTCAAGTTGCATTCTGTTCTTTAAAAACTGCATTTAAGGCAGAATAACGAGACATCCTTTTCGTTCTCATAAACTAAATAATATGAAATGTTGCTGAATTCATCAGGTAAAGATGCAAATGATATCAGATGACAAGTAATCAATGTCTCAAGTAATTTAGGATTTAAATGAAGAGAGATCGAAGCCCCTAACTATCTTTCCAATAGGTAGTAGAATCACTAGATCACATTTTGGGGTCGACTACATGGCTGAATGAAACTGTAGCGGACAGTACTTCTAGTTAAAAATGAATACTTCCGTTGACTTGGTCAACAATTATTGAGTACAAAAATTATTAAAAAGAAACCCGATAATGAACCTAATCAAGACCGACAAGAGACCAAATGCTGCTTAATAATATAAAAAAAAACATGAGCAGTGGATTAACCTTAGAAGAGAGACTTGTCAAAAACATGACTCATGATGGCTTCTAGTGTTATGTATAATAGACAACAAATGCTGCTTAATTGCTTTGATCTTTCCTGATCAATGTGTTGCTAACTCAGGAATGGCTCGGCTGTTTAGAAAATAAGAGAGATGATAAGTAGAAAATTCTGAGTACTGAGTTAGTCTTTTAAATGCTAAATAAAATTAACATTGTATTCAAAACATTCATAAGCAAGTGATGGACAGCTCCGAGCTCAGAAGGTGTGTATGGATGACAAAAGCAGAGCATTCATAAGCGAGCAATTACAGCTTCAACCTCAGAGGGTGTGTAAAGATGGTAAGTCGGAGCAACCTTTGCAATGTCAACGTTATTTGGGGTCACCTGTTCATGCAAATTTATCTAAATCAGCAAGGCGGCCTTCCTTCCTTCGTAGTCCATAAAGAATTATCAAGTAATGAAAGGGAAGAGATTAGCCCAAAAAAACACCAAAGATATATGTTGTACCTTTTCCTCCATGACTTGCTTCAAGATGGAAAGAGCAATAGTTTCAGCTTCTTGAAGGGTTAGGTCCTGCACAAACCAAGTTACTCAAAACTAAAAAAAATTCTGTGCGCACTAATCTAGTAAACATATGAAAGATAATGAACCCAAAAAAAAAAAAAAAAAACTAAATATAGATAAATTTCATTGCTGATACCTTGTTGTACTGCTCTTGTAGAGAGCTATCAGCTCCTTCGGATCCTGACCCGATTGCTTTTGCATTACATTGCCAGAATGTACCAGATGGATCTGTGTAGTACCTGCAATCCATAACAAGTTCAAAGCTCTCCTGGTAATACAGGTCTAATCCTTGTTCAACTGCAACTATTCATAGAAGGCAGGCAAGCAGTTCTTTCCACGAGCATAATCTTCAGAATTTGGACAAAGGAATAGCACTGAATAGAAAAAAAAAGAAAAGGCATGCAACGCCATCCCACCTAAAATAAACTAAAATATAAAATTAAATAAATAAAAGGAACTCGTGCAGCTAAATAAGCTGCTATATCTTACACCCAAAAACAAATCATTTTTGCAATTTTAATGGAGCACCTGTTTCTGAGTTATCCACTCATTGTTATTGGGAAATAAAGCATCTCAAACCATAGGAGGTCCAGATTAAAAGTCAACTTCTTTCTAGATGGAATCAAATTAATTCTACCACTATTTGAAAGATTTATTAGAAACATCAGCTTACTTCCATAACAATTTTGCTTTCCGAGTAATCTATCAAGCTTCTCTGAGCTGATTCGCATCCCTCACCTTGAATAAAAGGTCGATCCCCTAAAGACAATATTCCATGCTACACGCAGAACTAATTGCTTGATTTCAGACTTCCAGTTATGAAACTTTCCTTGGTTCAAATACATGTTCTAGTTGAATGTCAATGTCGATAAAAATTTGTGTGGAGTAAAACAGGACATGATCAAATTCCTGGTGCCCATATTCTGTTTATGGTTAACCAAGAGAACAACCTTGCTTTCTTGGTGGCCATCATTATTGACTGGAAGCCTAAATTTGAATCCCGGAAGGAAATCCACCACAAAGTATCCCATTGTGTCTCCCAAAGCGAAAAATTATGAGTAACAGAGCATTTATCATGTTTCCTAAAGATAATTAACTGGCTGAAAAATTTTTGGAAGAAAGATATTGCATACGTCAAGTTAAATGAATTCAGGTTTTATTGAATGATAGATAGGAAAAAGTGCATCTTTGTGTTATTAGCAAAACTTAAAAGATCAAAGAATAAAGAGCCATGTATTTTCTAACATAAATGAGAAATTCAGCTAGTCACTATTAACTGACCAATAGACATAATGAGAAGCCAAAAATGTTAAAGAAATAAATCTATCATTAGATAGAACACAAAAGCAAATTGTCATAAAATAACCACACAGGATGGTTTCATTTTCCAAGCATTCACAAAACTTCTGTTGCAAAACCTTTGCAAGTAAAATGAACTTACAAGCTGGGTCCATTCTCATCATGACCAGCAATCAGAAGAGAGACTCCAAAAGGCCGTGACTGCAGAAAAGCTTACTAGTATCAGTTCAAAGTTTGCCGATTTATATAAGATGACAGAGTTTACTATCTACAATATTAAATATACTTTACACAGATTTGCAGATACACAAAGTACTCTCTAACTAGCTATTGACACCTCCAACATCATGTAAGCCTAGACAGGGAACTCCTAGTAACAAATAAAAAACTAGTTGATAAAAAACTAAGCAGCTCTAAAAAATTATCAAAATTTGAAAGTATTTTTATATAGGTTGGCATAACAAGATAATAGCAACAGTGACATTCATCAATGTTTCAAGAAAGATATCTATAAGGCCACATATGTCAATAGTAGATACCATTATATTACCACCTCACACAAGGCCTATGTAGTTTCAATCGGTCGTATTACTCTATATGCTCACCTACATTAGAACAAAATTCATAATTGTTATTGTGTCTGCTATTACTACTATTTAATACTAATATAGCGATCCATTATAATATAACATTAATTATTATAATTTATCACTTAAACAGCTTTTGAAATGAGTACGAGCATAATTCCATAATTTCTTAATTTGATCTTAACATATGTTTGCATGCTGATTGTATAAACTCAGTAATATATATTTTTGTTAGTGCTCAATTATGTTTGATTTAGAATGTTTGAAAACAAACCACATATGCAGCTGCATATATATATCATCACAAACAGATATTTCACTGAATCATACGACACTCCCGTGCTACCTGCCAGCAGGGAGTTAGCTGACTTTTAAATCTCGCAAGGTGCCATAGCACCTGTAGAAGAAAAGAAACTTGAAGTGACAAGTGAGTGCACCATAAATGCTCTACATGATACACACAATTGCGGACCACACAAGAAACATGAAAACACGAATGGAGTCATTGTTAGGCAATAAGGGGACAACCAACTATCTTGAATGGGCACCTACAAAGAGAGGGAAGGCTAAAATGATCACCAAACACGTGTGCCAATCCAATGAATGCCTATTACTTATAAAGTGCATAGTACATTGACTAACCACATAAGAAGCTGCTTTACAGTACATTGACAGTCACAACAGGTTCTCAATTGGGTTAGCAGGAATACTTAATTCAAAGGTAATTTCAACTGGTTATGCCAACCCAAGAAGTTTTCACTTTCAGAAACATAGCAGGAAAAAAAACCATATTGCATCTCCAAATCAAGACTGCTAGGAAATTAATTGCTAGAAAAAGAATTAATGATGCCAACCATGGATTCTTCATCTCCTTCACCAAATCGCAGAGCAAGATCACACAGTGCTTGGGTAGTTGACTCGACCGTCATTGGCTCACCATATGAAAACCTGTGATTCTGGTAATTCAAAGTCATTCAATCAGTAACAATAGGTCATATCAGCTGTGCCATAGATGCCATTAAAAAGGGGGGACGAAAATGAGACCTGAGTTTCAACACGAGCATGTTCTACAAGAGTCCGTGCATCAGCTATCAATCCACTCATTGCACAACCAATGTGCTCATCAATCTCCATAATCTTCTCAACACTGCTTGGTTCCTTCAAGGTATAATGGATTAAGAATAAGATACAAGGTCAATGGACAAAAGAAATACAAGAGGTGATAAATATTGCAGTTTATAATAAATTCTTTCTTGCTGCTTGAATCTAGGCACTTGAATTTTTCAATAAAGAGCCGATCTACTAAAATCAGCCAATGGTAGTTAATAATTAATTTCCTCACTAAGTTGGATACATCAAATTAGAGTTCTAGCCATTGTTAGGCACTCTTGGTTACTTCCAAGATGACAACTGTCTAGAAATCACAAACTAAAAAAAGCAAGAGCTTGAATAACAGTAGATACAAGACCTGACATTGTGTCAACTGTCCAGGATCCAAGAGGGCAAATTAGGAAATTAAAACTTATACAGATCATGACTCAAGAAACTCGAGATCGCAACTATTTCACTTGGCAAGGCTTCGGAAAAGAGCAACTCGGAGCTTTCAATTCATAATGAAAGATAGTTGAAGAAATAACTCCTGTCCTGCAAAGAATGAATAGGTTGACGGCCAGCATAAAATAACAAGAAGCAATAAAACACAACCATTAGTAGACAGGTAAGTGGTTTTCTCTCCCCACAGAGATCTGTTGAAGGAACTAGCACTATTCAAAGTAGGAACCACTAAATCTCTTTTCAATTCTTTTCAATAAAATTTTCTTAGGCGACAAATCACAACCATTAGGGTTCAGATTATTTACTAGTCACATCTCATCTAACGTGCATCTCTGGATGGCACCTTAAGCGGTTAACCCATTTGTACCTCATTTTTGTACCATTAATTTTTTGTGGACAAAATAATTATTATTCCATTTTTGTGATAGTGAAATTAGGGACAAGAGATTGCTTATCAGATAAATCTGGTCCAGTGATATATCAAGACTGGACCTAATATTCTTTGTCTATAAACATGATTTAGATTTTTTTTCTTCCTTATGATCCGAAAAACAACTTGTATTAGTATACTGACAGAACAAGCCAGGTTTTTACCAATATCAAAGCAGAGATATCAAAGTTTTAGTCACCCACTACCTAGATAGTCTAGACAATTAATAAAAAATTGCAAATTCAACTTTACAATCCCCAACACATCCATTTTCTTCAATATCTTGGAAAACACCCTTCCCCGCTAGCCCTCGCATATGTTTCTCCTCTGTAATGTTTCACTCGATGACCTTTTTCATTGCCTTGCCTCAACCTGCAGTCCAATCACCATAGAGAAGGATGTCCCTCCAAGTCAAGAACACAGAGCACCTGAAACTAATCTCTGCAGGATATTCACAGTACCCATTTATCTCATCCTTGCGCCTTCGAGGACTATCAACCCTTCAATGTCTTCACTTGTGGTTTGATCTAAGCAATACCAAGTTGCCTTACCAACCAAGAAGCCCGTTGACTTAAATCACTAACTGAGATCAGTAACCTCTAAGGAAATAAATTCATCAAATAACAAAAAAGAAAAAAAAAATCATGGAGGCAGAGTTACCTTAATATTTATAGTTCTAAGAGCACTAATCTGAACAAGACATTGACATGAAATGCAAGTCAATCATATTCAACAAGAAAAAGGAACCAAAACCTACACATTTAAACCCTAGTTGCACAAATTAACGATTAGCAAAGAGAAATTACTGAAGTCCAAACGGAACATCCGAACGAAAAATGAAGGGTAATCAACAAACCAGCAAGGGCGATGTCACACGCTTCTCCACCGCGAGCACAACGCCTTCCTTCGTCCTCAAGCCGATGGCGGTCGAGCCCAACTGCCATCAGAATCAAACTTATTTCATCCCAGGAGCTCTCACCCCCTAGATCCAGGAGCTATCGGCTCCCAGATCCCGAAATGAACAACAGGAAGAAGGACAAAAGGAAAAGCAGAAGTCCAACCTTGATGGCCTCGATGGCGTACTCGACCTGGAACAGCCTCCCCTCGGGGGAGAAGGTGTTGACTCCTCGATCATACTCGGTCCTTCGAAGGAACAAGCGATCGATCAACTACTAGTGGAAAAAACTGCTCGAAGGACAGTCGAGGGAGAGGAGATTCACCTGGTGAGGAACATCTCAACGGATCTGAGAGGGCCGGGAAGGAAGAAGAGTAAGAGCGGGCGGCGACGGCGGACACTTCGTTGGGTTCTTTGGCTCCGCCGGTGCGACTATAAAAGGCTCGCGACTCGAGCTTCTTGCGATGCAAGGCAGAGGCCGCAGCGAGGATTTCCACGGCAAATTGATGAATGGTGAGGGCTTTTTAGTCAAAACGAACGTCTGTCCCTTCAACGTGACTTGCACGTGCGTATTTTTCATAAAATTAACTTACCATATCGATTGAGCATTATTTTATTCCCGTATGAAATTATCAGATAATATGAAATAATTCTTTTAATATATTGTAATTACGTAAAAATTGAGGCTTTTTTTTCTTAACAAAATGCTTAAAACGATGGAATAAAAGATTTGTATTCATAACATGGCTTCTCCTAAATTAAAATTAATAGTATCTTTAATCACATTTGTCGAAATGCTTTCTTCTCATATCCAAACATTGATTCATGTACCATTGACATACGATTGAAACATAACTTTTAATCCGCTATTTAATATAATAAAAAAATAATTAATTTTTAAATATAAAAGTCCATAACTTAACAAATAGGAGTCATTATATAAAAATTAGATAATGAGTTCTAGAGATTTAGGTCATATAATATTATGTCGTGTATTTATAACCTACCTAAGACATGGAAATGATGACATTTGAATGATAGTTGAATCTAAACAGGGAGGAAATGGCTTGTATTTTGTTGAGTTCTTATATAACAATGATCCTACTACCATATAGTTCTATGGTAGAATAAGTTAAAATTTCTCTATCGTTCTCATCCAATTGCAAGAGTCATTAATATTAATTAACCCGTTATTAACTCCCGTATAATTAACTATTTAATTTTGTCAATGAATATTAGTATAAATTAGATTTTTAATATTATTGTATTAACGATCAATCACAATGGTGTATATATGATCTCCTCTTCGTGACGATTTGTGTGATCGGAGAGGAGATTTATGGTTTTGAACCTCTTGCATATTGATTCGAAGAACCGGATCCTGGGTTTATGATGTCGAGACCCCACTTCTCGTAACCTTGATTGTTTGGATCCGTGTAAGCTTTCGTACTACGATGGTTTGATATCTTAGAGGTCTTCTCGAGATATTGTGGTGAGTAAAAATACCTACTGATAGGGCACGAATTGGCCCGGCCCAAACCCGCCACAAATGACGCCAGGTCAGCGGTCTACGTCGGGGCTAAAGTCCGACGTGGACCCTATTAAGATGCTCCCTCGGGCCGAGGTGATAGAGCGAGGACCAAGCCGCCACGGCAACAAGGATCGCGTCAACCAACACTGCATGATAGGCCAGGCAGACAGTCGACCAGCACTGCCTAACAGGCCAGGCAAACATCTGACCAGCAAGGAGCGCGCTGACCACTTCAGCCTGATAGCCAACTAGCTTGGCCTGACGAGCAGCGACCTGCCAAGCACGCCACCCGAAACAACGCCATCCCCTCTGATTCGTAAGTATAAAACCCTTGCCTGATGGCAAGCGCCAGTGGGGGACTCTCTCAGACTTTACTTGAAAATACTTAGAAACCTCACATCTCGGGACACTGATTTGAGCGTTGGAGTCTTTCTGCAGGAACCCCGAGCCGATCTACTTCACACGGAGCTGGCCTTAAGCCGGGATCGAACATCTTCCTCTCCATTCCACGAAGACGAGCTTGCCCAAACGGAGAACCACCCATGGGCTGACTCATCAGTCCATGTTACGAAACGACCCCAACACCTACCATATATGAGTAATTTCTTTCGTGTTAACCGAATAGCATCATTATTCAATGTCAATCGATCAATGTTCAATTTGAACCAACTGTTGTTTTCCCAGTTAGAAAGATTGGCATGAACATGTTTTAAATCGTGGCAACATTGATCTGATAATTATGACGAAAGTGCTATTTTTTTTTAAATATTTTGCTAACATAATTTTCAACTATCATGATATCTAATATTTATCTTGTGCGCCTCTCGAAATGAATCATATGTTGGAGGAATTGAGCGGACTTGGGAATGAGAGGGTTAGATTTCGAAGTTTGATATTTACGTTTGCGAGTAGCGTTTAATTAAAGCTTGGTATAATGTACTGACTAATATAAATATAAATATAAATGGAGGATTTAGGAAGTATATATTGCTATGTTGAAAATTATAAGGGGTACTTAAGTTGTCTTTGTAAGAATGGATAGATAAAAAACATCATATAATAACAAGCAAATTCCCTAGAAAAATGCTTTATTTTGTGAAATTTTCCTTTTTTTTTCAAAAACATTCATAAAGAATTCCAAATTCTCAAAATGACAAAAAAGAAAACATCAACACTTTTTTTTTTTCCTCTTAAAGAATTGCATCATCCCTCACATCCTTTTTCGAATTCATTGCATTCAGCCAAACCACTCAATTGAATCCGTTGAACCAACACAAAAAAACGTAGACTGATTTAAAATAAATAAAAAAATAAATATTTTATCAATATATATAAGTTTATGTTAATAAACATAATAAATATATATAATTATTTTAAATTATTAAACTATCATTAAAAACAAAATATAAGTAATAATATTTTAAAAATATTAAATACAAAGTAAAGAATAATATAATAACGATATTTATATTTTTTAAAATAAAAAATAAAAGCTTCAAAATAACAAAATACTCAAAATAATGAAAATAAATTTAATATGTCTATATGGCCATTATTATTTTTTATTTTTAAGCTTTTAAAATGGGTTTTAAAATAAATTTTATCCTTAAAAGTTAAATTTATCCAGAATATACTAAAAATTAAATTCTCATAGAAAAATTACATTTTTATTTATCTGGGACCAATTCAAATGTTTGCTAAAATTTTAATCTTATTTTGACCAGGTTTAGACTCATTTAGGGTATTTTTCAAATAGTATAACTAGACCTAAATCTTGATTTTTTGGACCAAAAATTTTAACTATGATTGAAAATTAGCATCAAATTTTGTCAACATTTCAAGAAATTTAAAAGTTTTAGATGATTTACAAGCTAAAAATATCATAAAATTATTATTTAAAATATCAAAAAACAAAAATAAATATATATTTGTCCAAACTAGGACCAATTCCAAGTTTTTGTGAAATTTTGGGCTTGTTTTGATAAGGTTGAGACCCAATTACATTGTTTTGAATAACTAAAAAAAACGTAAATAGGTTTAAATCTTAGTATTTTTGAACCAAACTTTCATAATAAAATTTAGATACTCAAATATGACGAGGCATTGTGAAGTATCAAATTTTGTTAAAATTAAAAAAAAAAATAGACTTTTCATAAGCTAAAAATATCAAAAAAATTATTTAAAATCTTATTAGTATAAAAAAAATTATACTTCTATCCATTTGAGGCTTATATAAAGTATTCTATAAAATTTTGATTTGTCATGACCATGTTTATATTGGGGGGGTGAATTAGTGATTATCGAAAAAAATATCTGATTTGAAATCATTCAAATGAAAATATTAATCAATAATTTATAATTTAAAAGTATAAGTAGAATTAGTGACAATACATTCGTCGATCGGTGGCGATACCACCACTTGAAATATAAAAAAAGTACAAATATTACTTTTCGACAATTTGGGTAGTACCATCGCTTGGACTTGGTGGTACCATCACCCAATTCACTTTCAGGTTATTGAATCAGCCTTTCATCAGGCCCAATTCAACCATAGTTTAGACCCAATAGATCCCGAATCAAGTTGGCATAGTTTTGACCTAATTTAAACATAATTTGACTTTAAATGACCACAATCAAGACCTAACCACTCAATCACATATTCAACATAATCACGAAGCAATCAGCATATTGTCCAACATTTCAGTATGTCATATGACTCGATCTATCATTTTATCGACATATCACTCGATCTATCGACATATTAATTTCCCGTAACATCCGATCTTTTAGCATAATACCTGATCCTTATAGCTCAATGCCCAAACTCATAGCACAAATTTCATCCTTCAACATGTAAATCAATCCTACAGCTCGACATCCAATCTCTAATATAATACTACTCCGGCCCAACATCTGATTCTCATATTGCGATAATTTACCATGTGATAGTTCGTGTCCATGATCAAAGTTTTTTTTACGTCACTTGTTTTAAAATTATATTAGTCAATGAATTCATTAATTTGATGATCCGAGTATTTGATAGTTACATTATTTTTTAATAACTAAGAAAAATGTAAATTGGTCTAGATTTTTTTTAATTGAAGCTTTCAAAAATAAGTTTTTAACTAATTTTAGAAGCTTAAATGTGGCAAAATATTTACATTAAAATATCAATTTTTATCAAATTTGAAGAAATTAAATAAATCTGTAATATTGAAAATATCAAAAAATTATTTAATTAGCGAGAAAGATCTTTAATAGAGGTATCATAATATATTTTAATTAGAAAGGAATGTGAAGGATATTTTTTAGGAGAGGTATTTTAATATATCTTAATTAGGGAGGATTATAAGAAGAGATCTTTCGGAGATATAGTGTATGTACTACATTATGATTAGTATGGATCACGAAGGATATATTTTAACGCTTAACTCCCCTCCATATATATATATACACACACACGCATCTACCCTCTCCTCCTTGATTATGATTGAGAGTGCAACTATAAAAAAGAGAGTAAAAGACTATGTTAGGGTATTATCGTGAGAGAGAAGATAGGGATTTGGAATTTTGTTTTCATATCTTTTATAAAATATTCTCTCTTTCTTTCGTAGTTGTCTCTTGAATGTTAATACCCTAAAATTCTCTTTGCTAACTTATAGATGTCTATGATGATTTGATCAATGTGTTTTAGTTACAGTGATCAATATTCTACTCTTTCGAATTCTCAGACTATAGTCATCTAATTAACCAAAATTGTTAGAATATTAAGTTTTTGATTGGTTATATTTGACAACGAGTCTCAATCATCTAATTTCACAAACAAATAAGAGAGGTTGGGAACTATTAAGGTTCTAAAAAAAAAGGTAAACAATGTAAGGATCCAAATCCCTTGTTTTTATATCTTCGAGATATGAGTTCAACTTGAATCCTTATAATTCCTAGACTAGGAGAGGTGGAGGAGTGAACGAAGTTATTGAAAAATAATAATAATACAGAAAAATAAAACCATAAGAAAAATAAATAAGTTTGAATACGACTTGGAATCCTAATGTATAATGCTATCCTAATTAAAATAAGAAAGATTTTTGTGATTAGTTTTATATTATCAATTTCCAATCTTAATATTAGGAATCGATAGAGCATGTCGGGTTCCTGCTACTGTAGGCCCAATGGGCCAGAACACATCGGCCCACCCTGCACTCAACTAACACAAGGATTAATGTGGAACCAACAATTTATTTTGGCCGGCTCATAAATCTTTCTTTGTGAAACATAATATTTATTTTTGGTTGTGTTGTACAACAAAAAAATAATTATGTCTTAATTTACATATAAGAGGACCGAAAATTATATATACACCATTGAATAATATTAAAATTTTACTTTGTATTAGTATATATTGACATAATTAAAGAGTCAATTATTTTGGAGCTGGTAAAGAATTAATATAATGGCTTGCAAGAAAGAAGAAGTAGTTGAACCACATCAATAAAATTTGTTCATCTGAAAATTTAATTAGATATATGTCTGAGGTACCCAATGATAACTCAATAATAATACAAGGCATTTTGGGCCTTATTATATGTAAAGAAATTTTTGATGCAATCAATTTGATAAAAAATATATTATCATTTAATCATCATTCGATACGTAATCGTCATCCTTCTTGGCGACGATATAGAAGTTGATAAATTTATCTTTTTTATGAGAGAAAAAAAAAAGAGGATTACTAATAGTAGATGTCTATAATTCGATTAAGAAACTTTTTTTTTAATTTCGGTTTTCGAAAAATATCTTTCAACCTCTTTTAGGAAGCCTAAAAAGAAAAGATATTTTAAGAAAAAAAATATATTTTACGAAAAAAGAGAAAATTTGAGGACTTTTTTTTGGGGAAATTTGCGCTTAAAATATTTTCGTAAGAATATATTGGTAAAACGTCATATGATAAGTCGCTCGCGACTCGCGATTCCGCCCAACCCATATAAAAGCCCCGACTCAGGTTCGATATCTATAGCGATCGGTTCTTCTTCTTCCCCGCTCCTTGCCCTAACCTGGACATTCCTCGAAGAGGATCGTCCCGATTTCTCCGATTTCGTGTTGACGTCCGTCGAAATCTGATCGTCGTAGAGGCGGATCGAAGAGGCGTCCCCGCAACCTTTTGCTTGGAGATGTCTTCCTCGGGACAGCCGCAGTTCCGGTACACGCAGACGCCATCGAAGGTGCTCCACCTCCGGAATCTGCCGTGGGAATGCACGGATGAGGAGCTCGTCGAGCTCTGCAAGCCCTTCGGCAAGATCGTCAACACCAAATGCAACGTCGGCGCCAATCACAACCAGGCCTTTGTTGAGTTTGTAAGTGCCGGAGCCTGATTGTTTGATGTGTTTCTTCAGACTTTTGGTGAAGATCGCAAACTGGTCTTCTCGGATGCATTTTTTTGGATGTTTCGGTGAATATCGCAAACTTTAGATTTCTTTAAGGGTTTCTGATAATGAATTGATGTGTCCTTGATGGATCATATCGAATGCTATCACGGTAAATGGGTTGTCGAAAGGATGGGGATGAGTCAAAGTTGGAACCACAAGACATGCTTGAGAGTTTTTTCTTGCTGCCATATTCTGGGGGGCTATAATCATGCTTTTTGTACTTGGGGATTATGATATCCGAGTGGCCCGGTTGACATTTTTAGCTCCAACTGATCTAAAGCATTCTATACTCGTTTTAGTAGGAAATAACATATTTCATTACAGCAGATACATGTAATTTTTTCCTTATGCTTTTGGTTTCCTTTTCTTGATTTGGTTTTCTTGCTCTTTTTCTATAAGAAGGATAAATATTACCTGTTTATATAAGGTTGTCGTCGTTCTTGTGGTACTTGTTGCCTTTCCCCCTCAACATATTTGTTGCTTTGTTAGAAAGAGCATTTAGAGTATTGCATTGTCTTCGGCACATGATAGCCCAAACTGGTTATTGACACCTTCTTTCAGGCGGAACTTAATCAGGCAATCTCGATGGTCTCATATTATGCATCTTCATCTGAACCTGCACAAGTTCGTGGCAAAACTGTTTACATACAATATTCAAACAGGCAAGAAATCGTGAACAACAAGGCTTCTGGTGAGGTTGCTGGGAATGTTTTGCTCGTTACCATAGAGGGTGTGGAAGCTGGTGATGTCAGCATAGACGTTATTCATTTGGTGAGTCCAGTGACTGTTACTTTTTTTATTTAAAATCTTGTCATTGCATTTAAGATGAAATTTGTGCTTATGCTCTAAGCAGCTCTAGTAATCTGGATTGTCTTAAAGTTGAAATGATATAGGGGATTTCTTTTTGATGTGATATATGTGTATCGAAGCTAATCTTGTTTTACTTCTTTGACTTGTTGTAACATGCTCTGAATGGGTTACCAGGTCCATTTTAACACGGAGTATATCTCGTTATCAGCATCTACATTCGGAGAGATACCATGTTTGTTTTACTATCTCATTCTTTTGACTATTTTGTTATGAGTCTCTGAATCTTACTGTCTGATGAATGTTAATCTCTAACTGCTTTTTCCCATCATCATTAAGTTGTAGGTTACACTCACCTTGTGTGTGAAGCTGTTTTTGGAGGTTAAACGTCCACTCCCTAGGATTTATTAAAAACCTTTACTATTTTCTTATTGGTTGATATGATTCTTTCATGTTGTTATATATCAAGATTTTCTGCTACTAGTGATGTAACTTGCTTATTTATTCTTCTTAAGGAGGAAAGTTATACATGTCTTTCTTTTGTGGAAGCAGTGAGTAATAATTTGGTCCATGCATGATGTTCATATCATTAAGTAAAAATTTGCTCATATATGTTGCCACTGGAGTCATGATGAAGGCCATTGTGCCCCAGGTGCCATTCTGCACTTACAAATGAGATCGCTTCATTTCCATCTGACCTGATGTCATTCGATTACCATAGCATCATTCCTTTATTTTCTAGGAGTATTGATTTCATCTTCTTTCTCAGGTGTTCTCTGCCTTTGGATTTGTTCACAAAATTGCTACTTTTGAAAAGGCTGCTGGTTTTCAGGTAGTGTATTTTGCTCGCTATTCTGGACATGAATTTAGGACTGCAACTCATTGTTATGCTTCCCTATTTTTTCTTAGGCTCTGATCCAGTACACTGATGCAGCAACTGCTTCAGAAGCTAGAAATGCCTTGGATGGAAGAAGTATCCCAAGGTTGTCTCAGTTTCTGTCAGTTGAACACATTTGGAAGAAGCAATACATTCTCTCCCTCCGTCACACTCTCTCCTCCCCCTTCCTGCTTTTTTGCTAAGCATATTGGCTTTTCATGAATTGCAGATACTTGCTTCCAGAGCATGTTACATCTTGCCACTTGCGGATTTCCTTTTCTGCACATACAGATTTAAATATCAAATTCCAGTCCCATCGGAGCAGGTATCTACATGCAGCAACCACACTGGACAATTTTTTTTTCTTCGACTCATTAGACCATGCCGGACATGTAATATTTGTGGACCTGGGTGTTTATTTTTTGTTTTACTAATTTAGATTTAGCAGAATACAAAGGCAAATTAGGTCTTGTTTGTTATCTGAAACTCTGGCAGTTTTGTTATTAGTGTCTCTGACATGACATACTTCTTAACAGTATATGACAAATTAGATAATAAAGTGTTAATTGTGACCTTTAGCAGCTAGATGACAATGGCCAATGTGAAACGCCATTGTAAATATCAGACTAAAAAGTTAGATATCAGTTGGCTTCGGCACATTCTTGCAGTTTCTGGCATATTTCATGTTTGATGGAGGTCTGGAATCTCGTAACTGAAACAGTTGACAATGGCCAATGTTATTAATCTCTCTGACATGACATACTTCTTAACAGTATATGACAAATTAGAAATAAAGCGTTAATTGTGACCTTTAGCAGCTAGATGACAATGGCCAATGTGAAACGCCATCGTAAATATCAGTCTAAAAAGTTTGATATCAGTTGGCTTCAGCACATTCTTGCAGTTTCTGGCATATTTCATGTTTGATGGCGGTCTGGAATCTCGTAACTGAAACAGTTGGATGGTGATTTACTTTCCCACTCAATTTGTATCATGTGAATTCCTAGATTATTTCTATTGATGTGCACTGCTTATTCTTGGAAGCATTTTTCTTATTCTTGGAAGTCTGTTGTACCTACCTGCATCATTATTTTAATAACTACAGTTTTCACAAATCTTTGGGACATATGGCTCGTCATTGTTGTTGTAATTTTCGTTTATCTTTATGACGTGCTATCTAAATGAAGCTCTTATCAATCCATCAAATATTATATTTTGCAGTTTTCACTTTCTTCTATGTATTTTGGACTTTAGTTTTTATTGTGTTAATCTTTTATTTGTTTTAAAACTTTAGCGTTTACTCATGGACAAATTTACAATTGTAAAATTTGATCTGATGCTAGATAATATCATGCAGGGATTACACTAACCCTTACCTTCCTGTGAATCCTTCTGCAATCGAGGGTACTTTTCAGGTTTGGTCCCACATTTCAAAATTTCCACATTATGTTTGTGATCAGTTTTCATAACTAATGATTATTCATCTTCAGCCTGTTCTTGGTCCTGATGGGAAAATGAAGGAACCTGAGAGTAATGTGCTTCTTGCGTCCATAGAGAATATGCAATATGCTGTCACAGTTGATGTTCTTCACACGGTGAGATATTTCTCCTATCGTTTTGTTTTTTGTGTCAAATAACAATGTGAAGTTTACTCAAGCTTTTTCATTCAGGTGTTCTCAGCTTTTGGTACTGTCCAGAAAATTGCAATATTTGAGAAAAATGGTGGAACTCAGGCATTAATTCAGTATCCAGGTAGAAGCTTTCTGCTGAACTATATGCCCTTTTTTATTTTTGCAAAAGGAAAGTTCCTTTGTTAAATGGTTTTATATTTTAAAGATGTAGGAGATGTTTGGATGTACACGTCTCTCCAGCGCCTTCATTTCCACTACCCCTTATGACTCCCATTTTCCCACACTGTCCCTGGCTTATAACCAGATGCAGTCGAGGTTCAATGGGTTAGACTTAAGCTAACCCTTTCATCCATTTTGTTTCTCTTTTCATCCATCTTTTCCTATTTTGGCCTACTAGTAGTCTTGCAAGAGCCTAGAAAATAAAATTTTGGTTCAATATTGGCATTTTAAAATAATCTTGTTAGACTGCCAAAGCTTGAACTCTCTAATATCACCATAATTGGCTGTGTTTTTTTGTTATTTTCCTTTCACGCTTTATGTTTTCTCTTTCAAGAGTCCTAATGAGAGTAGAATAATATTAGGGTTGGATATTGGGAATTGAAAAAAAAGTTAATTTTTTTCTTGGTTAATGTGCCTTTCTCTCCATTCTCCTCTGGATTTCCAATACCTATATCTTTATTTTCCTTTTATTGTCTCTCAAATTTTTCTTTTTTTCTTTCTCAAAATTCCTAAACTATGGATTTCTTCTTCCTCTTTATTTGCATAGCGTGCTGCATACTTCAGTGCTTCTTTCAATCGACTTCAAATTTCTCACCTTTGTTGGAATCTTGAAACTTCAGCCCCAAAATTTTCTGTTTTTACCTTTGAAGACCTGTTTTGTTTACTTGTGTTTTCTTCATATCAAAGGTTCCGGTGATTGGGATCAGCTTCATAGTCCCTGTACATTCTATGAGCTTTCAACTGGCAGAAAGCAAGATTTGAGCCGTTTGAGACCATGGGGTTTGAGTGGGCTTGTTCATGTTCTAAATTTTAGATAACAAAAGTAAAACTTGCTTTTTCTTGTAACATAAAGGTAAATTATAAATAATAAAAGAATATGTCCTAAAATATTTTGCTTACCCATCAAATTTATGTGTGTTTTTTTTCTTCGAAATATTGTATAGTCAAAACTCTGAAAATACAGAATCAAAGGAGTTGTGCTTGAGTCACAGAAATCACTTCCATGGCCCCCTCTTTGTCCTCCCTCCTTGTTGTATCTCATCCCCAGGTGCAGAGGCGGTGGCACTGGACTCTGTTCAATTCTGTTATGTTCTTGCACTTTTGCTGGTTGTTGATGATACTGGTAGCTGCTTCTCTCTTGTCTCTCCATGATTACCTATTTTGGGCTCGAATGGTTTGAATTGGTTTCTGCTGGCTGACTTTTGAATAATTTTTCTGGTGATCTATTGATCTAGTGAGAATTGAGCTGACCGTCTGTTTGTAATCCAGATCAGATAAATATGGCAAAACATGGTCTAGTTTTTTGCCCTTTGGCCTTCTGATCTCGTAGGAGTTATATGGACCAACCATCACCATCCTCTCACACCTATTGGGTAGTGCAGCAATGGATACCCTAGGAGCTGGAGTAGAGGTGGAAATAGAGTCAATTCTGAAATTTAGAAAGTCGGGCATGTGATGCAAAGGCTGCTGGCAATTTTAACAGGAAAGAAAAATGAAAAAAAAAAGATGTTTTCTTGCTAATTATACTGGTTGGGGAGTTTGAGGTGGATGGAGAGATGTCTTAGACTCTCAAATGGTGAGGATAGAGCCGGTGGAGGATGCCTAATCCCATATTGGAGAGAGTTGGAACATTTTTCATGGTTTATGACTCTGCGGAAGATGGTGATGACTTAGATGTACACCAGGAACCTTCTGAGTGTATGCAGTCAAGATAACTTATCTAATAGAGAACTAGTTTGGAGTATGTGGTGTTCACTATAAGCTGGAAGATGCTGTAGGAAGCTATGGTAGGAGATGAATGGACCCGAAATTACTTAGTTCTTTTGTGAAAGAATCAGTGATTAAAAAAGCGCTAGGCGCCAGGATCCCAAAACGCCCGAGGCGCCAGGCGCTCGCCCGAGCGAAACGAGGTGCCAAAATATTTAAAAATATATAATATAATTAATAAATATAATTATTTAAATAAAAATGTCATACTATACTGTTAATATTTAATATACATTACACTGTTAACAGTTCATTAACAATATACTGTTAATATTTAATATACATTATATAGTATACTGTTAATATATTGTTTAGTGTTAACAGTATATTAACAGTATACTATTATACTGTTAACAGTATACTATTATACTGTTAACAGTATAAGATACTGTTAATAATTAGTTATAATAATTAATCAACTTAATAATATACTGTTAACAGTATACAATATACTGTTAATAGTATAGATGACGAGCTGACCTGACCGCGAGAGTAGCAGCGACAGCGACGGCGGCAAGCGGTAGCAGTGACGGCGGCGAGCTGCAGCGAACAACGACGAAGAGAAAGCCTGGTGTCGGCGACGTAATCCAAGCGACAGCGACGGCGGCGAAGACAGCAGCAGCGAGGCAGCGAAGACAGCGGCAGCGACACCAAATACGACAGCGGCGAGATGCTAATCCAAGCGATAGCGACGACGATGAAGACAGCAGCAGCGAGGCAGCAAAGACAGCGGTAGCGACACCAAATAAGACAGCGGCAAGATGCTAATCCCGATTAGGGTTAACGGGAAATATATTGCTGTGTTAGTTGGTTCGATTGAACCAACTAACGCGATCGACCGAACTAGAGCTAAAAGCCTGGTTCGGTCGACTGTATTAAACCGGGCGCTCGCCCGTCGCCTTGGCTCGGGCGAGCGCCCAGGCGGCGCCTCATTGAAGCGCGCCGCCTGGGTGTAGATTGAGGCGCTCGGGCCTCGCCTTGCCTCGCCTCGCTCGGGCGCTTAGGCGAGCGCCCAAGCACCTATTTAAAACGCTGGAAAGAATGTGACAACTAACAGTAGTTGAAAAAAAAGTCTTCTATGATTGTTTTGAAGTTTTTGTTTGCCCATTCTCTTCTCACTAGATAGGATCACTTTTCCGTATCACACGAGTTACCAAGTTATTATCACATTAAAGATGCCCATGCTCGTTGGTTAATTCATCCATATCCTTTTTAAAAATTCTCCCTTCTTTTGGATACTCTGCTTTGTTTAGGTTATAGTTTATGTTCTGATTCTAGCTGTGGACCATATTCATCTTATCGTGTCCTTGTCCCTCGAGGTTTGATTTCACCTTTTTGCTTTTTGTAACCTTTAGTTTAGCTTCTGATTTTGTTTATGAACCATTCTAATCTTGCATACTCTCTCTTGATGCTTGAATTCACCTTGGACATCGAGCATGTAGTTTCACTTAGTGATTTCCTGAAAACAGCAGAAGTAATTTTGACTTGAACAACAGTTGTTTTGTCGGTCAGAATTCTATATTTTCTTTGAAATGCTATTTTTCATGTCTCAAAATCTCTGTATGTATTTTTCAATTTTGTTTCCCTACAAAATACGAAGATGATTATTTCTTTGAAGGATTTGTCTGCTAGAGAAATTGATATGACATTTCATTTTTTATCAGATGTGACCACTGCAACAGTTGCCAAAGAGGCTTTGGAGGGACATTGCATTTATGATGGTGGCTATTGTAAGCTTCATCTGTCATACTCTCGTCATACTGATCTCAACGTGAAGGTACATATATAAAGTTTATGGGTTATATAGAGTAAAAAAAATCCTGAGGATATCATTTAGAGACTCTTTGGCTCTTCCTTCATTCAATTTGCTTTATCAAGCAAGAAACTTGGAAATTTAGACATTTGTGTCATAGCTATTCAGTTCCTTTTGGGAAGTCCAGAAACAAAATATGAAAACATTAATATGGTTTCTTTATTTGGTACTTGTCATTATCTTCCAAACTAGATTGCTTATAGAATGTTCAGTTCCTTGTAAAAACAACTTATCATATTTAATCTTTGTATCATCAGCAAACACCCTTTTGTTCTCCGCCATTAATACATACGACATAATCTCACATTCTATTCTTCTCTAATGTTAAACATGAGCTTTCTATGTGCATTTCTTTTCAGGCATATAGTGACAAGAGCAGGGACTACACCGTTGCCGACACTGGGATACTTGCAGCGCCACAAGGTTCCTCTGAGCCTATTGTTTCCACTGGTTTGCAAGCTAATCCTCATGTGGCAGGAACCTTTGTTAGCAACATGGGCATGCAACAGGCATTTCCAGACAGACAGATGCCTGCTTGGGATCCAAATAAGGGCAACTATGGGTCGTCGGTGGCTGGGACGTTCCCTGGCCAGCCATTTGGTCCATCCGCTGGTGCCCTGTACCCAGCCTCAGCTGCCCGTCCCACTGCACCAGCTGGTTATGTCCAAGCTTCACAACAGATGCCCCACTATGGTACTCAGCCAAGGCCTGCGGCCAGGGGTGCACCATTCATCGGACATCCTCCTAGGTATTTCTAAGTTTGCTACTCAAATTAAATCCTGCCTGGCACTCCCTCTTTTGTTCTGCTGTTGCAGCTCACGTTGTTTGGAGATTGTGCAACTTGTTTATTCTATTGCACTAGATTGTTCTGAGCTGAATGGGTCCAAAAATTTTTAGTGTGGTTTTCAGCATGCTATATAGTAACAATGGTTTGATTCGTCTTCCCAGAGGACGTCCATTAGTTTGCACACATGAAATGGTGGAACAACATGCTCAAGGTCATGCAAAGCCCTCCACTTAAACCAACTGTTTGTTAGATCACTGCCTCTATTCTCTCCTGATGGAAGAGTTGTTCAGCTTGATATCTATGCTCGCAGAGCGTCCGCGATGACTGAAAAATTCTGGTCAGTATCACCAAGAACGAACTAATGCCCCCGCAAAATTAGCTGAACAGTCATATTTGTAACTTCTCTGTTTGCTTGATTAATAATTGCTGTGAGAACCGCTTTTTCGATCTACTTTATGAAACACATAGGTTTAGTGAAAGGTTAGTTTAAAAAAAAAACATATCTATATTTTTAAAGAATATTATTAACTCTAGTAGAATGGTTTATACCAAGGAGTGTGATGCTGCTGTTGCTGCTGATGATGATGATGATGTTGATGAGATGCACGGCATCCTCGCTAATCGGTGTTTTGTCAGGTGTATGTGAAATTTTACGGTTGTTGATGATAAAGATAAAGTTATTCTAATTAATAATAAATGGCGCCTCCTCACCCTCAAATCCACCTTACTAAAATGTACCATATGCTGTCCCCATGACATTCATTATTAAGAAGTAATGTCTTGAATGACGCATTTAATACGATATTAATCCTTTGATCCATATTAATCAATTTTGTTTGCAAAAAAAATAAAAAATTATCAAACAATTATTAATTTTTATAACCATAAATTGTTATATAACTTAGCGTGGTTGTACAAGTGGCTTGAACTGGTATTTCACCCTTCGGCGGAGGGTATTAGTGGAAGAATATTTCTTTCGCCCTCCCTCCCATTCCGAACCTGACGCTTTTTTTTTATACTCCCACGCTATACGTTTATGTTCCCTACTATTCCGATTCCGTTCGCTTTCTCACTCCTTCACTGCTCCATTCTCTCCGTCGACATCCTGTGTAAGTTCTTCCCCATAGAACGGGAAAAAGTATATCTGATTTTGATGTTTTCTCGACTTGTATCGATTACTTGATTTTGAATTTTTGTTATAGCTTAGGGAACTCAAAGAATCGACATCGGCATAAGGGTTAGTGTCTTCGTTTTCATCTGTTTGGTTGCTTTCGAGTTCCTGTTTTTGCTAGATTAATCTTTTGGGGTACATCTAGGCTTATTGTTTCTCCCTCTTTTCTTGACTTTGGATATATCCAGGAAACTGCACCATTTCTTTGGCTGCTAAGCTGCGGTTGTTGGTGTTAGCGTTAGAGCCGCAAAGCATCGAGGGTTTTGATTGCTTCATTTCTTGCAATTTCAAGAGGCTATTTTGATGTCACCCTCTTCTGCTTCTGTTTGCTGTAAATGGACAGCAATCAGAGAAGATTGACACTTGAGGGGTCTTTTAAGTGATTGCATGTAGGGCCTCAATCTTACGAGCCATTTTTGCCAACGAACTCAAGCTTCTCGCTGCTCTTGTTGACAAGATGGGACCTCCGTTTCTGATCACAAGTGTTCTCTTTTGGGTCTCATGGTGTTTGATAGGATAATGGATCATTTCCTTCATCGAATAGTACAAGTAGCAGGAGTCGAGAGAGAGGTGGATCCCTTGAGAGTCATCACTCTGCTGCCTCTGATGGTTCTGTCTCATCTATCAGTAGGCCCTCTGGTTGCGCTTTTAGAATCATCAATTGACACCACTTCCTATGCAAGAGACCAAATTGAAGAGTACCTCAGACTTAAGCTGCAACCTAGACTCATTTTTGTTCTTTTAATTGTGCATTTTGATGTTTGCTCGGGACTGTGTTATCTTGTCACCCAAACTATGGCTTCTTTAATGAATTCAAATTCGCAATATAGAGTGCTTTCAGCGTAGGTAGTTATGACAATTTATTTTAACATCAAGTTTTAAAAGAAATTTAGTAGATATATAAACTTGGTATCTATATTAGCAAACTTATGTCCAGGAGATGCACTAAGGTGTTCGAAACTCAGCATGTTTGGACAATCAGATACAGAGTCAGGAAATGATGTAGGGAGATATATGACATTCTTTGGAAAAGGAAAATCAAGCAAATTTGAGGATGCATTTGTCACATTCTCTTTATGGAGATTTCTATTCATTCTGCTTTCCAAGTTTGTCTTGGTGTTCGCCTTCGTTTGCACTAAATTATATTAAACCGGCATTCTAGTCATGCGGGCTGCTGAGCATTCTAGTCTCACTTACTTTTTTGTTTGATTGACATTTAGTTGGCTGTGAGGGTGCATAGGCATGTTGGTATCAAGCTTTCGTCAACATGTTTCTTTTTCTTTCTTGTACTGTTATTTTGCAAGTACTTGAAACATAAGCTTCTTGGTTTATGAGTATTTGTAGTTAATCGGCCTGATGTGATATTTTTTTCCCTCTAGGTTTCTAGACTTTCTAGATAGTAAGAGGGAAAGAAACGGACCAAAGGTGTTTCAAAGATTCTTTTAAGTTATTTTTGTTGTAATTCAAGAATTAGTTGGCTAACTGATAACATTTTACTTTTGCAACTTTTCATAAGCATACCATATACAACATAAGAGCATATATATATGCATATACTAACCATGTAAGTTTGTATTGTGTTTATGTATTTTCTTTCCTTTTTCTTTTAAGGCACGACATGATGGATTAGATCCTAGATGATGGAAAAGAAACTATGCAAGGGTTAAGAAGCAACGGACGCACGAGGTTCCATAATGAGAATTTGAATCTGGAACCTGAAGAATCTTTAGGGATCCAGATACATACCATCTGACAAACCGGTGATGTTAGTGAAATATGTTCTGATATCATCTACTGAGAGTTGTTTCAGTGAATTACCAGATTCAGCTTCTGGACCCCTGGTCTCATCATGGTTAGTGAAGGCATCTGAACTGTAGTGTCATGAGTACAGAGAATATGTTCATCTACTTTTTGTACTACAATTTAGACTGACTTTGCTCTGATTCTACATGGAACTATAGGGCTGAATTACCAGATTCATCATCTGCACGCTGATCTCATTATGGTTAGTGGAGGTGCCTCAACTGCAATGTCATGAGTACAAAGGATATATTCATCTGCTTTTATGCTACAATTTGGACTGACTTTTCTTTGGTTCTACATGGAACTCTAGGACTTTCATCCTCTATGATTCCAGTTCCTCCAATTCAGATGGCAGTTAGTATGAGCCTATGTAAATCTCATGTTTCTGCCACTGCAGCTTCTCGATTCTGTGTCCTTTCATGTCAGAGCCCATTCATCCTCTATTCCAGACCACATTTTTGGAGGCAAAGGACGAAACCATATGGTTGGTTCCACAATTTCTAATAACTGTCTCCATTCAGGTCCACCAGACCTATATATCTGGTCCAGGGCTAAAAAGATGGTGAAGCCAAGTCGCAGATAGGACTGTTAAGATCATGCTTCCCTAGTGGTATTAATTGCCTATGGACTTGAATGGTGAAGTGATTAGAGTGAAATTATTGCAGGAGCTGTTAACTAGGACATGTGTGCTTCTATATTTTGGTTTTTGGTAATTGGTACTAATCATTACTTGAAAGCTTGTTAGCATGGAAACATAACTGATGGAGAGGTTCTCATATGGATTATAAGATATCTGACATCAGATCAAATTTTACAGTTATAAATTTTTTTCATGAATATATACAAAAGTTTTAAAATAAATACAAAATTAATATGATAAAAATTTAAAGTCAAAAATACATAGAATAGAGTGAAAGTTCTGACTGCTAGTTGCAAATTTGGTTTGCTAAAGCTACAGGGCCGCATGTGGCATCATGAATAAGCTCGACGATAATTTTCTTTGTCATTTTTTATTTATTTGTAATTTAAATATTGTTCCGCTATAATGTTCACACTTCTCATGTTTAATTCAAAATTGCGTGATTGTTTTTTTCTTATTTTTTTCATTTGTTTAATATTTTATTATTTTATTTCCTTCGTGCATGGTTGTAACATAATGATGTGATTTAAGGAGTGTTACAGATGATTTATGCTATCTTGTCGTGGGATGCTTTGTGCATCATATGTTTCGAGAACTTTGAACAATGAGAAATTAGAATGTTATCATGCGGTCACCTCGATCACATGGGCTACTTTCGTAGGTGGTAGGACGTCGCCGAAGCCCAAAGCTGACCTACTTATAGGTTCTGCATGTAATATATATGAAAAGTAATTAGATGTTTGGATTAAAATAATTAGATATAGAGACCTCATGTAATCTCTACATCTAATTCGTATATATCTAATTTGTTTAACCTAAACATCTAGTTAACTTTCACATATATTACATTCTGAACCTACAAGTAAGATAGCTTCGGACTAGTAGTCCACGTGTTAGAGGTGACCCCATGGTAACATTCTTTTTCTCCTTGTTCGAAGTCCTCGAGACATGATACACAAAGTGTACCGCGACGTGGTGATAAAAATCATCTTCGACACTTCTTGAATCACATCATTATGCTGCAACAATGCACGAAGAAAATAAAAAAGATTAAATAAATGAAAAAAATAGACCATGCCAATGTAAAAATGATAGAATGTTATGTATCCCTCCTTTATTTATACATTTAAGAATCAAACATGAGAACTCTGAACCTTGCAACGAAATAATATTCGTAAATTATAAATGAACAAAAAATGATAAAGAAAACTGTCATCGAGCTTTGCAGGCTCCTCTGTAACACGTCAGTTATTCATGGTGCCACTCGCGGTCCAATAGTTTTGGCATACCAAATCTGCAGGTAGCAATCAGAACTTTCACTTTGTTCTATGTATTTTGAACGTTATTTTTTTATTATAATAATTTTATATATTTTTTAAACATTTAGCATATATTCATGAAAAAATTTACAACTGTAATATTTGATCTGATGCTAGATATTGTAAATACTGATGCGACAGTGCAGTTATGTTTGCAAGGAAACACAACTGTTAATACATTAGTGGTGTGGATTGTAAAATTTACAATATCATGCACGGAATACCTTCCTGTGAATCCTTCTGCAATCTAGGGTACTTTACAGATTTGTTTTCACATATCAAACTTTCCACATTATGTTCTGGTCAGTTTTCATAACTAACGATCCTTCATCTTCAGCCAGTTCTTGGTCCTGATGGGAAAATGAAGGAGCCTGAGAGTAATGTGCTTCGTGCATCCATAGAGAATATGAAATATGCTGTCACAGTTGATGTTCTTCATACGATGAGTCATTTTTCCCATCCTTCTGTTTATATCTGGTCCAGGGCTAAAAGATGGTGAAGCCAAGTCTCACAGGTAGGATTGTTAAAACCATGATTCCCTAGTAGTATTAGTTTGCTATGGACTTGAACAGTGAAATTATTGCAGAAGCTAACTAGGCCTTATGTGTGCTTCTAGATTTTGGTTTTTGGCAAGTGATAATGCTCTACAACATCATTACTTGAAAGTTGTTAGCATGGAAGCATAACTGATGGAGAGGTGCTCACATGGATTAGTATTCTACACAAAAGAACAGGTTTGTCACGCTTGTTATCTTGTATGCATACAACTTCCATGTCATATGCTTGTCCTGGACCATTCTTATTCTTCTCCTGTTCGGGTATGCATTCAACTGTACTGTTAACACGTTAGTGGTGTGGATTGTGCGAAGTTGCATCACTATTTCCATTTCTTAGCTGGATATTAATTCAAACATCGCTTGTGACAAGTTCTGCTGGAATCAGGCATTTTCACATTAAACACCAAGGCAGGCAATTTTGTATGCATGAAAGCCTTGTTCTAGACTGTCTGAAGTATGCCCAGGTATAATAAGTGTTATGGACGAAGAAGAGACAACAAATAGACAACTGATAAATTCAGATACACAGTATGTTGAAAAATTCAAATTGTTGTGAAGGTGGTCCTAAGTAGTTGATCCTGATCATTTTTCTATTTAGGATTGCACTTCTTTATTATTTTTTTGAAAAAGGAAAACAGAGATGTAACAGTGAATTTTAATTGGTGTTGTGGTTGTTACTGGATGTAGGATCTTTTGTGCTCCCATGCGTGCTGCAATGCAGGCTTCTCCATCAACCGTGGCCTACATTTTGCCAACTTCTGCATGGAAGCCTTGTCCACTTAATGTTCGGCATAGGTTTGTGCAGCCTAAACAGACGTGCTTTTGGCTTCGTTTGCTCAAGCTCCCTAATCCTTCCACAAATTTGTGTCTTCTTCCTATAATTCTACAGTCAATGCTCCATCATGGACTTATAAGCTGTAAGTTTTTGTTTTCTTCAGCTGGCTATTGTTGTAGTGTTCCTTTCCGGATATATTGACACGGTACCTTTCGATGCTTTCCACTGTTGACAATCCATGTACAGTTTTAGGCTCCAGAATGCATAGCTTGGTGCTCCAGGTTACTGAAGCAACTGAAGAAGAAGAAGCAGGGATTTGGAATCAAGAGTCAAGTTATTGTCACGCAGGCTGTTGCTTGGGCCATGGTTTCAAATGTCACCAGTTCTTGGCTAAGCTGCACTGATGGGAATCCTGTAACTACTAACAGGCAAGTACAATGTTTGCAAGGTTCCTTTACATTTGGCTAAGCAACACACATGGATTGACAACTTACAAGTGACTGCTAGGGTTTGGAAAGGAAAAGGATGCATCTGAGTTTCTCTTGGTGGGTACTTGGGACTTGAAGTCTCTTTAACATTCTTTCTCTTAACAGAAGTACACAATATAACAAAGGTGAAGGGGCAGGAGAAAGAAAATGGTGCCTTACTTTTTTATTTTCTGGACATGATTGGAACTCATGATCATCCCTAGACAACATATGTTACTTAAGGGAAAGAGCATGCAAGATGAATGGAAGTGGACCTGATCGATACTTAATCTTCCACAGGGTACCTTCCATTATTTGTTGTGGCAGAAAGATGCATCTCAATGTTTGCTGCTGCTGTGGATAGACAGGTCAGCTTTATGAGAGAACCGCATGGGACGGTAAAGTTCTTGGGATGATAATATTTGGTGTGCAATATATTTGTCCCAGTTGAGGTTTTTTTTCTGAAACAGGAGGCAGGCCCTGCCATTGACAAGAAATGTGGGCGTAGGCCTCTGCAGAGCTCCTACTACCAGACACAGACAAGCATCGATGTAGCTGGATTCAGGCCTTCCATCTCGAGCGTGCGGTCGTAGGACATCCACACGTGCGCCACGGAGTCTGCAAGCCCGTTGAAGAGGAGGCAACTGCTAAAACTGTTGGGACAGTGGAGAAGGCAATGCGAGCATCTCCTATATATGACCCCCGTGCTGTGCTGAGTCTTATATGCTGTTCATGGGCTCTCTCTCCATGAATCCATCTTCTGGGGTGGACCGCCGTTCACCACATGAAGTGGATGGTGACGGCCACGCTGAAGCCACTGCAGAAGGCAACGCGTCGGGAGAGATGGCAAATGAGGGTGGTGGTCAGTCGAGGTTTTGTGCCAGGAGCCACTGGAGGCCCGAAGAGGACTGCAAGCTGAGAGAACTGGTAGCCCTCCATGGCCCCCAGAACTGGAAGCTCATAGCTGCCAAGTTACATGGTAGATCAGGTAAGCACCGTGGAAGTTGCCTTTTTTCCACATGTAGTTCAAACTATGGGGGGATGGCTCTTGGTGCTGATCTGCTGCTTTGCTTGGTTGGTGTGTGGCTCAAGGGAAGAGCTGTAGGCTGAGGTGGTTCAACCAGTTGGACCCTAGGATCAACAGGAGGGCCTTCAGCGAGGAGGAGGAGGAGAGGCTGATGGCTGCTCACAGACTGTACGGGAACAAATGGGCTATGATTGCCAGGTTCTTCCCTGGTAGGACTGACAACGCCGTGAAGAACCATTGGCATGTGCTCATGGCCAGAAAGCACAGGGAGCAGTCAAGTGCTTGCAGGAAGAGGAGGCTCAAAAGAATGGAGGAAGCCACACTGATGAACACCAGTGGGGAGGAAGGGTCTTACGGTTTCCTTTTAGGTGAGTTATGTCTCAGTACCATCATCATCGTCGTCTACATCAGCATTTCCTTTCCTTGGTCCTAAGATGAGAGTAATAATCGATGAGAAGCTGAAAATGATGCATGCTTCTTCTATGCCTTTAGAATTTTTCTTTTCTCTATCTCTATCTCTCTTTCTTACTGATGGTGGATGCCTCATGATTTCAACTCCTATTTCAAGTATAGTTTTCTTGAAGAGAAAAGATTTCAAGTGATAATAAGTGACTCCAATATCAGCTGGGAGAACATTTTTGGCTGGTACTAATAATCTTCTCTCTCCCTTGTTTGGCTCAGTTGCAGGAAGCAATGTCCCTGGTGTGACGGGGTTCTGTAGCAACAACAGGGTGCTCTGGGGTGGACCAGCAGATGACTCCTCGAGGTTTCACTCCTCGCCCGTCTTGATGACGGCAACAAGCTACCACTCTGACATATCAAGAGTTTCCTCTACCGAATCACCATTCACCGAGAGCACCAGTGTCTCACCACCTTTCATTGATTTCCTCGGAGTGGGAGCCACTTGCCATGATCCATTAGACTGATGATGGTCGATAGAGATGCAGCGTATGCAAAGAGTTCAATCGACCATTCGGATTGCAGGAAAGAAAAGAAATTGTTCTTCTGATCCGATGAAGAGAGAGAGAGAGAGAGAGAGAATCCTTCAAAAGTACTTTTCTGCACTTCTATGAAAGCACAGTGGATGTTGAGTTCTTCCATGCAACCCAGAACAGCAGGGCCACACTCCATTGCAGATGGAAATGATACGCATTTCTTCTTCCTGATGGCAACAAGTCATGACAATCAATTGAGTTTAATAATGTCAACTGTTCTTTCGGTACACGAAGCACAAAGGTAACGAATCTCTCAAAGAATTAAAAAATAAATAAAGTGTTTCTCACCAAGCATCTATGCCATTAGTGAAACTTTCTTTGGCAGATTGTATTTGGTAAACAACTGTTATCGAGTTTGTGGGGAGATAAAAAGGCACATCCGCTGCCAAGAATTACGTAGAAACAAACCACCCTGCAATTTATTCATGCATATATAATATGTTATTCACTCTCCAATTTAGTTCCTGACTTCCAAAATTGTTATCTCGTTCCTCTCCTCGCATCTTAACCAGAAGGGATGAGGTTTCCAGCCAATGTCGATGATCAATGTACGTAATCTTATTTTTCTTTTTTTTTTTATAATTGAAAAAAGGATTATAGATGAACGTATCGAGATTCATCCTCTCGACAAGATCATAAAAAAATAAAAAAGAAAAAAAAAATCCTTTCCTCCTATTCCATCCAGTTCATGTTCTTCTAAGTTACCAAGTCAAGTAGTGTGGATGGATCCATGGCGGCTTATAGCAGTGTGGAGGTTGCCGATGACAAGCCATGTGAGAACAACTAATGCTTAGTTGTGGAACAAACAGGAACACAAAACTGCACACCGTGCCCAACAGTTGACTCCAATCATACTGCTCTTGTTTCTTCCAAGCGGCTTCATGATGTGAAGTCGACGTCCAAGAAAGCGTTCCTAAGTTCTCTTTCTGCACCACCTCCACACTGCTCCGCTGGGGACCTGCCACCCTCTCCCTCGTCCCTGTTGTCTGCAGGAAACATCCTTAAGTAAGGAAGCTGAGGAGGGGCACGGCAGCAAAAGCCGTCACTGTTCATCGGCAATGTAAATACTTGAATCACGCACGATATGGCATTGGGTGACGGAGAGACCACCCCCCCCCCCCCCCCATTTCCTTCATGGAAACAAACTCTCGCTCTCTCCCAGAGATCACGGTTGATCTCTCGCTCTCTCCCTCCTGTTCTTTCCACGCTACCCTCTGGTCCATGCAAGCTCGATGGGGGCAACATGGTACCACCGATCACTGTGACAAGGACAAAAGGTCAAGACTGTGTGATGGACCACTGCGATGCAGACCTCGTCAATCATGTTCCGTTTTGAGATGGAAAAGGAGAGCAAGAAGAAGCATACAAAGATACAATCAATGTGTTGAGCAACACGCGGGCCATGCGAGCACAGGAATGTGAGTATGAGATGTCCGGATATGATCTCAGTGACACACACCCTATGAAACATACCTTAGCCAGAATCTTTAACATCGTATGGGCTATTCCGAATCTTGATAGCTAAGGTTGCAATCATGGTTCTTACAAAGTGGATGAGAATGCTCAGATGGGCCCCATAAGCTGGACCTTAAGAGCTGGTCATCACGGATTGGGCCTCACGGGCTGATCCATAGAATACAGACAGACACATTAAATACTTCATCATCCCTTATTCTTTAGGGTTTTTCTAAAAAATCCCTCCTTTTTTAGGTTTCCTAATTCTGAATTAAGTTAAGCTTTTGTATCGTTACAATTTATTTGCCACCGATAGAAGCCAATTCTTCTTATGCTCAAAGGCATTCCTACACTTATGAAATTTAAGTATTTAATCTTGTTTCTCTTTACGCCATTCACTTTATTAATGGAAGATATCAAATTTGTTGTCACGTGCATATAGAAAAAAATAAAAAGATAATTTTGATCCTTATTGTCCAAAAATATTAATCTAAAAAAAAGAAAACTTATGTGAAAGCTTCATTATTCTCCCTCCGATTTCGTCCTCCCCTTCGGCTTCATTATCCTCTTGAAAGACTTACCTAACGATGACATCGGTGACGACCCCTGTTTCTTGTATCGTCTAATTTCTCTTGTTTTATTATCATCTCGAATGGCCTAACCATTACAGTGTAGGTGGCAATCCTCATCTCCTGCAATATCTTATTTCTCTTGTTTCGTTATCCTATTCAATGCCTCTGGCTTTACGCAAGGTCGATGACTCTCTATTAACGATGAGGATCAGAATTATTTTTTAATCTTTTTTTTAGTATAATTTATGTATGTGATAGCATATGCAATATATTCTATGGATAGAGTTGATGTCTTTCTTTTGACGATGTGATAAAAAAATATGTTAAATATTTTATTTTCATAAACACAAATAAAAAGATGCAAATATAATATTTTAAATTGTAGAAATCAAAATGCTAAACGTAACTTAGAGCTTTTGGTCCTCAAACTCATTCCCTGTCTCGTAAGATGCAGAAATCAGTAACGAATAAAAGCAAAACTCTCATTTCCTTCGGCTGATGTCTTTCTTCCTCTCATAATCCAAAGTGAAGACTAACCGTTCCTTCTCCTACATCAGTAGAGACACACTTCTTATTTCTCCTACTGCAGCACTCCTCTGAGAGCTCTCCTGGAAGCTGAGAGATCGAGAGAGAGCCGCAGGGTCGGCATGCAGCAGCAATGGTGCCTCCATTCCATGATCCTTGTCGTCCACCTTCCGCTGGAAGGCCTTGACAGCTGATCTCCTCGCAGCTACCTCCGGGTCATCCATCCTCGATCGCTTGCGTATGGTGGGAGAACTGCTTCTGCAGAAGAAGACGCTACAGGGGACAGCCATGGGGTGCTCCAAGCTCCAGGCGGAACGGTGCAACTCCATTGAGCTACAGCGGGGTAGAACGGAACTGGAAAGCTTGACGTCCCCTCCGACTCGTTACTAGATTGCTCATCGCCCAAATCCATTTTTAACATGGTATCAGAGCCATCTCTCTCTATAAGAGAGATTACTGTCTAACGATAGTTTTATCACCTCTCGGCAGTGACCGCAACCCCTTCCCTTCCTGCGGCCGCTCCACCTCCGATACACACTTGGTGCCCGAGGCGGGCAGGTTCAGCCACACAGCAGAGACCACAGAAGAAGCGGCATCCCCTCGCTTCTCCGCTCTTCGCAACCTCACCAAGGCCCCATCGGTCATTCGCCTCCGTGTCCGCTGCGACCTCGCGGCCATCTTCGCCGGCATCTCGCCCGAGGAGAATGATGGGTTCGCCATAGAAGACGCAGAAGACCACTCTCTGTTGCTGCGTCCGTCGGATTCCATGATGTTTGGTTTATGGGGATGAATTGCTCCCAGCCTGCACCTTCACACCCCATTAGTGTGGCATTTCGGCGGTGATATCTGCCAGGTGCTATCATCGACGAGAGCCTGCATCTTGTGTTGGGCATTTCGACAGTGATATCTATCAGTGCCCTGTTCCTCCTGTAGCAAGTGCCACCTTGCTCGCTGCCTGCTGTCTCTGCACCCACGGCCTGTTCTGGACGCCGCGCCTCCAACACCGAGCGGCAGCTACCCTATTGGAACCTCTTCACTCTTCTAGCAGCTCCAAAGAGCAATCCAAACGCGGACACCACAGCCGCGTCTCCAAGGACTAGTGTTGCCTCCCCCCGCACGCTCCCCCCACCTTCACTCTGCTTGCGGGTGTGCCGTGCTACCTCTGCTCCGGTGACGACCTCGAACTGCCGGGCGCTATACTAAAGCTGCCCGTCTTCATTCCCCTTTCCAAGGGTGATAGCATCGTCCGTTGTCACTATCGTCGATTTATGCTGGCTGGCACGACTCTACCATTGTCCTGCTTTAGTATTCTGTTGGATTTAAGACGGGTGCTCGATGTGTCATATTCGGAAGAGCTGGTTCCCGTAGAAGTGCTGCACCCGAACATTGCTGTTTGTCGTATCAGGACAATGGTAGAGTCTCTTTTCCCTTCATTCCTCATTTTCTTTACCATCAACTTCTTGGTCGCTTAAGTCGTATTATTCCAAAATCAGCTTCCTTCTCTCGCTCTTACTGTTTCTCTATCTCTTAACGATTTTTTTTGCAATTGTTTTCTCGGCGGGATTACCTACTCTCTTGCTTTCTCTTTGACCTACTATTGGTTTCTCGATGTCTTCCTCCTCTACCTTTGATGCTCCAACACTTTTTCATGTTGGCAATCTTTCTCCGCATTCAGGACTCACCTCCATCAATGCCGTCTCCTTGATTCCGTTTAAATTATCCAAGGGTGGTAATTATGCGTCCTGACGGGCCCAATTCTCGAACCTTTTATTTGGTTATGATTTATTGGGTTACATTGATGATTCTCTTAGTTGTCCACTAGCGATGATACATGTTCCAAGAGAACCCAGCCCAGTACCGAATTCTGCACACAAACTTTGGTTACGTCAAGATCGGCTAATACTCCAAACATTTCAAGCCTCTGTCGCGAGATCCATTGCTCCACTTGTGTTCTCATGTGTCACTGTTGCAGAAGTTTGGACCAAGTTACAAACTACCTTCGTGAATCGCTCCCGGACTCGCATGCTTGGACTACTCTCCAGCCTTATGAACCTTAAGCAGGAGGGCAGTACTATTGCCGATTACTTACAACATATCAATATGATTATTAGTGACATAGCTTTGATAGGTCATTCCCTAACTGATGAAGAAGTTCTTGTCCACACACTTAATGGATTGAGTACAGAGTTCAAAGAACTGGATGCCGCACTTCGAGCACGTGATTCTCCGATTTGCTTTGAAGAACTCTATGACAAACTCACTAACTATGAAGCTTACTTGAAGCGTGCTGATAGGCTGTCAGGACCCTTGTCAGAACCTCCTATCACAGCTCAGTTCAACCAGAAGTCCAAAAGGTAAAATCGTAAATACCACAAGAATGCTTCAAAAGGTGTGCCCAACTTTTCTCCTATTTTTACGGGTCCTTCTGCATCACTACCGCCTCCATAGTCTCCGCACTTCAACACTCGTCAGAACACTGCCCTTCAGCCGCGTTGTCCTCCTTCCATGCTTCAACAACCAGTTGTCTGCCAATTATGTGATAAAGTCGGTCACTCGGTAAAGGTTTGTCGGTCCCAACCTCGCCTTCCACTTTAGTCAGCCTGGCCTCGAGCAAATGTTATGACGACTCTTTCTGACAGTCAATCTAATTGGATTGTGGACTCTGGTGCTTCCCACCATATTACTTCTGACCTCCAGAACCTGTCGCTTCACAACAACTATGGCGAAAATGAAGATATTATTATCGGTGATGGTAACTGAATTCCTATTACTCATTTCGGTTCAACGAAGCTTACTTCACATGCCACTTCTTTTACACTCGATAATATTTTTTGTGCACCCCACATTAAAAGAAATCTCATCTCTGTCTCTCAGTTCTGCCAACAAAACCATGCTTCTATTGAATTCTTTCCTGATTATTTTCTTGTGAAGGACTTGAGCACGGATGCATCATTGGTTCGCGGTTC
This sequence comes from Ensete ventricosum, assembly GCA_029747655.1. Classification (NCBI taxonomy): domain Eukaryota; kingdom Viridiplantae; phylum Streptophyta; class Magnoliopsida; order Zingiberales; family Musaceae; genus Ensete; species Ensete ventricosum. The sequence continues at coordinate 4,119,316 of JAQQAF010000001.1, read as the reverse complement.
GAATAAAGATAACATCTATAAATGGTCGTCCACTTTGTATCTCACTCAGCCTACTGCTAACGCCTCCACAGCTGCTCCAATCAACATGTGGCATCAACATCTTGGTCATCCCTCAACCCCTGTTCAACAAAAGTTAATTTCTCGCTACTCTATTCCTGTCTCTAAATCTGGTACTGCTATTACTTACTGTGATGCTTGTCTTAGTAATAAGAGTCATTCGTTACCATTTGGTACATCTTCTGTTTCCTGCTCTAAGTTTGAGGTTATTTATACTGATATCTAGGGTCCTGCGTCAGTTGTCTCTTTTGACAAGTTTAGGTTCTATATTGTCTTTGTAGATTATTTTACAAAGTACACATGGTTATACCCTCTTCGTCAAAAATCAGAGGTTCTTGTTGTCTTCTCGAACTTCAAGAACTTGGTCGAGAATTATTTTCAAACTACTATTAAAACTGTCTATTCTGATGGTGGCGGTGAATATCAAGCCCTTGCATCTTATCTCGCTACCTCTGGTATTCAACACCTCAAGTCCCCACCATATACCCCTTAACTGGTTGGCTCTGCTGAGCGTAAGCATCGTCATATTGTTGAGACTTGTCTCACATTGCTCCATCATGCTTCCATGTCTTCTACCTTTTGGTCCGTCGCTTTTCAAACTGTTGTTTATCTTATTAATCGCTTGTCTACTCCTCTCCTACAATATCATTCATCATTTGAAAGGTTATTTCAAAAACACCCCAACCTCCAAACCTGGTTTTTTGTTGTTTATGTTATCCATGGTTACGTCCCTACAATTCTAATAAAATGCAACATCGATCTCGACCTTGTGTTTACATAGGGTACTCTCTTGAACATAACACCTATCGATGTTATGACCCTCACTCTGCTAAAGTCTTTGTTTCCCGACATGTTACTTTTGTAGAGTATGTCTTTCCCTTTCGAGATCATCGATAGTCTGTCGTTCCATTGGATCTCTATGAACAATCTTCCTCCTTCATTTTATCTTCTTTAGATCCACACTCTCTTGTTACTTCTATTCCACAGTTTTGCTCTTCCTCCTTTCCTCCGGCTCCTCCCTCCTAGTGTCTTTGTCCTCACCATGCCAGGATACTTCTATTGTCCCTCCGTCTACCTCAACCAGTACTAACCCACAACCCTTACCTCCTAGTCCTACTGTCACCTTCCGACATCCTATGTAAAGTCGTTCCAGGAGTGGTATCTTTAAACCACGTCGAGTTCTAGATTTGCATGTTAGCACCGATACTCAAAAAATAGTGGGTTCCATCGTTTCTATGGTTACTTCTTAAACGGTGAGATCCTCTCTATACACCGGAGCCTCTTCTTTCATTTAATCAAATGGTATCATGAACTTGTATAGTTCACACTCTTTGGCTCTACCCCTCAATTATAGAGTAATAGCTCTTTTCACAATAAGAGTTATCTATACAGTGACGACATTTAATTAGGAAAGTTGGCTAGGTAGCTGACGCTCTTAGTCCGCTCTTTTAACAATAGGAGCATAATCCTTTTTGCTTTTACTGTGCCGTGGCGTGGGAAAAAATAGGATAAAAAATTGTCTGAATCCCATTTCTTTCTATCTTATATGTTAGATGTCTCAAATGAAAATAATTGTAAATCAATGTAACGTGGCGATTGGGGGAAATTTGGATATTCTTTTGATATTTCATATATTTGAACTTGATTCTATGGAATTGATGGGAAAATTGTTGAACCTGGAGTAAAACAAAATCTATATACCATACTGTATTCTCGTAAGATGATACACACTGGCTAAAAATCCGCTTGGTGCTACATCATAGGCACACTGGGAGCGTAAATAATTATAACCATATACATATGAAATGACAGCAATGGAATCCCAATCCTCGATTTTTATTTGTAAAGTTTCTATTCCTCGGCAATCGAAGCCCAAAGATCTATGAACACCTATCGTAATGATAAACGGCTCGTCTCGCCGTGACCTTATCTTGGATTCTCAATACTTCTGTCGCTCCATCCCTCAGGACAGAGAACCCGTCGCTGTCTCGGCTGTGCTACCGGGGGCTCTGGGGAAGTCGGAATAAGAGAGCACTCATCTTCAATGAATCCATTTACAACGATGAAAGAAATCAAGAAGGAATTGATGAAACAGATCAAGATACAATGAACTTTATTTCGACTATAAAAAAGTCCTTTTCTAATCCTAATATTAGAAATGATTTAAACACTTATCACGACTTATCTTCCTTGTCCCAAGCATATGTATTTTACAAATTGTCACAAACCCAATTATTTAACAACCATCACCTGAGATCTGTACTTCAATATCACGGTCACGGGACCTATCCTTTTATTAAAGACAAGATAAAGTATTATTGTATGACACGAGGAATATTTGATTCCAAATCAAGACATAAGAAAATTAATAAGTCAAGGCATAAGAAAATTAAGAAGTCTGGAATGAATAAATGGAAAAACTGGTTAAAGGGTCATTATCAATATAATTTATCTCAGAGCAAATGGTCTCGATTAGTACCGAAAAAATGGCGAAATAGAGTCAACAAAATCCCTCAAATTGGATCTGACTAAATCCAAGTATTGTGGACATTCCCTCATTTCCATCATTCCGGAGCATCTTAATCTTAAGTTTCCTGTTTATTGAAAAATCCCATTATTAGCTCACTATTTATCGAAACCATACGGATCGATCTAGCAATGATGGAATGTATATTCTGTTTACTGAATCACATGAAATTTTAGCCAACTCCATATATGTATTTCATACGTATGAACGGAAATGAGACAGGAATAAAGAGCATTTTCGACGCAAGTTCGAATTTGTGACAGGTACAAATGGAAATGAATTGATAAAGCATTCCTAAACCCTCTTTCGACTCTGTTGAACTAACTTCCTTCTCTCAGGTCCAGAAATATCCCCATTGGCGTAAAGCCATGTGTGAGGAGTATGATGCTCTTCTTCACAATGCTACTTGGACTCTCACTCCTCCTCTCTCCACACAAAATATTATCGGGTGCAAATGAGTTTTTCGAATTAAGCGGAATCCCGATGGTTCTATTGCTCGCTATAAGGCACGACATGTGGCCAAAGGATTTCATCAGCAACTTGGCGTTGACTACACTGAGACATTTAGTCATGTTGTCAAACCTACTACCATTCGGCTTCTTCTAAGTCTGGCAATATCAAAAGGCTGATGCTTACGTCAGTTAGATGTTAACAATGCCTTTTTACAAGGGACCCTCACTGAAGATGTCTTTATGGAACAACCTCCAGGCTCTATACATCCTCAATATCCGCGATATGTTTGTCAACTTAAAAAGACCATTTATGGACTTCGTTAGGTTCCACGGGCATTGTATACTGAACTTGGTCTCTACTTGTCTTCAATTGACTTCATCAACTCTAAGTCTGATGTTTCCTTATTTCTACGCCAACATTATGGGTGCACCATCTATCTCCTCATCTATGTGGATGATATTATTGTCACAGGTGATAACTCAACGGAGGTTCAGACATTTATTACGTAACTAGCAGACCGATTCCCCCTTAAAGATCTTGGTACCTTGCATTACTTTCTCGATGTTGAGGCTTCATTTACATCTTCTGGTCTCTTTCTTTCCCAACGAAAGTATATTCACGATTTACTGTTGAAGACAAACATGAAAGATGCTAAAGCGGTCTCCACTCCTCTATCTCCAAGTGCATCACTGCAACTCTATGATGGTAGTCCTACTACAGATCTCACTCTATATCGACAGATAGTTGGCTCCTTACAATATCTAGCACTCACTCGTCTCGATGTCTCCTTTCCGGTTAATAAATTATCTCAATTTATGCATCAACCATCTACTTTGCACTGGACTGTTGTCAAACACATTTTGCGTTATCTCAAAGGGACTATTGATCATGACATTTTTCTTCGCAAGAATTCTCCCTCTCAGCTTTATGCTTTTGCTGATGCGGATTGGGCTGGTAACGTTGATGATAGAACCTCTACATCTGAGTATATTGTGTTTCTTGGTGCTAATCCGATAAGCTGGAGCTCTAAAAAGCAAAAGACGGTTGCACGATCTACTATCGAGGCTGAATATCGGGCTGTTGCCGTCGCTACTGCTGAACTCAATTGGATTAGCCACTTGCTTCAGGAACTTCAAATCCATTATGCTTCTATGCCTGTTATTTACTGTGATAATATTGGGGCCACTTACCTTTGTGCAAATCCAGATTTTCACTCCCGCATGAAGCACGTTGCTATTGACTTTCACTTTGTCCGAGATCAAGTAGCCCGTAAGCAGTTCTGTGTTTCTCATGTCCACACTGCTAACCAACTGGCCGACTCCCTCACGAAGTCTCTGGCTCATAAATTATTTTTCTTTCATCGATCCAAGATCGACGTCCTTGACAGGAGCTCGATCTTGCGGGAGCATGTTAGCTATAACAGATTTTCCTAACTGAACTGAACGAGATGATCTCGTTCATAAGTTGATGGAAATCTTACTTTCATCTATGTATAAATAGAATGCTAAACCTCGATAACAAGTATGCTTTTGTGTTTCAAAATCCATTCTTAACGCTCCTGTTCCTGCGTCGGCCGGCTCCGACGGGGTCGTTCCGCATGGCACCGTCGGCGGTCCAGTACCTTTGGCAGTTCCTGCAGAAGTGCCGCGGCTGGTTGACGTTGTAGTTGTTGTAGTAGCAGAACTTGGTGTCGGGGCTTCTGCACCAAGGACAAGGAAGGATCTTCTCCTTCCAACCCCCTGCATCACTTCGTCGTTCTTGAGGCGTCGAGTTCCTCGTCGATTCGTGCTCGTTAGTTTCCTGCGAGTCCGGTGATTCAGGAGCATTCTCTTCCTCTCGGAAATCCTGAGATCGGAAGGAGACGCAAAGATCATCTCTGTTCTTGAGAGAGAGACGAACGCGTACCCATATATGTAGCTGATTCAACAAGAAGACCTTCGAGTGCAGTGGCTTCTCCTCGTCTCCGCGGCACCGCAGAGTGATTGTCTTGCCGAAGAGCTTGATTGCGGCGTCTCCGAGCTCGGACATCTCCCTCTGCTCTGTTTCCTCTCTTCTTCTTCGTCCACCTCCTCCTCCTCTCTCTGCGACTTCCTTCCTGACCTGCCTCTGGTATTAAGGGAGGAACACGGGGGGAGAGCTCCTCGTAGGAATGGCTATAGGGATTACAAGCCATGACTTGCCTTTATGGCCATGGGAGGCACCAATGCATCAGCTGAGCTTGGTGTTTGACCTATCTAAGGGGATGTGTTTGGTGGAGTATTAACTATGTGAGACATGGCCAAATGGAAAGGGCAGAAGAAAAATATGCAGGCTTTCTCTCTCTCTCTCTCTCTCTCTCTCTCTCTCTCTCTACCTGTTGTTCCCTTCAATACCTTTCAATACCTGTTGCTCTCTCACTCTCTTTCTCTCTCTAAATTGACTACATTCTTGAGACTCTGTTTTTTTACTGATATTTCCATTTGTCCAATTGAATCAAACAGCTAAGACTATCTTTTCTTAAAAGGACTGCTAATGTATTTTGGTCCATCAAGAGCAGTTTCAAACTTTCTGGTTTCTTTCATAAAGCTATCATATTATAATTTCTTGCTAGTGGACAAATTTATGTGAAGTTAATGTTTTGTGTTCATTGAACCTCAACATTTTGTTGTATATTTGTGGTTGTATGTACCCTGATTTGATGGATATGATGTGTCAAAATTAGGGAGCACTATCTTTATTCTTTATTCTTTTGAGGTTCTTTTTTTTATATTTGGAAAGCCAGTTCTTTTACTTCAAAAAGTGAGATATATTGTTGGGGTTAATATGTTTTTTTTTTTTTTTTGTCAGGTTCACGAAGTCGAAGTTGGGAGAATAAAAAAACTCAAGTATAGAAAGACTTTTATATGAATATATTTTTTAAAAAATAATTATTCTACAAACACCTCATATATCTTTGAATCTTAGTTAGGAACGTAAAAAATACATTGAGTACTCCCAGAGTTTTTATCTAGAGAATGTGAGGAAAGTAACTGGCATTCAAGTAAGATAAAAATGAAGTATAAAAAGATAGTTTAGAATTCAATTGTTTTACAAATTATCTCATGTGGGGAAGAATGTGAAAAAAATAATATGTATTGAATGTTCATAGAGTTTAATTAAAGAGTGCAAGAAAAGGAATCAGTATTCTAGGAAGATAAAAAAATATAAATATAGAAATACTTCTATGTGAAAGAAAGAAATTTTGTAATTTAGTTCTACAAATACAATATATGTATCTCTAGAGGAAGAATATGAAAAAAAAAAACACTCTGTATATTTCTAAAATTTATCCAAAGAGAGGACAGAAACTTTTCTGATTTATATAAGAATATGTATAAGAGGTTTGTTATTGAGTCTAATTTACTTTAAGAATACTTATAGTTTATTCTCATGTAGTAAAAAACAAAATTATTTTTTTTATGGACATAATATAAATACTATGGATTTGTATTGTATGATGGATTCTCCACATCATTCTTTTAGCATCATGATCTCTTTCCCAACATATACTAATGTGTAAAGATTCAAGTAGTATTCTCATGTAGTAAAAAACAAAATTATTTTTTTTATGGACATAATATAAATACTATGGATTTGTATTTTATGATGGATTCTCCACATCATTCTTTTAGCATCATGATCTCTTTCCCAACATATACTAATGTTTAAAGATTCAAGTCTAGTTTCTTTTCCACTTGAGTCTCTCTTTCTTTTCCTTTCTCTGGAGTCTAATTTCTCATACCAAAAGAAAAAAAATGTAAGCATCTTAGTGTCTATATATATTTTTTTATTTTAGTGATATTATACCCTAAAACAATTGGTCTCGATTTCATAGTGGACAAGTATGAGAGAGAGAGAGAGAGAGAGAGAGAGAGAGAGAGAGAGAGAGAGAGAGAGAGAGAGAGAGAGAGTTTTGGTAAGCCATTGGAATCTGATCTGATTGAATGATAGTAAAGTTGAGAAAAATTGCTCAACCTCTTATCAGATGGTGCCAAAATTTCCACATAAAGGTGTTGAACACTAATGAGCAGAAATCTCAGGGATAGACAAGATCGGTTGACCATGAGGAAGACAGCTATGTTTCTCTCAGTCTCAGAACAGGAGGAAAAGGAAGAACACATGGATCATGTCTCTTCCTTGTTCAAAGCTTCTCTCGAGCACACAGCTTTGTCTGTGTCCCCCATGTAAAACAAGGATTCCTGTCATGGCTTCTTTCCATATATAGATAGATAGAGAAAGAGAGAGAGAGAGAGAGAGAGGGCTGCTGGTGTGCGGTATTCTCTTCTCCTCCAACCTTCAGCAAGTGCTTCATAGTAATTAGGCCAATGGCATGGGATGTGTGACTGCCCCAAACTCCACTGGATTTTAGTGTCATACAACAAACAAATCCATTGCACCTGTTGGGCATGAAAGTGGCATACAACAAAGTGGAAATCCCTCTCTCTCTCTCTCGCTCTCTCTCTCTCTCTCTGATGCTTTTCTTCTTCTGCTGTTCTTTTCTGCCTTGCCGAACTCATCTGCCTCTTCCCAGCCAGGGTTCAGAGAATTCCACAATAAATAAAATAAAAAACGAACTCATCTGCCTCTTCCCAGCCAGGGTTCAGAGAATTCCATAATAAATAAAATAAAAAACATATATATATATATATCATATATTCAATTAATAGCATCTAGACTGGAACCTCTCTCCCTTGTAATTATATAGAATGGTAATGTTGAAGGTGACTCTGAGGCATAAAAAAGGATTGCTCCTCACTGGGCTTCGACTCTGCTGTATAGTGAGAGAAATATCTTCTCCTACATTGAAACTGAGGAAGGATATGGGTTATAGTTATGCTAATTGGCTAATGAATCCAATAGCCACTTCAAGTTTCTAAGATTGGGAAGTGTCTGTCATATATGAGATCGTAGTTAATATTATATCGGTTGAAGAGTGGGAAACTAACCTAATAAGAAGTGAAATGTGGCTTTTCTCCTTTAGATAAAAAAAAAAAAAAAACATTTTCAAGTTCATCAAGAAACCATAAAATCTATATAACTTCTTATCCTGCATCCAATAATATATCTTTATTAAGCGCTGACTTATTCAGTGATAGTCGATGTAAATGGGAAGCATCCACTCTCCAATTATGGATGGAGGCAGCTCTGATAAAGACACATTTAATATCATATTTATTGATCCAAGAATCGAAAAGTCAGCGCTTAATAAAGAGACAAAGACGATTGATTCATTTGCTAGAGACATCTTTTGGGATTCAGACCATTCCTTGTGGCTCGGATAGCTCTCGCTAGTGATGGTTAGTGTGGATCTTATATTTATCTATCCGACACACCAAAAAAAAAAGAGAGAGAGAGAGAGAGAGAGATCGCATGATTCAATACCAATTGGCATTTCTTTTTTTGGTCGGTATACACAATAAAAGTATACTGTGTTGTACCTTTGGATTGATCTACATAAGATCTTATGAGCTATCATTCATTGGACACCAGTAGATACGGCAGCAGTCTTTTTCTCAAAAGTTCTTCGTGTGAACAAAAAAAAAAAAAAAAAAAATCAATGCTGCTTTCTGCACACAGACAACTCGTCTTTCCACCCGACAATGGCCGACTCGTTTCAACCTTCTTCCCCCAAAGTGGACGGCCACGACCACTAAAAACCTTCTGCATCGTTGAACTTTGGATGTAAACATCTCTTAGAATGCTTGCTACCACCACGAAAGGAGATGGATGATATTGTTTCTTTTCTCCTTACAGGATGATAAGCCATCGAGATGAGTGCTTGTAAAAACTAGTAGTTCTCCAACAACAAGGTGACTCCAGAAGAACAACATGGTTGCATCTTATGGTCGAAGCTGTTGGACACCCACAGACGCCAAAAGAACAACATGGTTGCATCTTATGGTCGAAGCTGTTGGACACCCACAGCAGCAGCAGCAGCAATGAATACTTCTACTCCATCACAATAGATCTTCTTCTTCTGCATGGATTTTATATTGGTGGGTGCTGTTGTTATAGAGATGTCATCGGTGACCACCACATCACTCTCATGTCAGGCTGCACTTAAAACTCTTCCCACGATCTTGACTTTTGCATCCCTTTTCCACTTCCTCGCTGTATTGGCTACAGATCAGCATGTCAATCCAACAATTGACGCAGCCTCTTGGAATGCCACACAGCTCTCCCTCTTCCAGTGGGAGCAGCACCACATCATAGAGATCGTTAGGTGGATGTCCAAAACTGCATTGCACCGCTAGAGGCTTCCCACAAGTTTCTTTCTATTTTTTTTTTTTTGGACTTTGCCAAGTTGAAGGATAAGTAATCTGTAACAAAGCAGCAAAATCCCTGACGGCAAGTCCACCGACGGCCGCTGCACGATAAAAGGATCCCCTCATGGCTCTGCTACCGGAGCAGCAGCAGCAGCAGCAATGGTGGATAGGAAGGGGATGGCGAGCCTTCTTCTTCGTCTGCTGCTGTTGATCTCGTTGGCCTTGGCTCACCTTATCGCCGCCTCTCATGCAGTTGTTCCACCGACGGGTAATCAATCAATCAATCATCTTCTGCTAACCCCCACTGCTTTTGTGAGACATCAACCTAATCTTTCTTCTTCATGATTTGTTCTTCTGTGTCCTCCAGGGGATGGAGGAACGCTGGGAGGATGCAGAAGCCCTTCGGTGGTTGGTGATGCGGTTCAGGTAAGTGAAGCTTCAGATTATTCTGATGAGCAGATTTGTTGTTGCTGCTGGATATCATGAATTTGATGAAAACCATCAACAAACAACAACAACAACAGGAGCTGAAGATGGCAAACATGGCAGGAAGAACTGTCAATGACAAATATACTCTCGACTGGTTTAGGGGAGAAAGAAAAAAAAAAAAAAACAAAGTATTGTCTGAAGTGAACTAAACTCATCATCACCTTCTTGACTGATGCAGGTTATGAATGAGATTGAAGAGGCCAAAATCCAGAGGATGGATGTAGAGATTAATGATTATCCAGGATCAGGTGCTAATGACCGCCACACTCCAAAGCCACCGGAGTAGATCGGCGATGTCCGATGATCATATTCACAGGTCGAATCATCTTTGGCTTCCTTTGACATAGTTGTATCTAACGGTGTCACAAAACCAGCACTACAGTAAAACTGAAGTGGCTGTAGAAAAGCTCTGCCATGGATTCTTGCAATTGCCATATATTATTATACTGAATGAATAAATTTGGATACTTCAAATTTTATCGCTTCCTAATCTTTTAGTGAGAAATTGTTGATTAAATATATATATACACACACACAAACACACAGAGAGAGAGAGAGATCAAATGAATTGAATTTTGTTGCAACATGGATGAAGTAGCAATGTTGTTAGAAAACTTGCAATTGTCTTATATCATTCTTATGTCAGAAAACTTCCATCAATACCTTCTAAATCATAAATCAATATGCTGTTGTTAGAAATGTTGCAATGTTATATACACAGAGAGAGAGAGAGAGAGAGAGAGAGAGAGAGAGAGAGAGAGAGAGAGAGAGAGATCAAATGAATGGAATTTTGTTGCAACATGGATGAAGTAGCAATGTTGTTAGAAAACTTGCAATTTTGTCTTATATCATTCTTATGTCAGAAAACTTCCATCAATACCTTCTAAATCATAAATCAATATGCTTGCAGCAGTCAATAGAAGAGAAAATGACGGTACATATAATGGCCGACAGGCTGATTTCAAACAAATTACGACGACAACTCCAACAATAATACTATGGAAAGCGAAAGGAAAAAAGAAAGACAAACTGTAGCCATTCAGTTTCAAGATGACACATATGGTTAAAAGCTGGAGCTCCAATCTTATACCTTACAACAGTGACCAAGAATAGACGTGTAAAGACTGGTTTGGGAACAGCAGCCAAAACAAACATATCCTTTGGAACCTTAGAACAGGCCATTCTCCATGGCACAAAGCCATTCTTGAAGACAGTTACGGGAACTGTGTTCCAGGTTATCAAACCGGATTCGGCAACCGATGGCTATAACACCAAAAAATAATTAAAAAAATCAAATACTGACCGGTACTGATCTATATGGTCTGGTACCCGTACTTTGTTGAACCTGTGAATACCGGTTGGTATGTACTGGTCCTACCGGTACTTGAAAACTCATTTTATTCATTCCATCCTGGTAGCCTGACGTACCATCGACGATGCTCATACATAAATCAGATTTCAGATGACCAGTGTTGGCGATAAAAGAAGTCTGCTTTAGTCGCTTGGATTGTGCCAAAAAGTCCGAAGACTTTGAGACCTCCTGAGATTTTAAAACTTCATCTACGTGTTGCTCAAAATCGGCAGAATATTTCCTCTTTGACCCCGGGTGCAAATTCAACCCTGAAAAACAATGCAACAATCATGGGAACATAGAGTCACAATAGGGGGTTCTCTTACTGTTACCATTGACATTACGACACAAACACAATACAAAATCTTGCAGTTCCACATAAAGTTTGAGCTTATTACCACTGAACGTGTTGGATATGCTGGGTTGTGCCTCTGGATTGCCACAATAACATATATCCTGTGAGCTGCAATCATTGGATTGATTGATGCTGCATTGTGGCATAAAAATTTTAACGGATCAGATAATCTACACATAGGCAGGCGACAGCAGATTATTATGAAAACAAGTAAAGAAATTTAAAACGGAGGAACATGAAGCTCGAATAATGAGTTGCACGGTCCAAGATTCATGATAAAGTTACCAGCGCTAACTCAAATGCAATAAACTCAAATGAAAAAACATACAGCACGCGTATCAGAACAAAACCAACAGACTAAGCCAAACATGGTTAGCCAATAATGATGCTCATTCTTCACTAGTAAGTGTCGGAATGGTTTTCTTATCATTGTGTACCTCTTCCGTTTCATTTATTTGCATGCAGGGTCCCATATCACTTAAACTGATAGGACCCTAGTTAAGTCGGATCCATCAACTGATATGACCCTAACTAAGTCGGATCCATCTATTCAGGTTGAGTTATGTTAATCGGAGTGAGTTATGGGTCGGGTGAACCCTATCAAGTCAGTTATAAGTGGTTAGAGTTGATTTTTATCTTCGGTTGAGTTAAAGTCAGTTATTATTTTCAGTTAGGTGTTTACAAGTTAGTTAAGAGTCAAAGATCAGTGAGACTCTTGGCAGAGCCCTATAAATAAGACTATTTATACTGTAAACTCTTTTATGGAGATCAATGAATGAAGAAGTATTAGTTTTAGCTAAAAGACAAAACCCTAGGAGGTAGATCCCCTCGAAGTGATCTAGGAGGCCCGATCCCCTCGAAAAGATCTATTATCCCCTTTTCTACCTTCTTCCTCCATGATAAAACCCTAGGGTTCTATCATAAACACAATATCCATATTTCTACGTGCTGATGTTTTGGAATTTCTACAAGGTTTTCCTGCAAATTGATTATTTAACAGACACTTATATCCAGAGTCATCCGCATATGCTTAACAATATTACAAGAAGTCATGTTAAGCTTCCCTAAAAGATTTGCCAATGCAAGATAAAACCAGCGCAGAGCTTCAGCATTCTAAACCGCAGCCTCAATCATTACAGGCCCAACCGCAAAAAATAACTTCACGATCATATTAAAAATTTAAAACCATAAAAGGGTAACTAGATAAGCATCTAAAACCAGCACCACTTGATTAAAATTTCAGTTCTACAGTTACCCCCTTCCACACAGTTACCACCACTTGATTCAAGCTGCAATCATGCAAACACTACTCTTGTTGAAATCAAGAAAGTCGAAGATATTTAATTCAAATGGAATTTTGTGAAATTATTTTATTTTATAATATACGGTTAAAATAATAAATCCCACCAAGACATAATCAAACAGCCACAAACTCTTCCCTTGGCTCTCTAGACATTCATGATAAAGAATCCATCAGTTACAGCATCCGATGTGAGGTACATGGTTCTTTATATATTTAGAGTCAGGTACATTATGTTTCGTTAATTAATAAATTCTACCAAATGCAAGATAACTAGTCAACCTAAGAGCCATAAATTATTTTTTATTGTTTCTGAAATGTCATCATGGTTCATTATCTGTTTCTACTCGCACCACTGCCCTAAGATATTTCAGCTAATTGAACATAAGTAAACAATTTATATTGCAATGCCTGAAAGTACTTATATGCTTACTCAATTTCAAAGTCAGCATATGCATCTCTTCGACAAAAAAAAAAAAATCATATTCACATGTATAATCCTCTATACAATCTCCACATATGTTTTCCACTAATCTGAGTTATATCCTTGTTTTTATTTAACATAAAATTTTAAACCTCTTGGTTGGCGTGGACCGTAAGATTTTAAGGAACATGTCACAACTTATTGTCAAACTTCCTCTATTTCTTAATACAAAATGTTTCATGGCTATACTTCCCTGTTAGTGATAAAAAATCTAATGTTTGGAGAAGTTAACTAAAAGGGACTTCCTTAATATACATAAACCATTTTGAATGCCAATGGTGTGACTATCTAGACTACAAGGTAATATATGCATATCCTAATTCACAAGGTACATAGACAAAAATGCCAGCAAGTGGTTTGTACTCTTCCATATTGTCCTCTTATTCAGATGGTGTATCATTGGATAGGACTGGGTCACGTTTTGCTACTAACAAATGGCAAAGAAGTCCTCCGAAAACCATGGTTTACAAGATTGACCGATCCTAAAACAGATCCAGGATAAGTTGGGTCATATCTGACACTGAGAGCATCAATATTTAATGAAATATCCCAAACTCATAACAGTTAAGGCCAACCACAACACAACGCATTAATTCTAATTAGATATTGATGAGGTTCATCACCAGCATTACTAGTGTGATTACTCAAACCTGTGAAAATTGTCATCTCTGGAGTGGGCCCTGCACAGTTTACCCTTTTGGGTTCAGACCACAAAATACACCTCTTGGAGAAGAGTGACCTTCGAATCCTTATGAGGCCATAGCTTTCTGTCTTTCCAGCCCCAAGCTCACGCCTCTTTGGACCCTTTGGTGGGTGACATCTAATAATGTCCACCACATGCCATCACTGGTGCGGGAGTAAGTCAGCACTGGAGTTTGCCCTACATGAATTTACTCTTTCGGGTGGATCTCAAAAGGCGACTCCAGTTAGAAGATTAAGTTTTTAGCAATATATGAGGCCTTGGCTCTCTAGCTTTCCAACTAACATGGGACTGAATTGACCTCATCAGATTCCAATTAATCCAACTAGTTTTGGCTAAGTCATCAAATGTTCCAGTCAGTCCCTGACAATATCAAAATCTGTAACTGTCTCAACCTAAAAAGAATCGCAAGTTCCAATTGTCATCCAAATAACTTAGTCCAATTGCAATCCCATGGTTCATCATGAATGTGGTCCTAATATTCTGAAACTTGCTAAAGAGAGATTTTCAAAAAAAAAAAACGACATGCTGGTAAGTCCTCTCCAGCAATGGACCTAGTGATTGTTGATGCCTTCAAGCCACTTACCACCAAACCCAATGGTTGACCTATATCTACTTCTTGTGGTTTCTATTCTAAGCCAATAAGAAACAGATTTACTCCATAAGTATGTTCTTCCCCAAAGCTAACTTGTTCTAGGGTTCATCTCAAGTGTTTTTTGGTTTACTTTTGATATTTTCCACTGTGCTGGATATTGGTGTCAGCTATATAACTCACTAGAGTGTATGTTAAAATGTTTTCACAACTGGCATCAAGACTGGAAAAGAAGAGAATTTTGTTAGGTAGCTAATAACAACATAATTTTTGCCAGTCTGTAACAACATGGATATCTAGATAACAATATTGGCTTGATGATAGAAAAGGATTCATATAGTCAACAGCAAATAGCTGGAAATTTATGGTTTCTTGTCACTGTAATGCCATTGCTTGAGTAGATTGATGACCAAATTTCCAAAGCTTGTTAGGTAAAACCTAAATATGAAGAGAAAGATTGAAGAAAAATGGCATCTTCAACCATTTATCAAAGATCATGGATGCAGCTAGTTATCGATGATCATAATGAACTAATAACAATATGAATATTTGGGTTCACAAGCTCTTATTTGAATCAAAGAACTGCATTTCTAGTACATTTTCCAGGTATGAGAGCTTTGAGTGTCCATTATAATCCATCTCACAGTTCCATATCCATGTAACTTCAGTCTTGGGTAGCAACATGACAGTAGATAATATGCCAAAAAAGACAGCTTAAATGGAAATATACTATTAAATAGTAGCATGTACCATTAAATAAGCATAATACCTATAATCCAGACAGCTGATATTGAAATATAAAAAAGAAGTTCCAATCGTCTAATGTAACCTTAATAATATACCAACATGTAAACGATGAAACCATTTATAGTACATTATGCATAAAAGACAAACCTGTACATGTGCTCAACAAAATCATCAATAAGAACAGGCCAAGCACCTAAAACAATAAAAAAATCCCTACTTAATTATTTCAGATTGCACATGGGAAACAGAATTTTAACAGCATTGTTGCCATAATTATATCAAGATAAAATGATACTAATATACACTTACCTCTTGGATCATAGCCTTGAAGATCTTCATTCACGCATCGGCTGAAAGCCAGGAGTTGTTGCCAAGTATCCTCAGATATATTATGCCTCTGGTGTTTCTGAGCTCAATAATAAAAAAGAAAAACAGAAAGTCAAGGACTAAATGCAATGACTACCAACAAGTTCTCTCAAGAGTATGTTTAGACTTTTCCAGACAAAATACCACTGCCACTTTGCTTACTTTTAGATAGCACTTTATTCCTATATTTAAAATTCCATCATTTAGTTCAGAGTTCAAGTTTAATATACTTTACAAACATACTTTTGTATTGTATATTTGCTACTAAAGGAATGTATAACATGGTAAAATCTGAACTTATATATCCAGTTCTATCTTTTCCTTGTATTGTTCTTCATGTATGCACACAATGTTTAAATGTCATTTACCTATGAATCAATTTTTGTCCTCATAAGTTCAGATGCAATAAAATTATAGGTTTTGGTTTTGAATTCTCAATAACTCTAAATTTTCCTGGCTCCATTACAGGAAAATCAATTATCTAAACCAACTCTAGCCCTTTTTCTGCGTGCATTTATCCATTCCAAGAACGTATTATTGAACTAGTGATCCTTTGCATTTCTGATTTACAATAATTGGTCCTCAATTAGTTACCACCAAACTTTAAGGTCAATGCAACAAAGATGCTTCTAGATGGCATAGTAATCAAATCCAGAATTTTTTTTCACAAAGCATCTAGGAATTATAAATACCACCAGATTGCACTTCAACTGAAGTATTGGTAAAGGTTTATGTTCATGATCGTCCTACATAGTTTTTGAGAGAGAGAGAGTACATAAAACAGTACAAAATCCAACACTACCAAATGTACCGAGGATGGACATGCCAATATGTAATTCATAACTGCATTCACTTAGCAGAACATGAAAAGAAATTACAATTCAAAAGTGGGAAAAAGAATTATAATGAATATTCGGAAATGAAACAGCATATTGAACACTGCTGTCTTGGAGACCAACTAAAGAAAGGCCAAAAGACGAGGTTGAAGGTCTATGCAACTTTCATGTAGTGATCATGTGTGCAATATATTCATACCTCAACAAAATTACACCATCGGTCCAGCATACGGAACCTTCCATTCAAAACCAACCTCCATGCTGTTATGGCCCTATTCACAGCTGAAAACATGTGGAAAGAAAGTTTCAGATAATGCACAACATGGTAAAGAACACCAAGTTACAAATATAGCTACTCAAAATAGTTCACAGAAATGATCTTACTGATATTCTTCTGGCCATTTTCACGACAAATGAAGAAGACAAAATCATAAAAGCAACTGAACTTATGAGAATCGGCCTACAAAAATCATTACAAACAACAAAAAATTAAAATGGCAAACAGAAATGCCATATACAAAGGATATAACTTATAAATCCACACTCACAGACAAGTCAAGGCATGACATAAGCTTGTAGATGTCACTGAATATTGTCTCCCTAAATCAGGAATCAGAAATTTATTAGAAAGAAAATGAAGCATAAATAAAATAACTAATGCTACTGCAGAACAGTTTTGCATTGCACCAAAATGGTCTCTTCTGGAATATTCTCTTTTTTAAGTACAAGAACGATGGGTATCCACTTCTACCAGCACTGTTAGGATTAAATATCTCTACTGTACTGCACAGTTGATGCTGGTGAACCACAGTGCCAACACCAAATGAATGGATTACATTGATCTTGATATGGATATCTATGAGAAATCCAGACGGTACATTACAGAAGTTTCGAAATGCTTAATCAAAGAATTTTAAAATCGTCTATTACTTACGATAACCAGAGAATTAAATGAACAGATCTTTTAATCTTGTTGTGGATAAGTAATTGGACCTCTAAAAGATGCAAATATGAGAAAACAGAAGCCTGTTCAACCAACGTATTACAAACAGGTTACAAAACTTAATAAAAAGAGAAAATACAAGATGTCATGTAGGACTAAGGTATTCATATATGGCATGGAGTGACAAAGGCACAGTAGGCACCACAATGGTGAATCCAAACCCTGGGATACACAGGTTTTGAGTACCCATATTGTCACAGGCTTAGCTGAATTTGCCTAAGCCGTGCGGCACCCCTGCGTATCCGTCCGCAAAGGTCAGCCTTCCCCGAGATCTCCCAGAGTCCCTTAGACTTACAAAAGAGAAAACGGGCCAAAAGAAGCAATTCCCACGGGATCCACAAGCAACTGCTCAAGCAAACACTTCATACAACCATATGCAAATTACATCCATGGACATTACAAACTCAGAGAGATTGCACACAAAGGATAATGGTCCATTACAGACCGAAGTCCCCCACAAGTGCTTACAAGACATACTTGTATTTACAAGCCAAAGTTGGCCATAAAGCAAACCAAACTCGGGCTGCTAAGCCTACTGCAAGCCCGCTACTTGCTGTACAATGTATGTACACAAATCGAAGGACACGGACAAACATGAGCATTTCATCAAACACCTTGTTTACATTTTGGCCATGACATTCTCCCCCACTTATTCCTTCGACGTCCTCGTCGAAGCCGCTGTAGACGTTGCATCTCCTTGCATTTTGCTAAATCTTCAATCTTCTGCTTTAGCTGCAATACGCCCCTTTGGCTCCCAGCTGCTCCCCGCCGTTGTTGTGAGAGTAGTCGAACTCTAATCCGCTATGCCGCTTCAACTCACCAATGACTGAATCTGGTGTGGGGTTGGCTGAGTTGTGCTGATCCTTGTTGGTTCTCGCGAATCCTGCTGATGAAGGAAAAGATCTGCCTTATTATGCGCCAGTATCGTAGTATACTCATGTTGCTTGAACTAGGTGGATGCTTGTTGAAGCTTTAACGAGCATCGTCTCACAAACTTTGAAGTTTTTAAGGTCCTTCCTCCAAAATGTTTGCCAATTGATCCTTCCTCCATGTTTAGTTGTCACTTCCAAGTAGGTTCGCATCATTTCCGCTTTCGATTGACATTCAATTGAAAAATAAAGCGAACAATCTACTCTCAGTAGTACCGATCACCAATGGTGAGGATTTGACAACTATTGTCTTCCGTAAGCTTTCTCTGAAGGGTCACTGAACTTAGGCAGAGCTCCTCTGCCGAATAAGTAAGAGAACTGGGATACTTGACTTCACCCATTCTCTTAGTAGTTGAGAAGGCAAAGGTTACTCGATTTCGCCTGCCTCCTCGAGTTTGTACTTCATGCATTAAGCTGGTTACTAACATTCGCCCGCTCTTTGCTCACACTTCTGAAGCACCTGAAGTGTTTGCACTCCTTGCGTTGAGTTAGCTACTGTGATTCGCCTTCCCACTGCCATTGAACTTCTGGAATGCAAGAAGTTTCGCCCGAAAAGAGCAAAAGTTTACCCCAACTTGGAGTCCCCCAACTCGGAGTAAGTCTTTGATAGATTTGGTCGCCTCTGGGATTGTACCATCTTCTCCATCACCTTTGCCGCCTACTCCTCTGAGTAGAAAGGTACAGTACCGTGTACTGTCTACTTCGTTCCTTGGTCGAGCACTCCTGCGTCAACCCGAAGTCCCTCGCTTTCGGCTATCTTGATGAGAAGCCCTTCGACATCGGTCTTATGAAGTTTCTTGGCCTCTGCCCTTCTGCCCTGTCTTGGTACTTGGAGTTTGCCTTTGCATTCTCCACCTCCTCGGCCCCTTTTATGACCAATGTTCTCCCTCCATGAGAGCAAGGGATCGATGACTCCACGGAAGTCCTGCCTCCGCGGTACCATGGTGCTGCCAAGCCCATAGCCCTACTATCCGTTGACTTGCATCTGCATCCCTTCCTTCGCGATCGGTAGATCCGCCTCTGCGAACTGTGGTGCTCCTACGAGTCCACCTCCTTTCTAACCGACGCTTTGCTTTTTGGGTAACTGAGTCCCACTGGACTCGTCGTCGCTTCCTCGCCCCTTCCGACCACCTGCTTCGACACCATTGTGTCCTCCTAGCAGTTCTCTTTGGTCGATGGAAAGACAGACTGCAACTCTCATGCATGGCCTCCGCCATCTTGTTGCAGGGCTCACGCCGATTCTGTTCTCCTTAGCTTCCTTGGTAGCAACATTCGCTTACTCGGCTTTGTCCTCTGACTTGTCGGGCTCCCTTAAGCGAATGTGAGCACTGAAGCAGTCCAACTCTCCAGCTGCTCCGATCATACCTTAGTATAATCGAGTCCCCTCCATGAGACTCACTGGTACTTACAATCTGACTACTCCCTCGGTGGTACACAGCCCCCATATACTGTCGACCAAGGCTTTCATCTGATGCAAGCTTCGATGCGCACACACGGAAGACCCGCCTCTGCGGTACTGTGGCATTCACTCCTTGAATCCACAGCCCTTCTTGCCGTTGCATTGTTCACCGAAGTGGAGCTCCCAGTAGCTCCTGATCATTCACATGATCACGTCCCCCTCCATGGGACTCACTGGTACTTGCACTTGGACTTCTTCCTCGGTGGTACACAACCCCCATATGCTGATGATCAAGGCTTTCATCCAATGCAAGCTCCGATGCACACACGAAGATCCGCCTCTGCGGTACCATGGCATTCACTCCTTGAATCCATAGCACTTCTTCTTGTTGTGTCGTACACCAAAGTGGAGCTCCCAGTAGCTCCTGATCATACCTCCGCATGATCTTGTCCCTCACGGGACAAGATCACCTGTGTTGCAATGCCACGAACTATTCCACCACGATCCGCTGCACCATGTCGCCTCCTGGTGACATCTCCATTGCATACAGATTATTGTGTTATGAACTCGGACTACGACTTCTCCACGTGTGGCCTCTGCCAACACATCGTAGGGCCTCTACCATCTCCGATTTTTAGTTCGCTCCCTTGGCAATTCACGTTCGTCCACCCACTCTTGGGTCACACCTGGACGAAACATAGCTCTAGGACAGTCCGTCGCCTAGTAGCTCATGAAGTCCCCCTGACTTCACTAGAATTGGTGCACTCTTGTCTGGATCCTGGGCCTCTATCCCCTACCAGCACAATCTCTGCTATGCACCTCTTGCTCCTGACAACTCGAATGACAGCACTATGGCATATTCTTCAAGAGCACCCGCCTCTGCGTCCTCTTGCCCCGTGCTAAGGTATTATGATCCCAACTTTGCCTCCGCAAGTTGAATCACCTTAGTTACTCCGTCAAATGCATCTCTGAGGTAGCTTGCATGTGCCTCGAAGCTCCCTTCATCTTTGGCACCATGGAAGATAAGTCTGCCCCATCAGAATGAAGAACTCATGGAACGACACGATCCCACTCTTGCCTCTACAAGAGTTCATGCCCTTGACCTCCGTCCAAGGAAAGCTCTGTGCCTCCGCTCCATGTTCCATCTTCTATGTCGACTCCCTTCATGCGGCTTGGATACTTCACCAAGTTTCACCCAAGTCGTTCCGCTCCTCGATTTGCATTGTGTTGATAGTGGCCCTCACGTCCACCATTCCACGTGTCAGCCCTCCATTGAGTTCGATTTCCACATCGACTCGAAGTGTGCCTTCATATGATGTTGCATTGGATTACTCCCCCACTCGATCTCGAAATGCATCCACCAATGCATTACCTCATTCGAGATCATATGACGACTCTTCGTCGCTCGCTCGGTCTATTGAGCGTTTTAGAGATATTACATTGAGAAACTCTTCCTCAATATGTACGATCTGTTGCACATGATTCTCCCTCTGGAGAACTAGGACTTATCCCTCATGGATATCTGTCCTATTGGAGCAACTTTCCTCTTTACATTCTTCCCACTAAAAGTTTCCGAGACCACCATCCCCTTTGGACTACTCCGTCTTGCTGAACAACTTGTGCCTTGTTCTGCCCCCGCAAATGTACTTGCTAGATTGCGACCCTTCGTCAATACAGTCTCCACTGCACCCTCCAGGGTCTAGCAACGTGCTGAACTTGTTGCACATTTCAGCTGCCTACGGACGTATCCTTTTATGTTGAAGAAAAAGTTCTGATGCTCCATGGCCCTGAGTTCTTATCGCACCTTAGGATGGCCACGAACCCTCCGTCGTCCGTGTACAAGCCCTTGTATGAGTTCCGAATCCTTCGAGTTAGCAATTCCCCTCACCTCTGTGAGCTTCGCACAACTCTTTCAATCGTTACGCAACACCTCTCACTTTGCACAGTCTCATCTATCACCAAATGCCCCGCTTGGCCTTGAGCACTGTCAAGTTTGGTTGCCAACGTCAAGCCATAGCTCGAACTCCACCATCCCAATCTTTGTGTGCTACGCATTCTTCTTTGCTTGTTTGTCCTCGTGGTGCCTCTCGCGCAAAGGGTTGGCCATTCCTCTGAATGCCAAACCTGGATGCCTGCTCCTCTAAGCGACTCCTTTCCCTACATCTCAATATCCGTTTTCCCCCAAACGGTTGCGCGTGCTGGCTGTCCTCCACACAGCCCAACTAGGTCCCCCACGTTTGTATGGCAAGTATCTTTGCGAGTGCTTGTCCCGCTCTGATACCACATTGTCACGGGCTTAGCTGAATTTGCCTAAGCCGTGCGGCACCCCTGCGTATCCGTCCGCAAAGGTCAGCCTTCCCCGAGATCTCCCAGAGTCCCTTAGACTTACAAAAGAGAAAACGGGCCAAAAGAAGCAATTCCCACGGGATCCACAAGCAACTGCTCAAGCAAACACTTCATACAGCCATATGCAAATTACATCCATGGACATTACAAACTCAGAGAGATTGCACACAAAGGATAATGGTCCATTACAGACCGAAGTCCCCCACAAGTGCTTACAAGACATACTTGTATTTACAAGTCAAAGTTGGCCATAAAGCAAACCAAACTCGGGCTGCTAAGCCTACTACTGCAAGCCCGCTACTTGCTGTAAAATGTATGTACACAAACCGAAGGACACGGACAAACATGAGCATTTCATCAAACACCTTGTTTACATTTTGATCGTGATAATATGTCATCCAATTCTGTGTAAAAGATGTCAAAGAAAGCTTTTACCAAATGGGCTTGTGTCAGCTTCAAAACCTTTCAAAGATGATTATTGATTCAAATTGACTCCTACAGGTAATCATGAATTCCTTCAACCCATGGTTTAATGTGATCAAATGGGTACTTGGAGTTGGTGACTCCCACTTATGGAGTGGACTTGAGTGGTATGTACTTGGCATTGATAGATGACATGTCCAAAAATACTACAATTGCATTTGAAGTTAACAAACTAATGCATACAAACATGGGGATGAGACATGAAATGCACAATATCAACGACCAATTAAAAGAAGTGCAACAAACAGAGTAGCTTCAATTCTTCAATTTGATTCACAAAATCTTAAGCATCCCAAAGAAACAAACCTTGTTTGCCCCTGATACTCCATTGATCTCAAAAGCATAGCTAACAGCTCCTTTGAGCTTGAAAGTTCATTATTCGACACAATATCTGCGTAAGATTGTCATACAGCCCACATTAGTAAGTAAAAATCCATTTTTTTTATTCAGAAAATTGCACTAGAAAAACTATGACCAGAATTACTCAAGAATCAAAAAAAATTTTCTTGCTTTATGTTCAAAATTGCAGCTTTTCGAATTAAAATCACTATGGAATAAAACATACTCGAATAATATTGACATATTTGAATCTTCCATTAGTAAGTAAAAATCCATTTTTTTTATTCAGAAAATTGCACTAGAAAAACTATGACCAGGATTACTCAAGAATCAATTTTTTTTTCTTGCTTTATGTTCAAAATTGCAGCTTTTCGAATTAAAATCACTATGGAATAAAACAAACTCGAATAATATTGACATATTCGAATCTTCCAAGATAGTACACTTAAAAAGAAAAAGAAAAATATTCCATCATCGAACAAGAGTAATAATAGACGCTAATTAACATAAGGAGAATTTCACAATTTACAGCACAGCCACCCCTCTTCTTTCCGAGTATTTCACAAAGAAAGATATCCGAATCGGCGACAGAATACTTCCTATAACACAAAATTTTCCAGGTAATATACGGTATTCATATACAAATCAACACAGAAGCACTCGATTCTGCGTCCACAGGTCATCTTGCCCCCCACAAGACTCCAAAAGATCAATCACTTTACCGCATCAGGGATCGAACGATTTTTCCCAAATTGCAACACCAAACGAAGTTCCATAAACCAAATCTGACAACAAGGATCCCACTCACCGCAGTATCTCGCGAAGTCCTCGAAGATGTCAAACCGCTGCGGAGCGGAGGATTCCATGGATCCGAACAGCTAGGGTTACGAGAAGTATGGTCTTGACAGCACAAACCCAGGATCCAGTTCGTCGAATCGAGACGCAAGAGGTCCGAAACCGTCGATCTCCTCTCCGATCGCGTCGATCGGCTCGGAGAGGAGGGTTAGCGTCAGGCTGCGCTCCTCCGTACCAATATAATATGATAGACTTTGCTGCGGGTCCCAAAGTGCGGATCCCATCCAAGAAGGATATGGAGGTAGAAGACACGGACGGAGTCTATGGCAAGCAAAGCTACGCGTATAGAATACATACCGAGCATAATGCAGATATTTTAATTGCACATATCCCTACTCATTAATCTATCCCTCTTATTATATTTAAATATAATGGCATGTATTATATTTAAATATTCACCATACCAATATTATACTAATAATTTATATTTGTTTTTCTAAAATTTAAATATAGCTAATACGAAGCTAAATAAATATGTCGTATCTCATGGATAGCCTCCATTAATTTTTTGAAGAAGATATTTTATTATTTTATTTTTATTTTATGCGTAAATGATAAAGATATACTTTTATCATATGATGTTTGCTATCAGTATTTATCAGCTAAGCTAATTAATATCTTTCAAATTATATAAAAAAAATTAATTAACTTAAAATATTAAATGTGATATTTCGTCTGATGAATACTCTTCAAAAAAAAAAAATTATGGAGAGTTTTCTTCATTAGGTTGCACTCCCCGGCAATATCTTGAAGGTCATTATTTTTCTGTTCAAAATGGCAGTACAATAAGCAAAACTTGGTTCATGATCAACAACACATCTCAATCTACTTGTCAGAGTTCGACAGTAATAAGATCAAGACAACTTAATTTTTCTTTGGATTAGTATCTCTCATGCTATAAATCTCATCATGTTTCTATCACATCCTAAATTTTTCTTCTTCTTTTTTTTTTTTTTGACTGAGTCATAAGATCCCTCCACATATATATTTAAGATCAATAAATGAATATCACTTTATTAATACACATAAATTATAAATATTTATTACTGCAAGCACAGTCAAAAAGAGAGAAAAAGAAAGAGGAAAGATAGAGAGAAATGGCTACAAATCGTTCATAAGCGGATCACTACCTAAGCAAGAGATGGAAAGAGAATGAACTGATCCATTATTCCTCACTAAACAGAACATTTACACTGGTGTTTCATTGGCTGTGAGTTACAGTGTGTTATTCTTGAGAGAAGAGAAGCCTAAATCTGCATGCAATCAGCTCTTACATAACTCTGCACTGCTCATGCAATCAGCCTATAACTTTCAGCCATTAGCGAAACCCTTCACTCGTGGAATCAGTCGATTTCTCATCCATGATGATGCTGGATTGGCCTCTTATTGATGGAAATAATACATAAACTAGCTGTTGGATGACATGAAAGAATTTGTGAAGAGAGGAGAGGAACAATGAAATGGAGGAGGACAAGAGTGATGCCCAAACTATGTTCAGCTACTTTGCTGCTGGAATGTGAGTGCCCACAAAACCAAAACCCATCAAGAAGAAGGAGAGAGAGAGAGGAACAATGAATACGAAGTATTGGTTTGATCTGTAGAAGAAGTTGTAGCATGCACACATCAAGAGGACCACTGCCATTCCCAGCTCCAAGAAAAGAAACCTGTGAGCAACAAGAGAAGTAGTGCAAGACTGCAAGTTGAGCATGAGCCTCATTGCAAAGAAAAAAAATTAAGTTCATGGTAATGATGGTGTCATCATAATTACCTTTGCCAGAACTTGCTTGGACTTCTCTTGGCAGCTGCTGAAACTTGTTTAGTCTTTAATGTTTTCCCTAATTTCTCTGTGACGACCCACTCATTCACTCTCCCTGCTTCAAATAGGCCGATGAAGACAGCCTTGCATCGATGCAAGGACATGACATTCTCGAAAAATATCCAGATGATAATGAGATGTAAAGACCTGTAAAAATTGAAAGAAGAGAGGAAGTGACCATTCGGCCATGGCTCGGTAAAGATGAACTTATGGCTGGTACCAAACCTTGGTGTTCCAATTGAATTGAGGATGGTGATGACTGTTGGGATATAGAACACCCCCCATTTTGGGATTATTACTTCAGGGAAGAAGGAAGAAAATGGAATGACGATGCAGTAGAAGAAGAAGGTCACATTGTGGGATATAATTCGTCTTGCGAAGAAGAAGTTGTAGAGCAGAAATAGTTTCTTCAGCAAAGACACCTTCTGCAGAAAGCCACATCAAGCAAATGAGGAATCATACACTTTGGACATCGCTAAGCTAAATATGTGAGAATCTCGCTGCAAGTTGTTCATACAATTGTATGATGATTACTCATAGTAAGAAGAAACATATAGATAATCATGGCACTCATCATCCATTTATGATCAGTAGATTGAGCTGACCTTTGCCATTATAATATCTATTGTCATTTTCTTGAACAAATTTGCAGGTCCGCAGGCCCAACGATGTTGCTGATACCGATACGCTTTATAACTGCTTGGTAGTTCGCTTTTAACCTAGCAAACACATATACAGAAACATGTTAGTCGCTAATGATTCAATGTCATTCACAGCTTACCTTCTGAAGAAAATATGTTTTAGTGATTGGAAGACCTGAAAATTGTACTGATACTTTGTTTTCGCCTCCTACACTTTATTTGTCTCGTATTACAAACTTAGCAATGCATGAATGTGAAAATTCAATCAAGATTCAGAGCTTTTGTAATTGACAAGCACCTAATAAAGCTTCATTTAACCAATCATGTTATGCCATATCCTTAATCAGTAACTTTATGCATTTTGTGTGCATTGTGCATTCATCCTCTTGAGATGCAATTCAGAATGTGATTGTGCATTCTTGAAAGCAGCCAAGAAAACATATACACAAACCTTAAGGTCTCCAAGATACACAAACTTCCAGCCTTGAAGAGTTGCTCTGACTGCTAAGTCCATGTCCTCCACAGTAGTTCGCTCTTTCCAGCCTTCAGCTTCATTAATAGCTTGGATTCTCCAAACACCGGCAGTTCCTAATGCAAAAGAAATCAGTAAATCATGACTATCACTCATTACTCCTCTTCTACTGCAAGAACAAGAACATTGAACTCACCGTTAAATCCGAAAAACGCCATGGTTGATGAACCCGACTGTTGCTCCATTTTGAAATGGTAGTTCAGTGACATCTCCTGTATCCTAGTCATTATGCATTCATTGGCATTCACTGCACAGAATCAGAGGTCAACTTGTCTGACACAATCCAATGATGCAGGAGCAATGAAAAGAGTTCAGTGTTGCATTAAACTCTGTGAAATGAGATGATATAGTTGGTGCAAATGAGAGTCTTTTTTTTTTTTTTCAGTGTCAGAATGCTCTAAAACCATGGAAAATAAGCCGAAGAAGCAGTCAGAGTGAATTCTGCATCCTAGGAATAGCATCGAAAGAGAGAAAAACCGAGTCGGACAAAAGTGAAAGTAAAATGTGTGTTGATGTTGATATCATTGAGAGTTTATAAACAATTTATATGTTACATTTACTGTCAATGCACAAAAGCTAAGAAGATGCTGATGCTGATATATAAACTTACCGAACTTCCAACGTGATTGAACAAGAGCAATGTCAGGATTGTGCATGAGGAAAGGAATGGTTCTCAAAAGGAAATCAGGTGGGGGCTCATGATCTGCATCAAATATTGCCACATAGTCGCATTTCTGCACATAGTCAAGATCCATGGCTTCTTTCAGAGCCCCAGCTTTATATCCATTTCTGTTGTCCCTTGATATGTAGTGTATGCGTCTTCCCTTGTTGGACCATTTCTGGCATTCCTCTTGCACCAGTTCCTGCACATCAATACATATCATGTCATGATCCTAATGCACAACTCCTTGTGAGTGATTCAGCCACAGCAGGTATCCGAAAGAATGAATTGATGGCATGTTGTTTTATAAGACAACACAGAATGAGAAGACTCATTTTTCATGATACATCATACAAATAACCTTCAACCTCATGGAAGTACTTAAAAGTGTAAAAAATTCAAAGTAGAGATCATAATGATCCTGCATGTGCATCTGTGATTAGCTCACAGTCTCAAATTAACCATGATTCAAAGAGCAGGAAAGCTGACCCTAATTGATAGGTCTGTCGAATCATCAAGGACTTGTATTATGAGTCTGTCATGCGGCCATGCCAGTTTGCACACTGCTCCAATTGATATCTGGTAAACCTGCATAATTCAGCTTGTGCATTATCAGCAAGCTCAAAATGTAAAAAATGTCAATCAGAATGTGAAAAAATCGACACTATAAGTAAAAATTAAAGAATTATTGTCAAATAGAGTATCTCCTTTTCCTTTTTTTTATTCTGATACAGTGATATATGTCTTCTGTTCTTAGAAATATAGTATTCTTTTATATGAACTCAATTCCTCAAGCTCTTCTTTTTTCCAATTGACCTTGACTAGATCAATGTAGGACCTCTCTCTCTTTTTCTGCAATGCAATGATACAGTTCTACAGTGGAAGCAATTGATATATCTCCATCACCAGTGTGAATCATGTGCAGGCAGTGGGCATGTGCTCTGGTCAACATCCTGCCCATATGACTGGGTAAAGGATTGAACTTTCACTGGAAGAAAGTTTAGGCAAAGGATACAAGTCTTGGAGGGGCTGAAACCACCAACCCTGCTCTTCTCCCATACTGTGAAATGTTCTCCAGCAAACTGTAACATCATCAGCTGAAGCAAATGTGCTTAGATGACAGTGTCATGTGATAGGAATACTTTGGACTCTCATGAAGCTCACTCAGTAATGAGAACTTGTTTCTTATTCTCTCACTGAGAATAATATACAAGTCTACTAAGTCCTCAATGACCTGGCTCCTCAGGCAAATCCTACATGTGGGGTAAAGAAGT
The DNA here is from genome assembly GCA_029747655.1 of Ensete ventricosum. Classification (NCBI taxonomy): domain Eukaryota; kingdom Viridiplantae; phylum Streptophyta; class Magnoliopsida; order Zingiberales; family Musaceae; genus Ensete; species Ensete ventricosum. The sequence goes on along the minus strand of JAQQAF010000001.1, from coordinate 4,090,497 downwards.
GTGAAGAAAGCTAATATACTGGTATAAAGATGGAAGGGATCAGATCCAGATGAGAAGGGACACAAAGTCATGTTCAGATTACATATATTAATGTCAGACAGCCATTGGCCACCATGGTGGGGCAAAGAAGGATCCACCACTGACCAAGCAATGTGTCTTCTCATGACAGTGTTTGAGGTGCAGCAGCAAGCTCCTCGCAGCAGCCCACAGCTTCCTTTCCCCTTTCTTTTGAGCAACGCAACAGTTCATGCTGGAAGCTACTTGGTCAACTACTTTATCTGCAAGCAGCAGCCATTTCAGACATCTGAGATGGCAATGGGTGCCCAGTTGTACTCTGATTTAGGGTTTGATAATTGACCTAAAAGCCTAAGAGAGAAAAAAATTGTGTGCTTTACGCTTTTAGCAGTAGAAATAGGACAGTGCTACTGATATGGATCGTACAGATTCCATTGATCACGGATTCAGAGATCGTCACACGCATTTGCAGAGTATGGACAGTTGTTCTGCACCATTCAACACATTGATGGTAGCAGTGCACTATATGCGACAGCATCAGCTGGTGGGTCACACAGATGCAAACCAAAAGCATCAATGATCCACCACCTATCAATGTCGGGGGAGAAGCAACTAAGGAGCACCGGGTCAGCCCTGAGATTGTCCAGGGGTGATGTGGCCACCCACATGAGTGGGCTCCACTCGCTGCCGTGTGACAAGTGGCACCATTTAGTGTGCATCACAGCCCACAGCTACAGTGTCGTATCTGCGTGCAACGTGCAACAACACACGAATTGTGGCTCGTGTCTCTCTGTGTGCGCGTGAGAGAGAGAGAGAGAGAGAGAGAGAGAGAGAGAGAGATGATGATGAGTGAGTGGCTTGGGCCGGGAGAAGACTTGCCTCTCGCTCATTGAACATGGGGATCTGGACAAGGACCATGGGGTGGGAGAGAGAGCCGAGCTCCAGATCCTGCGACAGAGGCGCCCATTTGTAGATCTTCTCCGGCGTGCGCCGGAAAACCTTCACGTAGAGGGCGACGACAGCCATGGACAGCTTCTCGATGACCAGCATCACCGACATGGTCAAGCACAGGACGACGGCCACCTTCAGCAGCGGCACCAGCACCCCCGCTCTCACCACCTCGCACACGGCGGCGGCCCAGCTCAGTGCTTCTGCCGTCGACAGGGAAGAGAGGAGGTCGTAGGCTCGGTCGATGTAGCGAGCCACAGTGGTAGAGACACTGCCTGCATTGCAAACACCAGTGTTGTATGAACCTACTGAAATGTGCTGAAGAGTAAAGTAGCTTTCACAAAGTTTGGCCAAGCTGTGGGCGGTGCTTATAGTACCTACCTTCCATGACTCTCTCTCTCTCTCTCTCTTTCTCCCCCCTCCCCCCCGACTCTTACAAATCTTGAGAGGAGATGACAGGGAGTCGGGTTATAGCTGGTTCTTTCTTAAATATAACCAGAGCAACAGTACAGATCAGTGGACATGGTAGAGAGAGAGAGAGAGAGGTGTGAGGCAAGGGTTTGTTGATTGGCCAATGGGACCAAATCCACTGGTGACAATAGCCGATAACAGCAGAGACATATGCTGAGGTATTGTAGCCTCAAAAAAGGAGTTCTTCGAGAAACTCTACTTGAGTGGAAGTCATTCTCAAGAGAAGTAAGAGAAATGTTACTTTGGGGTGGTGGGCAAAAATGCCATGGGATCCATCTTGCAGTACTTTCTACCTACTCATTTTGCAGGTTTCTTTCCCATAGTATTGTGTCTGTGTGGCTGCATGTCTGTTGGCCTTTAGGTGGATAAAATAGCTGCTCAATGGATGTTTTTCTAATTATGCTCACTTCCTTCAGTCAATCATCAGTAAAGTTGACATGCTTTTTTTTTTTTTTTCTAAGGAGTAAAAAATGCCACCAGATGGCATGTGATAAGTTCTAAGGTTAAAATTCTCCGCAAGTTGGCTTGTAATAAATGCTGCTTTTGCATGTTCAGCATGTGCCTTGCTCTAATTGTAACCATTTAATATCTATCATATGTCAGCCATTACAGCTGGAGATATAACTAAGATTTATGATACCATAACATATTATTCCATATGAATGATACAAATTAATTCCATAAAAAAATATATAAATAATATATACTGATACATTAGTATATCTCATCATTCTATATGTCGATATCTAGTATCATCATAATAATTGATCGATACATTGATACGAAACCACGGATTGACTATCCTTAAATTCTATATGATAGGGAATATATTTTTTCTTAGGTGGAGATTTTTTTTTTAATCTAGAGAGGAAAAACTTCTAAACTAAAATAAGAATCCATAGACCTTTACATGAATCAAACACTCTTTTACTTGTGTTTGAACTAAGGATAATAAAATTCTTCAAAATATAGTATTATATTAAGTTAGCTTGACTTGAGACACAACTTTCAGTATACACTATTCTCTTATAAATTGGATTTTTTTTAAAATATAATAATATTTGTAATTAACGTATCGTATCGCTCCGTACGTACTAGTTCGATAAAGGATCGATACGTTCGATACAATTCGATACATTAGTGTACCACATGTTGGTACGTTTGATATGTACTGTATCGATAGTTGATCAATACATCTGTACCGTACGAGATTATAAATCTTAATTTAAAATATTTTTATTATTTTTAATAAAATTAAAAAAAAAGATATTTATAAAATAATCAAATTTTAATTCTATTTTTTAACAATCTTTTTATACTTAGACTCTAAATCCTAAAAAGATATTTTTTTTGAAAACCGAGCAGGTAGGACAAAAAAAAAAAAAAAAACCTATATAAGTTTGCATGGGAACATTATTTTGATATTCTGTAGATATGCAAGTAAATTGGTGATGACATGCAGGTCATAATTTTCATTAGCAATGGAGGTTATGTCAATTGAAAGTTTTGATGTGCTGATGAAGGCCGATGTGGCTGCAATCAAATCTTCCCTCAGCCCTTCCCTACTGGTACTTGGCATATCAGCATCATCTCTTATGAGCAACTCTGTGCAGGTCAGCAATCACATCCCTCCCTCCAAGCTCTGTTAGGGCAGAAGAGCAAAGGCACAGACCAACGGTGGCTGCCTAAATGTCCAAAAAGCTTTATTGAGTTGTCTGCGGAGGACAGGTTGGCCTGCCAGACTCCAAGTCAAAGAAATGATAGATTAAAGTCCTCACTCATGGCTGTGTTCCCATTTGAAGCTCCATCACAGGGATGAAGACAAGAAGAGATTGTGGAAGGTACCGAAGAATAAGATGGTCACTGGGCAAGTAGAAACACGGTGGCAGGGCACCAATAATTGGAGGGGCTTTCACCAGCTTGGTGAATGGTAACCACAGCTCTACCACTTTTAAGTGTCTGCCATATGTTGTGTTCCTCAGTCTAATTAATACCTCTTCACACCCTTTTTTTTTTTTTTTTTTTGAAGGAATCCTCCCAAAAGAGTTACCTCACTCCACTTGGTTATCTCAAAAGGTGGCATAACTCCGATATGGACAGCAAGAGAACCTCATGCCAGACTTAAAAAGATCATATTCATGGAGTCAATTAGGGTGAGAATGTGTGTAGGATATCAACTTGGAAGTCTTGTTCTTCCCCTTATTCATTTATGAAGTTGCAATAAAGACCGGTCAAATTCGCAACACGTGATTCACGTATAGTTGGATTAATTATAATTTTTTATATAATTAATTAATTTTAATATTTGAAAAATATATTTTATCTCATTATTCATTTATGAAGTTGCAATAAAGACCGGTCAAATTCGCAACACGTGATTCACGTATAGTTGGATTAATTATAATTTTTTATATAATTAATTAATTTTAATATTTGAAAAATATATTTTATCTCATTTCTTCTTAAGTTATCTAGGAAAAGGAAGCACGTGCTCAATAATAAATCTTACATTATTTTGTCAATAAAATCAACGACACGAGAAGAAACATGATTAAATATTTCACTTTAAGTATATGTATCTAATTTTTTAAAAAATATAAATAAAGATCGAAATACTAAAAATAACTCATTAAAGGGGATAATATTTAATTAGTCCCATAATAATCTATAATTCATATTATTTTATTTTGCTTGCTTTGATTTTAAGGAAATGAATCGAGGTTAATAGTTCAAATCTTATTTTCTTATGATATGATCTGCATGAAAATGGTAAGTTGAGGTGAGCCACAGATACGATATTAATTATTTGTTGGACCCATCATATTAAATTATTTGTGGGACCAATGAGATTGGAACCGGCTGCCAACTTTGTTTCCTTCATTGTCACAGTCACCTTGGCCATGTACGATTGTCAAGAATCATCAACAGCAACAAATGATAAGAAAGATGATCCTAGTCACGAAAATATATTTTTTTAAAAAAAATTATTTATTTATATGATCGTCAAGAGTTGCAGACGCTGCCAAATCCTTCGGGATTCCGTGAGCACATATGATAGAAAATGAAATGATATGGATTTTATATGGTTGTCAAGAATCCATGTCGTATAAATCGACATATGAAAAATAGAAGCAATGCATCCATTGTTCCTTCTCGGATCGCACATCAGTACTGAGCTCGACTGCGACTCGCTTTCACGTCGACGTTGTCGCATCGGGTCATGTTTCCTTCAAGAAGCTTCATCCTCGGTGCCGATAGAAACAACGGTGGAGGACTCGAGCAACGGACGGACTGAGGCGACTTGCTACAGGAAGCTGAGGTGCTGAATGGGGGCTGCGGGCGCATGCAAGAACAACACATCTTTGTTTGCTGCGCATGAATGCTTGGTGTAATTATTCTTCGCCTCCCTACGTATCTTGTCTGCTGTGACAAAATAAAACAATCATGCAGATGTAAGTGACAGATCTGAGATGGTGAACAACTTCACTCCACTTCGCTTGGCAGAAGTGTGTAGTGTTTCTTCTTCTTTTTTCTTTTTTTTTTTAATGTTTTTCCACTATAATCGATTTACTTTGATCGTTCTGTTCGTTTTGGAGATTTATGTTCTTCAAAGAAACAATAATAGCCTGTACACATGATTAAGTTAATAATCCTGAAACAAACGAAGGCCATGCATGTGAAGTATCACATGAAACTTGAATTCATCCACTTCTTCCTCCTTATATTCATTATTCTTTAGTCACATGAATCGCATGCAGAAGCTCATACATAAAGTAATTCGATACTGCCAATTTGTGGGTCACATGCAGAAGCTGCATTAATATATATGTTAATAAGACATCGCTTTCCATATATAAATAATTATTGATGAACCTTATATCGTGATCTAGACGTCAACATGACTCAATTCGGTCCGAGTGCATAAGTTCGTCTGCGTGGATCGTCGAGGGGTGGTTGGCGCCTGACATGGTTGGTCATCACCCTACGATAAGTTCCCTCCGCTCCTCGTGCTTGTTCCTGCATAAAGGCCTAAATCGGAGGGTGTGTGTTCGATATGGTCCATCCGATAATTAAGTTAGTATGTGGAGTAGTTAAGGGAGATATTTTTGTGTTCGGAGATCGACCTGGTCTTGGCCCAAAGATCGACTTTTATACCTTTTTCGTAGGATCATCGTACGTAGTCTTTTTAATGGATGCCATTCCCTCGGATAGCTTAGTCGTACGCTTCGCGTGGCACAAGGCGTGTCGCTCGACGTCGTACCGTGTGTCGGTGCCGGTTCGACACCGTTTTCTGTGATCTCGAGCAGCTTGGGAAGTCGATGTCGTCTCATGAAAATCTCAGACAACTTGTATAGCTTAGCATCATACCGTATGCTACTACTAGTGCGGTGTAGTCTCTCGTGATTCGAACAGCCTGTAGGACTCCGACTTGCATAGTCACATGGGCAAATTCATAAATTACCCTATTAATAATCAGAAATGTGTATCACATGTGGAAGTTCTCTGAGACATAGCCACGCAGGATGACACAGAAGGGACCGTCGTCCATAATATACCAATAATAATGCACGAATAATGCCCGATGGGGATAAGCTGCTCATGGAAGACAAAACGGTACAAATTATTGTATTATTATTGCCCAAAGACAAAAAGGTACCAATAATAATGCACGAATAATGCCCGATCGTCGTCCCGACAAAGTTCTCGTGGAACCAAGCTATGCAAGAACGATTCCAAAACTGAGGATTGCATTGCAGGAAACGAGTCTTTCTGATCTCCGGCACCATTAACGTGGATTGCGTTGCCATAATGGCAAGAGCAGTACGTTCTCGACACATGGTTCCATCGTCTCGGAGGAGGAAGAAGCACCTGGTCTTCCATGGCGCTCTTACTGCACAAGAATGCAGATTGCAGATTCCAGAGATGTGAGTGGGACAGCAGTGTTAAGCTTGCTCGGTGTTCATGTCAAGTTGCATTACATTCAGGTCCAACAACACAAGTCGAAGACTAGCATCTAAACTTGGGTACGAAAGGAGATCTTTGCACTTATTAAATACAGCAATCCACTATAAACTATTGTGAATTAGTATAAAAATTACAAAAAGTTCAATAAACTTGATCGGTGAACTTACTTTGGACCCTCAAATCTTTCAAAATATATCAATACTTAAGCTGTATAATATATAATTATAACTATCTCCTGGAGATAGGTTTTATTTTCAAAATACCTAAGATTGCCACTTTTTTATTTTTTATTTTTGTGTTTCTTTTAATTATCTCACTTAATTAGTTTTTAAGATCTAAGATATATATATATATATATATATATATCTAATACAAGGTGTTGAGCAGATGGCCCAGATTCAGCCCATAATGGGCTTTCGTAAAGGCCACAGCCCAGAACCTTACTTATATTAACCTAAAACCTAGATTAGGTTGCTAGGGTTGAGATTAAAAGAGCAGCGGCGGCTGAAAACGTGGGAGAGAAAAAGCAGACTGTATATTGACAGTAGAGGTCAGAAAACAAGAGATCCAGAAAAGGGAAGAAGACAAGGGCAGGAAAAGACTATTCTCAATCATTCAAATCTCAGGTTAGATCAGTTTGCAGTGGATTCTTACTGTGATCTCTTGGGAAGGTTTTGGATATTGTGCTTAGGATTATAGTCCTTGTATCCCTGTGATTCTCTTGTGGCTATTGCTTTGGACTTGGGCAAGAAGCATGAGATCTGTATATTCATTATTTTGATAGTAGATTTTCTTTGGCTTGTCCCGTGGTTTTTACCCTTTGAGTTGAAGGGGTTTTCCACGTAAATCTTGATGTTCATCTGATTGTGATTTTTGTTTCATTCCGCTGTGTGTGACGGTCTGCTAGTATTTGTTCGTATATAAAATTTATTTTTATTTTATTTCTATCACAAGACACTTTACAAGGTTAATTTGTTGGAATAATTTCGGGTCATATATTTTATTTTAGTTTATTTTTACATCATTGAGTAAAGCAAAGCGATTGAGAAGTTATTTGAAAAATGATCTGATAATTATCGGTCAAATAAAGTATACTGAATGAAGCTAACTGCAAAAGAAGGTTCACCAATTTTTTGTTGATGCTTTTAAAAATTTAAAAAGGGTGTTCATATCAGATAGAAGATTAGAGCTCAATTAGGTTAACATGCTTTCTTAAGATACCCTATAATAGTTACCATGAAATCTGAATGTGTTTTTTTTTAACTCATTTTGATTCATTATATTTTAACGGCATATAAGATGCTCATAAACGATATACTAATTAGAATGTGTCAAGCGGAGATGAAACCTAAATGTTAAAACGTCGTAATATTACGATCACCATCTTAAAGATTTCACAAAAACATAAGTAGTCCTACATAGGGATGTATTAATCTTAGAGCTACTCGGTTTATAATATTGTGCTTCATTCATTATGCATCAACGTGACCAAAGATTGAACTAAGTAGATCACTAGGTGATAGGGACTTTTCTGGTGCTTGCCTAGTAGATGCGTCCCGCCTTCAAGTTTGCTGAGCAAGCATTTGCTGGTTCAGGCCCGTGTGCGCTAGCTCGCCCGCCTCGCGGTCTTCTCGCTACAGAGTGGGAGCTCGTCCGGATGAGTGGTGATTCAGAGCTCGGCTTGGAAGGTCAGCTATTGGAGTGGTGGAGTCCGGGTGAAGAGGGAGTAATCCAATTTGGGTCGGTCGCCAACTCCTGCAAGGAGGTCGGGTCGGGTAGATTCCCGACGTGACCCCTCCGACGGTTAAGTTAGTTCAGTGGTTCGTTTTTGCGATCCCCCTGCCCCGTGGAGGTGCAAGAGCTTTTATAGTGGGTGTTGTAGATCATTCGTACCTGATAACCTTACTGCCTTTATGGCTTACCATACCACCGTACCCTCTCGCCATGCTTGCTGTCCTTGCAATGAGGCGTGCGTTTGCAGGTGGAGGGTGCCGACCTTACCTGTGTCAGGTCGGCTGTACGAGCACTGGTGCCCCCCATATATCCGACCGGTTACCTCTGTCAGGTCGGCCACATCGGCGGGCCAGCTGTCCGAGGGTGTGATGACTTAGCGGCCAGGTTAGCATTTGTCATATCATTCTTCCCCCCCCCCCCCCCCGGGAAGACCTTCTCGAGGCGCCTGATGAGGATGTCGAAGGTGAGGTCTTGCATTTAACCGTTGGTTCCAGATCGCCCTGAACTAGTCCCGAATGCGGACTTTGGGGATTTCGAATGGTGTGGTGGTTGATCTGACTGAGTAGGAGCTCAGGAATTGTAATGTAGCAAGAGTAGATCCGACCGAGCGTGAGCTCGGAAATTACCACGTATCAAGAGTCGATCCGACCGAGCATGAGCTCGGGAATTACGTTGTAGCAAGAGTCGATCCGATCGAGCATGAGCTCGAGAATTGCGTTGTAGCAAGAGTCGATCCGACCGAGCATGAGCTCGAGAATTGCGGTGTAGCAAGAGTCGATCCGACCGAGCATGAGCTCGGGAATTGAGGTGTAGCAAGAGTCGATCCGACCGAGCATGAGCTCGGGAATTGCGGTGTAGCAAGAGTCGATCCGACCGAGCATGAGCTCGGGAATTGCGTTGTAGCAAGAGTCGATCCGACCGAGCATGAGCTCGGGAATTGCGGTGTAGCAAGAGTCGATCTGACCGAGCATGAGCTCGGGAATTGCAATGTAGGGTTTTCGCCAAGGGTGAAGTCGGGCGTAAATCCGGAGATTTGGCCGAGAGGGTTACCTCGGGCGTAAATCCGAAGATTTGGCCGAGAGGGTGACCTCGGGCACAAATCCGAAGATTTGGCCGAGAAGGTGATCTCGGGTGTAAATCCGGAGATTTGGCCGAGAAGGTGATCTCGGGCGCAAATCCGGAGATTTGGCCGAGTGGCGACCTCGGGCGCAAATCTGGAGATTTGGTCGAGAAGGTGATCTCGGGCGTAAATCCGGAGACTTGGCCGAGAAGGTGATCTCGGGCGCAAATCCGGAGATTTGGCCGAGAAGGTGACCTCGGGCGCAAATCTGGATATTTGACCGAGAAGGTGGTCTCGGGCGCAAATCCAGAGATTTGGGCGAGGGGGTGACCTCGGGCGCAAATCTGGAGATTTGGCCGAGAAGGTGACCCCGGGCGCAAATCTGAAGATTTGGCCGAGAAGGTGATCTCGGGCGCAAATCCGGAGATTTGGCCGAGAAGGTGACCTCGGGCGCAAATCTGGAGATTTGGCCGAGAAGGTGATCTCGGGCGCAAATCCGGAGATTTGGCCGAGAAGGTGATCTCAGGCGCAAATCCGGAGATTTGGCCGAGAATGTGACCTCGGGCACAAATCTGGAGATTTGGCCGAGAAGGTGATCTCGGGCGCAAATCCAGAGATTTGGCCGAGGGGGTTAAGTCGGGCGGAAACCGAATATACGCCTCTGCGACAATATTATATATATATATATATATATATATATATATATATATATATATATATATATATATATATATATATATATATATATATATATATATATATATATATATATACATATATGTATTTACATATATGTATTTTTCGTCCCCTGCCTAGGGTTTCGATCATAGTTATGGCGCATTAAATGCGCTGAGTGCTTTTTCGGGGTGGCGGCGCTTCCTCTTACCTCGGGAAGCTGAAACGACTCCCTTGGGCGCTATAAGTTAGCTGCGGGGTTGGGAAGAGACCTCACTTGCTCATTTTGCATTCTTCCTGCCTCCGTCTCGGACCACCATAGCCACCCTTCGCCCTTTCAGCTCGGCAACCCCTTTTTAACATGTCGCGATGACCTCGTCGGACTCCTCGACTAGTGTCAGGGTCATTTCTCCCTCGGGGTCGGGGGAGTCGAGTCATGGTGATCCCGAGGTTAGTTCCTCGGGAGCGTCTTCCGAGCCCCCGTCGCCTGTCGACGCGCGGGTTCAGAGGGATTTGGAGGTCATGATGTCGGATCATGACCTCGACTCGGCGGTGACTGAAGGGTCACTTGCCGCGATTAGGGCACGGTACAGCATCCCGACTGAATACGAGTTGCATGTTCCAGAGCCGGGGCAACGTCCTTATAGCTTGGACGTCCCCGGCATGTGCATCTCGGTAGATGCATTGGAAGCCGATCTTCGGTTTCCTTTGCACCCTCTGATTGAGGAGTGCCTGAAATGGTGGAGAATTTCTCCTAGCCAGGTAGCGCCCAACTCGTGGCGTTACCTTGTGGTTTTCTTGGGTGAGTGCCGAGGAGCTGGGATTATCCCGACTTGGGACTTGTTCATGGCGTGTTTTTGCCTGTGCAAGAGTCGGGGCGGTTACTACCTCACCGCCCGAGTTGGTTTTAGGGTCAACGGGGCACCTTCCAGTAACAAAGGTTGGAAGTTCCGCTATCTTTACGTTAGTGGTCTGGGTTGGGGATTCGGGTTCAGCTGGTCGGCTCATCCGATTGGCAACGCCCCCCTTATCTGTCCGAGAAGGAGACCGTCCTGGTCGGCCGACTGAAGGGGATTCTCTCCTCTTCTCATGCGATCAAGGAGATGACCGAGCTTTGGCTCGCTGAGGCGGGTTTGAGTCCGGCCTCCAAGGGTACTAGCATTTTGCTTTGCTCAAGCTTCACTAATCTCTTACTGACCTGTAAGATGCAGACCGAATGGATCTCGGGGAGCTTCGCGGGATGCCGAGAGTGGCTGGCGGAAGGGCCCCTCCGAGCCGCCCCAGTGCCCGTGAGGTCGGCGCGTCTCCTGCTAGGGAGGCTCCGAGGGCTCCGCTGAAAAGACCAGCTCCCCCCCGACTGAACAGGCAGAAACTACGGGGAAGCAGCAGAAAAAGACGAAGGTGCTGACGAGAAAGCACAAGTCCCAGGTCGGCGAAGGGGGATCCCGCTCCCGCTCCAAGGGTAAGGGGCCTGCCACATCGCCAGAGAGGGCGTAGGAACCCGCGAAGTTCGAGGAGGGGGCCGCTTCACCGGTCCACAAGCGCCCGAGGTCCATGAAGGACCTTTTCAAGACAAAGGTTTACAAGGGCGACTAGGGCTATTATGCCCTGCTGATGTCTGACCTGGGGCATCAAGACCCCGAGAAGGAGCTACAGGCTCGGTGGGTGGGGCTGAAAAACTCGACGAAGGTGTGGCACACTTCGTCGGCAGCCGAGGAGTACGAAAGGGGGATTCTCCATCCCCAACTGGCGCGGGAGCTGTACACGCTCCCCTCGGAGGTTCTGATGGCCCGAGCCACCAAGGAGATTGTCTTGGTAAATCTTCCGACTTGTGCCTCCGTAGTGTAAGTTTATCTTCTTTTTTTTTTTTATATTCTAAAGGTTGTCCTTTCGTGCAAAGCCAACACTTCCAAATGGCACTGGTTGACCGGGTCCATGATGCAGGTCGACTGATCACCTTCATGGACCATCGGGTCAAGCAGTTGCAAGAGGAGCTCGACGTCCTGAAATCCAAGGGAGGGCTTGAGGCGGTTGCCGAGGCCGAGGAACGGGCGTCCAGGCTGAAGGAGGAGCTCGAGAAAATAAAGGCTGAAAGAGCCGAGGAGCTCCTTAGACGCGAAGCCTCGGAGAGAGAGCTACGGGGCCATCTGGGTGATGCCCAACATCTGCTGAAGGAGGCCCGAGCCAGGGCTCAGAGGATGGATGACGAGCTGCTGCAGGCCGTGAAGGACCTGAGCCCTCCTTCTAGCGCCAAAAATGATAGGGACTTTTCTGGTGCTTGCCTAGTAGATGCGTCCCGTCTTCAAGTTTGCTGAGCAAGCATTTGCTGGTTCAGGCCCGTGTGCGCTAGCTCGCCCGCCTCGCGGTCTTCTCGGTACAGAGTGGGAGCTCGTCCGGATGAGTGGTGATTCAGAGCTCGGCTTGGAAGGTCGGCTATTGGAGTGGTGGAGTCCGGGTGAAGGAGTAATCCAATTTGGGTGGGTCGCCAACTCCTGCAAGGAGGTCGGGTCGGGTAGGTTCCCGACGTGACCCCTCCGACGGTTAAGTTAGTTCAGTGGTTCGTTTTTGCGATCCCCCTGCCCCGTGGAGGTGCAGGAGCTTTTATAGTGGGTGTTGTAGATCATTCGTACCTGATAACCTTACTGCATTTATGGCTTACCATACCGTCGTACCCTCCCGCCATGCTTGCTGTCATTGCAATGAGGCGTGCGTTTGCAGGTGGAGGGTGCCGACTTTACCTGTGTCAGGTCGGCTGTACGAGCACTGGCGCCCCCCGTATATCCGACCGGTTACTTGCGTCGGGTCGACCACGTCGACGGGCCAGCTGTCCGAGGGTGTGATGACTTAGCGGCCAGGTCATCATTTGTCATATCACTAGCCAAATTACGATCATTAGTGATTCTCGTATTCCGAACGTTAGGCCATTCCTACTCCTTTCACTGAACATAATTAGATCATATTACTTGTGATCTATAAATTTGCATCAATTTGAACTTTACAGGGTCACTCACAATTGCGTCTTTGTTTTAGTCTTACTGCACTCCAAAACTTTACAGGGTCACATTCGTCACATATATCTTCTAATCCTTTTTGGCCCTCCAAAACTTTTAATATTTGCATATAGTCAGTCCCCTTCAAGAATATGATTTTACATATATCTCTCACCAAATATTTTTTATTTATTTTTACATATGTCGTCACTACAGCTAACTCCCACAAATCATGTTTATCATTGAATTTTTTTTAAAAAATAAAATTTTAAAATATTCTTTTCTTTTATTTTTTCCCCATTTATCTGACCCATGCTTCTCAATATTTTAAAGGGATTTTAATCCCAATTTAAGTTTCAACATCATAGTTTTAATTGTGTGAATCTATAATCAAATTAAATTTATCAAAATATATACTAAAAAATCCTAACATTGACAAATATATATATATATATATATATATATATATATATATATATATATATATATATCACAAATTGTACAGATACATTGCATGCTGTGTTTTGTCACACCACAAAATGCAAGTCATCCTGTCACTATTGTAGATACTTTGTGCTATATGTTTATGATAGTAGAGTACATATTGCTTATGTTGCTCCATATGCTACTAATCCACAAAAAGCTATGTCGTCACTATCTTTCAAGGCCTCAAAAAGCAACATGATGATGACTTGACTCGGATCATACTAGATTGCTAAGAATCATCTTCAAATTTAGATACAGTTCTTCTGAGGTCAATATTAGAGATTGGATGCCGATGATCCTTTCTTAAAGAAAGGGAAAGGATGATGACAAGATCGTTCAGAGGCACACAGTTATCCTTGTAATGGAGAAGACGCATCATAGCACAAAGATTTAGGGTGTTGCAGCAGCAAAGTTTGACCTCCAATTATTAGGTGCAGCCCATGCAACCTTATAATAATCATCCGCATGAGAATGCGAGTGCATTTCCATCTCTGCACTTATCCACCTGCATAACTAATACAAAACATATGATGACGACAACCGAGTTAAAGATCAAAAACCCACATAAACTATTCACGTAGGTTTTTCTGCATAATTTCATGGAGAAGGAGATGATAAAATATTATCTCATCTCTTTTGTCATAGTTATTATTATTATTTGTTACTTTTATTTTTATTTCAATAATTTTTTTTAAAATATTCATATTTTTCATAATAAAAACATAGAGCAACATTTGAATTCTTATTTTTGTACCAATAATTCTTTTCAATATGTCCTTTTTTTTATTTTTTCCTCTTCTGATTAATCTTTGTTTAAAGAACATGTTCCAAAGTTTAATATGAAGATATGTTTTACTTTTATTCATGAACTATGAACTAAAAGAGAACACATTAATTCATCGATAGATAATGTACTTGTATCTTTAACTTCTTCTATAATATTATATATCATATCAAAATTTGAAGATAAACTTCATAAAAAATTTTCTACTATAGTTTGATCTTTTAGATTTTCACCATAAGATCTCATTTGATTCACAATAGAAGAAACTTTTGAGAATAAATCAGCAACAGATTTCGATCATACTCAACAAAACTATTTTCTATCAACTTACATAATTCTTGTGAAATAAGGAAAGTTTTTATTTTAATTGCTCAAAACTGATAATTATCAATCAACAGTCTGTAGCTCTGGAATGAACCAATAACACATATTTATATTGATTAAAAAATAAAATATATATATTTTAAAATACTAAAAAATCTATCACATCTAAATAAATCTTATCCTCATCTAAACTAATCTCATCATATTCTTAACTACTTGGATTAGCATTATTTCCAACACTCACGTGGTTTCTTAACTACTTTGGATTAGCATTATTTCCAACACTCACGTGGTTAGAGGAGGTTATCTATTCCAACTTGATTTGATCGCGTCATGTCTGCTCTCCTGACAATGCATGCATGAATCAGGAGAGTCGAATTAGCACACGAAATGGATTGATTCCAACCATCTTGATGATATATAAAGAGTTCTCCAGAGAACCGGAGAAACCATCTTATGATACTGCAGAAGGAAGGTTCCTAAAAGATTAATTATGTATCTTAAAGTGTTCTTTTTCATCTCTCAAAAGTTAATCATAAACATAAATCTTCTTTTTCTTATTATTTCTTTCTTTTTCTGTATAGATGTAAGCTATATGTGCCAACAAGACATCATAGAATAATCGAATCCATATTTGACTTTCTTGTCCTCTCTCCAAACAAGTTGAATACTATGGAAACTATAAAAATAATAATAATCCCAGTTAACACATCCAAATCCAATGAATCGTCATCTAATGCCACCACACTAATGGGACAAAAGTTGCGTATCATCAGCCACCTACTACTCACATTGGCTTGTTGGCGTCGAAGGCAAATAAAGATAATATTCATTTTAAATTATATAATATTTTAGTTGATATTAATGCCATTTAGCATTTTAATTTAACTTCCGATCGAATTATAATTAGTCATGTAATGATTTATACGTAATTTTCGAACGTATAAATCAGACCTTCTATACTGTCAATTCGATTCGATTCGACTTGGGATCGAACCGTGGAATCCTCGTACTTTCGATGTCAACATTTTGGCATCGCGACCGTCGATAGAGAATTGCGATCCGTGTGGACTATGATCGAATTAGCAGACACGTGTGCGGCGACGGCAGCGTGGTGAACTTATCCGGCGCAACCAAGCTGTTAGACGTGTTCGCCCACCACCACCACCAGCAGCCTCTCATTATATATTCGCCCACCGCGCTCGCCAAACATCCACCGATTGCGTCCTCTCTCGCTTCCGTGGGCAACTCGGCGAGCATGTTCTCGGGGCGGCAGTTAGCGAGGGTACCGCGGCCGTGGACGCGGGCGGAGGACAAGCTCTTCGAGACGGCGCTGGTGGTGTACTCGGAGGGCACCCCGGACCGATGGTCCGCCATCGCCGGGCAGCTACCGGGCCGGAGCGCCGCCGAGGCGTGGGAGCGGTACCAGGCGCTGGTCCATGACTGCGACTTGATCGAGCGGGGGATGGTGGAGCTCCCCGAGTGCTGGGGCGAGTACGAAGACGGCTGGGACCTCGAAGGCTCCGACGGCGGCGCGGAACGCAACCAGCCGACCGCCAGGACCAGGAGGGAGGATCGTAAGCGCGGTGTCCCCTGGACCGAGGAGGAACACCGGTGAGGGCACATCTATCTACCTACTAAACACGGAAATGGGCTCAACCTAAAACCCGCATTACATGGTTTGTGGTGCAGGTTGTTCTTGGAAGGACTGAGCAAGTACGGAAAGGGAGACTGGAGGAACATCTCGAGGTGGGCGGTGAAGACGAGGACGCCGACGCAGGTGGCCAGCCACGCGCAGAAGTTCTTCATCCGGCAGACCCAGAACGCGGACAGGAGCCGGGAGACCAAAAGGAAGAGCATCCATGACATCACCTGTCCTTCTCCAAGTAGCAGCAAATAGAAGTATATTATTGTACGGGCTTTCTTCATTGTGTATGAATGACAGACAGTACGTTGTGTGGATGTGGATGAGCGAAAGACGTTCGTATTCCTCCGTCGGCGGCGGCGGTGGCGGTGGCGCTCACTATCTACACGCAGTGTACGAGTCTCGTCCATACTCTTCGGATGAGAGACGAGCTTTCCACTTGGAGCGGTCGGTTTTCGTTTCTGTTCTCGTTTGGCTACAACTGGCGGTTCCGTGGCTGACGCACGTGTCCAAAGGATTCGGTTTGGCGCATAGGTGGCGAGTCGATGTATGATGACCGTCGACCCGACTCTTGCACACGTGCAAGACTGCGCTGTTGGCTAGTTTAGGTTCATGCACGGCCATCCCCCGTAGATCGAGATGATTGCTCGTATGTCGAGTCACCCCTGGACGTTTCTCATGGGTGCGGGCCCTGCTCCGTGGACTTCACGTTGACTTGTCTCGGCACCTCAAACCGGGGATGTTGGGAATAATAAATACTCTTTATCAAACGTACGACGAACATTTTTCGATCGATCTTTATATGTTCGTTTTATCTTGATTATTTATTTTTTTTAGTTTTTTTATTCATTATTTATTTCGATTTTATTTTCTTTATTTACTTTTTTTTTTCTCCGCCCGCTCTTTATTGGTCTTGTAAGCCACATTAATTTGGAGAATAAGGTTAGTAGAAGGACTGATATGACAAATATTGACCTGGTCGCCAAGTCATCACACCCTCGGACAGTTGGCTCACCGACGTGGCCGACCCGACGCAGGCAATCGGTCGGATGTATGGGGGGCGCCAGTGGTCGTACAGCCGACCTGACACAGGTAGGGTCGGCACCCCCCCACCTGCAAACTCACACCTCACCGCAAGGACAGCAAACATGGTGGAAGGGTACGACGACATGGTAGGTCATAAAAGCAGTAAGGTTATCAGGTACGTATAATCTACAGCACCCGCTATAAAAGCTCATGCGTCTCTACGGGGCAGGGGGATCGAAAAAAAAATAAATCCACCAACTAACTTGACCTTCGAAGGGGTCACGTCAGGAACCTATCCGACCCGACCTTCTTGCAGGAGTCAGCGGCCGACCCGAACTGGAGTACTCCTTCTTCACCCGGACTCCACCACTCCAGCAGCCGACCTCCTAAGTCGAGCTCTGAATCACCACTCATTCGGACGAGCTCCCACTCTGTACCGAGAAGACTACAGGCGAGCTAGCGCACACAGGCCTGAACTAGCAAGTGCTTGCTCAGCAAACTCGGAGGCGGAACGCATCTACTAGGCAAGCACCAGATTCGCCCCTAACATTTTAGCGAGCTAGCGCACACGGGCCTGAACCAGCAAGTGCTTGCTCAGCAAACTCGGAGGCGGAATGCATCTACTAGGCAAGCACCAGATTCGCCCCTAACATTTTGGCGCTAGAAGGAAGGCCCATGTCGCCAGAACGCCCATTCATGGATTCGGGTACGGAGCGCCAAACGGAACCTGACCACCCCCGACCGACGGAGGAAGTCGCGGCTGCCGTGCCAACCCCCACCGCTTTTGGAGGATGATGATCGACCCGGGGCTCCCCTCACCCACATCAAACCCCGCGCCATTCATGGTCACGGTAGAGGCTTTCCTCGGCCTCACTAGCCAGGTCCAAGCACTAGCGGGGATGGTGCAGACCATAATCTCATACCTACCCCAGCTTGTGCATTCAATGGCTCACCAACCGGCCCCCCCGGTGGCACCCCCGCAAACGGAGTCACCGATGGCCCCAAACCGGGGGATCCCGCCCGACGTTGAGGCACCACCACCTCGGGTCGCCGAAGTCTTCCCAGCTTCGCCGACCCCGACGCCAGCCCGATCTCAAAGTCGCTCCTACAATCCAGCACCGATTGAGCTCGATCTCGACACCTTATCGACCGACTCCACCGACTCCTTAAGAGAGCAAGTTCGCCGAGTCCATCAGCGACTTGACGAAGTCCAGAAAGAAGTCCTCAGATCAAGAGAGGAGACAGAGGAAAGCTCTAAAGGCGGCTCCCCATTTACCCCCGAGATACAGTCCAAGCCCTCGAGCCCTACGATGGCAGCGGCGACCCGATGGAGCATATCGTTACATTCCGCTCCCAAATTGCCCTTTACGACACTTCAGAGGCGCTGATGTGTCAGGCCTTCCTGACCACCCTTAGGGGATCGACCAAAACCTGGTATGCTCGTCTCAAACCCACGTCTATACCCTCATTTAACGTGTTGGCAAGAGAGTTCGAGTTGAACTTTTTGGCAAGCGCATGCCCGAGGCCAACCACAGCCTCACTCCTCGGAATGACCCAAGGGAGCGACAAGCCCCTCTCTCAGTTCGTAGGAAGGTTCACATTACAAGTCCAGGGCATCCCCGACCTCCATCCGTCACTAGTCATCCAAGCATTCCTGACGGGGCTGAGGCCATCAAGGTTCTTTTAGTCGCTGATCGAGCGACCACCGACAACTCTGCCCGAGATGTTGCAACGGGTGCACCAATATATGGCGGCCGAGACGCTGATAGCTCGCAAGCGTGACGAGACGAAATGCTCCCGGGAGGAACAGTCTCGTGGGCATTTGGCCCCATCTCCGAAGAGAAGGGAGGACAGGTCGGGCTTGCTGTCAGCCAGACCCCCCCCGATCCCCCTCAACTCGACCCGAACGGAGATTTTCTTCCAAATACGAGAAAAGGGGCTCTTGAAGGCACCAAGCCCGATGAAGTCGCATCCCGAGCGGCGCGACAAGAGGAGGTACTGTCGCTTCCACCGGGAATATGGTCACGACACCGAGGAATGTTGTGACCTCCAGTACCAAATTGAAGACCTTATCCGGCGCGGGCACCTGCGGCGATATATCCGCGAACAACCCCCTCTCCCAGACGGTCGGCCCTCCCGAGACTTGTCTCCTCGACCGCAGGGCCCGGTCGAAAAACAGATCGACGTCATCTTTGGCGGTCTGGCATCAGGCGGCAACAGCTCCTCGGCGCGAAAAGCATATGCGCGATCCGAGGCCGGAAAGAGGCAGCTACATTATGAAGACCTCGACGTCACATTCAGGTCGGAAGACGAGGAGCACCCATCTCACGATGACGCGCTAGTAATCTCAATCCGCATGGCCAACGCCTACGTCAAAAGGGTCATGATCGACACGGGGAGTTCGACCGACATCCTGTATTTCGATGCCTTTCAACGGTTGAGATTGACCGACCTAGACCTTACCCCTCTAACATCTACCTTGACAGGGTTCACTAGGGATTCCATCTCTCCAATGGGAACAACCACGATCCCTATCACGTTCGGGGGGGAGCCGAGGTCAAAGACTTTGCTGGTATCATTCATGGTGGTCAAGCTCCCATCTGCGTACAACGCCATCATCGGGCGCCCGACCCTCAATCGGCTCAGGGCGGTCGTGTCAACGTACCACCGGGTCTTGAAGTTCCCGACCCGAGTTGGGGTCGGCGAGGTCAGAAGTGACCCAAGAGAATTCAGGCAATGCTACTTAACGGCGACAACGTTGTTCAAGAGGCCGAGAACTGAACCGTTCAGTGCCATGCCCCCAGGTCCGGAAGAAAACACCCGAGACATCCACTCCGCGGAAAGAGTCCTAGAGCTGTCACTGGACCCGAGCCGCCCTGATAAGCTGGTAAAGGTCGGGTCGGAGCTTGCGGAGAATTAACAAGTTCAAATGATAGATTTCCTGCAGAAGAACGACGATGTCTTTGCATGGACCCCAAACGACATGCCGGGGGTCGACCCAGAGATCGCCCAACATTACTTGAACATCTCCCCCGACGCCCGACCTGTGAAGCAACGTCCATGCAAATTCGCTCCGGACTGACAGAAGGCTATAGAAGATGAGGTCACTCGCCTATTGGACGCGCAGCTTATCGAAGAAGTAAAATACCCGACCTGGTTGTCCAATGTTGTACTTGTCAAAAAAGCAAATGGAAATTGGCGGATGTGCGTTGATTATACCGACCTCAATCGGGCAAGCCCGAAGGACTGCTACCCACTTCCCTGTATCGACCAACTTGTGGATGCCACGTCGGGGCATCAGTTGCTCTCCTTCATGGATGCCTTCTCAGGGTACAACCAAATCCAAATGGCCTCGAGAGACAAAAGAAACACGGCCTTTATCACTCATAACGACACATATTGCTACAAGGTGATGTCGTTCGGATTAAAAAACGCCGGCGCAACCTACCAGCGGCTCGTGAATCGCATGTTCAAGGATCAGGTCGGAAGGAACATGAAAATTTATGTAGACGATATGATAGTCAAAAACCGACAAGTCGAGACCCACCTCTCCGACCTGACGGAGACATTTCGCACGCTAAGGAAGTACAAGATGCATCTCAACCCGACAAAATATACTTTCGGCATCACATCCGGGAAGTTCCTCGGTTTTATAGTACATCAACGGGGAATCGACGCCAATCCCGACAAGATAAAGACGATATAGGAAATGCAGCCCCCCAAGACTATAAAAGAGGTCCAACGACTTACGGGAAGGTTAGCAGCCCTGAGCCGCTTCATTTCCCGAGCTGGAGATAAAAGTTCTACCTTTTTCCGCGCACTAAAGTCGGCAAAAGACTTCAAATGGACCCCCGAATGCGAGGAAGCATTCCGCCAACTCAAGAGTCACATCGAAAACCTACCGCAACTAGCCTCGGTAAAGGATGGGGAGCCTCTCGGCTTATACCTCGCTGCGACCAACCTGACGGTTAGCTCGGTCCTGGTAACACTCGATAAAATCGGGGAAAAGCTGATCTACTACACTAGCCATGTCCTAGCGGGACCTGAGCTCCGTTATGCCCACATAGAAAGGATAGCTTTGGCGCTGATCCTGGCTTCCCGAAAACTGAGGCCGTATTTCCAGACACATCTCATCAAAGTAATAACCGACCAACCCTTGCGTCATATCCTCTCTAAATTTGATGTTGCAGGTCGGATGCTCAAGTGGTTGGTAGAGTTAGGGGAATTCGACATCGAGTACGAGCCAAGAAAGGCGATCAAAGGCCAAGTGCTCGCGAATTTCCTCTCGGAGCTCGCACCCCCAGAAGTCCCGACAAACCCGAACCCTGGATGAACTCTGCATATCGACGGCTCCGCTAATTCGAAAAGAGGAGGCGTCGGCTTGGTGCTCAAGGACCCCTCCGGCCACATCTACGAACATGCCTTGCGGTTAGAATTCAAAGCTACAAACAATGAAGCCGAATATAAAGCGCTCTTGTTCGGTCTTAAGGTCGCGACCGAGTTGGGAGCAGAAGACATCAAGATATTCACCGACTCCCAACTCGTCGCTGGCCAAGTTAACGGAACGTTTGAGACCCGAGAAGCAGCAATGATCAAATACCTGGTCGAGGCACGACGGATGACGGCTCAGTTTCGAAGGTGTACCATCACCAAGGTACCTCGCAGCGAGAACGCGCAAGCAGACACCTTGGCCAGGCTAGCTTCCTCCTGCGTGACCGACACACCGACCGGAGCAATGGTGAGGACCATCGGGCCCTCCATCAGTTCGACTATGTTGATTGTTGATCAGGAAGATGGAGGCTGGATCGACGAGATCCTCCGCTTCAAACAAGCAGGAGTCCTCCCCGAGGACAAGGCGGCCGCTCGAAGAATCAGAAGGACAGAATCATGGTACTGTGTTATCGATGGCCGCCTCTATCGGCGAGGCTTCAGCCGACCCCTACTCCGTTGTTTGATTCCGACTGAGGCGCAAACCACCCAAGCCGAGGTTTATGAGGGAATAAGCGGGGACCATGTCGGTGCTCGCACCTTGGCGCACTAGATCCTCATGCAAGGTTACTACTGGCCCACACTACGAAAAGATGCCCAAATTTATGTTTGGAACTGTGAGCCATGCCAGAAGCATTCTCAGTTCCAACACCAACCGATAGTACCGCTCATGACTGCCGACTGCGCCTGGCCCTTCGCCCAATGGGGAATGGACCTCCTCGGCCCCTTCCCCCCGGCCTCAGGACAAAGAAGGTTCTTGATAGTCGGAGTCAACTATTTCACCAAATGGCTCGAGGCCGAGCCACTGGCCTCCATTACCGAGAGACAAGTCGAAGGATTCGTGTGGAAAAACATCATAACCAGATTCGGCCTCCCTAGGGCCATCATTACAGACAACGACACACAGTTCAATAATGCAAAGTTTAAAATGTTCTGCTAAAGCTATCGCATCCAACTGAAGTTTAGCTCGGTTGCCCATCCCCAAGCCAACGGGCTAGCCGAGGTAACGAACCGAGCTATTCTTGAAGGGTTGAAGAAAAGGGTTTCCAACGCTATAACCTCTTGGGTAGAGGAGCTCCCGAGTGTTTTATGGGCATTGTGAACAACTCCGAAAACCCAAACGGGGGAGTCCCCATATAGCCTGGCATTCGAGACTGAAGTCGTGCTACCTCCCGAGGTGGTTTTCCCGACCCTCCGAGTCCAAACCCAGCGCCAGGAGTCCGACCAACAACTCCGTGAGAACCTCGACCTATTGGAGGAGAAGCGTGCCGATGCCCATCTCTGAGCATTGGCCTATAGAAGAGCTGTCGCCAGAATCTACAACCGTCGAGTATGCCCCTGACACGTTAAGACGGGCGACTTGGTGCTCCGAAAGACCGAGGTCAGCGACCCGACCCGGTCCCGCGGCAAGCTGGCCCCGAACTGGGAGGGCCCCTACCGGGTTATTATCCGAGACGGGACTTATACACTGGCAACAATGGAAGGACGGGTGCTGCCAAGAACTTGGCACATCACAAACTTACGAAAATTTTACGCATAACAATGTCAGCAAAACGACCCGGCTTGTATTGCGACTTGTACTGAGTAGAAACGCAACGATATCAGCAAAACAACTTGACTTGTATTGATTTGAAACAAGTACAAAAGAGGTCAAGAGCAAAGGTGAGGGCTTCCCGACCCGAGTTATAAGCTTCCAAAAAAAAAAAAGAGAACAAAATCAGGGCTCGGGAGGCACCGAGTCGTCAAAATCTTGTTTCCTCTCCATCGGCACTGAGTCATCCTCGGGGTAGATAGTAAACGGATCTTCTTCGATGCCAGCATCAGGGTATCGAGACCCCTTGTACTGGGCAACCGCCTGCCCTGACAGTTCAGCTCGGGCATGCTCCAGGTCCTTCACGGCCTGCAGCAGTTCGTCGTCCATCCTCCGAGCCCTGGTTCGGGCCTCATTCAGCAGCTGCTGGGCGTCGCCCAGATGGCCCCGTACCGCCTGCAGCTCCTTCTCCGAGGCCTCGCGCTTGAGGAGCTCATCGGCCTTTTGCCCCTTTATTTTCTCGAGCTCCTCCATCAGCCTGGACGCGCGTTCCTCGGCATCGGCAACCGCCTCGGGTCCTCCCTTAGACCTCAAAGCGTCAAGCTCTTTTTGCAGCTGCTTGACCCGGTAGTCCATGAAGGTGATCAACCAACGCCATTTGGAAGTGTTGGCCCTGCACAAAAGGACGACCGTTAGGATCTAGCAAAGGAGAAAAACTCACGTTACTAAGGCACAAGTCGGGAGGCTTACCAGGACCATCTCCTTGGTGGCTCGGGCCATCAGAACCTCAGAGGGGAGCGTGTACAGCTCATGCGCTAGTTGGGGATGGAGAAGCCCCCTTCCATACTCCTCGGCTGCCGACGAGTTGTTCCACACTTTCGTCGAATTTTTCAGCCCTGTCCATCTAGCCTTCAGCTCCTTCTCGGGGTCTTGATGCTCCAAATCGGACATTAGCAAGGCATAGTAGCCATGGTCGCCCTTTTGACCCTTTGTTTTGAAAAGGTCCTTCATCGACCTCGGGCGCTCATGAACTGGAGAAACGCCCCCCTCCTCGGATCCGGCGGGGGCCTCCGGCTCCTCCAGAGATGCCGCAGGCTCTTTACCCTTGGAGCGGGAACGAGATTCCCCCTCGTCGACACGGGACTTGTGCTTTCTCGTCAGCACTTTCGTCTTCTTTTGTTGCCTTCCTGCAACTTCAGCCTGCTCAGTCGGGGGGGGGGGGGGGGGGGTGAAGCCGACCTTTTCGATGAAGCCCTCGGAGCCTCCCTCGCGGGAGAAGCGCCGACCTCACGGGCGGTAGGACGGGTCGGAGGAACCTTGCCGCCAGTCACTCTCGGCATCCCGCGAAGCTCCTCGAGATCCATCCGGTCTGCATCCCGGCTAACAGGTCAATAAGAAACTAAGAAAGCTAAAGTAAAGCGAAATGTTAGTACCCTTAGAGGCCGGACTCAAACCCGCCTCGACGAGCCAAAGCTCGGTCATCTCCTTGATCGCACGAGAAGAGGAAAGAATCCCCTTCAGTCAACCGACCAGGACGGTTTCCTCCTCGGACAGGTAAGGGGCGGCATTGCCGATTGGGTGAGCCGACCAATCGAGCCCGAACCCCCAAGCTGGACCACTAACATAAAGATAGCGGGACTTCCAACCTTTGTTACTGGAAGGTGCCCCGCTGACCCTAAAACCGACTCAGGCGGTAAGATAGTAACCGCCCCGACTCTTGCAGAGGCGAAAACATGCCATGAACAAGTCCCGAGTCGGGATAATCCCTGCTCCTCGGCACTCGCACAGGAAAACCACAAGGTAACGCCACGAGTTGGGCGCTACCGGACTGGGAGAAATTCTCCACCATCTCAGACACTCCTCGATGAGAGGGTGCAAAGGAAACCGGAGACCGACCTCCAAAGCATCTACTGAGACGCACATGCCGGGAACATTCGAGCTGTAGGGACGCTGCCCCGGCTCCGGAACATGCAGCCCGTATTCAGCCGGGATGCTGTACCGCTCCCTAATCACGACAAGTGACCCCTCAGTCACCGCCGTGTCGAGATCATGATCTGACATCATGACCTATAAGTCCCTCTGAACCCTCGCATCGACAGGCGACGGGGGCCCGGAAGACGCTCCCGAGGAATCAACCTCGGGATCACTCCGACTTGTCTCCCCCGACCCCGGGGGAGACACGACCCTGACACTAGTTGAGGAGTCCCAGGAGGTCATCGCGACCTGTTCAAAAGAAGCTACCGAACTGAAGGGATGAAGAATGGCTAGGGTGGTCCGAGATGGAAGCAGGAAGAAGGCAAAATGAACAAGTGAGGTCTCTGCCCAACCCCATAGCTGACTTATGGCACCCAGGGGAGTCGTTTCAGCTTCCCGAGGTAAGTGGAAGCGCCGCCACCCTAAAAAGACACTGCGCATTGAATGCACCATAACTCTGACCGAAACCCTAGGCAGAGGATGAAATATATATGTATATATATATAAATATATAATATAATATTGTCCCATATGTATGATAATATGCACATGGTTATTAAGACCGAATTCACCTCCTCGGTCGAACCCGTAGATTTGCGCTCGAGTTCACCTTCTCGGCCAAACCCGCGGATTTGCGCCCGAGTTCACCCTCTCGGCCAACTCTCCGGATTCACGCCCGAGTTCACCCTCTCGGCCAAATCTCCGGATTTGTGCCCGAGTTCACCTTCTCGGCCAAACCCGCAGATTTGCGCCCGAGTTCACCCTCTCGGCCAACTCTCCGGATTCGCGCTCGAGTTCACTCTCTCGGCCAACTCTTCGGATTCGCGCCCGAGTTCACCCTCTCGGCCAAACCTCCGGATTTGTGCCCGAGTTCACCTTCTCGACCAAATATTCGGATTTACGCCCGAGTTCACCCTCTCGGCCAAACCTCCGGATTTGTGCCCGAGTTCACCTTCTCGGCCAAACATTCGGATTTGCGCCCGAGTTCACCCTCTCGGCCGAACCCGCGGATTCACGCCCGAGTTCAGTCCCTCGGCCAAATCCCAAGATTCGCGCCCTGATCTATCCTCGGCAAAAGCCTAACATCGCCATTCTCGAGCATCTGCTCGGTCGGACGACTCTTGCTACATCGCAATTCCCGAGCTCCTGCTCGGATGGATCAACTCTTGCTAAAATCGTAATTCCCGAGCTCCTGCTCGATCAGATCGACTCATGCTACATCACAATTCCCGAGCTCCTGCTCGGTCGGATCGACTCTTGCTACATCGTAATTCCCGAGCTCCTGCTCGGTCGGATCGACTCTTGCTACATCGTATTCCCGAGCTCCTGCTCGGTCGGATCAACTCTTGCTAAAATCATAATTTTCGAGCTCCTGCTCGGTCGGATCGACTTGCTACATCGCAATTCCCGAGCTCCTGCTCGGTCAGATCGACTCGTGCTACATCGCTATTCCTGAGCTCCTGCTCGGTCGGATCGACTCTTGCTATATCGTAATTCCCGAGCTCCTGCTCGATCTGATCAACTCTTGCTATATCACAATCCCCGGGCTCCTGCTCGATCGAATTAACTCGGACGGATCGACCACCGCACCACTTGAAATCCCCAATTCCCCACTCGGAACTAGTTCAGGACGATCTCGAACCATCAGTTAAGCACAAGACCTCATCTTCGGCACCCTCATCAGCCGCCTCGAGAAGGTCCTCCCGGGGGGGGAAGAATGATATGACAAATGCTGACCTGGCCGCCAAGTCATCACACCCTCGGACAGCTGGCCCGCCGACGTGGCCGACCCGACGCAGGCAACCGACCGGACACAGGTAGGGTCGGCACCCCCCACCTGCAAATGCACGCCTCACCGCAAGGACAACAAACATGGTGGAAGGGTACGACATGATAGGCCATAAAAGCAGTAAGGTTATCAGGTACGTATAATCTACAGCACCCGCTATAAAAGCTCCTGCGCCTCTACGGGGCAGGGGGATCACAAAAAAATAAATCCACCAACTAACTTGACCTTCGGAGGGGTCACATCGGGAACCTACCCGACCCGACCTTCTTGCAGGAGTCAGCGGCCGACTCGAACTGGAGTACTCCCTCTTCACCCGGACTCCACCACTCCAGCAACCGATCTCCCAAGTCGAGCTCTGAATCACCACTCATCCGGACGAGCTAGCGCACACGGGCCTGAACCAGCAAGTGCTTGCTCACCACACGGGCCTCACCGCAAGGACAGCAAACATGGTGGAAGGGTACGACGACATGGTAGGCCATAAAAGCAGTAAGGTTATCAGGTACGTATAATCTACACCACCCGCTATAAAAGCTCCTGCGCCTCTACGGGGCAAGGGGATCACAAAAAAACAAATCCACCAACTAACTTGACATTCGGAGGGGTCACATCGGGAACCTACCCGACCCGACCTTCTTGCAGGAGTCAACGGCCGACTCGAACTGGAGTACTCCCTCTTCACCCGGACTCCACCACTCCAGCAACCGACCTCCCAAGTCGAGCTCTGAATCACCACTCATCCGGACGAGCTCTCACTCTGTACCGAGAAGACTACGGGCGAGTTAGCACACACGGGCCTGAACCAACAAGTGCTTGCTCAGCAAACTCAGAGGCAGAACGCATCTACTAGGCAAGCACCATATTCGCCCCTAACAAGGACAAAGATGTCAAAGCATAGAGACAATCCCTTGGTAATTAAGATTTAATTTATTCTATAAATAATTTAAGATTTATTATTCTATAAAATACATAATACGTATGGCCCAAGATTTTTGTGAGGGGAAGACATAGTAGAGGTAAAACATTCTAAATGCTCATATATTTTCTATACTAGATTTAGAGAGGTACACGTCAAAACATTTATAAGAAATTTCAAGCTTATGTTTAGATTGAAAAAGATTTGAATTTTAATCTTATGTTTCATTAAAATTTCTTCCGTGATGCGCGTCGAGGCTTGATTATCGTCATCAAGATTCGCACTAGCATGAACCCATCTTTCCTCCCTGCTGCGTTGAGATGCGTATCGATGTGTGATTATCATCATCAAGATTAGCGCAGGCATGAACCCATCTTTCCTCCGTGTTGCGTTGAGATGCGTGTCGAGGTGTGCTTATCATCATCAAGATTCGCTGAACATGGAATGGAGGAGTAATATAATAGTAATAATCTTTTCACAAAAGAGACTAACCCTCTTTTTAACTCCCTATCCCCCCGACGAGCCATCGGAGGTTGACTCTCCAGTGGCTAAAGAAGGGCGTTTCCTTTGCCAAAAAAACCCTAACAAGGCGACCTCGACGAGAGAGAGATGGCGATCCTATACGCGGTGGTGGCGAGGGGAACGGTGGTGCTCGCCGAGTTCGCTGCCGTGACCGGCAACGTCGGTGCCATCGCGCGCCGTATCCTGGAGAAGCTGCCGCCGGACTCGGACTCCAGGCTTTGCTTCTCCCAGGATCGGTACATCTTCCACGTCCTCAGGTCTGATGGGATCACCTTCCTGTGCATGGCCAACGAGACCTTCGGGAGTGAGTTCGAGGCTCCTGTCCTCGCATTTCCTTTGTATCATCCATATGTTTCTGTGATTTTGAGACTTGTTTAGAAAATTGGCGTCTCTCCATGATCTATTTCTGTTTGAGATATAGGGGTTTGGGGTATTTAGGGTTATGATCTGTTTGCTGGGTCCTATTTTTATTGCAAGTAATAAGAATCTTGTTCTTTTGTTCATAACCTTAGATTACTAATCATGAAACCGAATGGTTGATGCTCAACGAGTATATCGTAGTTATATTCAAGTGTAAGAACTAATGGAAGAAAGAAGGAAGTTATTGTGGTATTTGAATCATGATAACTCCATGCAAACTTAAGGTATTTATAATTTCTTTGTTATTCTTACCAGGGGAGATAAGGTCTTTATACTGGAGAGTTAGGAGATTAGGTTTTTAATGTTAGTGGGATTAGGGCATGTTTATATATATAGTCATTTATTTTAGGTAAAATTATGGTAACGTCAGCTTGTTAGATTGGTTTTTTTTTTTTTTGTTGTTGTTTGGCAGTTTGGCTGAGTGCATGTAGGAAGCTCTGAAGCAGACATAACAGAAAACCCTTCTTATATTTAACTTTTTTTCAGTACATCTTAAAACATGTTGCAAATATGTGAATAAGTGCACAAAGGTGTATCCCAAATTTTAGTTAATAAGAGTAGTTTTCATACAAACATTTTAACATGGAAATGGGTACTAGATAGGAATGGTTTTTCCTTTCCCAATAATTATTCTGTCCTGTTATTGGTGGACGGTCTTTTGATCCTTCTTGATGGTAGAATTCTCTTTTTGTTCTGAGGGCTAGCAGTGTTGATTTTTTTAATAATTCAATGTGATTTGTACGGGAGATTCGACTTGACATTTGCATTCCACAGCTTCTGTCAGACAATGGTTCTTCGTTTAATCTTCCTACTCTGTCTTCTGATTTTTCACCATTGGTCTTTATTTCCTCTCATTTTTTTGTCACGGTTTCGAATGGACCTGACCTTGTAACTGTCTTATTCCTCAGCCAAGCAGTCCAAGATGTTGACTTGGTTGGTACAAACTCAGGTGTTGTTGTACCCTGTTGAGGGCTGCTTAATGCCGCTGGTCCTATCTCTAGTAGTATGTATTCGTACACTGTTAGCAGCAGTGTGTCTAAGTTGGCCATGATCTTAACCATTTAATAATGAATATGTGAGGCGTGCTAGTTATTTGTTGCTATTTATCATAATATATAACTGCACGTTCTAACACTACAAACAAATTCCAAGATTTGTCATATAAAAGTATTTAATTTTGCAATTGCTAACTCCGTGATTGTTCTTTTTCATGATTTGATATATTGGTGTATTCTTATTGTATCATATCACTACCAATGTCTGCATCCATGCTTCATATCCATAAATTCCATGATGAGAAGGATAAATTAATGAAACTTTGATAAGACCTGGGTGGAGAGTACAGTTGCCATTTTCTTCTTAACGAGTTACTAAGAGATGTTTATTTTAGCAATGATTTCTCGGTGTTTGTAGTTTATACATAAACCGTTTGAACTTTGTGTTTTGTGTGTCAAAATTTATTTTCAGTCCCTCCGTGTCATTTATGTACTGCCTTTATGTTCTATCATCTCTGGATTTTGTTTCGACTAGAGGGTGTTCATCTGCTTTGCTGTAGGGCGGGTTCCTTTCCTATATTTGGAGGACATTCACATTAGATTCATGAAGAATTATGGCAGAATTGCCCATTCTGCACTAGCTTATGCTATGAATGATGAGTTCTCCAGAGTGCTGCATCAGCAGATGGAATTCTTCTCAAGCAACCCAAGTGCAGACACACTTAACCGAGTGCGAGGTGAAGTTAGCGAGGCAAGTTTTGAAAAATTTTACAATCTATTGTTTTCTTAGTGACATGGTTGTTTCATAATATTTCATGTTAAACATTGATTGAAAGGTTAAATCTGGCTCATTCAACTAATAGAATAATTTAATTGATTTCGTTCGCTACTGCTAAGTTCTTTCGTATGAGTCAAGAAAAAGTGAGTATGATGGTCTTCGATGTGAGATTGGTAATTTACATATTTTTTACTTTATGTTTGTTTCGATGAAGTCGCTATCGGCATTTAATTCATCTGTTATTTTATATAGTATTGGGGTCCGATAGTATCGGGTTGCTCTCCTGAGATACTATAGTCTTGCCGTAAGTACAGGGATTTGTGGCTTGATGTCACATTAGTTTATGGAGACATATAGTGAATTTATCTGTTATTTTCTAAGGAATTCTGTATTATCTTGCATTAGTTTTGTCTATTTTCTTACAAATCATTCTCATTTTTTCGCTATCCTCAACTTTTAGTTGATCCTGTGATATGTACTACTCAAATTTATGACACTTCAAAAAATTGCAGATACACACTATCATGGTGGACAATATTGACAAAATATTGGACAGAGGTGATCGTATTTCACTTCTCGTTGACAAAACTGCTACAATGCAAGACAGTGCTTTTCATTTTAGAAAGCAATCTAGGCGACTTCGACGAGCCCTGTGGATGAAAAATGCCAAGCTTTTGTAAGTCTCTAATACTCAATTTGAGCCTTATGCTTGAACTATTTCACACGTTTACATTTTTTTTAAAACAATTATGACTTTATGACCTGACAACCAAGTGTTGTTTCTTGTGTGGTTAATATGTCTAAACTTATTGGTGGTGATGATAATGCCAATAAACTTGAGTTAATTGAATTGATTTCACTAAATAAATAACTGAAAAAATGTCTATTGATATCAGGCCTTCACTTGATGTCAACCTGTGGTTGGTAATTTCACTGATTAATAGATCTAGATGATCTGATTGTCGAAAATAATTTGACTTCTTTTCATTTCTCCTATGGTTATTGTTACTGCAGCATAAGAAGTTGGAGTGTAAAAACCACTGTTGCATAACAGTTACTGTTGGTATTTTCACTACATTTTTGTCTCTCAGGTTGTTAAAAATGACTCACTGACTTGTGCATAATTGTGGGAGAGAAGAGAGATGTAAAAGTTGCTTGAAGCTTAATCTTGCACAAAACCTTTTGTAAGAACATGCAGAATTAATAATATTGACTGAGTTTGCAGTTTACTTGGATAATTAGAAAATAATTAAGGTGAGCAAATGAAAATATATTTGGGATTTCCTCTGGATGATTTAGAATCAGTGCCCTTTCCGCATATAGCATTTGAGATTTTCTTGAAAATGAACGAGTAGCCAAAGGCTAAAAATGTGGATCCATGAACTGGAAGTATTGATTAGTTAATTGTGTTTCACTATGTAGGTTGGGGTGATTTTGCCATTATTCACAAAATCTGAATGCACATAATTACAATTTAAAATCTAGAAAGCTGGTGTGATGTATTGCCCACTCCGGATCATTAAGGATAGAAGGTCATATGATAGGTTGGTAAACTAGCGTTTATAATTTTCTTTGGTTGTTGAAACATGTCCTTATGAAACTGTGTTGTTCAGGTTTAATTTCTGTATTTAGGAAACAAAGTGTTAGTACTTTACCTTTGGTTGTTGAAGAAACATGTCCACCATATGAAACTATTATGATCATGTTGTTTTTCGTCTTTAGGAAATATGTCCATATGAAACTATTTTGGTCAGGTTTTCTTTTCAACTTTAGGGAACAAAGTCAGAGCTTAAGGTCTGTATCATATCATTTGACATCAGCAATCGGGGTTTGGATTTAACATTATGATTCTGTACACCCATACTGGATATTATTAACTTTGATACTCTAGAGAGATATTATTTCATGAGGCAGTAAAAGGTCAAATGGGTTGTTACTGGTCAAGTGGTGGATTCCTGGATTGCACCATTCTTATAATCATGTCTTGTGGGCATAGTTATCTTTCGCTGAAACTGTGAATTGAGAGTTGTGGTGCCTAGGGTTAGATTGTGAGTAGGGCTGTGCGTGCTAGTTTTTGACCAGCACGTGGTACTAGGGGCCTTAGTAAGTCCATGGATTTGTGTAAGGATTGATGCTTATATCCTAGTGTTGGATTAGTATGTTATGTAAGGGTTGATGCCCGTCAAGTAATGGCTTATGTTCTGCATTACTGGTAAGTCAAAATTCAAGGCTGTTCTTCCACCAATAGTCATTTATAGTCTATCCGTTTCTATATATAGATAGTTAAGAAATCATCATATAATAATCAAGAAATTGCAATAGAAAAGAAAAAAGGGGGTTTGTGATGATTTTTAAATCTTTTCTACTGGGTAATGCATTATACTTATGCATGAAGATAATAAATTCGGTCGTTTTGGTCGGACTCTATTATGGATTTCTGACCACATTCTCCATAGGGCCCTCTTATCTCTTCCTTCTTGAAGCTCGGGTTATGGAAGAAGGAACCGAGAAGGTGGTATCAGCAACAACTGATTTTATTATGGGACAGCTCATGATGTTCATATCGATCTATTATGCGCCTCTGCATCTAGCATTGGGTAGACCTCATACAACAACTGTCCTAGTTCTGCCCTATCTTTTGTTTCATTTCTTCTGGAACAATCACATAAACTTTTTTTTGATTATGGGTCTACTACCAAAAATTCAATACGTAATCTCAGCATTCAATGTGTATTCCTGAATAATCTCATTTTTCAATTATTCAACCGTTTGATTTTACCAAGTTCAACATTAGCCAGATTAGTCAGCATTTCTATGTTTCGATGCAACAAGAAGATGTTATTTGTAACAAGTGGTTTTATTGGTTGGTTAATTGGTTACATTTTCTTCATGAAATGGGTTGGACTGGTAGTATTCTGGATATGGCAAAATCATTTATAGTGTTGGCCTCTATCTATGGTTTTGCCAGCAACTGATACAGTTCTGAGGATGGCTGACTGGATCAAGAGGTAACATCTGTATGACTAGATCACATGATCGAAGATGGGGCCAGGGCATATGTTTGCTTATTATGTATTTACATGCTTTTAAACTGTTTTTTCGATTCCTAAGCATTTTATTGCTGCTGGCCATTTGGTTTATTTAGGTTAATTTTGTAAACTTGGTCAATGTTACACTCTACTGATACCAGCTGTTTGTCCGTTGGTGGCACTACAGAGCTGTGTTGACAGTTGCAATTGCTCTGTTGCTGTACGTAATAATAGCAGCATGCTGTGGCGGCATCACACTTCCATCATGTAGATCAAGATAAGTTGTTCTTAAACTTAAGTCAAGGTGGTGAAGGTTGCTTTGTGCATTTTCTTGCCTGTGGGATGAAAGCTCCATTAAGCTTGAGTAATGCAGAATCTACAAGCTGGACACCGCCATAGCATAAGCCCGAACACTTGAGAGGAGCTCTCCCTATACAGCATGGTTTGTTCGATGTAGATTCTTGATTTCTGGTGGGACTCAAGGGTAATTAAGGTAGCGTAATATATTTCAATTTGTTATGTGTCTTCGTGATTAATGTGTTGTAGTTATTTATTTCTAGCTGTGAAATATTTTTATCTTGCTTGATGATAGTTTCATAGAAGTTCAAATGACAAAAGAAAAGAAAACAATTAATTTAGAATTAATAATAATCCTTTAAAATAATAAATGATCATTACAATTTTGATGATCTTGTAATTATCTCTCTTTTTCTTTTTGGAGAAGATAGGTAATCTCTTTCTATTTCCTTACAAAATTTTGTAATTATTAAAACGTGGAAGTATATTAGCGTACGCAAGCCCTTGCGAAAAAAAGGTTGGCTAGTAATTTGGTGGCATGGTTTACCTCGTGAAATTTGAAACATGTCATTTATAAGAAGGCGGAGGGCAAAATGAGAATCGCAGTCGATAATGTTTCCTCCAATATGATCCCACGGCCCGTCTTGTGTCGAGGCTGGCTATCAGCTGGAGCAGATCACTGTGTTTATAGCGCTGCTTAAAATGAGGGTAGAGATCTGCTTTCCTGGAATCCTTCGTTTGCATCACCACCGTCGAGCAGCAGCGAGACGAGGCATCACCTAGCTTAAATGAAGGGTAGAGATCTGCTTTAGCTCTCCTATAAATAATCGCAACAATCAATGATCAACCGTGCCAATAATCCTGAATATATGAACGGTAGAGATTAACTCTAGCTCTCCTATAAATAACCGCAACAACCGAGAGCCTTGGTTGCTGCGGGTTCGGGAAGCGGAGGGCATTCGAGGGCGGGATGATCGGGCGACTACCGGGGCGAGCCAAACAAACCCTGCAGGAGAGGCATACGCCTAGAGTTGTGGTTTATGCCGCCTCTCCTGTGCAATTCTTCACCCAAAGATCTTGTGAGGAAGTATAGGTTCCTCGCCTGAATCGCATCGTTCATAAGGTTCAAGACGACTCTTAAGGTTCGATCCGCTTCCTATTCTTCCACTGATCGTTCCCTCCGATGTATTCTTCTACTGATCGATGGTTCTTGCGCCGTTTCTTTCGTAAGGAACGATCGAGTTAGATGATGATCTTCAACTCATGGGGTTTGCCTCTTGTGCTCGTGGGATTTTGCGTTTGAGAAACTTTAGGGATCGATTATCCTCGATTGTTTCGCGCCGTTTTCTCTTATTCTGATCAATGATGATCGTCTTGGGCTCGATAATTTTTTATCGTTTAGCGCTGTTCTCTCATATGCTGAACAACGATGATTATCTTTGGGTTCGATAAAATTTTTTTTATCGTTTCGTGCTGTTTTCGCTTATTCTGACCAGCGATGTTCTTCGTTCTTTGAGGTCTGCATCGGATCCACGTTGTACTTCGTTATAGGAACTTTCTTTTAGAAGTTTCTATAGCAATATGTTTTGATCGATCGACGGTTATCTTGCGTTTCTTTTATGGTGATATATTCTTGTAACTAAATGATCTTTGGAGTATGTGAAGTAATTAGTTAGGGGAAATTATTCGTCAAGAATCAGGGTTTCGTGATTGTTTTGCTCACCCGCTTTTGAGTGGTAGATAATGGCGTCGAGTTCCAGAAGCTAAGAGGTTGAGAGTATCTTCTTGCCATAAAAAAAAAACAAGTGAGATGAATCATTTATGATTCACGTCATAGATGTCCATTATCATGTATCGGATCAAGTGTGACTAACAGAAGCACCCGCTACCCTAACAAATGGTAGAGATGAGAGGAGAGCACCTGGAAGAGATTGACCGTTATAATGAGCAAATAAAAATCAGAACAAAGGACCACATCCATGGTTCATGACTGTCGCAAAATTTTGTGATGGATATTGAAATATGCGATTCTTGTAATTAAAGAAGCCTGGCGTTTAGCTTTCAGTTCTTCTTCGTAGTATGCTGGAAGAATTTACTTGTAGATAATAGAAAGGGTTTTGATGATTGTGATGCTTGCTTGGTTCTGAGTTTTACATGTTGTGTTAAGGTAAAGAGACTGAAGGATTTGGGGATGGTGTTGGCGTAAAAGGGAATAAGCACAAACGGAGATAGACAACAAAAGTGAAGGGAGAGTGATATGGAAGGGGCAATCACTAAACAGAGAGAGAGAGAGAGAGAGTTTTGATGTGATAAGTATACACATTTTATAATCCTTGTTGTAAGTAAATTGAGATCTAACTGAACTAAGAACTTTGGGCTGCAGAAAGATATTATGTTTTGTTTGGACTAGTCTGATATAGGAAAATTACCAAGTTTTCTGAGAAGTGCATTATATACCATCATCATGAAGAGAGAATAATTAAATCAATGGGTAAGAATTTCATGAATGTCCCTGTGACCAGACTTCAATAAGTTAAATCAGCTTGAGAAATATGTCTTGTGAACGGAATTAGATTTCATAGGAAAAGTTCAAGAAGCAATAGGTACAATTGTAAATTATGGAATTCATTTCAAGAGGAGTAATCGGCATTAATGTGATTTTTCTGTGACAGTTATTATGGGACCTGGAACTTTTGACTTGCTAGCTTAGATAGAGGATACATAAGAAATTGCCCTTAGTAGTTAGTTCTTCAGCTATGCCTCCAAGTCTGCCACGTTGCAGGGCACCATATCTGAAAAATCAATGAGTTCTTCTGCTGTGCTTGCAAATCTGCAACTTCATGTAGCAATAAATCTGAATACAGGATCTTTTAATTTGTGTGACTCTTACATGATATAATCATTCATTCATTAACTAACAGGTTTGCATTGTAATTAATTATACGTGCCTTATAATTCAATTTCTGTTTGTCTATCTATGTCTAGTCTTACCTGAAAGTTGTTAGATTATGATAAATCCTTTACTCGTATATATGATGAAATGCATTTCTAATTTCCTCTTTGCACTTTATACCCAATGCTGACTGATCCATATTTGGGAACTGAGCTAAACTCCTACCACAAAATTTTAGGCATATAAATCGCCTTTTTTGACCTTCTAGCCATGCTTATCTTGACAGTGATGGTGATGATATCCATGGATATTGTCGTTTGTTTATTCATGCAACAAAGTCCCTTTGACTGTCCTTTTGTTGTATTTGTCCATTTACATGTCTCATTACACCACTAGTGTCTGTCACATTCTTCCCACAGGCACAGGTCGAGATAGAGCTTGTTGAGATATTTTATTGTCATGAATGGGACAATAAGATTACTAGTTCTTAATGCTTAATATTGGAAATACCAGCACACCATTAAATTTAAGTTTGAGATTGTCACTAAAGTGACTGCTCAGAAATTGATTGGGCTTTCCGTGTTTGAAGTATCGACAACTGTTATGTATTTGGTTGGTGGCTTTCCGTGTTTGAAGTATTTTGCTGTTTAAAAATTGATTAGAGCTGTTGCCTGCTGTGTAGCACGGGAATTATGATGTAGCAAAATATCATATTTTGCTGATATTTGCACTCAAAAGCAGTTGGGAATTTATATTGCTTCAAAAAAAAACAATTGTAGGTTGTTTAAAACATTTTGTTAGCCAACGGAGGGTTCTCTGTATCGTTCCAAGTCTCGTTGATCGAATTCAATCAATCCTGACCCATCCTCTCCCCAAAGCAGTTATTTCGCTGATCGAATTCAATCAAACATTTTGTTACCGAACTGATCTTTTTGTTTCTACCGATTTCTCGCTCCCAGGAGACCAACATTCCAAAGTATCGGCTTAAATTTGATATATCATCGGGAATTAAAATTTGTACAAATTTTCAATTTGTACAAATCATCAAATTAAAATTCGTTACATACAACTTCATAAAAAATTTAAAAATTAATTTTAAAACAATTTAAAATTGAGCTTCATGTGCCCATAAATTTAATGTGGATACAAATTTAATTTTCGATTTGTGCTACAAATTTCGATGAAAAATTTTACCGATAAATTCAACTGCTGTTTACGTCATCAATTTGTACAAATCTTCAAATTAAAATTCGTTACATACAACTTCATAAAAAATTTAAAAATTGATTTTAAAACAATTTAAAATTGAGCTTCATGTGCCCATAAATTTAATGTGGATACAAATTTAATTTTCGATTTGTGCTACAAATTTCGATGAAAAATTTTACCGATAAATTCAACTGCTGTTTACGTCATCAATTGTCTGAAATTTCTTTCATCTCTCGAGAGAATTGGAAAAATACAAATTCTCGTTCTGCTTAAAATTTCTTTCATCTCTCGAGAGTAATATTAAAATCTAAACGACAAAGGTGCCTTTTGTTCTAATCTAGACCCCAACTCAAAAGAAATGTTTCGTTGCACTAGAATAAATTGTGACTAAATTGTGAAATAAAACCGGTCACTAGAACGAAGACAACTAACCCACAACAGATCCAGTGTACGATTCTTGAAGCATACATATCCAGAGTACGATTCTCGAAGCTCACATAAAAGCCGGGTTTTATTGAAAATATAGTATGGAGAACGAAACAGAAAATCACTAGAAAATTGAATATTAGATTTGATGGTAGACAAGGCAAGTGCATGGGATAGTATAACACGGATCTTCCACATAGTAAATTCTTTAGCTGCCAAAAATTCTCGTTGAATATGGTAGATGAATATCCACACCCGAAAGATACAATATAGTATCAAAAGGAAAATTCTAGACAGGTATACGACACAAAAGAAATATTTAACACAACATATAGTGAAATTATTTAGCTGCACCATTATGGTACATGAATATCCACACTGGGAAAAAACAATATACGACACAAAAGAAATATTTAGTCAAGTATATGTTCCCTCCATCCAGAAAAGACAGGATAATAATAAGAAATGTTCCTTCCATCCAAACCATTCAGTTCCATTCCTCACATGAACCATAATCTACTAGCATTTGTTTTTTAAAAAATAACAATTAGATTATACCATAAACCAATTAAGATCTTGTAAACTTTTGTATAAAATATGAATGCCACTCTAAATTTAATATCTACTAATTTTTACATATTATCCTTAAACGCACAGCTATTGTTATAAATATGTGGAAATATTGATCCAATGCCATATTCAGCAGACAGCGAGCTGTTGTTCATGCCACTACGACAAATTCTGCCTCTTGTTTTAAATATGTTCATCATTCCTAGGCTCCAAGATTTTTCTACTAATGTAATTTCAAAGTATCGATAATAAACGCCACACAAATCCAGCATTAATTAGTGAATGGCGATAGACTCACCAAATGTAGCCGCTATCAATCATATGGACGGCTCATGATTACTTTAACCGTCCCATCACCAGGTAGCTCAAAACATTGTCTGAGTTCTTTGGAATTTCAAACTACGAATCCCTCATTCAGGGAAATATAATTCTGCATGAAATTATCACATTTCCTTGGAGGACAGTCCAACATGATCAAGTTATACAAACAATGTATACTGCAACCAACTCACAAAGTTATAAATTCAAAAGCTAACAGCCAGTCTAAAACTCTGTTCAAAGATCAAAGAAACGAGAGAAGAAATCCAGACATCGTTCGTAGGCACCTTATGTCGTTTAGAATCCAGATTTTTATACATTGGCTTAATGCTATAACCCATAATTTATATATTACAAAGTAGAGAGGCATGCATCAAGTCTTTTTTTTTTTACACTCAACTAGATTAAAACTGTACACATTCCAACAAAAAAAAAAAAAAACTAGCTACGTGAAGACCGCTTAAGACCATTTTAATCTCCCAAACTGTATGAAGTTTGCTTCAAAACTATCTAAGAAAAGTGTTATTGTTTTGACGATCCAAACTTACTTGAGTGGGTGAAAGTGAGATTGTCAGGAAGAGATAAGACATGCTAAGTTTTGATAATAGTGAATATGTCAAGATAAAATTAGGTTCACAAAAAAAAAAAGGACAAAATTTTCTGGGTTAGGATTTCAAAGATATCTAACAAAATGCTGACAAAATATAAGCTAAAGTAATTTACAACAAATATCATAGAAAATTAGTTTCAAACTTGATTCAAAAGCTGAATTCCTACCGTTTATTAAATTTGGTAACCAGAACAGAACCCACTGGGACTGAAACATTTGATGTATAAAAAAAACCATGATCGGATGGTTTCGAGCATGCAATTAATGAAGTCGCAAAAGACCCCATCAATTAGACAATCTCCATAAGCAACATCATCATATTATCTCCTTGTATTAAATACTTAATGTCGATATAATGAAAGTTATCTCTATGTCTTGACTATAAACTTCTTAAGACATTTTTCAGGTATCGCTTAGACTGAACCAAAATTCTCTGGAAATCAATATCAATTAAAATAGTTATGGTGACCTTCTCTCGCCTCTAGACATGTCATAGGATTTTCTGCGGAATCACCTGAGATGGACTTACCGAAGCACGGTCCACAAAAGATTCCCCTACAAGCAAGAAATATTTTAGCATAATGATCACGACGGAATACTTACACCAGCAGTTGCTTGGTTTATTCTTGAACTTATCAAGGAACTCAGGATTTTAAGTTCTTGAGACGATCGAAACCAAAAATTAAGCATAAAGAAAGGAAAACGTCGAAAATTGAAACCGTGAACTCCAGAAAAAGGAGGGAGATCCTTACACCCGACAGTTCTTGAGACGATCGGAACCATAAATTGGGCATAAAGAAAGGAAAACGGCGAAAACTGAAGCCGTAAACTCCAGCAAGCAAAAGGAGAGAGATCAGAAACATACACGATTGACACGGAACAAGAGGAAGTTCTTGACACGGACTGGGACGCTCACAAATTTCTTTCGTGCACAGGCAAATCCGACGTCGTACGATGGACAAAGAACACTGAAGGGAGTCCGAGAAATCACCCGATGATGGGCAGGTCGGAATCACAACCCTAAACTCAAGGGTCAAAAAAGAAAGAAAGATCGGAAAACA
Organism: Ensete ventricosum; assembly: GCA_029747655.1. NCBI lineage: Eukaryota > Viridiplantae > Streptophyta > Magnoliopsida > Zingiberales > Musaceae > Ensete > Ensete ventricosum. The sequence goes on along the minus strand of JAQQAF010000001.1, from coordinate 4,049,548 downwards.
CGCCCGATCTACGCAACCCAACAGCAACAAGATCAACGAGAAAGATATTTTCGTTCCTAAGATCAACTGGAGATGATCTCGTTCGTCAACTTCATCAAGAATCCACAAACCACTTGCCCGCATCGGCAAGTCGGAGGCCGTACGGGAAACAAATAACACGAGAGGGAGTCGGGGAGATCACCTGACGGCGGGAGGCTTCGCTCTCCCTCGGAAACGGAGAAGGCGACGAACGATGAGAGGAAGTGAGAAGAGTGGCGGAGTCTCGCCGATCGCCAACTTCTTGGAGTAACAGAACACCGCAACCGATGCCCCCTCTTTCCGTCCTCCTTTTATAGTCGCGGCAGTTACTATTATCAATATAAATTATTAATATGATTATTATGTTAAATTAAACCGCCTTTGGTTTCAATTCAAAAATGGAGGCGGGATTAGACCAGAGTTCGGCACGTGTCGTCTATGTGATCAAACATTTGTAGCCATTGGATCTGAAAGATCAATAGTAGAATGTTATGCCGTAACTATCAAGCATTATAACGATTTAAATAAAGCCTTCTTTCCAAGCTTTCGAGTGGGCCAAACATGCAATATGTATGTATGTAATATACTTTATCCTATCGATCGAGGTGCAATATTTTTGGCCTCTCCTTCCGTGATATCTCTGCTTGGTCCTCATCCCTGTCCCCTATCAATTCTGCTGGATGATGCACATCCTCTCTGCCTTTCTTTTCTCGTCCTCCTGAATTGACCTTTCAACAAATTCGAACGCCAGCCATCTGCAGTACGTGTGATCGCGAGTTCTTTTTATCTTTGATCAACCGAAGCATCCAGCGATTCTAACTCTGCGCACAAACTAATGGTCGGACCGACACCTAACTGGAAAAAGAAATCTGTACGCAAAAGGCTCATAAAAGTGACACAACCCCGCCACCAACTCTTTGTCCAGAGTTTGGTGTACTTCCACCACCCCCCGTCTTCGTTTCTTGTGATCCACTCCTCCCTGTGATCATGCACAAAGTTCCTAAGGAAACTAGAAATCAATCGAGACGTAACGTATTCTTGATCGTCCGTATGCTCGGATCATTGCTCCCCATAATTACAATTGAAGAACAGTAACGAGCTACTATGCGGTTTTTTTTTTTTTTTTTGTGCCAGGTTAAACAAAGGAAAAGAAAAAGACGAGTCCCAAACGACCGTCACTAACGGCGTCGAGATAGAGGTGAAGGAAGGGACATCTAGACGTCGACGCTGCAGGAGGTCATCTGCCGGAAGTGGAAGTAGGGGACGGGGCCGTCGCCGTGGGGGTTGCTGCCGTCGATGGTGAGGAAGACGGGGCAGTTGACCTGGAGGTGGTAGTGACCGGAGATCCAGGTGCCGACCTTCCAGCGGAGGCGGCCGTCGACGCGGACGTAGAGGAGGATGTAGCCGGCGTTCTCGTCCTGGGAGAGGGCGTCGGCGAGGTAGGGGGCGAGGGGGACGGCGGCGCCGTATAGGTAGGGGGACCAGACGATGACGTCGTTGTGGCCCTGGTAGCCGGGCGGGAGGGCGGTGGCGGCGGTGATCTGCTGGCCCTTGTAAAGGACGAAGGCGTCGATGCGATCGTAGTAGACGCCGATGTGGTCGTTGGGATTGCGTGAGGAGAGGGTGATCTGGAACACGGAGGTGAGGAGGCCGACGCCGGAGGTGAGGTTGAACTGGACGACGCTGGCGTCCTGGAGGTAGAACTTGGGCTTGGTGGGGCGGAGGACCAGCCACACGATGAGCACCACGAGGAGGGCGACTATGACCAGCAGCAGGAACGCCGCGAACAGCCGCCGGAACAGCTTGTGCCGCTTTTGCTCCCCGTGGTTCCCGCAGTCCTTCTTCGACATGGTTGTGGTGCAGAGAGAGAGAGAGGGGTGAAGAAGCGCAACAGGATGTGCCGCTTAAAAAGAAGTGTGCATACGTCAATGCTGGCGGCTGCTTGTGGTGGTGGTGGTGGTGGTCCTTATAAATTAATTAGACCCATTTTTTGTCCTTTTAATGTAGTTAAAAAGAAAAAGAAACTATCATCTTTAAATCCTATAATTCTAAAAAAAAAAGAATTTAAATTAAAAGTATAAAAATTAGAATAATTCGATTCAAATTTCGTTCGGTGGTGACAACCTCGTGATCGAGAGCATTTGGTGGAAGTAGTGATTCCTACGACTGTGACAGCCGAACTCCCCAATAGCTCGATGATAATTTAGATGTTCATATGAGATGGGAATAGACATCAAGTGAGTTGGATATTCTCATTATATACACTCACTAGTAAATACCCTCTAATTATTGATCTCCTCGTTCAACAGTCAACACTGTCCAACCTTGACATTGCAGTGCAATAACACCTCTCGGTAAAATAATTGGGGATCGGAATCAAAGTTTGGTTGTGGGTCTCCATCGAACGAGTGGGCCACCCGTCGTCGACCGGCGACGGTGGGTCGAGAGAGTGGTGGCGACACTTCTTTCCACGTCCGACAGTCCATTTGAGTCGGTGTGGTCAATGCTCCAGCACAGATCATGGCATGCACGCCCGTGTTCTTTCTTCTTCTCCGTTGCAAGACACACGAGCCACCGATCAAAAATAAATCACTGTGCCATTAATTATTGGGAGAAAAATTACTAACCCAGAGTAAACTATTAATTATCGAAACATATTTTTTTGTCTTCTATGAATCATCATGAAAAATATGGTCGGTCCATGTCAATATCGATGCGGAAGGCGTGGAGGTTTGGGAGTACGCGAGAGACGTGTTGGGGAGGATGACGGTGCGTTGATGATGTCCCACGTCACATCAGGATTAGACTCAACTACGTACTATTTATTAACGCTCAAAATATACGAGAGACAACAAAGCTGTTAAAACATTCCTTTGTAAACTTGCCTTCTTCCTTTTAGCCGCCCACCAAAGGCTGTACGTAGGCTGGCCATTACGATGCAGAGCACGCGTTGGTAAATGACCAAAAAAAAAAAAATACTTCCTTTGTACTTTGGGAGACAGTTTCATGTGACCAAAACGTATCGTACAAATTGAGCTCAAACTGATCGCAAACGCACAGCGTTTGGACTCACCACGAGACATTTGGAGTTACATCAGACCACATTTGGTCCGTAAGGGTGATTGTGTAATTATGAAGAAGTGGGGGGCAATTTTGGGGCATCCGAGTCCAATACCCTACGCCGACTCTGCGGCCATGGCATCGCGAGCGATGGTGGTCGCTTCCTTCGGCCGCTGGCCCGGCCTCTTCATTTGGCCCGCGATCAATAGGTCCGTCGTCATCCCCACCGGCCCTCCAAGGTTCGTGAGATTTGCGAGCCCGTCAGCGAAACCCTCGAAGCTCGTCGCCGCCTCCATGGAGAACCCTCCCCCGGGCTACCGGAGAAACGTCGGGATCTGCCTCGTCAATCCCGAGAGCAAGGTCTGGCATCTGGTATCCCTTGGTACAGAATTCCGTGATCTCTTTGTTGCTTCGCGAATTCTTGTGATGGATCGTTGGACTCTTTCAGATCTTTTCGGCTTCGAGGCTCGACATCCCCGGCGCGTGGCAAATGCCTCAGGTGCTCGTAGCAACCATGCTTTGATGGTTCTTTTTATCGTAGATAGGTGTTGCAGATGTGCTAAAAATCACATCTTGATCTGCTAATCTTCAACAACTGAAGGCTTCGGTCAGTATAGATGGTCGAGTAAAGAGACGCCAGAGATTAGGGTTTCTGTGTTGCAGAAATCATACAAAGCTATTGCTTTCTTCTTGTTGGATTATTTACTATACTTATTTACAAAAAAATGGGAAGAAAAATAAGATAGAAAGTGATCTAAAGAAAGAACTTCGATATTCGATGGGTATGCATATGTCAATCATGGAGGAGGTAATCCACCTATGGTTGTTCATGCTCTGTAATGACAGTTCGGTTTAGTATCATGAGAACCTGCTTAAAGGGAACACTTTTAAATGGATGATCGAATAATCATCGTCAGTTGCGGCATCAGATTTAGAGATATTCTAATATGTTATATATATATATATATTTTGTATTTTATGAATCAATTTCTTCATTCTTATGTGAATTTATTTACCCTCAGGGTGGTGTGGATGGAGAAGAAGATCCCAGAGTTGCCGCGTTTAGAGAGTTGAAAGAAGAAACAGGAGTTACATCTGCAGAGATCCTTGCAGAGGTTGTAAACTTATAATACAATGTGTGTTTTACTTTTTTTTTTTTTTTTTGAGAGAAGGAATAGTCTCAAAAATGAATTGAAATAACATGTTTGTTTTCTCTCTATGAAGAATCTCATCACGATTGGTTAAGTTGTATTTGTATCGAAATCTAACTTTGGTGCATTTAAATTTTGCAATTCAACTATCAAATCAGGAAGAGACAACTCACATCCTTACTTTCTTTTGGAATTTTGACTTTAGTTTATTTCTTCAGTATATATTCCTTTTCTTTTCTGTTCTAAGTGTATCTATTGGTTAGATTTAAATCCTTTTCTGGAGTTGAACATGCTTCAGCTTGTGGATTTAGTTAGTTTTGGATTATCTATTTGGCAGATTATATGGTTTGCAAAAAAAAAGTTATCTATGCCACAACCTGAGCTCATCAATTTGTTTGACCTAAGCAACTGGTCAAAATGCTTAAGTTGGAGTTGATAGTAGTACAATGTAGCTTGTTGGAGTTGACCTATGGTCAAAATGCTTAAGTTGGAGTTGACCTATGGTCAACTTGTCCACTTTCGATGTGGCACGGGTGTTACAATGTAGCTTGTCATACATGTGCGACAGGTTGTCGATATTCTGTCGCTACTAGATGTGATCCGTAGCAAGTATCATAATTCACTTGCACATAAGGATTCTCGCTTAGATACTAAAAGAGTCATATACCATGTCATGTGGCGATCCCCATATGCTACAGAATTTTACGAGTTGTTTTCAGGTTGGTTGCTCCCGACAAGCTATTTAGCCCATTTTGTATTTTTTGCAGGTCCCTTATTGGTTAACCTATGATTTTCCTCCAGAAGTAAGAGAAAAATTAAACAAACAATGGGGGGGAACAGATTGGAAAGGTCAAGCACAAAAGTGGTAAGCATGTAAATCCTCTTCATAAACTTCTAACCTTGTGCTTGTAAGATACAAGTTTTAGGATAGCACTAGCTTCAATTTTGAAGTCACCATTAATTCTTTTTGTATAATGCCATGGATGTAAAACTAATGTTTTCCTTTATTAAAGTTGGAAGATGCATGTGGGAAAAATAGACCCATAGCATCTCTGTTGGGAGGTGATGGGAAATTGCTGATGAAAACTGTCATACTACTTTGGAGGAATATTCAAGACGATCGAAGCAAACTCTATCATGAAAGAGATGTACTGAAAGTTAATCGTTAAAAATTCTTTGAATAGTTTTGTTAGAATAAGAAACAGTTCTGAGTAGAAGTAAATGATATTAGGCTTCTCTCATCCTGCATGGTATTGAGGAAATAAGAATCAACATCTGCTTCCGAGTAGGCTTTTGACTCTGTTGCAGCAGAAAGACAAACACAGATAAGCCAATAAGGTTAATAGATGGGCTGGGCAGAAAAAAAAAAAAAAAAAGGTTAATAGATGGATTGCATAGATCCTGCTGAGCACTTTAATTCTGCAATGATATGTACCATCAGCGAATTAAGGTGATCTACCCGAGGCAACTAGGATGTTCAAATTGAGTTTGATAGAAACCAATCTGATGTGATTGCTGTTCTTTGGCCGGATATTGGTAGCTTTGGCTGAAAGATAATATTGTGTAGATTGATATTTTTAGAAAGATCATCCGGTTGAGCCATTTTAAAAGCATGGCTGATAAATGAGACATCGTGTGAACCGTTTATTATTCCTACATGATGTTTGCACTATGATTAGTTTGTCGATTATGATATGATTTGTGTTGTTAGTCGTCGTATAACTTTGTATCAAAGTCCAGAGAATTCATCTTTGAATACCTTGGTTGTTTTAAGGCACCGGGGTGCTCTTAAATAGATGGCTTTTTCTATAAAACATATTTAATTAAGATGAAAGATCTCCGCTCTGTAGTTTGAAGTTTATTCATCCTGTTATGCTGCCTTGTTTTAATCAGCTTTAAAAAAAAATGATTAGTTCGACTCCCTGTTAACCTTAAAGAAGTGATTGTGATCTTTTTTCATCTGGCTACATCTGCACTGAAATGCAGGTTCTTATTTAGATTCACCGGGAAGGAGGAAGAAATTAATCTCTCTGGGGATGGAACTGAGAAACCAGAATTCGAAGAATGGACATGGATGACACCAGAGCAAGTCATCGAACTCGTGCGTAAACCAACCCTGCATTCCTGCTTTATGCTTGATAGGAGGAGCTTTAAATCTGACACTATATATATATATGCATTTCTTAAACAGGCAGTGGAGTTCAAGAAACCAGTCTATGAGCAGGTCTTACAGTTCTTTAAACCCCATTTACAACCTGATTCGGCTGCCTCACAGACGAAGATTATCACTGGAGATCAACCATCTTTCGGAGATCTGACCCCATAAACTGGTTGAATGCCTGCACATCAGTTGAAGCAGTTTTGAAGGATTATACCATCCCTGCTGCGTTTCCTTGTTTAGGGTATAAAATATTTTTTGTTGATAAGAGTCATGTTCAACTGCTGATGCTACTGTGCCTATTGTGATAATAATGGTGACACAGATTAATAATAAATACCTTGGATGTGTTCAGTGTGCTCATCATCCTTGAACAAAAGCTTCATCATCAAGTAATATTTATAAAAGCTTTATTTTAACCTTATATTTTGCACAAAAAGAATCACAAGGGCTGAAAGTGACACTGACTTTTGTCTATTTTTCATATAAAATAAATTCTGTTGTTACAAAATCAATTTAAATAATGCCAATTGAATGTTACTATGGGCATTGTATGCAGCAGGAAGGATATAATCAAAATCACCATCAACATTGGAATCCATCATCTTAATCTCTTTCTGATTGCTGTATTGCTCCTTCCCAACATGATGAGATCATGTCATTCAACCATAAGCTTTATCCCGTTCACTGCAATTGTGACAAAAGGAAGTCATTGCTGTCCTGTTTCTGGTGCAAACAAAAACAATAATTATAAGATTATGAACATGTATCATTTCTTCTTCCATTATAATCAAATGGCAAGAAGCCACCGGCAGCTGCTCGTCTCAAAGCAATATGATAAGAATCCATTACGTCTCTTTCAATCTACACTGTTCTATCTCACAACGACAAAGAAATCACCAAGAAACTGTTATCAGAAAGCAAGAGCAGAGAGATCAAGAACGTAGCAAAAAAGATGCATGGAGTCAATTCACCGGCCATCCGCGGATGCCATGGACACAGCAAACCCTACAGGCCTCCCGGGGATGCTCGCCTTGCTGCCATCAAGGGTCAACGAGCTGCCACTCGAACCACCGTCCGCCGCTTGCCAATCCTCGACCATGTGGAGAAGCGGCTGGCAGATGTCCGTCCCCGGACACTCCTGCTCGTCGTCGACGGGCTTCCACCTCTCCACGAGCGGCGCGAGCACGCTGACCGCGTGTCGCATGTCCGGCCGCTGATACAGGTCCCGCGCCGCGCAGTGACCGGCGAGCTCAGCCATCACGAGGACGGCTTCGAACGCCTCGTCCGTGATGGCAAGAGACGGGTCGATGATGCTCTTGAGCTTCTCCGTGCTGCTCTTCATCTTGATGAACCAGGACGCCAAGTAGCGGCTTTCATCAGGACGAGACTCATCGAGGGCCTTCATACCAGTCAGTAGCTCCATCAGCACCACCCCGAAGCTGAAGACATCAACCTTGGTCGTAACCTTCCCGGTCACTGATCCAACCATGGCCAGAGGATTAGAACCGTTCTCAGATCACTCCTCTCACGGACAATGATAGATAGAAGAAGCACTTACCGGCATACTCTGGAGCTAAATACCCAAAGGTTCCTGCAAGTTTAGTCGCCATAGATTTCTTGCCATCAGGAGCATGTTTGGCGAGGCCGAAGTCTGAGACTTTGGCTCTGTAGTCATCACCGAGAAGTATGTTCGACGACTTGAGGTCCCTGTGGATGAAGCACTGGTTAGCGAAGTTGTGCAGATACTCGATTCCCCTGGCAACATCCAGCGCAATGTTCAGCCTCTTCTTCCATGACAAAGGCTCGATCTGGTGCTGTCTCCATTGGAAGAGATGCATGCTCAAAGCCCCTTGAGGCATGTACTCGTACACCAGGAGTCTCTCGTTGTCTTCCACAGCGTAGCCCAGTATCGACACCAGGTGACGGTGCCGGACCTTTGAGAGAACAGCAATCTCTGCTTGGAATTCGTCCAACGCCTTGTCGCTGCGCACCGCGGACTCTGTCCTCTTGACTGCTACCACCGTCCCATCATGCAGCTCACCCCTGTAAACCACCCCGAACCCTCCCCGGCCGAGCACGTTCTCGGGGGCGAAGTTTCGCGTCGCGGCACGAAGAACCTGCACCGATATAACCAGGTTCCCTTCCTCGACGACGCCACTGCCGTCGTTGCTGCGGAGTTCCTTGGCAAACTTGATCTTCTTTGCGGTACTTGCAACCGCGGTCTTGACGAAGTTGTATGGATCGGAGGAGTCTCTGGGATGAACTACGATGGCGGTTGGTGCAGTCTTCTTCCACTTCTTGCGGTAGCGAAGGAACAGAACGGCTAGCAGCACAACCAAAACCCCGACGATGATTGGAACGACGACGACGACCAAAGTCCTTGTGCCGGCAGAGGACGATGAGCTACCTGATTTGCCGGTCGACTTGCCCAGCAACTTGTTGCCATCAAGAATGACAATGACACCAGCGGGGAAGCGAGGAACGGGTGGTGAGATGTCATTTGCAGAGAGATTCAACAACTTCATTGATTTCGCGCTTGTCAGGCTCGAAGGAATCGTGCCGGTGAGATTGTTGCCTCCGAGCAGAATCTGAGCGAGAGAATCCAATTCTCCGAGGGAAGGGCTGATGATGCCATTCAACTGGTAGTTTGGCAGATTGATGATGGCAGTCCTGCCACCAGCACAAGATATGCCCATCCATGAACCGGTGCAAGAATCGTTGCCTGTCCATGATTTCGAGAGCTTCGGTGGGTAGCCGACCCCGTCGAGGAAGTCCAGAAGTGCAGCAACCTCCGGCGGGCAGGGAACTCCCGGCGCAGACTGACAGAACGAGTTGGAAGAGAAGGTGAAGTCGCTGAAGCTGGCCTTGGGGATTGGCCCCATGAACGCATTGTTATCAAGATGCAGAGATTGGAGCTGCGGCAAGCTCGTCAGATTCGCGGGAATGAGTCCGACGAACTGGTTGCCGTTGAGCCACAGCCGATTCAAGGAAGTCAGGGCGGCAATGGAACTCGGGACCCGCCCCGTGAACTGATTCCCGTGAAGCAAAACATCGGTCAAGAAGGTCATGGAGGCGATCACGTCGAGGGTGCCGGACAACCCCGGCGCCTTCTGGTTGTTCAGCCACAGAACCTGCAATGGCAGGGCGGCGTAACTCGCCGGAATCTCGCCGGTGAGACTGTTGTAAGACAGCTTCAGGAGGTTGAGTGAACGCATGTTTGCGAGGAAGTCCGGCAGCGGACCTGCGAGGTTGCACTCCATGAGGGACAGGTTCGTCAGCTGGGCCGAGTTCGCCAGGTCCGACGGCAGCGTCCACCCCGTGCTCTGGTTCAGAGGGTTCCTATCCAGCGACAGAACCTGCAAGCTATCGAGCCCGACGAAGAAGTCGGGGGGGATTGTATCGAACCGGTTGTTGCCGAGGAAAGCATACTGCAGACTCGACAGGCCTTTGAACGACGGCAGGGCTCCGGTCAAGTTGTTCCCTTGGAGGCCGACATTGACGAGCATGGAGAGCTTGTTGAGGTCCGGGGGGAGCGTGCCGACCAATCCCAGGTCCTTGGTTTGGATCTGGGCGACCCGAGAGCCGGCGCAGAAGATGTAAGGCCAGGGCGGGGAGCCGCAGGGATCCTGGTTGTTCTTCGGCCATTTGAGGAGCTCCGCGTTGGACAACCCCTTACGGAACTCATCGAGAACCTGGTAGTCGCCGTGGTCTGTGGCGCCCAAGGCGGCCGAGACGAGGCCGACAAGAAGACACAAAGACAGGATTCTGGTCGTCTTCCCCGACGCCATCCTGCGCGCTGAGAGCGAACGGCGCGTCAAGAACTCGACTCCGAAGGTGTAAACCGATAGAAAGCCATTCTGTTCATCCACAAAACGAGCGCAGAAAGAAGAAGGTCATCAAAGTACAGAAATCGATTTCAGCCAAAAATCGAAATAAGACGGCATCAAAAGCACAAGAACAGACCAAATCAAGAAGAAAACCCTACTCACAAGTCCTAATCTCCACGGAGGGCCATATCAAAGATTGGGATCAAATCCCTCGTCTAAACCCTCAAGAAAACACAGATATAGCAGCAACAGACGGACTCCTATTGGCAATCAAATCGGTTCCGAGGCCCCATCCGCATCAAAATCCGATCTTTATAGCAAGTTATCAAACGGCGCGTCATCAAATCCCCTCCAAACACTGAGAATTGGATGACGAGATAGGAAAGTTAGGGGAGACGAGGATGCCAGAGCGAAGCATACGCGGAAGGAGGAAGGCGAGGAGGTGGCGATGGGAGATGTTTCTCTTTATGACCAATCTTGATTAGGAAGGTCTTTAATGATACAACTCAATGCAGTTATTCTCTTTCTTCTTTGATTCCATGAACCAAAAAGAGATGTTACAATCCCAGAGGAGGATTTCTTAATGGCAATTAACTCCTCCGCTCCATCCCATCCCACCTCCGTCCCCATTAGAAGCCATCACCAAGACAAGGTTGCCATGGAAGATGCATAGCTGCTTTGGCTCATCGATTCCATAGAACTGAAGCAACCCATGCGATTCTATCACACAAATCAGGAGCTCCATAGACCAGGAAGCTTCTCCGCTGCCGCCATCAATCTTCTATACTCTCTCTCTCTCTCTCTCTCTCTAACTCACCCGAAGAAGAAAGATACGTAAAATAATCCATACGAGAGAGATGGTGACAGAAAGCGGGAACGTAAACTCCTGATGCCGTGTTTGATTTCCTTGTGAACGTATATAATTGGTGGGGAAAGGATGTGATACCATAGAAGGAACCACACGATGGCTGCACTCAGAGGAGAGACCCGAGAAGATTGCTGCTTTGCTACATGCATGCATGGGGGACAAAATTGACAGCGATACACGTACGGAGTACAACAGGCTTTGGATGCATGCCCAGTTGTGCGTGCAGATAATTTAGCAGGGGGTGGATGGATTCTGCAGATTTTTCACATGCATGCGGTCAAAATCAGTCAAATTCGTTTGATTCTATAATCTTTTATCCCAAAAAACATTAGTATAACCTACTTTTCATTTATTCGTTCATTCATTTTTGTTGTTAGGTTTTGTGTCTGGTTATTGCAGGTGAGACCTGAAGCAATGTACGAGAGACTGCATGGAGTCGGACATGATAATTAGCTAATAGATCGTTCATCGAATGAGATAGAAGGGACGAGAAAGAAGGGCTCTCTTATTCCAAAGGGATGGATTAACAACGGACATATGATCTCAAAGGTGACGGCTAGGAAATGATTTTTCGATTTGCTTTCTACCTGTAGAGGTATTTGTGTCGTGGCCAAGGGGTGGCTTGGTCCAATCCTAATGCGCAAGACCGTCGACCGTAGCTCCGCGTCGATGAAAGGGGATTTGCGGGAAGCCCAGTCACAAGATCTTCACGTCAGTGTCCTATGATGCGACGAGTGATCGCCTCCTCCTGCTCCCAGGTGGTCGAGTCTTGCGCAAAGGCTAGAGTCAAACAAAAGGGCTCTTCGACTCGGCCCCTTCGATTGTCAAATTAGTAGGAATCGGAGCTCAAGGGGGAACATTCATGTAGTCGCGTGTGTGGGTTTTTTTCTCTCGCGATACTGTTCATCAATATGACCTTTATACTTCGTCTTCTAGGATCGTCATATGAAGATGTTTAATAACTGTCGACGCTATCATATGTATGTGTTAATGTGTGTTGGCGTCTCAGGAGGTTGGACTGTACTTTGAGCACCAATGTCATCTGAACTGTGCCACGCCCCGTCATGCTTTTTTTTGTTGTCGGGACAAACAAGCGATATGTGCTGAGGTTATGGTCCAAGCTGACTTGGCGGTGCTTAGTTGGCTCCACCATGACGATTTGGGGACCATCGTGGAATGATGGGTTAGGATATACCATATCACTCTACCTAATCATAATAGTTCTTTATCAAATAATATTTTAACTATGATTTAAACTTTTTAATAGTTAAAAAATAAAAATATAAATACAATAATGATATATTGTGTTCGATCTTACACGAGTTACTCTTATATCACATCCCCCCGATGTCTTACATTTCAAACCCATCAAATTCAAAGGGGATGTCCAATCAGTATATCCTCAATCAGAACATCTAACGGTTCAAAGAATCCCTCATATTTATAATTTCATAAAATTATTTGAAGTATAAATTTTTCTATTAAATATATATGACTATGTATCCTAATTATAGAAGGCGTAATTTAATTACCGCTGCACTCTTTTGAAAGAGAAAAAAAAATCTATTTCTCATTGGATATGAGTTATTCCCTGACTTTTGAGTGTGGAAGGACCCAATTGGATGTATTATTGACCTTAGTTTTATAGGTCAATTGACTGACATCACTAATTAAGCACATCCCTAATTGATCGAACACCATATAACAAAGGTGGTCCTATAACAGATGGGCTCCGTTGCAAGATAGAAAACCAAGTTAGATAGATATTAACAAGATAGATGAGATTGGATACCAAACATAACCTAAAGGTTTAGGTTCGTCACATTAGACGTTACACTCAATATATATCCCTTAACACAGAATCCAAATCCCCATATTTGATGCGGCCAAGATTTGTATTTACCATGAAATCCTATCGAGGCCAAACAATTTTGGATCGAATCCACATGAAATCCCAAGGCTGACCCAAACAAAAATCCATCATAGATTAAGTCAAACCTCGACGCTAATCTACTCGATCAAGAGATGCACTTGAATAATAATATGTTTCACACAGCCATAATGCAAAAATGATATGATCTGCTAACCATTAACACCATAAACTCGTTGGCAGAAGCAGCTGGTCATCGCACACAATCAACGTAGAAGATGGTCGAGCTGGCCGCATCACCATCTTCCGTTATCCATCTCGTCCACTCAATGCATTCGCTGCGATGTGATTCCCACCCAGCTCTCTGCCCCCGCAATCCATGGCGGAGATGCCTGATCCGAGCTGTTCGTGCGCCACACCTCTGCCCTCCGTTGTTCATCCATGGAGATGCACAGGCTGAAGACAGCCATGGCTGAATCAATAATCGTACCCACGTTTAAGAGTCCGCTGACTGCACCAAGGAAGACGGGTTATAAAGGCACCAGTCCCAGAGAAATCCACCGATCCAACAGCTCCTGTGTCCTTCCTCGTCTTCCTTTACAGAGACGAAGAGAGAGAGAGAGAGAGAGAGAGAGAGAGAGAGAGAGAGAGCGAGAGAAGAGAGAGATGGGTGCGTGTGCATCGACGTTTAAGGTGTTGAAGGAGGAAACAAAGGCACCCGTGACGAGGGAAACCGAGCCAACTGAGACGAAGGGGAAGGAAGCCATAGTGGTCGACGTAAAGCAAGCGGAAACTTCCGGTGAAGCGGAAGGGGAGAACAGTCGCCAGTCTCTTGAGCTCCTCCTGAAAGAGGTACAGTTATATCACCATGAATTGGGCTTCTCTCCGGTGCATTAAGATATGTGATTGGCTTCATTTTTGCATCAACTTCTATCTAACTTGGAATGTGATTTCTCATCGCATGAGGCATCAGGTTCTTCACGTATCTTTTTCATCGATGATCTTTGACTACAGGTAGAAGTAAAAGAATCTGCTGCTCCCACCGAGCAATCCAAAACAGCGCGTCCTGAGGAACAAGTAGTCGAGATTACAGCAAGCACCATAACAGATGAGAAGGCAACTACTGTGGTAGAAACTACAGGGTTTATTTGCGAAGCTTGAAGCCTAAACAATCCATACTAAAGATAACTTCTGTTGGTTGCTGCAGGAAAAGCCTTCAGACGCAGTGCAACCTGCAGCAAATGTTGAATCCAAAACGGAGACAGCTGCGCATGTGGTCGAGCAATGTTCCAAGACAAAGCCGCCTGTGGTGGAAGTCCACAGACCTGCAGCGGCCGCAGATGCTGCCGCTGGCGAGAAGCCGGCCACGGTGGAAACTAAAACCACCGTTCCTGAGAACACAGCTGCGGTGACGGAAACCAAGAAAACCAGTGAAGCACAAGCGAAAGAATCCAACACAGTAGGGAAGGTGGAAATCAAGAACACTGTAAAGAATTAATGTCAACCATCAGCGCCATGGAAGGAGGGCGACGTCGGATTTGCCGGTTTCTGCAAGTGCTAAGATTGTTTGGAGGACACGAAGAACATGTCAAATTGACTGGATTGGCTTGATGTTTAATTTGGTGTATTTTTCCTTTTGTTACTTCGAAAAAGAAAAAAAATTCCTTTGTGGGGTTTGGCGTGCCGAGTCTTTTTATTGTATGATGGCTTAGGAATTTTGGAGTTCTCACACAAATTGTATAAAATTTTCATGTGTTTTCTGCTTTAATTTTCTGCTTTTTTTTTTGGGTCTAATTAAATGGATTTTGGATTTATCACAAGTCCATGCATAGTGGTAAAAGAGGAGAGAGTAAAAAGACTCATTTATTTCGGGTTTTTTTCTTGCACATTTCCTTCAAAGTGTCCCAATTAGTGGATCAGATCAATGGATCCTTTTCTCTCCAGTCCAATAACCTTAGTGGGTCGGATCAGGCATAGATACTAGATAAATATTTGATGTAAATGTGGACTTACTCGATTCCGGATTCGAAATCGGATTCGCGGTTCGATTTAATTTCGGATCTCAGGTGAAGTCAAACCCGAGTTGCGGTGGCACGCGGCTCACTCTAATCCAACGGCCACGAATAATCCTGTGACGTTTCAAAGGCCGAGATTCGTTTATTTGTGATGATGATGATCGAACAGGTGACGCGCTTGGGAATTCAGCAAGCGAGAAGGGTGTTATCGTCATTCTACGATGAGCTTGGCCTGCCGCATCGGCCACGCCTATATAAGCGCTCGCTAGGGTTCGTGGAGCCGAGCGGCCACAGCCACCCGGAGGTAAGGGACCTGCTGTCACTCCTCCGATCTCGATGTTTCTTCTGTTCGATTGTTCTTCTTTGATGGTTGTGTTCTTTTGATTTGACGCGATATTTTGGGTACCCTTTGGCTGTGATGATTGGATCTGTGGAAATGTGTTTCGGGGAGTACATTTGTTGAGTTCTAGGATGCGGATCATGTTCTTTTCATTTTTTTCGTTGGTGATATTGGTCTCGCATAATCGAACTCTTCTGATGGCATACTCGTGTTCGTTGATTTGATTGTAGGTGAGTGAGGAGGATGTCTCACCGAAAGTTTGAGCACCCAAGGCATGGGTCGCTTGGGTTTCTTCCACGGAAGCGAGCGTCGCGTCACCGTGGAAAAGGTATTGCGGAATGCGACCACCATCTTGCATCACTCTATCTCACATTCTTGTTTTGTGTTGCCTCGTGCCGTCTAATTTCTTTAGTATTACTTGACTTTTTATCCCTTGCACCCGACTGGGGTTAGTTACTGTTACTGATGGTTTTGTAGTCATCGTTGCCATTTCTCCATTTTACTAAGTTTCATTTAACCTTGTAATCTTATTTCTTAGATTGTTGTGAATTTTAATCCAGAAGTTAATAAGCTCTTATAATTTGCAACTGTTTTTCTTAAAAAGCTGATAAAAATAGTAGTGCATGATGATGGATTTTGGATACAGATTGTATATGATATGCATGAAACATATCTTTCAGCGACCAACTCGTAAGGAATTTTCTCAAATTCATCTACAATATTTCTTGTTATTGGAAAATTACTAGCAAATATTGGAATAAAAGAGATGTGGTAATATAGTATAACTGCGAAAAAACGATAATATTTTTTGGTTACTTTAGGTACTTTAGTACTTTGATTGCTATTCACAATGTTAGAATGCAGATTGATTTAACCCACCACTGTATCGGGAAGTATCTTGTTGAGAATTGCTGTAGCAGAGTGGTCAGATTTTGATGCATGCTATTTGTCTCTCTTTCATATACTGAGTCCTATAAAATATTGGCACATTCAAATTCTATGCTGATTATTCTGCTGTACACAGAATATCTAATATATTTTCCAGCTATGTATAAGTTTGTCCTTAGCATGTAAAAACATAATGCCAAATAATGTTAGGTTTACTATTAATATCTAAAAATGGTATGTTCTCTGGTAAGTTTATTGGCTTCCCTGTCCACTATACTTCAACAAGTTTCTTATGTAGGCTGTAGGCTTAACTGAATGGGTTTTGGTCTTTAACTTTGATTGGTCCCATTGGTGATACACCAAGTTGAAATTCTGAGTACCATATGTGTCTTTTCAATGCAGTGAAGTCCTTTCCCAGGGATGACCCCACTAAACCGTGCAGGCTGACCGCATTCCTTGGTTACAAGTCTGGAATGACTCACATCGTACGTGAGGTTGACAAACCAGGGTCAAGTACGTGTTCATTAGTCTAATTTTGTCAATATGTATACTACCATGTTTCCAGAAGATTTTAGTCGGAGCATGCTTATTTTTTCTCTGCTTTGAAATTGAACTTGGCTCATTTGTTAAGCCTTGAATTAATTGCAAATTTGGCTTGCAATCTAAACTTGAGAAAAATGGTGACTGCTCAGTAAAAATGGAGTCTGCCGTTTTAAGACAGTTGACTAATATCAATGCTCAGGTTTATATTACTCACTTTGAGTGTCATATTGATGTACTCGATACACAAAGAAAAGGAGTTGCCTACACTTGTAGTTGTATCTCCTTTGGTTTATATTCATTGGATCATACACTTCTAACGTCATGCTGATTTCTGTCAATATTGAGAGTGGTCTACTTTTTCTAACCTGTTGCTTTCTGTACACTATTGTTGATCTTCAGCTGGAAACTCATATGCCGCTGCCTGCATTATTATTTTGTCTTGTTCTTTCCAGAACTCCACAAGAAGGAGACATGTGAGGCCGTGACCATAGTAGAAACTCCACCAATGGTTGTTGTTGGTGCTGTTGCTTATGTGAAGACTCCACGAGGTCTTCGGTCTCTTAATACTGTTTGGGCTCAGCATCTGAGTGAGGAAGTGAGGAGGAGATTCTACAAGAGCTGGTACAAAAGCAAGAAGAAGGCTTTTACGAAGTACTCTAAGAAATATGAAAGTGAGGAGGGAAAGAAAGAGATTCAGACTCAGCTGGAAAAGATGAAGAAATATGCATCTGTTATCCGTGTTCTGGCCCACACTCAGGTTAATCAAATGGACATGATTCACCTATTAATCAGTTTTATTTTTGTTAACTAATTCCTTGATATGCATTTATTTTATGGCTAGAAGACTACTCTTGTTAAGTGCATTTTTTAGTTGGCAGTCATTGTACATTATAAATACAGCAGCTATGAGCATCAGGATGAAAATTTGTATGCTGCCTTCTTAAAGGATATGCTCACAAGATCATCC
This sequence comes from Ensete ventricosum, assembly GCA_029747655.1. Lineage (NCBI taxonomy): Eukaryota > Viridiplantae > Streptophyta > Magnoliopsida > Zingiberales > Musaceae > Ensete > Ensete ventricosum. The sequence continues at coordinate 4,031,840 of JAQQAF010000001.1, read as the reverse complement.
TGATTAAGTTTTTGGTCATGGGCCAGCAGATTTGTTGAGATTAAGCTGTGAAATAACTTGAGGACAAACATATTTTTTTAGAAACCGACTTGATTATCTTAACTTAGATTGCTGCTTGTCTCTATCTGAGCTAAGACTCATTCTTGCGTGAAGCATCCTGACAACTGGTTGTTTTTTTGAGTATGGATAACAATGTATATTGAGTAGCGTCTTTCACTTTTTTGGCTGGTGGAGGTAACGAGAAGCATAAGGTGTTTGAGCCAGTAGATATTCTTTTAGCAATGTGACACATGTTTAGAAGAGTTCTATAGTTTTTGCGAATCCAACTTACTTTCTGTCAAGACTTTGTTTTTGGGGATTTGATGTGTTTTATTGAAGTTCATGCATTCTGTTTTCTTTGACATTTGATGGCTGAAAATGGTGATTTAGCATAGAGTGCTGGTGGGTCAGTTATTATTGATAGAGATCAGCTTTTAATTGTTGGTTTACGAGTAAGCCAACGATTTTATCTGCCCTGTTCTTTATTTCTCAGATACGGAAGATGAAGGGACTGAAACAGAAAAAAGCTCACCTGATGGAGATCCAGGTTAATGGAGGGACTGTGGCGCAGAAAGTGGATTATGCTTACGGCTTCTTTGAAAAGCAAATCCCTATTGATGCTGTATTTCAGAAAGATGAGATGATTGATGTTATCGGTGTCACCAAAGGTAAGGGTTACGAAGGTGTGGTGACTCGTTGGGGTGTCACCCGCCTCCCGCGCAAGACACATAGGGGACTGCGCAAGGTAGCCTGTATTGGTGCATGGCATCCTGCCAGGGTATCCTACACCGTAGCCCGTGCTGGACAGAATGGCTACCACCACCGTACTGAAATGAACAAAAAGATATACAAAATTGGTAAAGCTGGAGATGAGTCGCACACCGCTGTTACAGAGTTTGACAGGTTATTTCTGTACTCCTTTGTTCTATCTGTTTTTCTTTATTTTGAAGTTTTTTTTTTCTTCTCAGAAGGTGATCTCTGCATATGCTTTATTTTGATGTTTTGCCCATTCTGTTTTTATTATGTTGCATTAAGATGCATTTCGTCTAGATATATGGCGAAGAACGAGTGTGAGACACTATTTTTTCCTTTTGGCTTGTGGAACAGAACGGAGAAAGATATTACGCCCATGGGTGGATTCCCTCACTATGGTATTGTGAAAGATGACTATCTCATGATCAAGGGTTGCTGTGTGGGGCCGAAAAAGAGGGTCGTTACGCTTCGCCAGTCCCTACTGAAGCAAACCTCCCGCCTGGCCCTCGAGGAGATCAAGCTGAAGTTCATCGACACTTCTTCCAAGTTCGGACATGGGCGCTTCCAGACCACACAGGAGAAGCAGAAGTACTATGGTAGGCTGAAGGTGTGATTTTTTGCACCTTTTTTGGCGTCCATAGATGAGCTAGAATGAATCAGACGTATCCCCTCCCACGCACTGCTAGGTTGGTTGTCCTTTAGCTCGTTTCTTGATAATTTATTTTTATGCATCCTGTGAAAGCCTGAAAGAGGTTATTCCCAACGATCTAGTCTTTAGACTCTTTAGATTTGTTGCCTTGATGAAACTTTGTTCATCTTTCCTGGGACATTTTTGAGTTTTCAATTGTTGTTTCGCTTAAATACATATATTTTTAAACATTTGGTTTGAACCACATTGTTAACCCCCTACATATCCACGGATCGTCGTAGAAGAAGAGATCGAGCAACTCACTCAAATGTCATACATATACATCTGAGTGAGTTGCTTTATACATCTTTCAAATGTCTGGTCTTTGCAAAGATGAAGATAATAGTATCGATAAGCTATTGGTATACCCTGGAAGGAGGAGGGATGCAACTAAGATTTGTTAAGCTGGTGGTATGAATGCAGGATCGATATAGCTCAATTCTCCTGCTGGAATATGTGAGCGAGCGATCAACTGTTGTTGTTGATTTGAACAGTTATCTCCTGTTGGGTTGAGAATGCTCCCATAATTGTTGGTGTTCACTGGTCGACTGAGAGTGGATCTCACGTCTTCCCTTTTTTTTTGGTTTTTTTGACCTCTCAGAAAGTTCCATCACTCTGCTTGCTACCCGCCGAAAGCTGTTTCCATCATGGTCTCCATCCGTCGGGCATGCATCAAGTCTTACATAAAGTTCCCACGGATACAATAATGCCGGTCGCCTTTTTTCCCACTTTTTTTAAGTTGTGCTAATCTACACCTCACCTTTTCTCTTTCTTATCTTTGACGCAGACGAAATATGCCCTGTTTGCTCTCTCTCTCTCTGTCTCTCTCTTCTGCCGTCTTCGTTCATCAAAGTTAAAAAACACTAAATATCAAACTCGTATGCTTCCGGTTCTACCCGCCCCCCTGCGTGTTCATCCAATAGTTCTCTTCTTCCCTCCACAAATCCCATCAAAGGAAATCGTTAATCATCCATCATCCATTTGTCTCACGAGGTTCTCAGTTCAAGCAAGCCCTCGGCATTCACGAACCACCCCTTCGATCCCCTCCCTCCCTCCACCATCTGCTCTCTTCTTCCATCTCTCGCCTGCTGGAACTCGGCCGCCCATCCCTTCCCTCCCATCGGCCACCCTCTGGGCTGTAGCGAGCCATCGGTAATGGTCAGCAGGTGACCGATCCTCCCCATTGCAACATCACGAGCAGAGAGAGCTGGCGTTCCTCAACCGGCGGAGCACGCCTCTGAGGCCAGAATTCCACCGGCGACGCCCTGTCATCGAAGCGGAGCGACATAGAGATCGCCCGCAACACCTTAACAAGCCCAAGGAGATGAATTGAGCTATACGTAGGAGAGTAGAAGAACAGAGCCTGGAAGCCAATCCCAGAGACCTGTCGAGTGAGGCAGGAAGTGGGGTTGTGGCGCCATTGGTCGAGCGAGGAGATCGTGTCAGCTGCAGCAGATGCCCGAGACATTCCAATGGGCACGAGCTTTCGCCCATGTACTCACTCATCCTGCCATTTCTCGCCGACCGGGAGGTGGAGGGCAACTGCGCCCTGCAGAAGCTGTAAGGACACGAAGGTGTTCGACGTAAAGGAACCCTCGAGGCCATGCCATGGGTGACAAGAAGGTGGTCACGGAGTTGGAAGAGGGCTTCACGGTGGGAACGGGACACCCAAGGCGTATGCTTCCAAGCTTGAGCAATGCGATGATGGTCGTCTCCTGAGGAGGGAGAAGACCGATGTAGTTGTGGAATTCTAATATATATATATATATATATATATATATATATTATAAAAATATATCCCCCTCTTTTATTTTGAAGTATCTATCTTCTGTTATCGGAGGTAATCAAGGAATGCGACCACCGCCTGCCACCGCCGCATCGGTGCAGCAACATCCACGTGGTGTTCTCCAACCGGCGAGGAGCAGCGCCGGTCCTGTCTGCTACGTGCCGGCCTGGCAACAGCACAGGCGGCTGTTGCCATCTGCCACAGCGACGGACTGCCCGCTTGCCGCACCTGCCACAGCTGTCGATGACCGGCCACCTGCAACAACTCACATTCTTCTGTGTAGCAGCAGCGGGCGGTAATGCTGCCATGGCCACCACTACCAACCACAGAGAGACGGATGCTTGAAGATTCACGGTCGTATGCGGTTCTTTGTGAGAGCCGGAGAACAACTCCCGATATACCATTCACAAGACGACGGTGGAATAGATCGAACAACAACAAATGATGTGTCCAATAGATTGATCACAAATGAAGCCACGACGAGCTGCATAATCTATTTTTCTTCCTTTTACGTAAATTAAAGTCACCGCCGCTTGTCGCAGGTTTCACACGAACTTCCTAAAAAATATATATATTATATTAATGCGTATTATGCGTTTCCGTGCAGGACATAAATAAACATAAAAAAAATATCTGCATGAGTGACTGTTATGATGATAGCGAAACCAATCTTTCTGACATAAACATCAAAACGAATCGTAAAGCAATTGGTTAAGGAAACCCCGTGCGCCCCGTCGCGTCATCGTTGGTGATCGTAAGATGTTAAAGAGTTAAGGCGACCGCTCGTTTTGCGACCCCCGTCTATTTAAACGACAGAACGCTGTTGGCGTCCGTTTAAAGCAAACGGACGGAACCGATAAATCCCCCCACCCCTCTCCGTTCCTCTCTCTCTCTCTCGACCCTTTTTGTGCTCTGTCATGGCGGAAGGGAGAAAACAGGACCAGGTCGAGGAAGGAGGGGGAGGAGGAGGGATGTGGAGGCTGGTGGCGATGGAGCTCCGCGAGCTGTGGGCCATGGCGGCCCCTATCACCGCCATGAACTGCCTGGTTTACCTGCGGGCCATGGTGTCGGTGGTGTGCCTGGGAAGACTCGGCCCGCTGGAGCTGGCCGGCGGCGCTCTCTCTATCGGGTTCACCAACATCACGGGCTACTCGGTGCTCTTCGGCCTCGCATCCGGACTCGAGCCGCTCTGTTCGCAGGCGTATGGCTCCCGCAACTGGGAGCTTATTTCACTCTCTCTGCAGCGCACCATCCTTCTCCTCCTACTTGCCGCCGTCCCCATCGCCGTCCTCTGGGTCAACCTCGGACCCATCCTCGTCGCCCTGGGGCAGGACCCCGCCATCACTGCCGCCGCCGCCACGTACTGCCTCCATTCCCTCCCGGATCTCCTCACCAACGCCCTCCTCCAGCCCCTCCGCGTCTTCCTCCGCTCCCAGGGCATCGCCCGCCCCATGGCCGCCTGCACCGCCGCCGCCGTCCTCCTCCACATCCCCCTCAACATCCTCCTCGTCTTCGTCCTCCGCCTCGGCGTCCCCGGTGTGGCGCTCGCCGCCGTCGTCACCAACCTCAACATGGCCCTCTTCTTGCTCGCCTACCTCCGCCTGTCGCGCGCTTGCGAGCTCAGCTGGCGGGGATGGTCGCGCTTGGCGCTCCGCGGGCTCTCCCCTGTGCTCCGCCTCGCCCTTCCCAGCTGCGTCGGCGTCTGCCTCGAGTGGTGGTGGTACGAGATCATGACGGTGCTTGCTGGCTACCTGCCCGACCCCACGTCCTCCGTGGCGGCCACCGCCGTTCTCATCCAGACCACCAGCCTTATGTACACCGTCCCCATGTCTCTCGCCGCCTGCGTCTCCACCAGGGTAAGTCCGCCCCCACCTCCTTCCTTCCGTTTCCCCCTCGGAATTCGTACTCGGTACCTGTTGGCTTTAACTTTAGCTTGTTCCGGCGGGCACCGGACCGCTAGTGTCGTCCTTTCCCTTTACTATATCGGGCAACATCGTGTTGGCCTTCTCTGATCACCATGAAAGAGAGGACTTGGTAGTGTGGTCACCTCGCCACGCGGGGCTTTCGAGTTCGTTCTGCTTCTCCAACCCCCGCTCTCCGACACTGTTCCATTGGCCACCTTTATCACATGTCGTCATACATCAAATCCCAGCTTTTTGAGACGTGCTCGAGTTTGATGCTTTGGTTTCTGCTTGCTAGTGCCGTCAAGTTCTGTATTTGTTTCGCTCGATGCAGGTGGGCAATGAGCTCGGGGCGGGGCGGCCGAAGCGGGCGAAGACGGCGGCGCTCGTGGCGCTCGGATGCGCTGCCGTGATCGGCGTGATCAACGTCGTCTGGACGACCGCCTTCCGGGAGCAGTGGGCGAAGCTGTTCACGGCGGACGCATCGGTCTTGCGCCTCGCAGCGGCTGCGCTACCGCTGGTGGGCCTGTGCGAGCTCGGCAACTGCCCGCAGACCACCGGGTGCGGCGTGCTGCGGGGGACAGCGAGGCCGGCCGTCGGGGCACGCATCAACCTGCTCTCCTTCTACCTGGTGGGCACGCCGGTGGCGGTCGGCCTGGCGTTCCAGCTCCACGTCGGCTTCGGTGGGCTATGGTACGGGCTCTTCACGGCGCAGGCGGCCTGCGTTGTGCTGGTGCTGGCGGTGGTGCTGCTGAAGACGGACTGGGAGGTGGAGGCATTGAGGGCGAAGAAACTGACAACCTTGGAGGTGGCAGTCATATCGGAAGAGAAGAAGGGACTCGTAGCCAGTGGTGACAGAGATGATCATGGAGCTGTTGTTGGAGTATAGATACCGAGGACAGAAGTGGCTCCACGAGTGGACCAACCAACCAAGGGCCAAGGAACCCCCTTGGTTCTATAAGCTCGGGTTCTGTGGCTTTTAGGGGGAGTTACAAGGGCGGATGGAGGCTTATCATGAAGCTTTTTTTTTTGGAAGAGAGGATTACTGTTCCTTTTTGGGTTGGTTCTGTCGTACAGGTTTGGGTCTCTCTCTCTCCCTCGCTGACTCTGTTGGACGGGTCAATAACTTTAGAGCAATGGATAGGTTTTATAGGTAGCTTGTTTCAGCTTTTCCAGGGCTCAGATTTTGAATCAAACGATGCCTTCAAAGTGGCGGCCACTTTATCCTCTCCAAAGTGGGAATCCAGGAAATGGAGGGCACCAGCACCTCTCCTTTCTCTTTTTTTTTTTCGAGTGGACCGTATCTACCTTTTTCCTGCACAAAAAAAGCATTCTGTTCATATGCTGTGTGTATAAATAAGTTCGTGTATCCATGCTAAATATGCTTCGATAATTAACTATAGCAGGCAGACATGCATTAGGAAAGTGCAGCAGTGAATGAACAGCAGAAAAGCAACCTACTGTTGTTTACCAGCCCCCCTTCCCTTTGCAAGCCATGCTTGATTTAACATATTATTATACTGATACTTGCATTGCACCTCCGATGAATGTGTTGAACTGCCATCGCACATCGTTCGCTAACAAGGTGTTGCCTTCTTCTTTATCTCCTTAGAAAACATTGCATCTGGATCACTTGGCGATCCTGCTCTCTCTCTCTCTTCATGGTGCTTGTGAGTGAAGAAGGGAGCACAGAGACAATCAAAGTACACACACACACACACACACACACAAGCGACTAGTCCATAAAGGGCCACTCCACAAGGGGGCACCTTTTTTTGTCCCCTCTGACCACCCTCTGTTCTGCAACAAGGACCTACCCACCAGTGAATACAGAACATGCCACCAGGAATAATAAATAATACATGTATACAAAGAATAATGCCTGAACCAAGTGTGGATGATGCAGTTTTTTTGCATCTCTCTCTCTCTCTCTCTCTCTCTCCCTCCTGCAGCAGCACCCAGACCCATTTGTTTTGTGCTGCAGGATGCCAACATTTCCATCATCAGGCAGCGCAAAGAGTGAGAGCCTTTTACTGACTCACTCTGCCTGGGCTGTCCTTCCCAGTGCATCATCACCAACAGACAAACGAGGCAGAAAGCAAGAAGGGCTTCCTTCAGGAGGGCTCTTCCTGACATGACAAGCCAACAATAAATACTCCCATAAAATTATTGCTGTTCTCTGCACACAGACATGTAAGATAGGGCATAAGGCTGTTCTTGCGTTGAAGCTTATTTAAATTATGACCATAAAGATTTAGCATTAACTTCTTTCATTATCACTATTCGATCCTCTGGTACGATTTTTTTTCTTCTTTCAAATCGGTGATGACTATAAACAATAATTTAATTTATAAATTTAAACTTATTATGTTTCAAGTCAGATCCTTCCTTAATATTTAATAACATAATTTTCTTTTAATTCAATATTTTGCTGACCTGACTGCAGTATATTGTTTATTGCCCTCAACTAAAAGCAAGTGTACAGTGCAAGCACATGCTCCCAGGTGTTGAATCACCGTCAAATAGCGTGATGGCTCCATCACACCAATGATTGTGTCCACAGCACCCGAACATGCAAGCAATTGTGTACTCCCGCACGGGAACATGCTTTCGGTACGGCCTTGAACATGAACAAATTATATATATATATATATATTCGATGCAAAGATTGACAAATACCTTAAGATAGATAGAATAGAATATAAAGAGATAACAGAGAAACCCTAGAGAAGAAAAAACATCTTGAAAATGTTAGTTCCCAACCAACCCGACTCATTCATGAAAACGATGTAAAATTATGAAAGAGGTAAGTTACCTTAATAATATAACTTGATGCCAGCAATATGTGAGCAATGCGCCAAGGTGGATCTTTCTCTTCCATTAGTAATTCTTTGAATCCGAAGTTGCTTGTAGCCCTCTCTCTCTCTCTCTCTCTCTCTTCCATCAGTAATTTCCTGCCATTATTGATGCCATGCAAAAGATACTAAGAAGCCGCCAAGCTGGTCGTTCTCCTCCCATCAAACAATCTAACGAACAGTTACATCGGAGTCATCACCCTGTAGCCAATTTCTCCTCTGAGCTCAGCTTTTTAGCAGCATTCGGTGGCAAATTCATTGACCCATTGGTCCCATTAGACTGATTGCCTTCATTATTCTTCCTATGCTGCCGCATGAACCAACTTCTCGCATCTCCTCACCCCTTCCCCTGCTATAGTAACATTGCAAGGAGCACAACACCATCAGCCCTTGGGTACGGATGCACGTGGTGGTTTCATGCGATAAGTATGATGGACCTCATCACATGCATCGCAAAGAACAATCTTGCCATCATCCTTATCACAAGGGCAAACCCTGCAGCGGCGAGACGAGCAATACCAACATGGTTTGTTCTCTTGTTGTGGACTAGCTATGGTAGTACTTGCAAAGGGCAGCGAATGTGACCACAAACCAAGAATCTTTTGTCCTGCTCTTCACATGTTCCCACATATCTTGTACAAGAATGACATAGCAGCGCTCGACAATTCTGGTGTCCACTTCAGACTGCACTCTTCACATCAAGCTTTATCGGTGCCTGCTATGATCCTACTGCAGTTCTATCAAGGTCATCCTGTGTCTAATAAAAATTCACAGACTACAGTTTTGGAGGAGAGTTCTTACCATTTGTACTACATGCTCCTCCGCAGTATCAGAGTCGGAATATCTGATAGCAGGAGAAACGGCGAGTTGCCTTACATCAAATACAAATGAGGCTGCATTCACCATTTGCTTCCGTGTCACACTGCTTACAACTGCAAACTTTGTATAGATTAGATGCCTCTGTTCCAGCAGGTTTTGTGGAACAATCTGATCCACAACAGTTGGACTGTGTTGTGGGATATGCTCCCACAGAATTATTCTTACAAACATCCGTTTAACAAGTCTCCTGCAAGATAAGTACCAAGTTCAAAAACTGCAATGCAGATTAAGTCTATTAGTCTTCACCATTTTTTGTTCAGGAAATGCGGTACATATATATGTCCATGCATGTGAGTTTTATTAGTCTTATCATAATCTCGATATCATAATACTTCAGAGATGTAGATCAACTTAAATGATGTGGATCTCTTATCCAGATCTGGTAACAGGGGCTTGAGAGCACTAGAAAATGACATTACTATTATATATATGCAGGTCTCAACCAAGAAAAGATCAGTGATGTTTACCTGCTTGCTTGAGAGACAGACTTGTCATGATAACCATCTCTTGACCCTTTTTTTTTTTTTTGGACTTTGTTTAGTTTTGAAACATATCAAATACATATGAATGTTTCATAATATATTAATGACAAATGAAATATTTTGGAATATATAAACGACGTATAAAATGTTTCAGAACATATCAACGGCATATGAAACATTTCGGGGCATATCAAAGACGAATAAAATATTTCGGAACATATCAACGGCATATGAAACATTTCGGAGCATATCAAAGACGTAAACATATTTCAAAACATATCAATGGTGTATGAATAATCTCAAAACTTATCAAACGAACAAATAAGAAACAAAAGCTCAAAAATCATATCAGACATAACATTCATTTCATTCTTCTCCAAAGCGCACATATAAACTCAAAAGTAATGCTTTGGATATCATATCAAAAACTCAGAAGGTGAAGTGGGATCCAATACATAATATGGTTCATCCATTTCTGAATGACCACCAAACATGAATCTCCCACATCTGGGAGCTCCATCCACCCACATCTAGGTTAAGCCATAGGGGGCTGGTAGAACATCGCAAGCTTTAAGCATAACACCCTTTATCATTTCTGACAATGATCCATAATATCCCACAAACACCATAGTACAAAATGACATATGAACAATGAGGTTGGTACATATATCGAAAGCACATGCAGAAGAACAAAATGTACATGTGCCAATATGAAACAACACAATGTAACATAAACTTTTCATAACAGATTGAAGTATGCAATTAACTTAAGGACAAGAGCATATAAGAATTCAAAACAATAATATAATGTTCAAATGAAGAAAGGACTTTAGCTGGATCATAGACAAAATATGATCTGATATCATATCAAACACATAGATGGTGAAGGGGGATCACAGCCAGAATATGGTTCATCCATTTATGAATGACCATCAAACATAGTAGAGCATCCCGGGCTCTAAGCATAACTCTTTTTATTATTTCTGGCAAAGGTTCACATTGACCCACAAACACCGGAGTACAAAAGGACATGTGAGCAATAAATTTGGTACACATCAAAAGCACATGCGAAACAACGAACATGCATACGCCTATACAAAACAATATGATACAAACGTAAATGTCACATAATTGATTCAAGTATGCAAATTATGAAAGAACAAGAGTATTCAAGATTTCAAACCAATAATGGAAAACTCAATGGAAATAAAGATTTTAACTAAAAATCAATTTTTAAAAGAGTGAACAAGAATAAGTAAAATCGACAAAGACTTAATTCTGGCATAATTTGAGAGATACATTTCATAAATTATTTGAACAGCCAATCATGCTCCGAATTACTCAATAAAGGTGTCATTAGAAAGCTAAATCAATCAATTTCAGATAAAATAAGTTTCATACAAATTGAATTTTTTAACAAAGAGTTACAAATGATTTGGTAACCAAAGGTCATATAACAAAAGCGGATCGAATTCAATAAGAGATTGGGTAAGTATTTATGTTTCAAATCTTTCAATCTAGGAATCCAAAGAAAGATATAGGTGTTTAGTTTCGCACAAAATATGTTTTGTTTCAATCAGAGTTCCCAACATAAAGTTATAAACAATTTAATATCAAAAGGTCAAAAATTACAAAATCTGTTTTACAGATTCTTCAGGGTCAAATGAAACAAGTGTTTAAACAGGTATATGAACTCCAAAATTTTCAATTTTGGTATCAAGAGAAAGATCTACAAGTTTACTTTCGGATGAAATAGGTTTTGCCTAAATTAAAGTTCAATGCAAAAAGTTATGGCAAAAATAAGACAAAAAGATCAGAATCTCAATTTTTTAGATTCATAAATTTACAACTGAATGAGAGAGATATCATGTTCTAAGCTACAAATCTTTCAAAATCATATCAAATTGAGATGAAATCAAGGATTAAAACTTTTGTACGATGAGGTTAGAATCTCAATTTTTTAGAATCATTGATTCCCAAGTGTGATTTTGAGATTCTCAAATTCCTCACACTTGGGAATCTCAAACTAAAACAAAAACTCCTACCACTTCAATTCCTCTTTCCTTTCTCTTGTCTACGTTGCAGCAAATCTTTTTTCTCAGTTTTTGGGTAAGTTTTCTCCTCTAATTGCTGCTTAGTTTTGGCTAACATAAAGGTTACTAGGTGACAAACATGTATGAAAGATGCTTAGGTGTCACCTATACAACATGCATAAGTGGCACCATCTTTGAATTAGCTTGTGACATGTCTTTCATGTTGACATAAGTGGCAACATGAAGTCTACTACTTTTCACCATTTTTTGTTCAGGAAATATAGTAGTGTGTATACATATATATATATATATATATATATATATATATATATATATATATATATATATAATGTCGATGCATGTGAGTGTTCTATTAGTCTTTATTATCATAATCTCGATATCTATAATACTTTAGAGATGTAGATCAACTAAAATGATGTGGATCTCTGATCCGAGTGGTAACAGGGGCTTGAGGGCGCTAGAAATTGACATTACTGTTATATATGCAGGTCGCAACCAAGAAAAGATCAGTGATGTTTACCTGCTTCTGATAGGAAGCCCTTGACATGTTTGAGAGACAGACTTGTCATGATAACCATCTCCTGACCCATTTTTTGGACTTTGTTTCATATCTGAGAAATGGAAAGGCAATTTTATGTAGCACATCAGCAAATCCTCATAACAAATGGAGTTGTATGATAGAATTTGTTTACAAAAGATGGCAACATTTGAGAATTTATATTTACGCTTCAAGGTTCCAAAATCATGGATACCAAAAAAAAAAGAATTAACACAACATGCAGGCTGTAGTGATGCAAAAAATCATCATGAATGACCTACAGCAAAATTTCCATTCCAAGACTATTTCCAGTAACAATAACTAATTACAAAACATAAAATATATCAATAACATGTTTTACTTCAAGCGGGCGAGCATTAAGATTAAGAAAAGTTAGAAGCATTGACAGGAGACTTCATATGCACAGATCTGAACAAGATAACAAGTTTTTCTCTACAGAATAAAATGAAAAATCAATTTGGATAAACAGAGGTTAAGAAGTGAAAACAGAACTGATAAAACATGAAGGTACAAATTACAATTTGAAGCAAAGATATGAAGGATGTCACACTCAAACAGTGAACAGTCGTGAGACCATACGAAGTACTCTGTCAGCAAATGTATTCGGTAATAAGCCTCTGGCATTTACAGGCTTACACGCAAGATCCCATGTAGTGTGAATGGGTGTAATCAGCACCCATTGTGAATGGGCCAAGTCATGTCAGGATGAGTGCTTGCCATGTAGTGTCCACAAAGGCACAGGCCAAGTCATGTCAGAACCATCATTTTCCAAAGTTAGTAGTTGCAAGTGTGAATGGGTGCTTGCCATCCATAGGCACAGGAACCAGCATGCATTGTAATCACATACATGAATTGCCTAGACACATGATATACATCTCTTGTGATACTACCATTTTGCATCATTTTAAATGCCATGAGACAGTCTGGTAGTCGTGGAGATTGAGTGACAGATCAAATCCTCAGAAGAGAGAAGACACCTGATAGCTGTAGAGAAACATAATATTGATGCAAATAGCCGATAATCGGGATGCTCTAAGCATGTGACAGTGAGATTGCAAAAGCTGATGCAAACATGGTTAACTACAAGGTCTATAAAGCCAAGATAGATCCAGAAATCCAAATATGTAGAGAAGATACTAGATGTAGAGAAACATGGTATCGATGCAAATAGCCAAAAGATTGAATGATATGAGAATAAATAGAGCTTCAACAAATTGAAACTAATAGAACGGAAATCAGGATGCCTAAGCATGTGAGGATGTGATTACAGATGCTGATGCAAACCAAAAACAAGTGAAAAACCAACATGGCTAACTACAAGGTCTATGAAAGCAAAGTAGATGCAGAAATACAAATATGTAAGTACATTATTACCTGTCGAACATCTTGGTTAAAAATTCTGGTGACCATTCGTAATCTCCACTTATGAATTTCGAGTCAATAAGGCTAAAGTCAAAAAACAAAAATTATCCTTAATCTCTTCAAACATTTAAAAAATCACAAAATAATGCAAAATTTTCTGAACTCAAAATGTCAAGGAAAGCTCTATCACACTTTCTAGTGTAGGTATCTTCTTCACAATAGGTGGCCATAGATGGAGAAGAGGCAGCTTTGATTCCACCAAACTTTGTTCTTTAGCTGTCCAAAAACAACTTGGATTCTGATATTGAACTTTTACCAAAGCTGATTCAAAATATTTTAATCAACTCCTGTTATGTGTAAACAAATGTTGTTCTTTAAGGGTTCTAGTGTTGGTATCTTCTTCACAATGCATCATCTGATGGGAAAGAAAAAAATGCAGCGACAATAAGTCAATAATAGATACATATATGTGTGTGTGTATATGTATATATATGTATATGTGTGAATGTATACATATACATATCTACACGCACACATACATATATATATAGCAGTTACAAAATTTGTTCACAATGGCTGTCTCTGCATTTTACTGTCAACTATCTCCCCATGGTTTCCCTCAATATCCCTATTCTACAAGAAGGTACCGTCCAAGATCTACATATCCATGTACACTGGTAACAGATCACATAATCAGCAAAGCTACGATAAAGCATGCATGCTAATAGAATACTTTCTCATGTGCTATTTTTACAATGAAATCTAGAGACAGTTGAATTACTATAGAATGAAAGTTCACCAATAAACCCTAATGAACATTAGTTAGCCCCTTCAGCCGGTAGTTCACGCACGATTACATCATCCTTGAACAAATGAGAGTAAGAACTAAAATGCTATCGTCTTTTTAAGAATGGCTCTCACTGGTTTCCACTTCTTGAATAGATCTCCTCATCCTATCATGATTAAAACCACCCACGCTATTTCACCTTTTCATTAATGTATTATTGCAAAGCATCGAAAACAAAATCAAAACAGTGAAAAAAAATACAATGAAAGATATATAAACAACGGAAATTAGGGCATTGCACTGACATGTCGTGCCTTCCAATGCTTCAGAATAAATGTATACAGGAGCAAAGAAATCAATGTCCCACCCTGTGATTATGTTTCATGGAATTACTAAAAATCCGCAGGAAAACGATGTGATCTTTAAGTTGAAGAAGCGAAAGAAGGAACAAAAGCCACCTCATCTTAGCCGCATCCGACCCGGAACCTTGCACGCTTTCGCCTCCTGTAAGTGATCAAACCTTGGCAAGGAGATTCTTGCGGCTTCAAGAACCCATTACAGTTCCCGATCTCAACAGCCACCACCGTAACAGATCGCGAGTAGGGTTTCGGACGAGTTCATGAGCTCCCAATCCACATATGAACACCGTAACAGATCGCACAAGGAAATTTGGGGACAATCAAATGGGTTGGTCGGATCGTGCTAAGCCAACAAGCGTACTAACTCGTCGGGTAGGGGAATTTGAATTTGGGGCGAGAGGGAGAAAGAGGAAGCGGCCGGTCGATCCCATCACAAAACACCACCTCGGTGCCGGGTGAGAACGCCGGGAGTTGGTGGGTATTTATAAAATGTCTTACTCTGTCTCGGTGTCGCATCCGACTCTGGTAATGGTAATTTTATTCTTTTCTTTACAACAATTCTCCATTAATTAAAAGAATTACCCTAAAGAAACAAAAAACCATCAGTTCATAATACTTGCATGTGCTTCCCATGTGATATATATACATATAGCATCTTTTTTTCCTTATATGGGGCCGAGCCGGTCCGGTCCATATATAAGTTTATGCCCACCAAATCATGGCCCGGCCGCCCATTACTTTCACAGGTATCGAAGACAAGGAATCAACATGATTGCACAAGGTTTAATCCATATTGCAGAATAATAGCAAAAAGAATTTAAAGACCTTTCATCACATAATTATGGATTATCAAAACAGAATTATGCAATTCTGTTTTCTACTGTGGATGCGCTGTGAAGCTGTCACAAGAGCGAGAGAGATGTATCAAACATCGAGCTGCTCCATCTGCACGTCCTGGGACTTCAATGGCACGTACTCCCCCAAGTAGGCCTCCAAATGGTCCGCCAGGTTCGACTTGTCGATGCTCTCGTGGTGGTACGACTTGCAGACGAAGTAGACGACCGTCTGCACCGCCAGCGCGAAGAGGATGACCAGGCACAACAGCAGCAGCAGAAGCAGCCCCAGCCCCAGGCTAGGCCCCGGGCCCCCGCCGCTCCCCCTCACCAACAGCCACCGGAAGGCGAACTCCACGAGCCCGAAGCAGATGTTGAGCATCACGAAGATGACCGACGCCGTCAAGAGCTTGCCTTGGATCAGCCGTCGACTCCGCCGCATCGCCTCCAGCCCGCGGGCGTCTTCCAGCACGGAGACGACGCTGGCCAGGTGCCAGACGACGCTGACGTAGACGAGGGCGACTAGGTAGAGCGGGAAGACGACTAAGATGGCGAGGACGGGGCCGGCGGAGGAGTTGCCACCCATGAGGAGGATGAAGACGAGGAGCGCGATGGTGGCGGAGTTGAGGGCGAGGAGGATGAGGAAGGCCCAGAGGAAGGTGACCATCAGGCGGCGCCAGACGCGGGGGACGACGGTGAGCACCTTGCGGAAGGCGATATCGCCCCGGGCGGTGTAGATGGAGGCGACGGAGTAGACGACAGCGGCGGTGGAGAGGAGGGCGAGGACGAGGAGGGCGACGAGGTAGAAACCCTTAAAAAGGAGGAAGGCGGACCAGTCGGAGACGAGCCGCTGGAGGGCGGAGGATTCGGAGGTGGATCCCGGGGCGGCGTCATCGAGGGCGGTCTCGTCGGAGTCGATGGTGGAGAAGAGGCGGTGGGAAATGGCGATGTGGGCGAAGAAGAGGATGGAAAGAGGGAGGACGAGGGCGCCGGCGATCTTGACGAAGAGGCGGCGCCACCCCGCCAGGATCTTGGCCGCCTCCCGGTAGATGCCGACGACGCCCAGGAACTGGAGCTCCTCCGGCTCGCAATCCATCGCTGCTGCTGCTGCTGCTCCGGTTTCGCCCCCTCGAATCGAATTGGATGGAATTCAGGTGAACAAGAAGAAGAAAAGGAGGTCAATTTGGGGCATGGAACGAAGAGGAGGAATTGGGGGAGAAGGAAAGAGGCTAAAGAGGTCGCGGAAGAAGACTTTGTGATCTACAAAACGGACTTGATGTTGTCAATATTTACAAAAATACAGATATAACCACTTGTAACCTCTTGTAGCTCATTATATTATAAAAAAAATAACGATACACAACACAAGGGTTAGATAAATATGAGTAAGGAGAGAATTAGGATGGATTTTGTTGACGCAAGCTAATTTGACCAGTAGGTAAACCTGAAACGGCATTTCAGTAATTAAATCACAGGATTAAGGGCATTTTCGTAAAGGGATTGCCGTCCACCGAACCAGGGGGGATGACATTGCCGCCTCCGCTCTTTGCTGGAAGTTTCGTCCGTGGCGACCGAGTCCACGCGCCATCACAACAGGACTTGTTCGGATCCGGATCAGACCTCGTGTTCCGAATTGCCTGCATCCGCTACTGCTTCCATCTCCGATCGGGATCGTCCTCGTCCTCGTCGCACTTTGAGATATGTGCCATGCGTCGATTGATTTCTAAATAATTTCTCGAATTCAAGTATTTATTACTTTCTTCCCACACCAAATAAGTTGGCACGTCAAGAGTTATATATTCATAAATGTTTGGTCGCCGTTCCCGCTATTTGGACCCATCCATCTTATTTGACATTTCAACCTATCTTCGCAGGACTCAAATGGCATTCCAAACATTTGGACCCAAAACATATCCACCCGGGACCCGCATGTTTGTCACACGTGTCAAGCGCATGAGAGACCACGTCAGTCGATAATTAAACAGCAGCGTGGTGTGTAATTTTGTAGACCAAACAAAACAGCACACGAAGATTAAAGAAAAAAAAGACCGTCTTAACGACGGTCCACATCGCCAGCGGACAAATCAAACGGTCCAGAATCCAAGATCTTAATCGAAGGAAGGAAGGAAGGAAGGGAGGCGAACAAGTCTCCGCAAGCCACGCCACGACTCCGAATGCAGATCCAAGATCACGCCTTCCCCAATCACACCCAATATATTTATTTATATGATGTATGTATGTATGTATGTATTAAGATAACTACCACAGCCCCATCTCACCGTCATTAATTAAGCCATTGATAAACACAACGCAAATACCAATAGATTAATCTGCACTAAGTTCTTCTATCAAAGGAGATCTAAACCAAAGCTTTTGTCCCCGAGAGTGAGGTTGAAGTTGCTCTTAGATAGATACTTACTTATTGGGTTGGTAAAAGGATCTTACACAAATATAGGACATGGACGTATTTGAGAGACCACCATCATGGCTTCATTTATAGATATTTTTTTAGATAATTATTATATTTTAAATAATTTTATTCATGTTTTGAGTAAGTCTACTTAAATGATATATATGATCTAAGAAGTTATTATCATAGTGATAGTTTATACACGCTACTTAATTACGAGATAATGAGATAGTTACCATTAAGTTTTATACATATGATAATGATTCATGAAGCAAAACGTGTGATATTTTATAAGTATTCTTAATTTTAACTTTTTTTTATTTTTTTATTAAAAGTATTCTCTTTCAATTGATATTATATTTTTTATCATTTTCTGTTTACTTCTCTACCCCCAAAATTTATGTTATTTAAGTTTAATGAAATTATGACTTTCAATGATGATTGTATGTTTCAACCTATTATTCTCATATTCTCCTCAGCTAAATATTATAAAATTTAAAATATTAAGATGAAAATTTTATTCAAGTCTTATAATATTTAAGATTTAATGAAGAATATATATGAAGATCCAAATAAAAAAACTAGGCCAAGGAAGAATAGAAAGAATGACTTAAAGATATTACAATAATCTGTACATGAGATTTACTATCTCGAGAATTACATTAGCTATAATCTTAAGACAATCTTGGTTAATAATTTAAAATAATTTTTAAAACTCATCAAAACTTAAAACCTTTCATCGTAAGTTTAAAATTTTGTCTATGACAAATAATGAATCAACGCAAGATTTTATTTCTCAAGTGACTGAAATTATTAGTTAAATAAAAATGTATGACGAACATCTTTATGATCATATTATTGTTACAATAGTTTTAAAAAGTTTAATCCTGAAATTTAAATATATTATTATTATAATTAACAAATCAAAAAAATTATCTATTTTTTCATTGGATGAACTCATAATTTTTTGAAAGCACGTGAATCAAGATTAAATATGTCACTTAAGAAAAGTATAAAAAGAAAAGTTGTGGGGATATCTTCCACTTTAAAAGAATAGATAACAAAACAATATGAGATGATATAACATAGAAGGGTTTTGTAGGAAATAAAACGAAAGAGAAAGAGGAAGAGAATATATATATATTCTTTTTAAAGAGACAGAGGATATATATGATGAACCAAATCAATCATTATGATTAAAAAACAATAAAAATAAAATTTAAAGCTACTATAAATTATAAAAAGTTTGATCACATAAAGGTAGGTAGTTTGAAAAAAATGTAAATTATATAGAGAAAAATAAAGAAAATAGTAACTTATTTATCACTAATTCATAAGTTAATAAATTTTTAAATAATATTTAATTATTATATGATAAAAATTTTTAATCATATATCAGGTATAGGATCGATTTCTAAAGATTTTATTGAAACTTGTAAGTTAAAATTTAGATTTCCATATAACAATCAAATCTAAGAGAATGAAAATAAATAATTGAGGTGATGATAAGTGAAGGGAGGTAAATCATCTCGATAATATTTTTGTTATTCCTAATTTATCTAATAATTTGTTAAGTGTTGGATAATTAATAAATGATGGGTATCCAATTATATTTGATGATAGTTCATTCATTATTAAAGATTAAAAATTCTGCTTTAATTATGATAAATACTTATATGATTTAAAACAAGATATTTTCAATTAATATTTTAAATGCTGAAAAGTATGCTCTTATTATAACTTAAAAAATGAATATAATTTGTGATATTTAAGATATAAATATCTTAATATTAAAGGTTTAAGATTATTAAGTCAAAAAAATAATTTTTAGATTACTCAAAATTAATACATTTGATACATATAAAAGATGCACTTATGATAAACAAAATAAGCATCAATAACATCCACTTATCTTGAATTAATTTATTTTGATTTATGTGGATCAATGAATATAGAATTATTTAGTAAAAATTAATATATTCTATTGTTTACTAATTATTATAGGCACATGAGTTATGTATATTCTTCAGAACTATAATATAAAATATTTGATAATTTTTTAAAATTTAAAATACTGAAAACATAAAATCATAGATACATAAAGACACTTAGGACAAAGAGAGACTAAAACTATATATTTATAATATTACATTCTCTATTAGTCTAGTATATAGGTTTATGTATAGTCCAAATAAATATCATCTTAAAGTTGTTAAAATAATTTTGATTTATATTGCTAAAACTATATATTTATAATATTAATATTTTTATAATTTTAAATATAAATTATTTTAATTCAATGATAGTGATTGGACAAGAGATTCTGATCATAGAAAGAGTACTTCAAATAATAATTTTAGTCTCACATTTACAATGATTTCTTAAAGTTTATATAAGCAAATAATAATTGTATTATCAACATCAAAAACATAATATTTAGCTACAATATCATTAGATTATCAAGTAATATTAAGTAGAATATTTCTCAGATATATTCATCAAAAATAAAAAGAAGCATATATTGTGACAAGAAAGCTATAATTAAGAATCTAATCTTTTATAAAAAAAATAAAGTATATCATTTCCTTCGAGATCTTATATTATGGTAATAAAATATTATAGTAAAGATAAATAAGTTATATATTCTCATCAAATCATTTTTATTTTAAAAATATATTTAATATCTCAAACTATTGTATACAACCATGAATCAAGGAAGAATTTTGAATTGATTCATAAATAGTTTTCTTAGATAATAATAATGTTTAAGGTAATTCTAATCATGTCGTAATTAGTTTGATAAAAAAAATATATTATTAGTATTTTTAATTTTACCGCCAAAGGACAATAAGCTGCGCGAGCATCTACCGCCCCGGCCAGCCGAGCCGAGGAGGGTGGTTTCGTCCATAGTGCAATTCGGCGGCTTGGGCGACGGCACGACGTAAAATTCCGGAGCCTTTCGGTAGGCGGTGGAGCACCACAAGGAGTTCTCCGGACAAGGAAGCGCGTCCTGGGCACAGTTAGCTCAGGGCGGTAGGCGAAGTTGAGGTCCTGCGCCCGCACGACCTCCTCAGCGCCCTCGCCGGAGGACACCACGACTAGATCGACCTCACAGAGGCGCAGAAGCACGAGCGGGCCGTGGACGCGTGCGAGGTCGCCAAGCTTGCGTTGGGGGGAAGGCGCTGAGGAGGTGGTGCAAGCTGCCGACGAGAGCAGCCGCGACGGGCCAGGCGGGAGCTGCGTCGCAGGGTCTTGCGACGGGGACAATAGCGCCCTGCGGCGTTGTTCATCTTCAGGCATCGTCGGCGGGTAAAAGTCGCGGACTCTCTGCCTCTGCTTTGGCAAAGAGAGACGACACAAAAAAGACTAAAGCTGGTGCTGCAATTGAGGGTAAATAGATCTCCGACTCAAATTCGAGTTAATATTTTGTTTGGTTAATAGGATCTGACTTCAGAATTCCTTAATTTCATATCTCGAGTATATTTTAATTAGATCGAGATGAGTTAAGATAGCACTTTATCTCGGATACAAAGCCGAACAAGAACTTCGATTACCCGTTCATACATCCCTTCACACAAAGGGATGGAGATGGTGTCGTCGATATGTCCCGATGCCGATCTTAAAGCAACTCACATCAGATTTATGTCACCAAGTGTAAGATTCACATTGTTGCAGTTACAGGCAAAATCCGAACTCGGATGGAAGCTAAAACACCGTCGGTTCCATCTCAACTTGGCATCCTGGAACAACTGCTGCAGGTGGCGACGAAGGTAAGAACTGTGGCAGGCGATAGAAAGCACAAGGAGAGCTCGCAGAGACTGCACTGCTGTCAGCCCTCGCCTAGTCCACTGCTTCTGCACTCTACACCTGATCTGCTATCGGTCGGTGATCAGGCTTCTTCTCCGTTGCTCGAGAGTCATCCTCCGGCGGCTTGTGTCCCTGGCCGTTCGTCTCCGAGCCGCCGTCGGTGGTGGTGCGATTCCTGTAGATTGTGTACAGGATCAGCTGCATGGCTCCCAGCGCGCTCCCACACCCATTCGGCACCTGCACCATCCACCATCCTCATCAACGTTCCATGAAGTATCTATCATTCTCGTACTCGATAGGCAGTCCTAAAAGTAGTAACTACGCTGTGGATGACAAGCAAGCTTCACCGTAATCCATTTCTGTGTTAGCTTTGTTTGATCTGAGCAGTAGGGATACCCCGGCCAACCTTCCAGTTTCCGCCGCCACCTTCCCCGGCCTCTCCCTGCGCCCACTCCTCGAAGGAATAATCCATGACAAGAACACGGACAGGATCGTCGAAGGGGCGTGTGGATTCTTTAACGATGTATTCAATTTCCACCTATTCTCTTACCGACTCCATTATCGGAGACAGAAATGTGGACCCCGCCAATTCATTCAATAATGACATGACAGGTAAAAGCAAATGATGTCCCGACTTCCCTCATACAATACAAAATGCCCAAAAAGAAGTCAACTTTGGAGGATATGAACAGGAAAAAGTACCGTGACGAACGGATCCCCACCCAGTAAGCCGTAGACGAACCATGATGTCCCGCACAAGAACACGAACAAGGACAGCAGAAACGGCATGTACTCCACGCTCTTGGTCTTGATCACCAATCTCTGCAAGTAAATTTTGATTGAGATGCCCAAAAGGAACCATCACGTACGGGAACTTCGTGTAACCCGAGCAGTGGTAGATGGATGATCCAGGCGTCTTACCATGATGGAAAGAGGCGAGGCGTACATGCATATGGAGAAGATGGCAGCGGCGAAGCCGCAGAAGAGCTTACGGCGGTGGCCGTGGAGGGCAAGCACGGAGACGAGGGAAATGACGGCGAAGACGGAGAGCACGAACGTGAACATTGCCGCCACGCGAGCCCTCTCCTTCTTCGGCGCATATACGAGAAAGATCAACACGTACACCGCCTCTATGACTGAGCCGGCGCCGTTGATCGTCGACACCAGGAGGTTGTTCGGCGACACAAACGGCAAACCGTACCTTCACCGGCAACATGTAAGTAGGGTTACATGCTATGTATGATTTGACTGTGGTGAAACGGATGATGCATGCGTGCGTGCGTGCGTACCAGGCGGAGAGGAGGCAGTTGAGAAGGGTCATGTTGTAGGGAACGCCTGAGAAATCCTCGGTCGATCTCTTCCGGATGATCCGCTTAAACGTGACGCTGACAAAGCAGAATCAACAGGACAGTGCTTTCGCTTACCATCAAAAGAGGAGATGAGAGAGAGAGAGAGAGAGAGAGAAGCCATGGGAGGAAGGACTCACAGTGGAGACAGGAAGAGGAAGAGAGCAGTGGCGTTACCTGCTCAGAAATCACAAAGAGATGGTATAATAGATACACACATAAAATACAAAGGAGAACGAGCTCAGGGATGAGAAGAGATTCCACCCACCGAAGATGCCAAATACGAAGCGCACAACTTCCATCTTCGGAAGAGAAACCAAACAACAGATTCAAGAGATCCAAGACAAACAAAGATTGTCCCCGTAAATTTGCAGCTTTAAGGGTGTTCTTCGAGTGGTATATATAGCAAGTTTCACATTTATTTCTCTCTCTCTCTCTCTTTTTCTCGCTCTCGTGCTGTAGCAGCCGCTTTTTGTCTGAGATCATTCGCACGTTGGCACCCTTTTAGATCTTTACTGCTCCTCGTGCTATGGCAGCGACTTCCAACTCCGTCCTGCCCTTTCTTCTATCTCATTCCAATCGCTGGGTCAATACCAGTAGTTGCACGAAGCTCTCAGTGATACGTTAATATGAAGGACGACAAAGAAAAAAGAAGAAACAGTTTCCTCATGCTTCTTCTTCATTTGTCATCTCCCAATTAAGCTGACAGTAGAACCATGTGAAGCCACAGCTGCATGGGAGGAACACCCGAGGTTTCAGCTCGGACCTTTGCAGCTGGGCATGCACACAATAATAGTATCTGTATTGGCCTCATTACATGCACAAGAAGCCGTCTCTGGATGCGTAGGATTAGGTTTTCCTTCGGGAAGCAGGATGGATGGTGCACACAGTGCCGAGGAGGGGGAAACCCAAACTGGAGGATCTGAGTACTAATCATCAACAGAAGCCAAAAATAAATGATCAGAAACTGTAGAGAATGATGAAACGATAGGACAAATGCTAACCTTCATAACTCCGTGATCAATCAGGTGGATGAAATGCCCTGCGGTCCAAGGAAGCCAAATCAAATATAGGTCACGAGTCTCCAATGTCATACGTCTCTGCAACTTTTATGCCACCCTGTGGAATACGGTATGTGTTAAGTAAGGTCCACTATCTCCTATTAATGCCCCCATCAGCACTCGAGAACACAACCAAGTGCGACGGTCGGCCTCGTGCTATATCTTTTTTATTAACACATCGTTCATCGCTTATATTTATTTATATATTTTTTATTAATATAATTTTTTCTCTTTTTTATAGGTCAATAATGTGGTGCGAAATATGAATCATTCTAGATTTTGCCATGGTGGCACGAGAGCTTTAGATAATGTTAGGCCTATTTAGATAAACAAATTTTTTTGCAAGTGCCTTAACATTTAGGTAATTTTAATTAAATTTATAGAAACACTTTGTGATCTCATGCATACAGTTGGAAGTGTGCAGAGAGGACAAGTGTTTTAACAGCAGCTGCACAAAATTATGAGATGAGGAAGGTGGTCGTCGTCCCGCGGCGGCGAAGCTGAAATGGATGAGAACAGAGGGATGGAATGCACAATATCCAATCCCTCTCGGTTTAGAAACTGAGATCTCAACAGGGGAGTTGTATGCACGACGTGTAAGAGAGAAGAATTGATATATTAAATTATTTTAAGTCAGTGTGATTCAAATTCATCAACTTGATATATTAATTATAATTGGATTTGTGATAAAAAATGATATATTAGATGGATCTATGAAATATTAACTTGAATTAAAATACGAAACAAATATCACTTTAGAATCTGGACAGAGGTGAAATATAAACATAAGGATCGATTATATTTTAAATCAAATTACATAGATCCTTCTCGACGTAGTTTTCGTGAGAAATGAAACAGTCAAAGATTGGAGAATAAATAGGGCATCGAAACAGTCAAAGATTGGAGAGGGAACAGTGGTCACCGTAGTTCAATGTTAAAAGACATTCACCACGAGAGAGATTCGAGTCGACGTGATGGATTGATGCAATGTTAGATTATGAGATTATATCAGGTAAGATATTATATATATATATATATATATATATATATATATATATATATATATATATATATATATATATATATATATATATATATATATATATATAATTATCGACTAACAGAATAAAAATTTAATTATGATATAATTTATTATAAAATAATCTTGATGGATGAGACTCTTTTAATTATTTATCATAATCTTTTTGTTTTTGTTTATAAATAGATAGAGCACGAGATAAAATAAGAGAGTTTATAAATATAAAAAAAAATTAAGTGTAAATGAGTTTATACATATTATATAAATTTATAAGTAAAAAAACTTTACTACTTTTTGTAGTAAAAAAAATTATTTGAATAATAACTTTATGATTTTGATTAGAAAAGATATAAATATTTGACATTTGTATACTTTAAATCAAACATTACAAAAATCATTTTCTAAAATTTAGTGGATTAATTCTAACGTTTCAATTTATGTTACCAATAATAAAAATTTATTTTAATACGAAAAATCAAGAAAACATAAAATAATTATTGATATAGGAAATTATTTCAAAACGAAGGAAGCCATGCCACAGTGGAGATGTCGGGGGTAGAGGCTCATGATTCAAGCAATAATATATCAATTTTCTTGCCACCTCGACCCCTCGAGCATCTGTCTTAGTGAGATACGCTGAGTCTCCCTTTTTTCTCTTCATGCCTTCCATCTTTTCATGGAGTTGTCGATCATCAAAGACTACTGATGAGTGATGGAACCGATATCTCGTATTTGATCTAGAAGGGTCATGATGTAATGATGATGTTATAAAATAAAGATAAAGGACCACTTCGAAAAAATGAAAGTAATCAATGTACTAAGTGTTGGGCAAATGACCCAGATTCAGCCCATAATGGGCTTTAGTGAAGCCCACAGCCCAGAACATCACTTATATTAACCTAAAACATAGATTAGGTGACTAGGGTTGAGATTAAGAGAGTAGCGGCGACTGAAAACGTGGGAGAGAAAAAAGCAGACTGCAGGTTGATAGTAGAGGCCAGAAAATAAGAGATCCAGAAAAGGGAAGAAGACAAGGGCAGAAAAAGACTATTCTCAATCATTCAAATCTCAAGTTAGATCAGTTTGCAGTGGATTCTTACTGTGATCTCTTGGAAAGGTTTTCGATATTGTGTTTAGGATTATAGTCATTGTATCCCTGAGATTCTCTTGTGGCTATTGCTTTGGGCTTGGGCAAGAAGCCTGAGATCTGTATATTCATTATTTTGATAGTGGATTTTCTCTGGCTTGTCCCGTGATTTTTACCCTTCGAGTTGAAGAGGTTTTCCACGTAAATCTTGGTGTTCATCTGATTGTGATTTCCGTTTCATTCCGCTGTGCGTGACGGTCTGCTAGTATTTGTTCGTATACAAAGTTGATTCTTGTTTTATTCCCATCAACTGGTATCAGAGCAGAGTTTTGGTGATATTTAATCTTTTGTATCTGAACATGGAGGCCGATAACATTTCTCGCATGATTAGTTTAAACGGAAACAATTGGATGATATGGAAACCAAGAATGAAAGATCTCTTGTATTGCAAAGATTTGTATGGACTTTTGCAAGGAGATAGTGCAAAGCCCACATCTATGACAGATGATGAGTGGAAGATGTTAGATCGAAAAATAGTTGGCTTTATTCGATAATAGCTAGATGATAGTGTCTTTCACCATGTTTCTACTGAATGTTCTGCATACTCTCTTTGGAAAAAGTTAGAAGGTCTTTATGAAAGAAAAACGGCTGGCAACAAAGCTTTTCTGATCAGAAAACTTGTGAACTTGAAATATAAAGAGGGTACTTCTATTCCTGAGCATTTGAATGAAATGCAGAGTATTACTAACCAGTTATCCTATATGAAAATGTCTCTTGATGATGAGTTGCAGGCATTGTTACTTCTCAGTTCTTTGCCGGAAAGTTGGGAGACACTAGTGGTTTCTCTCAGTAATTCGGCACCAGATGGAATTGTCACTATGAGTCAAGTAACAAGCAGTTTGTTGAATGAGGAGTTAAGGAGAAAGAATTCAGCAACTTCTCAGATTGATTCACAAGCACTTGTCTCAGAGAACAGAGGAAGGTCAAAGTCAAAGGATAGAAGTGGTTCACGTGTGGGTAGAAGCAAGTCAAGGTCAAGGAAAGATATTGTTTGCTACAATTGTGGTGAGAAAGGACATTATAAGAATCAGTGCAAGCAACTTAAGAAGAACAAGAAAAGGGGGAAAGAAGTGGAGCATACAGAGTCAAAAGAGAATATCACAGCTACAGTACAAGGTAGTGATTATTTGATTTTGTCTACTTCCGATGATATTTTTTCTTGTGTGTGCCAGGATCTCGAGTGGATAATTGACACAGGTGCTTCTTATCATGCTACACCACGGAGGGAGTTCTTTGCTACTTATAGGTATGGAAATTTTGGTGTTGTCAAGATGGGCAACTATGGCACAGCAAACATCATTGGCATGGGAGATATCCATATAAAGACCAACCTTGGTTGCAAGTTGGTACTTAAGGATGTGAGGCATGTGGTTGACTTAAGACTGAATTTAATTTCAGTTGGAAGGCTGGATGATGAAGACTTTGATGTCAGATTTCATAAAGGGCAGTGGAAGCTCAGTAAGGGTTCTCTTATTGTAGCTAATGGGAAGAAATGTCATACATTATATAGATTGCAACCTAAAGCTTGTGGTGGGCAGTTGAATGCTACAGAGAAAGACTCCAGCATGGAGTTGTGACATAGGCGACTAGGACACATGAGCGAGAAGGGGTTGCAAGAACTTTCCAAAAGAGAGGTATTGTCATCTCCCAGAGGTACACGTTTGAACCCTTGTATTGATTGTTTGGCTGGTAAACAACATAGAGTTTCCTTTGTTAGTCCTGCCTTATCTAGAAAAATGCATGTCTTGGACCGTGTCTATACAGATGTGTGTGGTCCTTTGAGGACAAAAACTCCTGGTGGATCTGTTAATGTTCCTAGTATCAGTGGTGCACTTTATTTTGTTACTTTTATAGATGACTTTTCCAAGAAAGTTTGGGCCTATGCTTTGAAGACTAAAGATCAGGTTATTAATATCTTAAAAGAGTTTCATGCCAGAGTTGAAAGGGAGACAAAAAGATAATTGAAATGTATAAGATCAGATAATGGTGGTGAGTATACAGGATTGTTTAATGATTATTGCAGGTCACATGGCATCCAGCATGAGTTGACAGTCCCTGGTACGCCTCAGCATAATGCAATTGCAGAGAGGATGAACCGCACCATCATGGAAAAGATCAGATGTATGCTTTCACAGGCCAAGCTACCCAAAAGGTTTTGGGATGAGGCTTTGAGGACTGCAGTTGATGTAATCAACTTATCACCATGTACAGCTCTAGATGGTGATGTTGCAGAGCATGTATGGTCAGGGAAAGATGTCTCCTATAGGCATTTAAGAGTGTTTGGTTGTCGTGCATTTGCACATGTTCCAAACAATGAAAGGTCCAAACTGGATGATAAGACAAAAGAGTGTATTTTTCTTGGTTACTCATATGATCAGTTTGGTTACAGGCTTTGGGATCCAGAAAAGCAGAAGGTGTTCAGAAGCAGAGATGTTGTTTTCTTTGAGGATCAAACCATTGAGGATTTGAAGGAGGCACCAGCTAAGACTTCTGTAGAGGGATTTGTAGACTGTGACCCAGTTATTCCTCCAGTATATCAGGGTGATGGGGGAGATGTGCAGGAAGATGGTGCAGAGCCAGATGTTGATCTACCTGCAGGACATGTTGAGCAAGAAAAAGAAAGAGAGCAAGTTCCCACAGAACCTCAATTAAGAAGATCTTCTAGACAACGTCAACCTTCCAGAAGATACTCTACAGATGAGTATGTGATGCTTACTGATGCAGGTGAACCAGAGAGTTACCAGGAAGCAGTTGAAAGTGAGCAGAAAAAGAAGTGGTTTATTGCTATGCAGGAAGAGATGAATTCTCTGCAGAAGAACCACACATATGATCTGGTGCAACTACTAGAGGGAAGTAAGGCCTTGAAGAACAAGTGGGTTTTCAGGTTGAAGACTCAAGAATATTATTCTCAACCAAAGTATAAAGCTAGATTGGTTGTGAAAGGCTTTGGTCAAAAGAAATGTATTGACTTTGAAGAAATTTTTTCTCCTGTTGTTAAAATATCTTCTATCCGTGTTGCTCTTGGTATTGCTGCTAACTTAGACTTGGAGATTGAACAGTTAGATGTGAAAACAGCTTTCCTTCATGGTGATTTGGAGGAGGAAATTTATATGGAGCAACCAGAAGGCTTCAAAGTCAAAGGTAAAGAAAATCTTGTCTGCAAGTTGAAGAAGAGCTTGTATGGGCTGAAGCAATTTCCAAGACAGTGGTATAAAAAGTTTGATTCATTTATGATTAAAAATAAATATAAAAGAACAACTTCAGATCATTGTGTGTACATTAAACGGTTTGGTGAGGATTTTATTATTCTCTTACTTTATGTTGATGATATGCTTATCCTCGGAAAAGATATGTCTATGATTGATAGGTTGAAGAAGGACCTAAGTGAGTCTTTTGCAATGAAGGACATGGGGCCAGCAAAGCAAATACTGGGCATGCAGATTTCTCGTGACAGAAGAAAGAGAAAGATTTGGTTGTCACAGGAGAAATACATTGAGAAGATATTGGATAGGTTCAGTATGAGTAATGCAAAGCCAGTTGGTTCTCCTCTTGCAGGTCACTTCAAGTTGTGCTCAGATCAGAGTCCGTCAAGTGATGAGGAGAAGGAGAAAATGCAAAAGGTTCCTTATGCTTCAGCAGTTGGAAGTTTAATGTACGCAATGATATGTACGAGGCCGGACATCGCATATGCAGTGGGTGTTACTAGTAGATTTCTTGCAAATCCAGGTAAAGAGCATTGGGCAGCAGTGAAGTGGATTTTTAGATATCTTAGAGGAAGTTATAAAGTTTGTTTAAGCTTTGGAGGTGGACCACCTGTATTGACAGGTTACACAGATGCAGATATGGCAAGAGATATTGACACAAGGAAGTCCACATCAGGTTTTGTACTTACTTTTGCAGGGGGAGCTGTGTCATGACAGTCCAGATTGCAAAGGTGTATTGCTCTCTCCACCACAGATGCAGAATATATTGCTGCTATAGAGGTTTGCAAAGAAATGTTATGGATGAAAGAATTCTTACAAGAATTGGGGCTGAAACAGGAAAACTATGTGGTGTATTGTGACAGCCAGAGTGTCATCTATTTATGCAAGAACCCAACATTTCATTCTAAATCAAAGCATGAAGAGAAGCAGTTACAGCTTCAAAAAATTCACACAGATGATAATGGAGCTGACATGTTGACAAAGGCTTTACCGAAAGAGAAACAAGAGATGTGCCGACAGTTGGTCGGCATGGTTTCACATTAAGGAGTCATGAGACAGCCTCCCTTATGGGCTGAAGGGGGAGGTTGTTGGGCAGATGACCCAGATTCAGCCCATAATGAGCTTTAGTGAAGCCCACAGCCCAGAACATCACTTATATTAACCTAAAACCTAGATTAGGTGGCTAGGGTTGAGATTAAGAGAGTAGCGGCGACTGAAAACGTGGGAGAGAAAAAAACAGACTGCAGGTTGACAGTAGAGGCCAGAAAATAAGAGATCCAGAAAAGGGAAGAAGACAAGGGCAGAAAAAGACTATTCTCAATCATTCAAATCTCAGGTTAGATCAGTTTGCAGTGGATTCTTACTGTGATCTCTTGGGAAGGTTTTGGATATTGTGTTTAGGATTATAGTCATTGTATCCCTGAGATTCTCTTGTGCCTATTGCTTTGGGCTTGGGCAAGAAGCCTGAGATCTGTATATTCATTATTTTGATAGTGGATTTTCTCTGGCTTGTCCCGTGATTTTTACCCTTCGAGTTGAAGGGGTTTTCCACGTAAATCTTGGTGTTCATCTGATTGTGATTTCCGTTTCATTCCGCTGTGCATGACGGTCTGCTAGTATTTGTTCGTATACAAAGTTGATTCTTGTTTTATTCCCATCACTAAGACCACATTAGAAAATATAAAAATGATTAATGTACGAAGATCATCTTGAAAAGCATGAAAGAAATCCATCATGACATAAGATATAAGACAAAATGTGCATAAGGCATGTGAGATAAAAAAATCTGACCTGTAAAAGCAGACACCCTCCATCACAATAGAGGTATAAGACAAACTATACTTGAGGCGTATAAGTCGAAAAAACCTAATAAAAAAAAAGACCTACCATGGTGGAATACATAAGACAAAAAGTGCAAGAGATGTATCAATCAAGAAAATCTGACCTATATAATAAGAAACCTATCATGGTGGGAGATACAAGATAAAATATGCTCGAGGTGTATACATTAGGAAAAACCTAACTCATAGAAGAAAAACCTAATATGATAAGTGGCGCAAGATAAATTATACTTAAATCATGTGAATCAAAGAAACTCAACTCACGTAAGAAGAAACTTACTACAACGGGAGACAAGATACAATATTCCCAAGGTGTGTGAGTAAAAAAAACCTGACCCGCATAATAATAACCTATTATGGTGGGATGTATAAGATAAACCATGTTTGATGCACGTGAATCAGAGAAACACGACTTACATAATAAGAATTGTATCATGGCGGGAGGCATAAGTTAAAATGTGCTAGAGTCATACAAGTTGACAAAAACTGACCCACATAGTATGAGAAAACATGACATGATGAGAGACACAAGGTGAGATGTGTATAAGGCAGATGAGTTCGAAAAACCTTACATGTATAAGAGTAACTCTACCATAGCGAGAGAAACAAGGGAAAAAATGTTCAAAGCAGGAAGGTAGAGCATCGACCCCTCCTTTACTCGAGGTGGGTAGGCTATTGTCTAATGTAGCTCATCGACGTAGAAGTCCATAAATTAAAAAAAGGAAAA
This sequence comes from Ensete ventricosum, assembly GCA_029747655.1. Classification (NCBI taxonomy): domain Eukaryota; kingdom Viridiplantae; phylum Streptophyta; class Magnoliopsida; order Zingiberales; family Musaceae; genus Ensete; species Ensete ventricosum. The sequence goes on along the minus strand of JAQQAF010000001.1, from coordinate 3,999,922 downwards.
AGAAAAAAAAAGATAGGGCACCTCGGGCACAAACGAGGCCTCCACATAAATAGAAACGAGATGCAAACTCAGCCATTGCCCGAGGCAGGAAGGTCGAGAAACTTGATCATCGCCTTACATCGAGGAACAAAAGTTGAGAAACTCGACCCCCTCGCCTTGTTCAAAGAAGGAGAGGTCGAGAAACTTGAACCTCGCCTTCGCCTAAGGTAGGGAAGTTGGGAAACCTGATCCTTGCCTTTGTCGAGGTAGGGAGATAAAGAAGCTTGACCCCCACTTCGCCAAGGCATAAAGGTCGAGAAGCCTAACTAACCCCCACCTTTGTCCAAGGCAGGGTGGTTGAGAACCCGACCCTTGCCTTACATGGAGGCATGGAGGTCAGGAAACCTGACCCTCACCTTCGCCAACGTAGGGAGATTGGGAAACTCAACCCTCGCCTTATGTCGAGGCATGGTGGTCAAAAGAGCCCGACCCCCACCTTCACAAAGATAGGGAGGTTGGGAAACTCGATCCCTACGTTCGCTTAAGGTAGGGAGGTTGGAAACCCGAGCCTCATAGTTTCTGAGGTAGGGAGATCAAAAAACCCAACCCTTATCGTATGTCGAGGCATAGAGGTTGGGAAGCTTGACCCTTGCCTTCATGCAAAGCGGGGAGGTTAGGAAACCTAACGGTTACCTTCATCGAGGCAAGGGGATTGGAAAACCTGACCCTCGCCTTCATCGAGGTATAGAGATCAAAAAACTCAACCTCCACTTCGTGTGAGGTAAGGAAACCGGGAAACCTGATCCCCACCTTTACAAAGGTAGGGAGATCAGGAAACCCAACCCTCACCTAAGGTTGAGGCATGGAGGTCAGGCTTCCACCTTCACTCAAGGCATGGAGGTTGGGACACTTAACCCTTATCTTCTGTAGGCCGAGAGATTAGGAAACCTGACCCTCGCCTCCGTCGAGGTAGGGAGACCGAGAAACCCGACCCCCACTTCACCAAGGCATGTAGGTCAAAAAAACTCAACCCTCACCTTTGCCTGAGGCATAAAGGTCTGGAAGCCCGACCCCTGCTTTTGCTCGAGGCATGGATGTTAGGAAACCTGACCAGGTCAGGAAGAGATGGGAGGATAGGAAACTAAACTCCGTCTGACCATGTTGCATTCCTCAATGATACGAGAGGTAAGGTTTCCCAACAAGTCAGTGATGAATCGATCACTACCAACAACGGCCGAACATTATGAACTAGATATGTTAGAGGAACTAAACGTGCCACCAAGTCGACAATGGATAAAAAAGGTATAAGCTTGACGTATCGTATAAACTAGACACCACACTTCAAACTCCTCTCATGAGAGCCTCGAAGCACGCCTTTGTTGGGGGGAGACATGATGAGAATAAAATAAGAATAAACTTTGTATACGAATAAATACTAGCAGACCGTCACACACAGCGGAATCAAACATAAATCACAATCAGATGAACACCAAGATTTACATGGAAAAGCCATTCAACTCGAAGGGTAAAAACCACGAGACAAGCCAGAGAAAATCCACTATCAAAATAATGAATATACAGATCTCAAGGCTTCTTACCCAAGCCCAAAGCAATAGTCACAAGAGAATCACAAGGATACAAGGACTATAATCCTAAGACAATATCCAAGACTTTCCCAATAGATCACAGTAAGAATCCACTGCAAACTGATCTAACATGAGATTTGAATGATTGAAAATAGTCTTTTATATCCTTGTCTTCTTTCCTTTCCTGGATCTCTTATTTTCTGGCTTCTACTATTAATATGCAGTCTTATTTCTCTCACCCACATTTTCAGCCGTCGCTGGTCTCTTAATCTCAACCCTAGCAACCTAATCTAGGTTTTAGGTTAATATAAGTAAGGTTATGGGCTGTGGGTTTCACTAAAGCCCATTATGGGCTGAATCTGGGCCATCTGCCCAACAACCTTCCCCTTCAGCTCATAAGGGAGGCTGTCTCATGACTCCTCAATGTGAAGCAATATCGACCAGCTGTCGGCACATCTCCTGTCTCTTTTTCGGTAAAGCCTTTGTCAACATGTTTGCCCCATTATCATCTGTGTGAATTTTCTGAAGCTGTAACTGCTTTTCTTCAAGCACATTTCTGATCCAGTGATATCTGACATCTATATGCTTTGACTTGGAATAAAATGTTGAGTTTTTGCACAAATGGATGGTACTCTGGTTGTCATAATACATCACATAATTTTCCTATTTCAACCTCAATTCTTGTAAGAATCCTTTCATCCATAATATTTTTTTACAAACCTCTGTAGCAGCAATATATTCTGCCTCTGTGGTGAAAAGAGCAATACACCTTTACAATCTGGACTGCCATAACACAGCGCCCCATGCAAAAGTAAGTATAAAACATGATGTGGACTTCCTTGTGTCAATATCTCTTGCCATATCTGCATATGTGTAACCTGTCAACACAAGTGGTTCACCTCCAAAGCTTAAACAAACTTTAGAACTTCCTCTGAGATATCTAAAAATCCACTTCACTGCTGCCTAATGCTCTTTACATAGATTTGCAAGAAATCTACTAGTAACACCCACTGCATATGCGATGTCCGGCCTCGTATATACCATTGCGTGCATTAATCTTTCAACTGCTGAAGCATTAGGAACCTTTTGCATTTTCTCCTTCTCCTCATTATTTGACGGACTCTGATCTGAGCACAACTTGAAGTGACCTGCAAGAGGAGAACCAACTGGCTTTGCATTACGCATGCTGAATCTATCCAATACCTTCTCAATGTATTTCTCCTATGACAATCAAATCTTCCTATTTCTTCTGTCACGAGAAATCTGCATGCCCAGTACTTGCTTTGCTGGCCCCATGTCCTTCATTGCAAAAGACTCACTTAATTCCTTCTTCAACCTGCTAATCATAGACATATCTTTCCCAAGGATAAGCATATTATCAACATAAATTAAGAGAATAATAAAATTTTCACCAAACCGTTTAATATACACACAATGATCTAAAGCTATTCTTTTATATTCATTTTCAATCATAAATGAATCAAACTTTTTATACCATTGTCTTGGAGCTTGCTTCAGCGCATACAAGCTCTTCTTCAACTTGCAGATAAGATTTTCTTTACTTTTGACTTTGAAGCCTTCTAGTTGCTCCATATAAATTTTCTCCTCCAAATCACAATGAAGGAAAGCTGTTTTCACAACTAACTGTTCAATCTCTAAGTCTAGGTTAGCAGTAATACTAAGAGCAACACGGATAGAAAATATTTTAATAACAGGAGAAAAAATTTCTTCAAAGTCAATACATTTCTTTTGACCAAAGCCTTTCACAACTAATCTAGCTTTATACTTTGGTTGAGAACAATATTCTTGAGTCTTAAACTTGAAAACCCACTTGTTCTTTAAGGCCTTACTTCCCTATTGTAGTTGCACTAAATCATATGTGTGGTTCTTCTGTAGAGAATCCATCTCTTCCTGCATAGCAATAAACCACTTATTTTTCTTCTCACTTTTAACTGCTTCCTGGTAACTCTCTGGTTCACTTGCATCAGTAAACATCATATACTCATCTGTAGAGTATCTTTTGGAAGGTTGACGTGGTCTAGAAGATCTTCTTAACTGAGGTTCTGTGGGAACTTGCTCTCTTTCTTCTTTCTGTTCAACATGTCTTACAGGTAGATCAACATCTGGCTCTGCACCATCTTCCTGCACATCTCACCCATCACCCTGATATACTGGAGGAATAACTGGATCACAACCTACAAATCCCTCTGTATAATTCTTAGCTGGTGTCTCCTTCAAATCCTCAATGGTTTGATCCTCAAAGAAGACACATCTCTGCTTCTGAACACCTTCTGCTTTTCTGAATCCCAAAGCCTGTAACCAAACTGATCATATGAGTAACCAAGAAAAATACACTCTTTTGTCTTACCATCCAGTTTGGACCTCTCATTGTTTGGAACATGTGCAAATGCACGACAACCAAACACTCTTAAATGCCTATAAGAGACATCTTTTTCTAACCATACATGCTCTGCAACATCACCATCTAGAGCTATACATGGTGATAAGTTGATTACATCAACTGCAGTCCTCAAAGCCTCATCTCAAAACCTTTTGGGTAGCTTGGCCTGTGAAAGCATATATCTAATCTTTTTCATGATGATGTGGTTCATCCTCTCTATAACTGCATTATGCTGAGGCGTACCAGGGTGTCAACTCATGTTGGATGTCATGTGATCTGCAATATCATTAAACAATCCTGTGTACTCACCACCATTATCTGATCTTATACATTTTAATTGTCTTTCTGTCTCGCTTTAAACTCTAGCATGAAACTCTTTGAAGACATTAATAACCTGATCTTTAGTCTTCAAAGCATAGGCCCAAACTTTTCTGAAAAATTCATCTATAAAAGTAACAAAATAAAGTGCATCATTGATACTAGGAACATTAATAGATCCACCATGAGTTTTTGTCCTCAAAGGACCACACACATCTGTATAGACACGGTCCAAGGCATGCATTTTTCTAGATAAGATAAGACTAACAAAGGAAACTCTATGTTGTTTACCAACCAAACAATCAATACAAGGGTTCAAACGTGTACCTCTAAGGTATGACAATACCTCTCTCTTCGAAAGTTATTGCAGCCCTTTCTCGCTCATGTGTCACAGTCGCATATGCCCCAACTTTATGATGAAGACTTTCTTTGTAGCATTCAACTGCTCACCACAAGCTTTAGCCTGCAATCTGTACAATGTATGATATTTCTTCTCATCAGCTACAATAAGAGAACCCTTACTAAGCTTCCATTGCTCTTTGTGAAATCTGAAATCAAAGTCTTCATTGTCTAGTCTTCCAACTGAAATTAAATTCAGTCTTAAGTTAATCACATGTCTCACATCCTTAAGTATCAACTTGCAACCAAGGTTGGTCTTTATATGGATATCTCTCATGCCAATGATGTTTGTTGTGTCATAGTTGCCCATCTTGACAACACCAAAATTTTCAGACCTATAAGTAACAAAGAACTCCCTCCGTTGTATAGCATGATAAGAAGCACTTGTGTCAATTATCCACTCGAGATCCTGGTACACATAATAAAAAATATCATCGGAAGTAGACAAAATCAAATAATTACTACCTTGTACTGTAGTTGTGATATTCTCTTTTGACTCTGTATGCTCCACTTCTTTCCCCTTTTTTTTGTTCTTCTTAGGTTGCTTGCACTGATTCTTGTAATGTCATTTCTCATCACAATTGTAGCAAATAATATCTTTCCTTGATCTTGACTTGCTTCTACCCACGCGTGAACCACTTCTATCCTTTGACTTTGACCTTCCTCTGTTCTCTGAGACAAATGCTTGTGAATCAATCTGAGAAGTTGCTGAATTCTTTCTCCTTAACTCCTCATTCAACAAACTGCTTGTTACTTGACTCATGGTGACAATACCATCTTGTGCCGAATTACTAAGGAAAACCACCAGTGTCTCCCAACTTTCTAGCAAAGAACTGAGAAGTAACAATGCCTGCAACTCAGCATCAAGAGACATTTTCATAGAGGATAACTGGTTAGTAATACTCTGCATTTCATTCAAATGCTTAGGAATAGAAGTACCCTTTTTATATTTCAAGTTCACAAGTTTTCTGATCAGAAAAGTTTTGTTGCCAGCCATTTTTTTTTTCATAAAGACCTTCTAACTTTTTTCAAAGAGAGTAAGCAAAACAATCAATAGAAATATGGTGAAATACACTATCATCAAGCCATTGACGAATAAAGCTAACTATTTTTTGATCTAACCTCTTCCACTCATCATTTGTCATAGATATGGGCTTTGCACTGTCCTTTTGCAAAGGTCCATACAAATCTTTGTAATACAAGAGATCTTCCATTCTTGATTTCTATATCATCCAATTATTTCTGTTTAAACTAATCATGCGAGAAACATTACCGGCCTTCATGTCCACCAAAACCCTGCTCTGATACCAGTTGATGAGAATAAAATAGGAATAAACTTTGTATACGAACAAATACTGGCAGACCGTCACACACAGCGGAATCAAACAGAAATCACAATAAGATGAACACCAATATTTACGTGGAAAACCCGTTCAACTCGAAGGGTAAAAACCATGGGACAATCTAGAGAAAATTCACTATCAAAATAATAAATATACAGATCTCAAGGCTTCTTGCCCAAGCCCAAAGCAATAGCCACAAGATAATCACAGGGATACAAGGACTATAATCCTAAGCACAATATCCAAAACTTACCAAAGAGATTACAGTAAGAATCCATTGCAAACTGATCTAACCTGAGATTTGAATGATCGAGAATAGTCTTTTTTGTCATTGTCTTCTTCACTTTCCTGGATCTCTTATTTTCTGGCCTCTATTGTCAATCTGTAGTCTTCTTTCTCTCACCGACGTTTTCAGCCGCCGCTGCTATCTTAATCTCAACCCTAGCAACTTAATCTAGGTTTTAGGTTAATATAAGTGAGGTTATAGGCTGTGGGCTTCACTAAAGCCCTTTATGGGCTGAATCTGGGCCATTTGCCCAACAAGACAAATGATAGAAAGAACAATGTCAGCGGATCCTCATCCAACACGTGATTATCACGTGGTGTCCGGGATGAAAGGTGAAGACGAAGACTATCTTTCACTCGTCTACACACATGGGTAAGGGTCTAAGGCAAGCAGTTATGGACTGTCTTTCCCTTATCGCCCCCGTGGACAAGAGCAAGAGATCAAGAGGCTGTCTTATCATAGAATATTTTATAAAATAATTTATCCCTCGTAGAGGCCAAGCTCATCTTAAACATAATAAAAAGAATGTTACCTTTTTTTTATCACTGTGTCCATACTCATATACATTGGGTTAGCGTCAAAAGGATTGGATCGAGAAATCTCTTTCGACTACGGTCTTCATGCATGTAACACATCGGGCGCTCAACCTTTCTATTTATGAGATATATCGTATAATCATATGCATATGGGTTTGGATCAGGTTAGACTCAACACGACGTCAACGAGTTAATTCCTTGACAAATATGTTAGAAGAGATATATATGAAGGTCACCCCTGAAGATGAGATGGTAATATAGAAAGAGTTAAATTATAAACATATTAAACTTATATGACCTGCGGATGAAAAGAAACTAAACGAGTAAAAGAGATGAAACACTATTATGGCCTATAAGTTTATTCGCAAGAGTTGCCTATATTGATGTTTGTAAACCTATAGATTTGTTGGTAATTTTTTATTCTAAAACTATTATGGCCGATTATAAAATGTAACCATTACCCAGGTTACTAAATATTCTAAGCCAACACCAATCACACCAACATCTCAACATGCGCAAATCATACAGCCCATAAGTCACAAGCACGCTCAAGACACTTGTTTTCCTCAGTACATACGAGCACCGGGATGATACTGATACTGCTGCTGCTGCAACTTGGCCAACGCAAGCTGCCCTTGCATCCCATCCTTCGCATACTGCTGCCACACTCGCTGCTCCTCCGTCAGCAGGCGCTGCTTCTTGTCCATGTCCGACATCTGAACATAAGACGGCGGCGGCACCATCAACGAGGCCGCGAAGGGGTCGCCCCCGTCGCCGCATGTCGCGCCATCCACCGCTGGCGCCGGCAAAGCCAGCATCGGCTTCGCTGGCGGCGGGTGGATCACCACGCTGCTCGCGCTCCCGCTGCTGGCGTATCCGTGCCCCGCGGTGGCCTGCGCCTGGGTGTACATTCCGTCGAGCAACATCATGTCGAAGCCACCGCCGAGCGACGCCTTCTGGCCCGATAGGTTGCTCGCTGTCTCCACCAACGCCATCTCCCAGTTCGACGAGTCGCCGTTGGGGAACGCCCCCCATTTAGGCGCTGCGTCGGATGACATGTGCCCGTCGAACAACGCCAGCGCCAGCTTATTCCCGTGTTCGTCCCCAGTCATCGCGTCGTCCTTCAGGTTCAACAAGTCCACCTCCTTCTCTTCTTCCTTCTCCTCCTCCTTGTCTTCTTTGACCTCCGCGACCGCTTGCTCCTGCTGCGTATCCTCCGCGGCGGCCTCCGGTGCTGGTAAAGCTTTGATGCCGTTCATCTCGTACTCGGGTTCGTCGTCCTCGGGCGGCGCGTCCTCGTGGTCGGAGTGGTCGTGGTCCGCCTCCAGGCTGCGCCGCTCCTTGGCGTGGGCGAGGGCGGCCTTGTCGCGGATGAACTCGTCCATGACGTCGAGCTTTTTGGGGGTGATGCGCTCGACCTCGGGGTACTCGGAGGAGCGGCAGACGCCGGCGGACTTGGACCAGCCGTAGAAGAGGTCGAGCTCGTCGAACTGCTTGGCGAGGCGGGAGAAAATTTCGTGGATGCTGACGCACTCGGGGACTTCGAGGTCCATGAAGCGGTCGATGAAGATGTTCATGATCTCGGTAAGGTCGTAGTAGATTTGGAAGCTCTCTTTCACCAGGGGGTAAAGAGCCACGGCCACGATGCGGTCGTGCTTCGCTCCACCTGTATGCATGTATTCATTCCTCTTTAACACACACACGATATGCATAAACGACTCGATTCAATTCTGCCTCGAACGACCGGGCTGTGTGATAACGATGCCATCACCTGTAGGTCGACAAGCGAGGAACCTCTCCAGCATGTGTTGCAGGTGCCGCGTCCGGGCAAAGATACGGTCGGTGGTCATCTCCCTCACCGGCGTGGTCTTCGATGATGTCGCCGCAGCGGTAGCCGCCTCCTCCTCCTCATCGTCGTAGATGTTGCTCCTGCTGCCGCGGCGCTTGCGGCGGCCGTGCATCCTGTAGTCCAGCCGCTCGTCCAAGTAGAGCGCGTAGGTCCTGACGAAGGAGGAGAAGTCCCAGGCGTCGGCGCCGGAGTTGTCCCTGAAGTCGGACATGTTGAGCATCCGCGTGCCGCGGCGCGTGGCGAAGAAGATCTCCTGCTCGTAGGCGGGGTCGCCCTCCGAGAGCAGGCGGTGGATGAGGACGAGGGTCTTGAGGGCCACCGTCCAGCTCTGGGTCTTGCCCAGCCGCCGCGACAGCGACGACACGCACGCGCCCACGTACACCCGGGAGTAGCACGTCAGGCTCAGGATCTCGCGGATGTGCTTTTCCTCCGCCGGGAACTCGTCGTGCCGCGTCGCCTTCACGATGGCCACGTCCAATTCCGACAACATGGTGCTGTTGCTCACTTTCGCCAACCCGATGCTCGTCTGGTCCTTCACCGCCCCTAGTGCCTTGCGGATGGTGCTCGGCGCCATTTTGTATATGTTCCCCCACTTGTTGTATCCTACAGACTACATAGGCCGAACAAATCAAATCCAATCAAATCGTATATAATTATAGACGAGCAGAGATGAGAGATGAGATTTGCGTACTTTGCTGTGGCTGGGAGACGACGCGTGGGAGAAGGGAGGAGACGAGATTGGCAGAGATGATGGAAGAGAGACTGGCTTGGCTTGGCTTCGCCGGGCTGATCTCGCCTCTCTTCTTCTGCCTCGGGCTCTTCATCGCGGTGGCCATTACTAAGGATTTGTACGAGAGCTGTCAGCCGTGGAAGCCGCACCAAAGTAGGAGCCGGGATCGGGATCGGAAACGGGGAGGACCGTTGCTTTGGTACGTCTTTAATTATCTTTTGGTATTTTGACTGGTCGTTGGGGTCTCCTCCTTGTCGGGCCACCAGTCAACTGCCTGCCATTTGAACGAATACCCAACGGAGGACGACGGCCCAACTGTCTGACTTGGGAGGAGGGAGGGCAAATTCACCTTGGAAGATGCAGGCGTCGGAACGCCGTGTGGGCAGCATCTAAATTGCTTCTACCTGCAGCATTAGTACCTGCAAAATAGATTGCTCGATGCGAAACTTTGAAGACGAAACGAAAATTAAGCACATCCATGCAACCATAAAACAGGTAATGGTGCATTCAGATACCGTCGGCAGGAAGATAGAGCATTGATTCAAAAATTATAGACTCGTCTTTTTCATCATTAAATAACAACACGGAGCAGTGACAGGCAACTTAAGTTCCAGGCCTCCTTACCAAGGCCTGAGTATTGCAAGTGCAGAGGCCCGATACACAAAACAAATGCAGCGTGCGACACTACGGTCTATCACCGTAAGAAGATCACAAAGTGACGATCTTCCGAAACCTTGCGTGGCTGTTAAGTATCTTTAAGGGAATATGCGACCATCACAAACAAATAAAATGCAAAGAACTGAAGCTGTTGATTTGACTTCCACTGGATTCCAAAGGTTCTTGGTCAGTTTCTGCAGAGGCAAGCAACCGGTTCCTTATCTGTCCAAGTGTTCAAATGGATCGAGAAACACCGAGAAATATTATAATGATCATCTCTTATGGGTAGAACTTGTAACACTCTAATTGTCCAAATTTCTTTCCTTTTCTCCGTGAGCTTTCTCAGCAAGTATAGGCACATGACTTTGACAAGATACTGATTTTCTATGGTTGAGACAGATCACCAAAATGGGCTACCGACGGACGCTGGATGGAGGAATTCTTGCAAAGGATTACAGTGTTCATGTTCAGAAACAGGTGCATTCAGATGAGATATGATTTCCCAACAATCTTCAATCTGAGATAAATAAAGGTAAATGACACTAATCAGAACCACTAGCAGAACTGATAAGAAAACAATTTCACTGACAGCAGCAACAAAAAGTATAAACTAAATACACACCTGCTTATTCAATGAAGGTTGTTCCCCCGTGATACAAGGTCCTGCTTGAAGAGGATCAGCAATAGCTTCGTTATTTAAGTATGAGATTGGATCAGGTATGTGAGTCTGATCCTGAAAATTGGGAAAATGGGCTGATGGATTCCAAGCAAATGGATCATTTGGCATGATAGGTTCAGGGAGGTTACTATTCCCAATAAAGCAAAAATCATTCAGCTCCACATACTGTTCACTATCAAGTTCTGAAAGCATAGGATACAAGGCAGTTTGCCTGGAAATGTTTTCAGGGTGATTGGCACTGCCAGAAATGATTTCCTGAGAAGAGAGGTTTATTTCTAATTCATTATACATTCCTTCAGCGTCCAGTGCAGAGGTTTCATTAACATTCATGTCGAGAATGGCTGAATCAGGCATCTGCAAGGAAGCCGATAAAAGAAGATCACAAACAATGTATTTAATCATGCATTTGCATCAAAAGTTTCAGGAAAAAAAAAAAATCAACCATGAATACCATGGCATTAGTATTCTCTACGAGCAGAGAGCTATTAAAAAACTCTGCAAGCTCCTCCTGAAATATTCCATCAGCAACAAGAAGATCAGGATCAGAAGACACCTCAATGTGACTAGAAGCCGCAGGTTGCTGATTAACAGGTTCCAATTGTATTGTCTGATTATCTAATGGTACCAGACTTGAGCAAGACACACAAGGAAGAGGAAAAGGATTCTCAGCAGATGCATCATCCTCCCAATCCTCTTCGTTAAAGGGTGCACCATATTGCTCCCCAATTTTCGGACCTGCACCACTTTTTTGGAAGATCTTGCAGAGTACATATGTGTCCTGTGATGTAAAATGAGAAAGATGAGTTTAATACTTGATAAAAAAATGTAAAATAAGTATAAATAAATTATTAATAGAATGTTATTCTGCATTAGAATTTTGTTTGCAGAGATTATGATAGAGAGATAGGGCTGTTTAAAAGGGATGGATAGACTGGCGGAGGAGACAAATGAAAAGGGAGGAGAAAAACTGACATGGGGATTACTGTACATGGAGAAGTGGCTAAACAGCCTAAAAAAATCACAGCTATCAGAAACCTTATTCTCAAAAGTTAATCCACTACCACGATGAGCATATGCCCAATTATTTACTACAGTACTCCGAGTCCCTTTCCTATTAGAGTTCTTCCAAAAGTGAAAAAAAAATGTCTATCAAGTATAAATTTCTATCAAGTATAAACAGAAATTGTCCAAACCAAAATAAGAAAGGAAATCAACACAAAATGACATAGCAAGTTATTTACAACAAAACCGGAGACCACTAAACCAAAAATAACATAAATTGTATGAAAACAACCTAGAGACAGGAAACCCATAAAAATGACCAAAATAAACCTAAAATTTAGATTAATTAGTCTAAAACTCAGATCAATTCCAACACAGAGAACAGCTGACTAATTGACTGCATCAGTACATCCATGTTCTGCTTGCACTGGTTAAGTTTAGAATGCAGGTACTGCTCCCATTTAGCATTTACTTTTACCCAGTAACTCTTGTTGCTTCCAGAAAACTAAAATGCTCATAAGATAGATCACAAGATTATTTAAACAAAGTACATAAACATGAATATATGTTATGGACATTTAACAATTAATAGAGGCTAGAGTCGGCACCACACTAAGAGTTGCTCAATTTTGACTTGGATGACCGATGTTCAAGTACTTCTATACTTACATTGAGTAAGAGTATGTAAATTAATAATTTGTAGTCCTTGTATTGATGTGTGTCGAAATACCCAGCTCCTTTTTATGTGTGACAATTGATACAAAATATTGAGAGAGCAAGAAAGTGTAAGTTTGAACAAAAGCAAATCAAATGTTAGTTGGTAACAATAGAAAAGCTAGATGCATATTATATTATCTGCGGAGAACACAAAAATGATTAAAAAATCATAACTAAATTCATTTCATAGGTATAAGAAATAAGCCTAACCTGCACCAATCGAGCATCAGCCATTTCTCTGTTCTCTAGTCTGTACTCATACATCACCCAATCAGTCCTATTGCCTTTTGGAGGCTTCCCTTCATGGAAAATTAGAGTCTTCTTCATCCCAACTGTACTAGTGTTATGAATAATAGGCCTATCCTTTCCAGTAGCCTTCCAGTAACCAATATCAGTTGCCCTATTTGACCTAGAGCCATTAGGATATTTTTTATCTCTGGGGCAGAAGAAGTACCACTCAAGATCTTTACTACGCAATTGCGATTTTTCTGCACGGATAAATTTAACCAGATAAGAAAAAAATGCTGACTTAAGAGAGAAAAAGAGAAAAAAAAAGGTATTGCATCAGGAAAACAGAAGTAAAATGGCTGCCTAGGTGATCATTGACGATTATAAATAAATAATAACATGATGAAATTTTAGGCATCTTCAAGTACAAAAATTATTTGAACTGAAATGGTATCTGTGTCTATCAAAACAGATCAAGTATGAAAATAATAGTAGAGAAGGCAGAATACCTCGAAGATCCCAAGGGGCAAATTTGTACAATTCGACTTCAGCAATAGCTTCAAACCTGAAAGGCTTTCCCATTACTTTTCTCCTCAAGTAGAACGAAACAAGTTCAACATCAGTTGGGTGAAAACGAAAGCCCGGTGGAAGCGAGGTCTTAGCCATCAAGATGAAGAGTTTCCTGTCTATACTAAAATGAAATTTGAAATGTGATTTAGTCCAGCAGCAAAAGAGGATATCCACACTTATCAATACTATCCTGGATTTGATAGCAGTGATAATCTCCGTAAATTTGGAACGAGAAAGCTTCAACCTAAAATTACGTAAATCCTTTGTGTATAGATAAAAGTCCAGTTCCTAGCCAAAACCTCCAAATATTTATCAAGTCCAGTGCCGAAATGATACTCGATAAGAACACCACAACCGACAACGGCATATGAACCAAAAGTCACGCCAAAGAAACCAGGAAGAGTTCTTTCTGATGTCAACAGACATTTGTTGTGCAAGCACAATCCTGTAAGCAGAAACTTAATGTTACGAAACCAGACATTTTACTACGTTAGCAGTAAGTAATATGGCAAAGGCCAAACTCAAAACATTTGATATGATTGTAGACAGGACATTAATATCAGGTGAAACAACACAGAACCAGAAAACAGTATCTTATAATACAAGAAACGAGGAAAAAATCATGCTCAAAGAAACGAGATGCTTGCAACAGGAGATTGAAAACAAGAAAAGAAATTGAAGTTCTTCGTTGGACAGCCACATCACTAGATCGCAAGAATCTAGTTCGTAGTCATAGAAATCTAGTCAAATACCATATTTAGAAAGCATAAAAAAGAAATAAAAGCGACCACGCATATAGTAGTTCTAACATCCGGGAGTGAAGTCAAGCAACAGGTAATAACCATTTATATCCAAGGAGACCTACAAGCGACGTTCCATAGACAACTCGATACAAGTGGGAAAGATACTACACCCATTAGAAATTCTACGCGCGAGATTATAGATCTGAGCAATTGATGGCTGAAACAGGTATTATAACAAGACCACAGTTAGGAATTCTAAATCGTCGAGTCGTTGACTTCGATCGATCGGATTGGTGTATCATCGACTTCGATCATAGATCCACATACACGCACAGCAAGAAATTCCTCAACACCATCTACCTCGATCATAGATCGACATACACGCAAAAATTTTTGCAGGAAAAAACAAATCCAATCAACGAAAAGACAACGATCGCATTAGCTGGACAAAGAAAAAAAAACCCTAGATATCCACTAAGGAAGTGCGAGAAACAGCACAAATCAAATACGGAACGAAGATCGATCGAAGGATAAAAGGTCAATACTGGATTAGAGATTCACCGGGACAAACTTACGCCCGAGGGATCAGATGGAAGCGAAGAGCAAAAGCGCCGCTGTCGAACAAAGGGGTCTAATGGAGGCACGAGGAAAGGGGCGAGGAAGTGGAGGGTTAAGGAGTACCCGGCGCCGACTCGTGTAACTTACTTACTTGGTCGAAGCTTCCTACAGACTCTTTTGTCTTGCTTTTGGCCGATTAGAATAGGGAATCCGCCAAGACTTGCGTCCTCCCGATGGCGAACCGAGTGGTTCAGGTCTGACCAAACCGAATTCAAATCGATTTGAACGTGAACCAGAGGTGATTACCCGCTAACTTAACGCCGCCTCCACTTGTACCGTAGGTGAGTACGATGTAACCCGTACATATCAGGTGACTTCAGGTTCTCTTTGCTTACATGAAAAAAGAGTCATGAAATTAATGTCAGTTTTCATAGCTCAGTTGGTTAGAGCACCCGTTTAGTAAGCGGGAGGTCTTGAGTTCAAATCTCAATGAAAGCAGTTTCTTTAAAAAAAATTTAATAATTATTCAGAGATAATAGAGCATAAATGTTAAAATACTTAACATTTTGTTATTATAAGAAAATGATTTTTAAATATTAGTTATCAATTATATTTTTCAAATAAATGAACGAACGAGATTAAATATATGATCAGATAGACGATCGTGATATATGTACCTTGTGCAGAATTTGGCGTTGAACATAGTGAACACCCCATCGCACAACAAAGGGAGGGGGGAGGGGCCTCCTTCCTCCTCGTCGCGATGACTCCGCCACGCCACCAGTATCGATGCCTACCGAAGGGGGGCCACGAATTAGAAAAGAGATGTGCGTTCCCCTCTCTCCGCAACCATCATCTCCTCCGCCTTTTGACCTCTCCTCCTCTCCTTTGGTGCATGACCACAACGAACTTTTCATGTCGTGGCTTCTCCTCCTTCTCCCCTTGTGACGATCGTTAGGGGTGTTACCTCTCTCTCTCTCTCTCTCTCTTTCTCTTTTTCTATCTCACGTTTCTCAATATAATCTCATCGTTGTGCATCCTTGTATTTCCACCACTACATGCAGCGTCCCAATCTCCAGATCTATGACTACCGTATCTCCATCCTTAGCCCGTTTCTGAAATAAAGGGAGCACCATGAGTGGATGTTCTCCCCACCAAGAAGCAACCGCAGAGCCTCCGGGTCCTACACGAGGGACTCGACAGAAAGAAGCCGAAGCCAGGCTCCATGACAACTTCTCGTGTCAACAGGAGGGGGGTGTGCAGGGGCCAAGGGTGGCACTCAGCAGGACCCGTTCCTCTGCTTCGCACAGGTTACAGGCTAACGATACTTCCTCCACCGCCCCACGGGTAGCGATGAGGAGGACGTTCTCCATGAGGAAGTCCTCCTCGGTTAGAGAGCGCTACTGGAGGATCCATGACACCGCTGACGGAGACGGTGGTGATGACGACTTCAACGATGAGGACCAGCAGCAACGGAAAAACTGTTCCAAGAAGGATAAGAAAGGAAAGTTCCTAAGAGCATGGAAGAAGCTCTTTAAATTCTAGTGGTGTCCTCCTCCTTACACTTTTATTGTACTCTCGTTTCAATGTACTTGTTGTATCATGTAGGTTCACTAGTCCTGAGCATCTTATGCTTCTGGTCCATTGTTGCCATCAACATAAGATTCATAATATCTGATCCTCTAATTGAAAGGAGGAAGCCTTAAGGGCCATTGTATGTGTCAACTTCTAGTTATAACATTTTTAACATACCTAAAGCGATCACCATATAGAGTGTGGCATGGATTGATTCATTTACTCGGCCGTTATATCGATTAAATAGGATCCTAAAGGAGACATAGTCCTTGTCATCTAAAGAAGGCACTTCAATGTGATTTAAACCATATAAGTCGCAGTTTAAACAAACTATATAGATTAGCTTTAATCTATATCAATTACGATATAAACGGCTTTGATCTGTATAAATTTCGCTAGAGGAATGAATAGATTCTGAAACGTTACCTTTGAGAGATATCAAAGTCCGCTATCAGAGCCACCGCACGATTCTTGTGCTGAGACCGCTCGATTGCCTGCAAGATTCAAACTTTTAAAATCAAACGACGGGGAGAAATTAATCGGAATAAAAAGGGTTGAGGGTTAGAAGGCTAAAGCTTGGTGCGTGAAGGGCATATTGATGCAACGAAGAGGAGAGAAAGGCTCGAAGGAAGCGAAGAGAGCAGCACATCGCAAAAGCCTCCCCCCCCCCCTGCCGTTGACGGTGATCAGAGAGGCGGTGGAAAAATAACAAAAAGAAGCACGATAATAGCCATCGAAATCCAAGGCAATTAGAATAAAAAATGAACACTATCAATTATGTCCAAAAGCTAAAAATTGCTGCCAACATAACACTTCTTGTGCAACAAATGCACTAACTAACTCGGATGTCTCAATAGAATATTTCTCAAATTTAAATGAACTAACAACTAGTAACCCAAGACAAAGTTGTCATGCAGTCTCAGAAATATGTAGAACTTATTCATAGACAAAATAATTCTCTACTCTGCCACATGCATAAAAAATTGCCAAGTCATTTGATATGGGCATAAAGCAGAGGTACGTACCCCATATATCCTTGAGAGATTAATGACTGTTGGAATTTATGATAAAAGGCTACCGATGTTCTAATAAAGAATGTTTACACCAAAAATTCAGTTTATTCCATCAATTTTGCTGTCTAATTTGATAATAAAAACCGATCAGTTACTTGATTTGCCTTTCATTATTGAATATGAAATGATAAAAGACATCAAAGTTGGTACTGCTGTGCTTCCTCTTTTATTTTAGCTTACAACAAGGAAATTGGCTCAATCAATGATACTTTAAATATAATTGACAAAGAAAGCTAAGCCTAATATAAAGAAACCATCTTAATATATTGCTATACCTTACAAGTTAGACTGTCATCTAGAAGCTCAACCTATAAACTTTTTACTTGTTAACCTTGTATTTCTGAAAAATTCTCAGAAATGATAAAATATATGTAAATGAAAATTGTTCTATGAGACATTAATGACTTCAGTAACAAATAGAATTAAGCACCAGAAAGAAATAATAAGACATTAGTGACTTCAGTAACAAATAGAATTAACCATAAGTATGTATGGTTATGTCTTCAGTAACAAATACTAGATTATTTCATTGTTACAAAATAATAAGACATTAATGACTTCATAGTATTTAAAAAATACATAATTTTAACTATAACAAACCAGTGCTTGAAAATGCATGAACATATGGTTATAACTTATGACTACTATTAATAATTCATATTGCATGACAAAAAAAAATACAATATTCAGACTTGAAACCTGATAAATTATAATAAAGGCTGAATTTTGAGTTCTGCATTTAGAGTGCATACAAAATAAAAAAAAACAAATTAGACTTCATTGATTTGTGAAGTTCACCTTATGCATTGGAGACAGCATTTAAATTCCCCTATATCCAGAATCCTGAAGAAATCTTCTAAGAAAAAAAACCAAATATGATCATGCTAATGCATGCTGACACAAAGTCCAGGGCATTTCATATGATGAGCTTATCTTTTTTAACATAAATTTTGGAACCATAGCCACCAACTTAACAATCAAGTTTACTAATATTAATAGTAAAGGAATCCATCAATAGATAAAACCTAACTAAAACATCAATCACGTCACACATATATATGTGCATCCTTCATGCATCAATAGATCTAACCATACAGATGTTACCTGGTCTCGTTATCAAAGCCATAGCATGCTGCAAAATAGAAGGAAACCGAGAGCAACCATGCATGACAGTGGGATACAATTAAGTGTAAGCCAGTCCTCTTTTGCCATTGCATCTCTGGAAAAGTTAATTCCCATACATGGTTCTGGGAAAACTTCCTCAGCAGGTAGTTTAACTTCCCAAGTCCCATTAGGATGCCCACAAAGACACAAGATGCATTTCTTGCAAAACAACCTTATTCTCAGGAATGACAATATTTATAGAAGGCATAAGCCTTCATTTAATTTTTGATAGTGGCAAAAAAACAAAAAAGAGTTAAAAGCTAATATTTATAAACATGGTAAGATAAAACTCAAAGACCTCTGAGAAAACTCTACTGCATGGAGTAGATGAAATGCAATGTTCCAACATAATAGTTGCTGATTCTACAAAAAAAAAAAAAAATCCCATGAAAATAAGCTGCGAATTTTGTTAAATGACATACAGGGGTCTAAGTTCATTTTCACACTAACACTGTAAAAATTCGGTATACATGTATTTTCTTCAGTTCCTAAATAGAAGAAAAAGCAAATTTTTTTTTCCTTTGCCTCAAAAATGAAGCTTGATGTTCATAATGAGAGGAGGCATATTATTCACCAAGGAAGAGAACCCTGAATCCAGTTCTTGAGATAATAAATTTGTTGGGGACAAGCTTGAAATACAAAATCAGAAATGGTTAAGCACATCTATACACAAACCCCCTGTCATACAAAATCATTCTATTTACAAACACTTGTAATCAGAAAAGGTTTTGACATCTTTATCATAGTAGAAAATTTTGGGTTCAGAGTTCAAATTCGACAAATCCAAAATCTGTGCACCAGACAACATATGTAATTGATATTGAGTGGAATACCGATTGGAAAATTATTTGGCCCTTTGCATTCAACATGCAAGATTGCATATTAAGTTTACATGGCTTATTCACAGAAATTTTGACGAGCATTCAACTATAAAATCATGTCATACTTTGCTCATAATGAAAACATGACAGATTTAACTTATTGTAGCTGATCGTCATATATCATGTGTATATCCAAAAAGGATCGAATCCAGAATCCTATTATCCACGGACAACACGTTGAGATTTAAACCCGACCTGAAATCTTAATGTATCGTGTTCGGTGGAACATGATAGAAACGAAGAGTTATGCACAAAAAGGCGCAACCCTAATGAAAGAGAAGCAGACAAAGAAATGGAGGGCTCTACTCACCAGGATCGCAATGCTGGTCGAACCTCTGGAAATCTGCAACACCACCAGCAAGAACAAAACAAAAGGGGATCAGGAACCAGGAAAACAAACTCAAGACCAGCAGAAGCTTCCAAGAAATCAGATCGAATAGAAGAGAGAGGAGAAGATGGACCAGTTTTCAGCGCCTTGATCAAGCAGGCTCTTCTGCCACTGAAGTCAGTCTCGGAAGACCTGCTAATAATAGATTGTTGAAGTTGATAGGCAGAAAGGAATGAATTAGCACAAATATTTTATATTTTTCTTAATATTTTTATAATTTCATAAACTTTATATTTCTTATAACCGAACATACGATGTTTATATAGTCCTTAATATACATTATATTTATGAAGTAAGAATTATTTTAATAAACTATTTCAATAATTAATACTCAATTTGAGTTGTCTTTACATAAGTATTTTTTTCTTGAAGAAATGAACATTTCTTTTGACGAAATTAATCTTTTCATGATAATTATATAAGTTTAATTCCAATATTCTTCCCCTCCTTAAACTTGTTTCATCTAACATGCCAAGTTTACTTCGAAGATGTTGAAATATTTTAATTTTGAGAGGTTTTGTAAAAATGTCACCACTTGTTCACTTGTCTTGATATGATGTAACTCTACTTCTTTGTTTTTGACATGATCTCTTATAAAATAAAATCTTGTGTCGATATGATTTTCATGGTAAACTGGATTCTTGGCTAAGGCAATAACTGATTTATTATCAATATAAATTTTGGTTGACTTCTCCTGTGGCATATAAAGTTCCTGAAGTAATCTTCTTAGTCATATTACATGACAAACACAAGAAGATGTTGCTATATATTCTGCTTCACAACTTGATAGAGCAACTATATGTTATTTTTTTTAAGACCAAGTAAATGTATCTCTACCAAAATAAAATACAAATCCAGTTGTACTCTTTCGATCATCGTAGCTTCCACCCCAATCACTGTCACTATATTCAATAAGATCCAATCCTTTTCATGATGAATAGAAGATTTCATACTCAATTGATCCTTTAATATATCGTAAAATTCTTTTAGCGACATTTAAATGAAAAGTCTTAGGAGATTCCATGTATCTACTTATTAAGCCAACTCCAAATAATATATCAGGTCGAGTGCATATCAAATACCTTAAGCATCTAACTAGACTTTTGTAATAAGTTGGATTAATATATTTATCTTCGCCTTCTTTGGTTAACTTGGTGCCATACTCAATAGGTGTATTTGTATGATAACAATCTTCCATAGGAAACTTCTTTAGAACCTCTTTTGCATAATTTCCTTGTGAAATAAAAATTCCTTCATTGTTTTGTATAATTTCAATACCAAAGAAATAAGACATTAAGCTCAAGTCGATCATCTCAAACTCCTTCTTCATAGAGTGTTTAAAATCTTTAATCATTGAGTTACTACTATCTATAAATATTAAATCATCTACATATAGGTATACAAACATGATATCTCCATCAATGTTAGATTTTGTATAGAGAGCATGTTCATGTGGACATTTAGAAAAACCATTTTGAATAAAATATGCATCTATACGATAATTCCATGCTCGTGGGGCTTGTTTAAGCCCATAAAGAACTCTCTTTAACTTGTATACTTTATCTTCTTATTCATAAATAATAAAACCAGGGGGTTGTTGAACATATACCTCTTCTTCAAGAACTCCATTAAGGAATGCTGATTTGACATCCATTTGTAAAAATTTTCATTTCATTTGAGCTGCTAGGGAGATAAGTAATTTTATTATCTACAATCGAGCAACTGGTGCAAACACTTCTTCATAATCGATCTCATATTGTTGTTTATATCCCTTTGCGACCAATCGTGCTTTATATTTCTCCACCTCTCCTTATGCATTTCTTTTTGTTTTGAAGATTCACTTAACACCAATCACTTGGTGGTCTTCTGGAAGTGTAGTAAGCTCCCATGTATCATTTTTGTTGATTGCATTAATCTCCTCCTTCATAGCTTGTCTCCATTTTTCTTCTTTATAAGCTTCTTCAAACATTAATGGATCATATCCTCCTGATAGAAAAAGTTCAACATTGTTAGTATCAATTCTTTGAGTTATATCATATAGCTCCTAGATCGATCTTGTCATTCTTATAATTGGACTTCTTGAATCTTGTGACTTAGCTGATCTCGGTGATAATTCTGGTAAAGCCTCTTCTGTACTTGCTTGTATTATATCATCCTCTTATGATGATATAGCTTTCTTACGATGTTCATTATTTTTTCAGTCTCAAATCTGTTGTTCATTAAACTCAACATCTCTTGACATCACAACTTTATTTGTGATAGGATTGTAGAGTTTGTATCCACTGAAATTCTCAGCATAACCTAATAAAATACATTTCTGATTTTTATCTTCAAGTTTTGTTCTCTTTTCTTATGGTATCTTGGCAAATGTAACACTTCCAAAAAATTTTAAATGATCAACTCTTGGTTTCTGCAAGCTCCATACTTCTTATGGTGTATAATTACCAACTCGCCTTGTTGGAAACCTGTTAAGCAAATAAACTGCATAAGCAACATCATCCCCCCAAAATTCTTTAGGAATCTTTCTTTCCTTTAACATGCATCGGACCATATTAAGTATAGTCCTATTTTTTCTTTCTGAAACACTATTTTGTTAAGGTGTGTATGACATAGTAAATTAATATAAAATTATATTATTTCTATAAAAACTTCCAAATTCATTTGATGTATATTCACCACATCTATCTATTCGTAAACATTTAATCTTGAAACCATTTTATCTTTCAACTAAGTCTTTAAATTCTTTGAATTTGTTTAAAACTTCTTTTATTTCCTTTAAAATATAGACCCAAGTTTTGCCACTATGATCATCAGTGAAGGTAAGAAAATACCTTCGTCCTCCAAGTGATATTGGGCTAATAGGGCCACAAACATCCGAGTGTACCAGATCAAGTCGATGCCATGCTCTTTTTGTTTTGCTGATTTTAAAAGGCTTTTTTTCTTGCTTACTCATAACACATACTTCACATAATTTTGATGGATGGTCAATTCTTGGCATTCATGTCACCATATTAAACTTCTCTAGAAGTTTTAAAGCCTCAAAATTTAAGTGTGCATATCTAAGATGTCATAATGTAAAAATGTCCTCAATATCAATCTTAAAACAATTTGATCGATCAAAAATATATAAATGTAGATGAAACATTATATTCTTTGCCATTTTCATATGTGAGATTAATGTCTTAGTCTTATCATAAATTGAAAGATTCATATCTTTCATCTAAGTATTATAACCTTTTTCAAGTAATTGTCCCAAGCTAAGAATATTATTTTTCATATCAGGCACATAATAAACATCTGAAATGCATAACTCTTTGCCATTATGGAGTCCAAGAATAATTTTACCTTTGCCTCTTACAGGTCTTTGAGACAGATCACCAAATGTAATATTTCCAGAATTACATTTCGTGATGTTACTTCAAATAATCATAAGTCATTAGCAAAACTTGGTTTTTATTTTTCTCTTCTTTTTCAACAAAATTTGTCTTATCACCTTGATTGTTAGGATTATAATAACATTCAAAGGAGTAATGCTCATACCTTTTGAAAATATAGCATTGTATTTTAGACCTTTTAGAATTTTTGCCACATTCACGGCCTTAACCACGTCCTCGACCTCTTTGGCTAGAATTTTCTCTACTTCCTTCATTGTTTGGAGATTCTTGATAGGTCTGATTTCTGCCACCTCTTCCTCTTTGTCCACAACCTCTTCCTTTTTGAAAATTTGATTCACCTTTATTTTCAAGAGTAAGCTTGGTCTGTAGTGCTTGTTCCACGGTTTTTTCTTCTGCTCTTTTTGTAATCCTTTATTCATGAACTTGAAGGGAACCCATAAGTTGTTCTAAAGACATTTCTTCCAAATCTTTAGATTCTTCAATCGCAACAGCAATAAAATCAAATTTTGAATCTAATGATCTTAGTATCTTTTATATTACTCTTTGATCACTTATTTGTTCACAATTTCTTCTCATTTGATTAACAATAGAAATAACTTTTGTGAAATAATCAGAAATAGTTTCAGAAGTACCTTATTGTAATTTTTTAAAATCGGCTCGTAAAACTTGTAGACGGAGTTTTTTTACCTTATTAGCACCACCAAATGCTTTTCGAAGCATTTCCCAAGCCTCTTTTGAAGTATTTGCTGGAGCGATAATCTCGAACATCGTATCATCAAGCCATTTGTAGATTGTAAACAAGACATTTTTCTCTTTCTTTCTTCTATCTTTGAGTTCCTCTTTTGATTTTGCATTCATCGCTCCTTCTATCTTATACAAACTCTCATACATCTTGGGAGCATAGAAGAACCTTCATTTGCATGCACCATATGTCATAATTTTTTTTTGTTAATCTAGAGATTTGGAGTTGGAATGTGCTTTAGAATGAAGACATAGGTTGAAGTTGATAGGAAGAAAGGATAGAGTTAGTACACTAAGAAAGAGTAGAAAAATGTTAAATCTTTTATATTTCTCTCAATATTTTTATAATTTCATAAACTCTATATTTTTTAGGACTTATAATTATAAGAATAAATATTTATTTCAATAAACTCTTTCATTAATTAATATTTAATTTAACTTATAATTTTATAAATATATTTTTTTGAAGAAATAAACCGAGTAAAATTAATCTATTCATAATAATTAAGCAAGTTTAATTCCAACATGGATGCGCCACCCACCCACATCCAACGCGCGTACAGCATCAAACTTACCCGGTCGATGGATGCAGATTAGGGTTTTCAGTGGGTTCGACGGGGAGCGGAGGAATAAAATAGGCGGGCGGAGGACGATCGATGAGAGGGAGAAAGCGAAAGCGAACGAAAGAGGTGTTTCTTTGAGATGGTTATGCTTACCCGGTCGCACCCGTGACCTCCACATTTGATGAAATGACGGCTGTGTCCTGCTCCTCATGTGCGTGGGACCCACCACCTGAGGTGTGAGGGTCCACATAAACAAACTCTTCGAGAGGTACTGTTTTGGGGATGCGGTCGGCCGATCTCGTAGTGTGGGATCCACAGCGTTGCTGCGTGTTTTGCGTTGCTTCTTATTTTCCTATTTCTCTTTTCTTTTTTGGTTGGTGGGATCCAATACTAAATCCGCATCTGCAACGCATATTTGAAGTGCATTTATCACTTGATTTAAATGCATTATGTTCATCGAGGAGAGGATTTCTTTGACATATCGTAAGCTGTTTACGGACAGAAAAGATTGCGGAGTTTATTCCTGTAGACTTCGTCCGTAGCTAATCTTTCTTCACTCTTTTATCAGTAGTGTCAAAATACATGCTACTGCTGATAACTTAAACGTCTCCTCGATGGACCTGCTTCGGTGTTAGGCTATGTCGAGGGCTTCCCCAGAAGAGCAGAGAGGTACCACTCGTCCTTTTCGAAGCCTCGGTCCAGCTTCCGGCCGGCGTGCCACCGGAGCCGCCTGAACCCGATGCGCTGGAACATGGGCACGTACGTGGAGTTGAGTTGCGTGCCGTGGCAGAAGAAGTGGTCAAGCCAGAAGAGGCCGCCGGGCCGCAGCACCCGGTAGATGTCGAAGAGAGCGAACTCGAGCATGACGTCCGGGATCCAGTTGCTGAGCACATGCATGGAGTGGACGATGTCGAGCGTGCTGTCGTAGAAGGGCAGCCGGTGGGCGACGCTGATGTGCAGCGGGACGAGGCCGCGGGAGGCGATGAAGTTGTTGAAGGGTCCGTTAAAGTTCATGGTGCTGGTGACGATGGTCACGTTGCGCTCCCTCATCCTCGCCGCGAACGAGCCGGTGCCGCCGCCTATGTCGAGCCCGATGCGGACGGTGCCGCGCTTGATGCTCAGGACCTCGTCGATCCCGTAGTTGAGCTCCCCGTCGCTGTAGAGCCACCGGTTCTTCTCCCGGCCACCCAGGTTGAAGCAGTCCTTGCAGTCGTAGGACCCATTCTGCTTGCTCCTGTTGACTAAACACGTGTAGTTCTTGCAGGTGTACGCGTCCCAGGCGATGCTGGTGTCGGGCGGGATCGACCAGAGGCTCTCCGGGAACGGCGTGGGCTCGACGTAGCCGGTGGGAGACTTGGGGTGGCACCGGCGCCGGGGAAGAGGCTCGCAACCTTTGAGCATCAACCGCTGCGCGAACACCTCGTCTGACGGGCACTCGCCCCCGACGTCGTAGCTCATGAACTGGATCAACTCCTCCTGGAAGCGCCGGCAAGCCGTGCCAAGCGTCGGGTACATCTCGTGGGAGCCGAGGTTGGGAGTGTAGCCCAAGGGGAGCTTGTGCGGCCCCACGGCAAGCTTCAGCTCCCCGCCGAGCTGGTTCTCCCACCCTTCCAGGCCCTGCTCCGGCGCCTCGTCCCGGTGGGCTTGGCCGACGTCGGCGAGGAGCCTCTCGAGCAAGGACTTGGTGCTGGCGAGCCGCTCGTTGAGCAGCACCACCTGGGCCTGGCTGGCTGAGAGCTTACTCTGGGTGGCGTTCAGCTCGCGGACGAGCCCAGCGAAGTCCCATTGGTGGATGGAGGACGGTAGCCACCTGTGGCAGTCGGCGGAGCCATAGAAGATGTAGATGGAGAGGAGATTGGTTGAGAGCAATAGCAGGAGGATCTTTAGCTTCAACCGCATCGGACTCTGGCTCTGGCTTGGCCTTCGCGAGTACTCGTCTTTGCTGCCCATCTCGTTAGTCTGTAAGAATGAAGATGATCTCCTCTAAATAGCGTTATACGGCGGAATAAACAATCAATTCTTCTCAACAGAGCGAGTCTCTCTATTGCATCTGCCCGCAAAGTGTTCGGCGGAAAGGGCTGGCAAAGCTGGTGACAAGGAGGGAGAAGACGGAGATCTTAAGGGAGGGGTTGTTGCCTCGAGCACATGGTTACGTCCTCGAGCTCCATAAGTGTCTGAGACGCATGAATCCCTTTCACCGCCTTTACCACCTCCCTCGAGCACTGGAATCCGGCGGTTGGGCCGCCCGAGGCGGAACGGTGAGCGACAGCAGCGGCGACAGCAGGCACCGCTCACTTCCTTGTTACATAAAGTCAGCCGGGATACGGTACAGGGAAGACCGTCTTGACCTTGCTCCAGAAACAGGGCCCCGCAGTTTGGCAGCAAGCAATTTGACTTCGTGTGACCGCGTGAATTCGTCCTTTTACTGTTGGCTGTTTTTTTCAGACGCTGGATCCTAAAACACGAAGGTCGCCATGGATTTGACGTAGATAGATCTTAAGTCACTGTTGCATTATTGCAATAAATACAGTATTATTCGTCAATGCACAATAAATACTTACGATAGCACATGTTTTTTATAGGTATTTAGATAATATTGAGTCCATTTATATCTCATTAAATTATTCTTTGATTAGATTGGCAATGAATAAATAAATATATAATATATACCAAATTCGAGATCACACTGACTTGTTCGAATCAAGTTTGGATTTTAAGTTGAATTCTCATAGTCAAGTCGCATGCATCAAGGTGAATTTTGACCTCTAACATCAATACGAGTATGGATTGTCGAAATATTAGCATCTCAACATCATAAACATCATAGTTGCATCAAAATGATGTTTGAATGAATCAAGTACTGCTATCTAGAAATTACACAAGAGAAAATAATTTAATGTAGGATGTATTATTTATTATCCATGGAATTCTCACCTTGACACCTCCAATGTAGGTGATGATTGATGTTTCACAGAAATCACAGACAGCAGGAAGAGGATTAGTGATAGATGATCAAACATGGGAAATATAAAATTAGCAAGGAAAAATATTAATAAGATACTGGGACAAATTCTTGAACACATGAAACAAACTTGAATGCGTTACAAAAGGAGGATTAGACATGCAAATAGGTAAATGGAACTCATTTATGATATATGCTTTCAAGGGAAAAAAAAAAGGATTTAAAAAATATAGATGAAGGACATCATATCATCTTGGAGAAGACTCATTCGTGAAGATATTAAAATTAAGAATGAAGTTCAATAAAAGAATAAAAAGAACCGCTGTTAAAGGTCAAATAAGAAGGTTTCTTCGTAACGAAAAATATTATTGATGTCTTGATCAATTCGATTTGATCTGAATCTATATGTGCACGGTTATCTCAGATGAAAATATCAAGCTCCAGAGATACCTCCTGCACAAAGATCAAGATTGAGAGAGATTTTTTGACCTAATCTGTTCGATATTTAGGTCTTTTATACATGTAAGCGATAAGTGTGTAACAATCCCGAACTGATTATCTTGAATTTGTCTTAGACGGATGGATAGTAATTTGAATATTTTCCTGTTGATGACTCAATATGATAGTTATGTGTCGGATGATGATTAACTGATAGTAGATTTCCTATCAAATACAACTTTTAGCATGTGGATTAATATTTGGTTCGATGAAAAAATCGTTTTATAAAATTTAAGCTAAGCTAATGATATAATATATATAATGGTGAATACTATAAAGTATCTTAAAAATACTAAAATGCCTTTATAGAATTGGTCACAGCTAAAATTAAATGGATAATAGTTCTGGAACTTTTTACTTATTATGAAAGATATTTAAATTTTTTGAGAGTATGTAAGCCTTTGTTTATTGTAAAAATGAAAGAGAAGAAAATATTATTTACTAAACCTATACTTTCACTAGTTAAACCATTAGTTTGATCAATAATCCGGTTGCCGACATGATTCTAATAACTATTTTATGTTTGTTTGGAGAACAGTAGATAGACCTGCAATTTGTTTACATAAACGAGCAAAATGATTTGGAATCCCAAACCTACCTCCCATAGTTTATTTAGATCAGATCTCCATACTTAATTGTACAGAGTTAACAATATAAATAGTCTAAGTCATATTAAAGTCAACGATTGTTCATCCACTGACCAAGAAAAGAGTGTTAGGATGACGAAGCTCCATATGTTGTCAGTTCCAAGTACTACTCTGCAGGTGTTATTGCTTCTCAATGGATCCATTATTAATCATCTCAAGCAAAATAAAATTATAGTTTTCTCATGACTATCCTTAAGATATATTAGGATATATCTAATTATATATATATATATATATCCTTAAGATATATCTAATTTTAAAATAAGAAGTTGGCTAATGTTAAATTTCTAATAATAATATGTACGAGTCAACGGGCTATATAGGATTAATATATATCATGTTTGACACTCATTCAATCTAAAAATTCATTTTTTTTTATTATGGGTCATATTTGGTATATACAATCTATCTCTTCCAATCTGATGCGTGACTATCTCAGTTCATCTCTTTTTATTTTACACGTATAAATATTTCTAATAATTAATTTCACATAGGACCACCTTGTCAATATTGGCTAATATAACACAAGCCATTTGTGCACCCTATCATGAGCTCTGGAATAAATTTGATAGCTCCATGCTACCAAATACTTATCTAGAAGATCTCTCTCTCTCTCTCTCTCTCTCTCTCTCTCTCTCTCTCTCTCTCTCTCTCTCTATATATATATATATATATATATAGAATCTCCACAAAGAGTTATGTAAAGAGATAGAGGTGGATGATCCGTAGAGGTTTGAAGGCCAGAAGGCAACAACAGCAGTGACAGTAACTCGCTATCGGTTCTTACTGTTCACAGCAGCTTCCGCCGTGGAACTTTGGTCTGGCTGCTACTTTGGTGTTCCTACCACTTGCACGACATGGAAGGTACGATTAACTTGTGACCAAGTATTTATAGGATAGAGCACAGGGATGAAGAGGAGGTGACGACTCCAGGAAGACTGGTTCATGGCAGTCGAAGCAGCCATGAGAGGAGACGGCGGCGGGGGCGATGGGCACGAGCACGACGTCGTCATGCCTGGATTCCGCTTCCATCCAACCGAGGAGGAGCTCATCGAGTTCTACCTCCGCCGGAAGGTCGAGGGGAAACGCTTCAACGTGGAACTCATAACGTTCCTGGATCTCTACCACTACGACCCCTGGGAGCTTCCAGGTCTGGAATCTTCCTTGTTAGGCGCAGGTGTACCGATGAATCTTGCTTATCTTCGCTGGTGTTCGACGAAATGACAGCACTCGCCGCGATGGGAGAGAAAGAATGGTTCTTCTATGTCCCGAGAGATCGGAAGTACAGGAACGGCGACCGGCCCAACCGGGTGACGGCGTCGGGATACTGGAAGGCCACCGGAGCAGACCGGATGATCCGAGACGAGGGTAATCGTTCGATCGGTCTGAAGAAGACGCTGGTGTTCTACTCCGGCAAAGCTCCCAAAGGCATCCGCAGCAGTTGGATCATGAACGAGTACCGCTTGCCGCGGAGCGACACCGAGCAGCACAAGAAGGTAACTCTGAGGCACTCAAACACCTTAAAGGACGAACGCTTCCTGCTGCATGAACATGAATCCAAATACGTTTCCCGAGATTATTTTTGGGCTGGAGAAGAAATCTTTGGAGTCTTCTGTTGTATGTTTGCGACCTCAGTCAAGTCCTCCGAGCTAGGGTTTTGTCATGGCACTGTTCCTTGATCTAACCCAGCACTGCGTTAGATTACATAGACTACTATTTGGATCATTTCTCTCTCGGGCTACCGAATTGACCGATCTTGTTCCTTCTCAGGCTGAGATCTCAATTTGCCGTGTCTACAAGAGAGCTGGAGTGGAAGGCCACCACCGTCTCCCACTTGCTTCGAAGCCGTCCTGGTCGTCTTCTCGAGGAACCGGAACGGACAGAAGGCACAACAGCTGCTGTCATCAGCAGCGGCCGGATTTGCACTTAGGAGGAGACTCTTCTTGGTCAGCGGCCGCACTATCGACGGCTTCGGCGGCGAATTCACTGAGCTCTACAACCTCGACCGACGAAGACGGCACTTCCGCTCGGATGATCGATGAACTCAACAGGTTGGTCGGTTTCAACCAGAACTACGTCAACTACAACCCCAATCTGCTTCCCTTCACCGCCTTGCCCATCTCATTCCCCGCTGTCTCAGACAAGCTCTGGGAGTGGAACTCTCTTCATGAGACTGGCAGGGAGTCCGGTACTGGCTTCAAGTGACTGTTAGGCGTGTAACTCGAATCAACTGCCGCTGTGTGTTGGATTTCCTTCTTCTTCTTCTTCTTCTTCTTCTTCTGGACTTGATCAGATCTAGGTCGCCATGGTTTGACTTCTGTCCATGAAATAATGATGCCATGATTGCAACAAGACTTGCAGAATAATTGTCCTGAGAGCTGAGCATGGAATCTCAGTACCGGTGCAGGCATGTGACTGCGCCATTGTCTTTTCTTCAGATACATCCTTCCATAAAATCCACTACAACTCCTAATCTGTCTGAGAGATTACAACATAATCCAATCCACATTACGATATCAACCAAGAGACAAATCGAAGACCATATGGTCCATTCTTTTGTTAGCCCCTGCATGTGTCCATAGGATAATTAAAACTAAAAGTTATGTTGAACATGAGCGACACCACACAATTTACATCTCGGTGATCGTTTTCTTCTCGAAGACGTTAAGCCAACTCTACCTGTGCACAACAGAAGAAGAGAAGGTAGAAAGACACAGAGGTCGGAGAACGTAAGGGATGGGAGGTTCTTCCCAGAGCAGCGACGAGGGGTGCCAGGTCACGCATAATAAATAGTCTTCTTCTTCCATTCCCAGGTGGTGCAGACGACCTCATCGTCCGACTCACCAAGATTCCCAGTCTGAGGAGTGAGTCCCGTGGACCAGCTTCTCCCTGCGGTGTCCACCGTCGGCTAGCGGCTGCGTGGTCCGGTGTCCTTCACCGATGTCATCTTCTGGATCCACTTAACTGGCACATACTTTGTTCCTTCCTCACGTTGGCTGGCATGGTCTCACACCAATATATATCTATATATATATATATAACTCCTGTGCTAGAAAGAACAGAGAACGGTAAGAGTGGATGAGGGCCATATATGTAATAAGGATCAATCGATACTAGAAGTACAGCAAAAGGCAGATTCGTTCTTCTTGTCTCTCAGCGATTCTTGCTTAAATGGGTGGCGAGTGAAACCAAATGGATTTAGCTTTCCATCTCTCTCTGCGCTGCAAAGAAAGAGTTCAAGTGGGTTGGGTCTTCGCAAGAGCCCATTAGGGAAGTGGGCCGGGTTACATTTATTTTTTTTCCAATTTATTAAACAAATTAAAATCCGAATAAAATTTGTAGGATCTAAAATAGATTTGAGTAAGCATAATATATTAGATGATGAGTAAACATAAATCCATGTTCACATTTGAGAATGATTTATCACTAATTTTATTACTCATCATCTGATATTAGATGCTGAGGAAGCATAATATATTAGATGTGAGGAATTTGAAAATGGATTTATGTAAACATTATGTATTACATAATGGATTGAGGCTATTAGTTGGGGCTGGCACTCCCTTGATATATCTTTATGAGTAAATTAATAATTATTATTGATTATTAATTATACTCAGAAGCATGATTGCGCCTTCTCATCTTTATGATCATAGATCTTAGGATAGTACTGTAAGTTTAAACATTTCATATAGGAGAATATATATCTAAGTTTAAATTGGAGAGTGTGGGTAATTAATTGGATTCAGATAGGCTTTGAAGATGAGTGCTGATGACCAAAAGTGAAAAATAAAAATGAAAAGAACAAAGACTCTGATCTGAAAAGAGCAAATTGTTATTTATTTGTTTTTCAAAAGAGCAAATTATTATTAAGATGCAGATATAATAGATCACATAGAACAAACCTCAGAAAGATGAATTGTTTTGGATGGAGTTCACATTTCACCATTTCAGTCCAACAAATTTGAAGATCATATTATCTTATTATATCAAACACATAACCAGAGACATGGGAATCATTAGCATAATAATAGACAGTCAGTAGCAAGATAGTATTTATGGCCCTACATAAAACAATCCATTACAAAGGTTGACATACACAGAAAGATTGCATGTAAGCCAGAAAGCTCTGTCCTAATTGTTTGACTTCATTGAGTTCCAGCTGCTTAAAACAACCCTTCTTATCCTAACAAAAAAAAAAAAAAGCTTTCAAGATACCAGGCGGAAAGCTTGCATCAGGTAAATTTGAACTTTATCTAGTAGCCTTTGTTCCCACGTATCCGTGTTCTCATGTCGACCTGAAGTTTCCATGACACAAGTCATTTAGAATTCAGAAGTATGAAGGACAATTGCACTCAATTATATAGTTAACCTCCCTGTCGAACAAAGCAAATCATTCAGCTCAAGCATATATTTTTGTGATCATGAAAGACGAATGAGAAAAGTGAGAGAGGGATCACAGACAAACTGTCCACCAAACTCCAATCTTACGTCAAATGCAGCAACCCTAGGCTCTTAATAGTTCGCATTCAGCAAGATCAACAGATTAGATGGACATGAGATTAGACTAGATCACACTCGAGCTAGGTTATCGGGTACGGTGCGGTGGCTCTTCTTCATTTTATAGCAAAAAACATCATGAGTGGATTTCTGCTTTAGAGCAATGGATTCTGCATCGATATGATTGCTACGTTCGAACGGCATACAGTCAAAATATGAAAGAATTAGAGTTTGAAGCCAAAAAAGTTAAACAACCAATTCTCTCAATTACTACATGTATATTAAAAAAATGAAAAGCAAAAACCATTTAACGAACAAGCTTTCTATCAACATACAAAGACCAACTTATAAGTTAAGGCAAATAGTGCAGTACTATTGGTCAATCTGAAACCAATACTCTGAAGCAAAAGACAACTTTAAGCCATAAAACAACTGACAGTCAAAACCTAGTGCCAGATTGGATAGAAAACGGGTCACAATTTAGCAAATAAACAAAGAGCTCAACTTCAATGACCTTCATCTAGGAAGACACATACATGGGGAAAAACAAAAGAGGTGGTGTCATGTGGTAAACTTCTATTTGTTATAGAGGAATTCAGTTTAAGGCTAATTGGTGGCTTCCAAGTAATGCAAGAAAAATGAACCGGTAAGCATGACATTATCGGTTTTCTTCCTTTTTTTTTTGAATTAATAAAGAAGTATCAGGGTTCTGGTATAGCATGCCTGGCCTCTCTTGCAGTTGAAATATGTCTCCCTAAGGCCTACACATTCACTTGATATGGAAGGCACCTTTTCTCCAACACATTCCCTGTATGATCGTTTATCAACCTAAATAATTCAACCCACATGCAAACAAATATTAATCTCAATCTGATATCAGAATCAACAGTTGAGCTAACAAACCAACAGAGCAGATACGAATCAAGTTCTTGAATACAGATAATGATTGTCTACTAAGTTTATGCATCATATGAACATACCAAATGATTCTCTTTCAAGAATTTTCAAGCTTCTTTGACCTGTAGAATTCAATTTGCTTTTCCCACCATAAGAAACCAACATTAGCAGTTGAAATTTTAATCCCTCTGATCTTAGCCACACTCACGTAATACTCGGTTCTAAATTGGAAGACCACCAAAGCAAACAATGAAAATATTTGATTAGAGCTACCATAGAGCCTTGTTTCTGTGTTGAAAGAATGCATGCTCACTTGCAAACATGCATGTGGGGAGAAGAGATACACATCCAAGCATAAAGCAAAAGGTGTTGGTAGATCAGGAATCTAAGATAGTTCGTTATGAGTTTTCCAAAAAATGAGAGCTTATAATGAGATCAGGTACTCAGGCTGCTTCATCACGATCAGGTATCCAAGATACTTCATGGAATCGATTACAATGGAAAAGCTCATGGAGTACTAGTTTCTGATGATGTCCATCCCATAAATAAATTGGCAAGAGATGTCATTCTGGTCCTCCAATATGCATAGTGCATAATCTCATTTTGTGCACATATGTGCAAGGGAATGGAGTCCTCATAAGTTGCGCACACGGGTATCATTGTCGGGCGCACATGAACACACATCCCTATGCACACATGCACGTGCGCACACATACACGCACAATTACTAACATGAAAAAACTATTTTATTGAACTTGTAAATTTAACCATTAGAAGCAATCTGAAAAATATAAAGTTTCTTTATGATCTACAGACTAAATCATCTTGTTCCTGAACACACCCTCTCAAACAGGAAAGTTACTTTTAATTTTTAGATCCTATATATCTACCACAAACTTTAATTTTCCCTCAATACCAACAGGATCACCATGTTATTCTGAAATTAACAACTCATGTCTGGATCTTGACTGCCTCAATAAAATCCTCAAAACAGATTAGCAGGGGCAGCTCCACTAAGACTAATTCTTGTCCTCCTTAGCAAAAGTCTACTTTTCTAGTTTTCTGCCAAGAAAATTGTCAATTCATTTTCAAATACTCACCCGGAAGCCTCAAACATGCAAATTTGCATCTTTCGTCGCCAAAACAGCTTCCTACCTGAATCCTTCCCAATCTAAAGAATGATTTGCTAGCCAATAATTTCATTTGCGTCAACGTAAATATAGCAACCATTGCTTATCGTCATCTGAAATCATCTACTGCGACCACAACACAAACAGATGAGTAAACTCTGAACAAACTTCACCAAAACCAATTCCAAATCTGAAATCATCTACATCTCGGTGCTTTTTCTCTTCCCACTCATCAAGATCAAACCTTAAATAACTCAAAGAACCCTTGGTGAAAGATGATAAAAATTTTATGATTCCAAACGCAGAGAGCATGCAAAGACATCTCCCTTTCCTTGTTTGACTTGACCTCCCACAAATAGTTGCAAAATCGCATCTTTCTTAACGAGATATCATTTCTATGACGAAAATAAAACTAAATCCAACTGGAAACACGATAGGATTGGGTTCGAATTACACATACCTTTACGCAATCGGATTCGCTGAGGCATTTGACGAGCTCCATCGCCAGCCCTTTACAGGACTTGGCCATCTCCTCTTTGCTCCTTGTGGAGAGAGAGAGAGAGAGAGAGAGAGAGAGAGAGAGGGAAGGCCGATCATGCTATACATACATCTGCGAAGCACACGGGTGCGGTCACCGCCAGGATATTTCAACTTTTAAAGCGGATTGTGATTCTTTTTCAAATTATTTTTATTTTTCGCATCAGTTATATTACAAGAGGTATAGAAAATGTGTAGAAGAAAATATAAGTGAAAATAAATATCAAAGAGAGCCGACAAATTTCACACTAAATATTAAATTCTGAAGGAAAAGAAAAGAAAAAAAAAAGAGGGTTACGGAGTTCGGAAGCGGTAAGCTGACTGACGGTGTTCACATACTAGCTCAGGTCGGTTTCGTCCCCTCCGCTCTGGTGGTATCATATAGGGGCAGATCTTTGATCTTAATCCTCCTCTCTTTCACCTCCCGAACTCCGCTTTCAAGACTCTGCTGGATTGCTACAAGTGGCCGTAGAATCGCCATCCAGAGGCGGAGATCGGCGAAGAAGAGCGTTCCTGAACTCCAATTGGAAAGAGAAGGTAAATACACATTGGGTTACGCCTTATATGAGCTATTTATCGATCCATCTCTTTGCTCGCATTTCTTCTTGATCTCATCCTTCAGATGATGTTCTATAGCGGATTAATCATGCGTCATTTAGGTTTGCTTCGATCTTATGGTTAGGCTCTATCGCAGTAAGGTCTGTTTCCTAGGAGAACTGGTTTCTGAATT
Organism: Ensete ventricosum; assembly: GCA_029747655.1. Lineage (NCBI taxonomy): Eukaryota > Viridiplantae > Streptophyta > Magnoliopsida > Zingiberales > Musaceae > Ensete > Ensete ventricosum. The sequence continues at coordinate 3,963,660 of JAQQAF010000001.1, read as the reverse complement.
CGATTCGATCTTATGTCCAAGCTTTTCGATGTCGGTAAGGGGGACGGACTAGCAGTGGCGTCGCGACCTTTTCTTCAATCCTGAGCACGCTGCTTCTGTCGATGTTGCTCGATCACATTCTAAGTTTCTGCGATTTGGACCAAACAGGTTGTGTCAGTTCTTTTACCATTGAGCTACCCGTCAAGATTTCCACAAACGCCTTGTTGATGCAGTGATCAGACAAACTCTTTGCTTTCCCCTAATTGAGTGAGCAAATATAACTGGTCTTGGAGCAATCGATGAGTGAGAAGTTTGTTTGATCTCCTCCGGACAAGTGTTAAATGTGTCTTCCTCTGTTTCTCCTTGACAAATTTGCTTCCTTTAAAAAGGAAAATAGTAGCTTCAAAGTTCTTCCAATATTTTCACCACTTTGTGCTTGCTTGCTTATTTGATTCGATGTATCTACACCAACAAAAGTGCTGAGAATGACAGGCAAAAGAGAACTAACAGAAGAACCATAATCTCATGAACCTTTGCATTGACCTGGCAAATGTATGTGCCCATCTAGCTTTCACAAGTATTTAATAGCATTTATGATGATTCTAGTTAATATACATTTGGAATGTCAAAGAAATAGTTTTCTGTTACTGTCAAAAGAACATTTGATTACTCTCTCTCTCTCTCTCTCTCTCTCTCTCTCTCTCTCTCTCTCTCTCTCTCTCTCTCTCTTGGATTCCTTGTCAAATTTTGCCATGCAAATATCTAATAGCATTTATGATGATTCTGTCTAATCAATTATTTGGAGCTTCAAGTAATACCTCTGTGTTCTGTTAATAGAAAAAATTGACCATATCTAATAGTGTTTTGATACTATCTCAGACTTTGATTTGTTCCACAGGTGAATCATAACTCCCTGAAGTATTAGTGGAATGAAGCACACAGGGATGAGTGTCCCAATAGCAGATTATGGTCGATCTAACTGCACTTTGCATACAATGAATGCAAGTAGTATGCATCATTCAAAGATGTTGAAGAACATGTAAACCCCAAGGAAAAACATAGTGTAGCAAGCAATACACCAGAGTACACCAAGCAAACAGATCGATTACAGTATTCCAAGCTGAGACAACCTGTTCACATCAATGCCAAGTCATATGTATCAAGCCCAGCAGCGCTCCAGGCAATTACTTTGCAGATCATGTTCTTTTGATTCGAGTTGGGAGCAATGACCAGTACATGTTCATTTTTTTTTTTGCACAACTACGGTTGCCAGTGTGCATGATCTTGTATGTGCTGCTAACATTACATGTTAATTTTGTTCACAAAACTATGTTTACCAGCATAGGTCATTTTGTATGTACTGCCAAAAATATCATTTCACTGATACCCATTTTTAGTTTGACTCTGTTATCGGTTACCCACTTATCCTTTATGTTTGAACATGAAAGTATGTGTTTGTCTGCTGGGAGAACTCTCCCATCACAGTAAATGGGAGAGAATCCTCATCCTACATGAAGCTTAAGTGGACTCGAATGGCTTTTGAGATCATCCAATATGGGTTGCAAGGTTTAATGTCTCCGCCCATCGAATGATGGGCAGGAATCCATCTATCCATTTTCTAATGCTACTGTTCAACCATTACCATGTTGTCTGAAGGAAAAAAAACACTTCACATATCACATTAAACAAGTATAAGGGGACAATCAAATTGAACAAAGTAGTCTAACTCATGAAGATGCTTCTACTCACAAAAAGACATCCTTTTAATCCACCCAGATAACAGTTTACTGAAGGCAAAGAACGTGTACCGAGTTGCAAGCAACATCACAGCTTCAACTTTGAGGCTTTGATGGAGAGGGAGAAGAAGGCGGTTTGAGCTCGGGATACTGTACGAACAAATCAGAACATGAGATCATGATATAAAACACAGGACTTAAAATTCAATATTGAATTGAAAATTTGATTTGGGTTTAAGCAAGCAATTATGATTGTTAGCAGATGCTCGTGCAATCACAATAATGGAAAGCTAAATCTTCGATTCTTACATTCGGATAGGGCGACAGTGGCCTTTCTGGAATAAGCTTTGCGGTTGAGATAGTTTCTGTAGGCTCTACAAAACCATTGTCCGTGTTCAAGTTCTTGTCATGGTGATTGCTGGAAGTAGCCACAGCCTGGCCATTCATTATTTGGTTGTTCGCCTCTGTTTCTACTGATTCCATGCTCTTTTTCCTTGGATGAACATGCACAGAGGGCGGAAAGAAGGTTTCTTGAATTTCCTGCACAAAAAAGAAAAAAAAAAAAGTTTATGCTGTTAATACAATAAATAAAACTACTAAAAAAATCACATTTTGTACAGCCATTGAATCTCTTAACACATCAGTATCTGACATGACTTGCACAATGGACCAACTCATTTAAATAGATATTATAATTAAAACCTGCCATCCATCCTTCCCTCTGAGTCCACCTTTAATTGCATATGCCTCCTTGAAACCGTTCTTGTAAAGCAGTTCAGCCAATTTTAGAGAATCACCATCAAAGCTACCTTACACAATAAAATAAGCACTCAGCAGAACATCCGAAGTATGTTGTCACTCATTCTTGGTAGAAATATAGAGCATATATAGAAATCAAAACGATTGAAAGTTCATCTCATGCGAATCGGTATCTGTCGTTACTGTAACTGATTCAGTGAATTGGCAGAAAGACATGTAATGAGTTGGAATATACAAGAACTGTCCAATGTTTCCATGGAGATGCAAATTATTAAGATGAACAAAATTCCTCCTAAAGATATAGTCATGTAAACTGTAAAACTCATAATAGAGGAATTGACACTTCAGTGAATGGCCATAAGACAGCAATAAAATGGAGTTGGAGTCTACAAGAACTGTCCAATATTTTCTCCTAAAGATGAACAAAATCTACATATTTCTCCTAAATGCAAATTAAGATGAACAAAATCTATATTTTCTAAATTTTTGTAAAAGGTAAGCGGCGAAGGTGGGATTTGAGTCGAGGACCAAGCGGCGATAAATTGTCAAGGTTACCAGCTAAACTGGCCCACACCCTCAACATTCCTAATAGCTGTCTGTTTTCCATGTTCTGAAATCTGCTCTACGTAGAAAATTAATATTTTCCGGCCAATAATGATATCAACATTTCCGAACTAGAAATTGTAATTTATAGATATAGTCTGAGAGCTCACTTGTCAAGAACACAGATGACAGTATTCCCTGGATCTTCAAAATTCCGCCGAACCTCATCGATGAAACCCTCTTCGTTTCCATCAGAATGCTCCACCCGAACCACATTCTTGCTCAAAATCCTCAAATTTGGGGAATCCATGAACTTGACACTCTGCCTCTTCCTCACATCCAGTAGCTGGGCACTGGGCATGTCCCTAAGCTTCCGAAAGGCATCGATTGCGCTGATGAACTTGTATTTCTTGAGGTACTCTTGTGTCAGTGGTATCAGGACGAGCCAGATGACGGTGACCCCCGCTACGAAGAATGGATTTCGGTTGAAGAAATCATCGATTGATACAAGAATCTGTTCTATGTTGAACTTCTGCAAAACCTGCTCCGCGTCAGCTGCGTTGGCAGGGAAAGGAGAAGAAAAAGCAGCAAGTAGCAACGCAGAACTGTGACGGAGAGATGGAATTCTCGTGCAAGAAGCAATCTTTTGGGTTGAGACTTGGAGATCAATAGACGATAAGAGATCAAACAGGGAAACGGGGCGATGGGCGGTTTTGCCAAAATGGATGAGGAAAGGTGGACTTCTCGACAAAGGTGAAGCCTTTTCCGATGAATCCTGGATCCTAAGAGTCTGCTCTTCGGGGTTTCCGGAGAAAGTTGGGATCTTTCGATTCCGGAGGGGATTTGGCGCATCAGGAGGTGGAATCTCACCCAAGGACTTGGCCTTATGGATCGAGATGCGGAGGGGCAGTGAGTGGAGTAGATGAGAAGCAGGGAAGCGGAGAGGAACGAGGGGTTTCGAGAAGAAGCGGTGGTCTTGCAGAGGAGCCATCGGGAGTCGCAACTCCGAGAGGCAACAAGGCTGTCGAAGCGATGAGCCGATGGATTGCGTTGGAGGGCGTGGCGTCATTGAGAGCGCCATCCGCATCCGATATCTATCCATCAGCAGCCCTCCATCGCTGCTTTCCAAGTCGTGCTGATCTCAGCTTCGCTTAGTTAATCGTCGAACTCATTCAGGTAAATCTCAGAAATAATATATCATTGTATATCTTAATATAGCATTGACTGGGTCAAAGATTTCCTTCGGTTTCTACGATATTTGACTCCAGACGGATAGTCCAACTTAGAGGACCGCACCACCCACAGGACGTCCTTGTCGCTGTCCGCGATACCGAAGGCGAGCTCCGCCGTCTGCTCTGGGCCGAGCACAGCCATGCTGCCGAAGGAGACGTACACGACCGAGGCGGGCGGCTTGGAGTCCAGCCAGCGCATGCATGGCGCTGCGGCCGGCGTAAAGAGATGGAGGCCGTAGTGGGAGTCGAAGGGGAGCCGGTACTTGGACGGCACCGTTGGCCCGACGGTCATCGCTCCGCATGCCGCCCTCAGGAAGTCCGTTTCCTGGTCGCAGATTAGTTCAAATCATGGTAACGAAAGCTAGGCGGTCCGGGCTCCAGGCGGGAGGAGCCAAGGCCACATCAATCCTGGTCGAAGCCCGTGGCGTCGAACCCTTCCGATATGGCAGCGAGGCGGACCGGTCCGGGCTCCGGGCGGGAGGAGCCGAGGATGAAGCGGGTGGTGGCAAGCGTAACGAGGAGGCCGTGGGCAGCGGGGCGCTTCCCGAACTGGAGCATGGGGTTGATGTGGCCTTGGCTCGGGTACGGCAGCAGGAGAACTTGATGTGCGTTGTTCATCACCATAACAGCGTGTGTGGGTCCGTGCGTGAGCGCGAGAGCGAGAGCGAGAGCGAGAGCGAGAGAGAGAGAGAGAGAGGAGTATTATGAACCGAGGAATGGAATTGGCATCTCCAAAATTAGCGTGGAATAAACTGACGATAAATTCCACGTCGATGTGGCATCATTTCCTTCACTCCTACACCGACAATATTGATGAAGACGACATCCCGAGGGCGTCGTTTATACGTCTTTTTCATGTAACTTTCGATCCATTAATATAATTTAGGTAATTTGCACCATTAATTCCTAAACTTTTGATGCACTGCTGTCTATTTATCATATCACTATGGCATCTTTCAGTAAAATTGACTATTTCTTTTAGTGATTTTTCATCACACTAGTCTCTTGTCCACCGAAATCAAGTGCGTCCATTTAGATGATGGAATATGTTGTTTTTATCGAATTAACTTTGAAGCGTGGGCCATGTGGTGAATCTAAGATTTAGCACTTAATTCATATTACCTAAAACAATGAATGAATGGATGATGATGATAGTCCACTAAAATAAAGCATAGCTTTTATTTGCAGCTCATAGCATGGTTGGTCAGATTTAGAGTAGGAGAAGACTTGATCAATATACCATACATATATATATATATATATATATATATATATATATATATGGTATATATATATATATATATATATATATATATCAAAAATATAAAAATTGATGCCGATAGGCTCTGTTTGTGGTTGATTTGCTTGTGACCATGACTGGGTTCATATCCATGCTTTACAAAAATTGGACCGGACCTAACTCGAACCCAAAAGGATTGGGCATTAGAGACACGTAGGAACGGGAATAATTATCCTTTTGTAGGGGTCGTATGGGAAATTCCGCTTTCTCACCGTGCTATAAGGCCTCCCTCCCGTGTTACATGCCGCCACTTCGAATTAGGGTTCTTGGAGAGGCGAAGGATCGAAATCGGGCCGCCTCCGCCACCATAGAGCACCGGAAATGGTATATCTCTCTTCGATCCTTGTTGTTTATGCCTTGATCGTGCTGGTTTTGCCTTGATTTTGATTTTGATTCCGTTGGATCGGCTTTTAATGTATTCTTGATACGTATTAGAGTCTCGATCTGCAGCTTCAGTTCTTGCTCGTTCGGATTCTGGTGCATTCGGGTCGCCTTCCTTTGGGTTCTTGTGTGTTTGTAGCGTCGATTTGTATGGAAGCCTCGGCCAACTCCACATATTGCTGTGCTAATGTCTCTGTAGTCATGCTACCTCTGAGCATTAAAGCTTTATCTTGTTGACTCTGAAATGGATCTTTCTTGGATGAATTCAGTGCATATGCTGCTCGATGTTCGTCTCACTTTTTTCTACCGGTTGTCTATTCTCTGTGTCTCGCAGCCGAAGCAGATTCATGAGATTAAGGATTTCCTTCTCACTGCGAGAAGGAAGGATGCACGGTCGGTGAAGATCAAGAGGAGCAGGGATGTGGTCAAGTTCAAAGTCCGCTGCGCCAAGTATCTCTATACGCTTTGCGTCTTCGACTCTGAGAAGGCAGACAAGTTGAAGCAGTCTCTTCCGCCAGGTTAGTCCCCGAATCTTGATTGTAATGACACTGACGTGGTCTTAGAAAGCTAGAAAAGCTTGATTGATGCACCAAAATTAGGCGATCTTTTCTTGAAGGATCATAATTGCTAATGTCTTCGGTTGCAGTAACAGTGGAGCTCCTGAATCGCATCATGATTCACAACTCTGCTGCTATTACTGTTCGAGGTTATAATACTGTTTGTGTTGCTTGGGGTTTAAGCATTCGAGAATTCTTTAAGGAATCAATGCATACAGGATGTCATCTAGCTACAAAATGTACTTTAAATACAACGAGTTATTGTTAGAACCCTAGGGTTCTATCGTAGAGGGAGAAGGTGGAAAAGGGGGGATAATCAATCTCTTCGAGGGGATTGGGCTTTCTAGATCACTTCGATGGGATCTGCCTTCTAGGGTTTTGCCTTTTGGCTAAAATCAAGATTTTTTCGTTGATTTCTAATAGAAGAGTTTACAGCCTTATTTGTAGGACTCTGTCAATAGTCTTTCTTGGACTCTTAACTAACTGATAAACTCTTAATTGAAAATAATAATTGACTCCATCTTAATCGAAGATAAAAATTAACTCTAACCAAATCTTAACTGACTTGATTGGGCTCACCCGACCCATAACCGACTCCGATTAGACATACTAACATGACTCAGCTTGAATTATATTAATTTGATTTTTGAGTACTTACTATTATAAGTTAGAATTTGATAGGACAATCGATCAGTAAGCTTTTTGTCCATGAAATTGTTAGTGCTATCAGCATCTATTAAAACAATAATAGGTTGTTTTAAAAAAAATAATAATAATTTTCATGGTTTGCGAGTTGGAGTAGCCTGCTAATGCATGCATTGTATGTATAAAAGGTCTAATACCTTTATTATAATCCATATCTTTTTTATCATAGTTCACATCATCATTTTTTGGTTTCATCTTAATTGGTTCAATCATCAGAAGATGATCTTATTTGCATCGATGTTCTTCACTTTTCATTATAATGCCAGCATAGCCCTTTTGCTGATTTTTTCTGGAGATATTCTTTGATAAGTCTTCGTGGGTTTTGAGTGGAGGGAGGTGGGGCTGTCGACTTGCTTGTCGTTGGTTGGTTTATGTTTTTATTTTTGCGATTGTTCTTATTGAGGTTTTTTTCGTGTATGTGAGCGAATGATACACCAACCATCATGGTACAGGGTTGTCAAGTCTTAATTTCGCATCGAATCTCTTGATTGAGCCCTACAATAAATGTTCATAGCAGTTGTTTTTCGGACCAGTCTCGGGTTTGATTTGTGAGGCGCTCAAATTTTCTCTAGTACTCTTGTAAGGTAGAAGTCTGGCGGATTTTGGCGAGTTGTTCATCCATGTTTTCGTACTCCAATAGTCCGAAGTGAATCAGAAGCTTGCTTTTGAATTTTTCTCATGAGTGTGTACGAATCGTATCATTGGATCGCGTCTCCTTCAAGTTGAATCGATGTTATCTTCATCTTGGATTCCTTCGGAGTTTTGTGAAAACGAAAAAAAAATTTAGCACGTGAGATCCAGCTCATCGGGTCTTCATCTTCCCATTTGAGAAATTTCATCCTCATGCGTGTGTATCTTGTGTCCTACCCATGATCGCACTTTTCAGATCTATTCCTTTTGAAACTTTCACCATGTTGAGTTTTGTTGGGGCGCTCTGATAGACTTCTTGTAAATTTGTGGAGTTCCTGCAACCTGTCTTCTATGCGGGCCTCGATGGTTTTAAACCTTGCGTCTGGTGCATCATCCGTAGTCATTGTGTAGGATTGTAGATCGGTGATGTTCAGTTCTTTTTTCTGTTGTCGAGTTAGGGGTATATGTTGTAGATGTAGTGGGACTTGGTCGCAACGAGATTGCCGGCGTCAACAAGCGATGGGGAGGTGAAGAAGATGGGTGTGATTGCTTCAACTTGGCTAGGTGGCAACAACATGATGCAGCTGTAAGATGATGGAGGAAGGCAGTTGGGCTGCGCTGGAGATGAAGGGAGGAGGATGGGTTGCAGCCTTTGGTCGCGCGGTGGGGAAGCAGCGTGGTACATCGAGCACTAGGGTTCGACGAGGAAGAGGAAGTAGGCAAGGAAACGAGCGGTTGCAGTTGTGATTAAAGAGGAGGAAGGCAACGATGGCAAGCAGGGCAACAACAGCGATGGTGATGGCTTGCATGGGTCGCAGGGGGAGATAGGATGGCAGCAGCGTCAAGGGAGGAACAGGGTTTGATGAGGTTACGTCGGTGGCAGTGGGCGCGACTGAAAGCGATTGCGGCAATGGGTTGTAGCGACGGTAGGGGAGGGGATGAAGAGGGTTGGTCGATGGTGGGGGTAGGGGGCAATAGCAGCAAGGGAGCAGCGACGCAGCTTGGTGCAAGTGGCAGTATCGATGGTAGTGGTTAGGCGAGCGAGGACTACGCTTGGTAGATGTTTGGGGAGGAGGAAGGCAGCAACGACGTTGGGCGTTGGGTGCGGCAGGGGACAGCGACAGAGGGTTGGTCCGTCAACAGCAGCAATGGCGACACTTGGTCAAGCAAGGGAAGGGAGAAGGGGCAACGGTCAGGCGAGCGAGGACTGCGCTCGATAGAGGATGGAGTAGGAGGAAGGTAGCAACGGCGTTGGGCGTTGGGTGCAGCAAGAGACAACGACAGAGGGTTGGCCATCAACAACAACAATGGGGACGCCTCCAGCAGAGGAGGAGAGGAAGATAGTGGATGGGCTATAGGTTGGAGACAATGGTGTTGCAAGACGGCAACGACAGTAGTGGGAGGAAGATGACGATTGGACGATGAAGAGGAGGGGTGGAACATAGGTGACTGACGACAATGGTAGGGAGAAGGTAGTAAGCATGGGGAGCGACTGTAGCAGCAAGATGGCGGCGGTTGTTGCAAAGGAGGATGGGAGATGGCAACGATAGGTGGCAGCGGCAAAAGATGGTGACGACGACGATGACGATGGCGATGACAAGGGGAGCGATTGCGGAATCACAATAGGAACGTCGAGAATCGTTGCTCTGATACCCATTGTTAGAATCGTAGGGTTCTATCGTAGAGGAAGAATGTAGAAAATGAGAGATAATCGGTCTTTTCAAGGGGATCGGGCCTTCTAGATCACTTTGAGGGGATTTGACTTCTAGGGTTTTGCCTTTTGGCTAAAACTAAAACTTATTCATGGATTCCTCATAAAACAGTTTACAGCCTTATTTATAGGGCTCTGCCAAGAGTCTTTCTAAGCTTTGACTTAGCTTGAATTTCATCATGGAAAGATAGATCCGACTTAGCTAGGGTCATAGTAGTTATCACTGACTTGGGTAATATGGATCAGCGCAATGTTGGCTTGAATTTTATGCCGTTTTTAAAAGCACAAAGAACATTGATATCAATGACTGAATTTTTGGATGCACGATGTGAATTTTATAAAACTTGAAAAACTTCCGTTACATGAAATTGCGCACAAGATGGTCTTACATGGATTTGACACCAAGATATTGGAGTAATCACCATATGGTAATACTTAATGGACAACTTTTTTAGATGCAGGTTTCAATCATTTGTACTTTTACAATGAGTTGCAGCATAACCATTGATTGTCGGAGAATGATTTGGATTTGATATGTTGGTGATCTCATTTGTTTTAATTTTGCAGGTTTGAGCGTCCAAGAAGTCTGAGGATGAAAGTTAATTTATATGCAAGTTTGTTACTCTCGACTCGAGCTTTGATGCCGTCGATGGATTTATTTCCTATTCTCATGGAAGGAACTATTTAGCTTTTGATTTAATGGGGTTACTTTGTTATGGTTTTGAAGGAATTCTAATTTACAATCAGAGATTGTGTTCTAAGTTTGAGCCCGCCTGCCTGTTTCTATTATTTGTGAGATCCTTTAACTGCATGGTGCTTATGGTTTCATCCTTCTTGTTGGAGCATTGCTACTACATGCAAGTCACCTCGTTCTCAATATGAAATGTTGTAAGTCGCAGTAGCATACGTGGTTACGTGCTCTCGTCTCTCTATTCGACCAAATAGACAATACGGAAGGGTATACTTTTGTTTATGAAGAGATGATCTATATGGCAAATTAGCAAAGCTTATGTGAATGGTTTGATCTGACACTAAAGGATTTATTCCATGCCACTAGATGTATAGCCCTGAAATGATAATTCTAACAGATAAAGCCACTTGATGAAATAAAGACAATAAAATGCATATTGGACATCAACTCTTAGATGCTTAATGAACAATTGAGCAATGACCAGATACTGATTGGTGTTGACGGCACGACCACCACGGCCATCTACTCTGTATCTACTCTGTATATAGCATGAAAACTCGGAGAAATAACTGATTAAAATGTTGGTATTCCTTAAATAGACGAGAGAAAAAGTGAATGAAATACCCACACAAATAATATCTTTTAGCTGAACATGTGGGGAAGCGGTCTCACGGCCATGAAAGCATCCACCATCTGGACAAGCAAGAGAAGGTAGATTTGTTACCGTGCATTAATGGCCTTTTGGCTATGTGATCAAGCATCCATCAATAGAAATTAAAAACGGAAATAAAGAATTTGGGAATGGTCACTTCTTCTTCTTTGTCTTGTTATTTGCTTCTTGAACAATATCACTGCGTATGCTAGGTTGTGTTATATTTATTATCAAACTCTGAAATAAAGTCGCTTCTCCAGAAAATGCTTACTTACCTCATCAGTGACTGCTGCCCGCGCTCTCTGATGTCGCTCAACCAGTTCAGATAGGACCTCTACAAGGCGCTTTTTGACCTCCCCAGTCAACATTCGCCCAGCACCATATTCCTTGAAATTTATGAGATGAACAGTTGAATTTTTTATAAATCAATTGAATAGCATACCACAAGCAAGGAACTTACAGTGACGGTTTTCCTAATCAGGAGATATAATGCCAGGTCAGTTGTAAGCACAACATACTATCAACACTTGCCATGGCAAGGTGTATGGCATGGGGACCTAATCCCATGCCTGTTTAGGACATACACACATCGATATGTCACCATGGGCATACCACACTCTCATGGTCGGTTAATATGAGTCCTAACTATACTGCAGATGAGATCTATACTTCACTATAAAAAATAAAAAAAAACAGTGCATAAGATGGAAATAAGAATTATGCAAGTACCTTCCTTATATGATCAAGTTCAGCATCATCTTCAAGAAAGAACCCAAGGTACTTGACAGGAATATCAACCTGGCAACGATCCAAGACAATAGAATCATCATTTGAAAATGTGGAGATAGTTGGAAGTGCATTCATATACAAACTAAAATTGCAACAAATTAAACAAACTCTTTTTGTTTAAGGATATACTAGAAACAAACATATTTCTGCAAAAAAAAAAAAAAAATACTGACTACTTTTCTAGTATCTGTTAACAAGTATTTTTCTACCTTTCTAGAATTGTTCTTCCCATCATTTCCAGCTGCATTTGGTACTCTAGTATCTTTCTCCTGATTCTTTTTCATGAGGCATTACTTATATGTACCTACCCGCTCCATCCTAGCTTTAGACAGTTGCTAATTGTGACTAACAAGGAAGAATATCCATAAAAGAGAATTCTATGTGGTCGGCCTACAACTACTAACATGCTTGATAGCAATACCAATCAAAGAACAACAACAACGGATAACCACCTAAGGACAACTAGCATCCTAATTGACTTCCACAGATAGATTAGATTAATTAGACTGATTACAGGTACATGTGCAGTTTTTAAATGTTATATTGTTTCATAGCATATAAACTATGGTATATCCATTCAGGAATTTTATGTAGCATTACAATCTGATCATCCAGTAGGATAAATGCAGCTGTTGCTACTGGCAAGAAGGGTTTATCAATTAAAAGATAATCCAAAGGCTTGTTACCAACAAGGAGTTCTATTCACTTAAAAGAAATCCAAAGACTACTAATTTCTTGGCGAACCAACATTTCAGAAGGATTACCTCTAAATTTGCTCCATATTTCCTGTGATTCTCGATTGAATCTTGACCGCCAGAGAATGCATACCTGTTCACCTATAAATATAGCAAATTATTTTTAAGAAAATTCTGTTTATGTTCCAAGTTTCAGATCAAGCATCACAAAAATGCAGATCAAAACACATCCATGGCAAAGGGATCAGTTATAACCAATATTTGAATTCATGATATATCATACTTAATAAAAAGAAATAGAAACTGTCAGGAATTTAGTGCAAAAGTGACATTTGGACATGTCATGCCAAATGGCGCAGAAAGAAGTAGGTCAAAGCATCAAAATGGAAGAATGAAGCTGACGTGCTATAACTTGAGAATATAGGAACATTGTAGTCTTATCTTGCATTTACAAAGTCACAAAGACATAGCTTCCTTGGTTTTGATGCATGATGACAACAAGAATGTTTCACGCAACAAACTCACCAAATATTATTGTGTTGATAAAACCCTTTTAGCAGCTGGAGAATTAACTAGCAAGCTATCAAAAAGTGGCACACATAATTGATTCTGAAATTCATATTAAATTGAAATCTGGTGGTGGGAACAACACTGACGATATCTTAAATTATAAAAGTGAAATTCTGAAGGAAGCAACAACCAGATAACCTGGGGGGAAGTACATTATCAAGTAAAAAATAAAGGAGGTTAAGACCAAGCATTAAATAACAAATAGTAAATAAAGTGCTAACCTTATTCTTTATGTCCTTGGATGAATCTGTCACGTATATAGCAGAATTTGGATCACTGGCAGACATCTTTCCAGACTCCCCCTTTAAGCATGTAAAATCAGTAAATTAAAAAAATCCATAGCGATACCATATGAGAATTACAAAGCAAAAGAACTTGAAGCTGAATTCAATATAATTCGTAAATGCGAAATATTAATGGAAAATGATACTGATGGTAAATCAAGCTTATTTAGTATGATCATCATGTACATGGAACTGCAGTATCAGTTACACCCATCTTAGTTACATAATCAAATGAACAAAGTTAAATGTAATGGTACCCAATTTTGCACAGATGCTTCATGCAAGCATTAGCATACAGTATTGCCATTATTTGGTGATACTAAGATGCTGGGTTGGTGGGAACTAGAACAAAGGGTTTTCAGTACCACAATGGGCAGGTGGTATACCAAACTGGTGCTTTAAAGTTGAACCTGGCTGGCTTTGTCCAAGATTAGGTGCTTCATTTCGCGTATGGTTTCCAGATCCTGCGCTGCCTTGTGCATCGAAGGGAATGCTAGAGAAGCTAAGAAGATGAAGGGTAAGACTAGAAAATGACTGATCATAGATGAGGCAAGTGTTTTTTAATTTATTCAGGTTTTTTTTTACTTTGATCATTTTTATTTTGTGTTTGTTTTGCCAGCAAAACATCCAAAACTGTGCAAGTTCTCCTATAATGCAGCCACAGGGCCAAAACCTCCTTTTCTATGCTGATAGTTGGCTTCATGCCAATTGCAAGAACATACAACTCTCCAAATCAGCACATTCTACAATAGACATATTTTTTTTGTACATTATGACATCAAATAAGAGCATCATCAGTAGTTGATACACCTTCCTAACAAATAAATGAACACCATATACCTGAAGAGCAGGGAAAAATGATGATTCAATTAATGCAGGTTTTTGATAGCCTATCCTAGGAGCAACATCTCGAGTCATTCTGAAGTAGGGATCCTGGAAAATAGACCAAACTATAAGTGTTAGGGAAAGTTACCTATAACAAGTAGATGACACTACAATATATGCAGCTATGCATGCCAAGACAAATGAAAACAAAACATTGGATCCTTTGCAAAGAAAAATAGGACGAAGGACATCATTAATGGTCTGCTCAAAATCATAAGAAACTTACTAAAGCACAATTTGAGTTGCTCCTGTAGAAAGTTAACAATGTGATAAGATAAATATATTGTCATATCGTTTAAATATAGTACATCTTTGATTTTAGTTCGTCTTAAGATGAAAGATTACATCTCAAAAAAAGAAGGATGAAATATTAAGCATACTCATCTACTGCAGATTTCCGCAAGTAATTAGAAAGATCCAACTGAGACGCTCTATCTATAGTCCAACAGTGACAATGTCCATTAGATTATCGAAAAAATATTTTGGTTTTGAAATCTGGAATAACAATTGCAGTTGCTCAACTATGTGCGAAGGCATAATTTTCCAGTCCCATATGATAGACCAGCATACACTAGAAAATGGCTGACAACCCACATATAAGAGTTCACCATATTGATTCATGGAGCCAATGAACTTAACATGAGAGGCATGTTACATGGCAAGACATGCCAACGTACTAATGGGTCAGCGCATAGCAACCTGCATAAACACCTAGCCCAATGTGCCCTTCCTCACACACATGCTCATATGATCACAGTGTGGATATGTACTGCAAAACTGAAAAGCTTATCTATAGAACAGTAAAAAGTCAATATTAAAAGTTCACCGAGAATAAACGTAAATCTAAGACACTCTCAGAGTAAAATTGCAAAAGGAACTAAAATTTACTTGGAAAGATTTCAGCAGCTGTGAATTCCTCAAATAACTCTTAGAGGCTCAACTTTTTTCATTATATAAACAATTGCTAATAATGGATGCTTTAACTCTGGTCATCCGCACAAACACACACAATATGCAAGTTCGTGCAAAATATATATCCCATTTTCCCATTCTTTCAAAGAAAGAGATGTTACTAAATAGGCCAATGTGGTTCATTCATATGAAAATTAAAAAGCATGTATAAAACAAGAAGTGTCTCTCATGCTGGACTCTGATGTATAAAGAAGGCAATCTCCTCACCGTTCTTTGCTATAAACCAAGGTTTGACTTACCGGTCCGTACCGGTGTACCAAGATTATCTCGATACCGATATGGTACCAGTACTGGGCGGTATGCACAGTACATACCGCCCGGTATA
Organism: Ensete ventricosum; assembly: GCA_029747655.1. Lineage (NCBI taxonomy): Eukaryota > Viridiplantae > Streptophyta > Magnoliopsida > Zingiberales > Musaceae > Ensete > Ensete ventricosum. Next base: position 3,948,264 of record JAQQAF010000001.1, on the reverse strand, counting down.
TTAAAATATAATATAATATTAAAAATATTATCTCGATCTTTCTCCCCGCGCAGGGAGACGTTCCATCTCCTCGCACGGGAGAAAAGGCGCCCACGCGACGATGGCGCGCGGGTGACCCGCGAGCGAGGGTGGCGATGGCGCACAGGCGAGGACAGCACAGGAAAAGTATCTTATTATCCTCTTCTTTTTTCTTCTTTTCCTCTTCTTCTTCTTCCCTTTTACCTCCTCAATCGACCGCTGACGGTGGATTTCTCCCTCAATCGGCCGCGGACGACCGAAATCGACCGTCAACGATCGATTTTTGGCGATACCGCTCGGTAACGGGCGGTCCGTGTACCGGTAACCTGGCAGACCAATATGTACCGCCCAGATTGGGCAGTACAAATCGAAATTGTAAACCTTGCTATAAACTACATAAACATGTAATACCATCAAACAATTAAATAAGTATTATGCATTTTGGAATACATAGTGAAAAAAAATTGTAAGCAATTATGTGTTAATTGGAAATTCGGTTACAGACAACGAAAAGCACCTGATCAATGGCACATGGGATCAAACAACGAAGATTGTCTTTGCCTGAGAAGAGATGTGGAAATGAACTAGGAAATGACGGGACAGCCTACAAAAGATAAGTTGAGAAGATCAGAAATCATATGAAGCTCTAGTAGCTACTTGTTCAATCACCAAAGCAAAATTCCGACAGATAAGCATGCCCATTTCACAGAATAGCAGGAAGGAACATTTTGCATACAGATGGTATAGATGTTACTATGCCAAACTAAGGTCAGAAAAATTCATGTGAGGTTCAAAACGAGACTTCTTACAAGGAGCAAAGCTTGTCAGCTTCCAGACATTCGCCATGTTGACTTGCTCAAACAGTAATGTTAAATGCACTTAATTATGCAGAGTGTTTTGTGTTGACCTGAAGGAAATTTATCTCATAATCAAAAGCAAGATGTGTTGAAATAGAACCTGAACAGGTGGGAAGCTGATTTTGCCAATATGATCCTCATTTGTAAAGCCAAATATTCCCACAACCTGCATTTGAGAAGCACAATAGACAATTGAATAAACCAACACATGGCACACCTTGTGAACATAAAAGAAGTTACATAACAAGAACCATAATTATCAGAAAAGATATTTATTAACAGTCACCTTATTAAATGTGACACATTTTGCAACCTTAACCATATTCTCATAGAAGGCACTGCAAACAAACCTCCAGTCATTAGAATTCCATGACAAAAATGTAATAAACTATCAACATTGTCTACAATTTTTTAAAGAAAGAACATCTTTCTTCACCAACACTAAGGCAGAAATCTGAATAGTTCGCCTCACCACACTAGTGGATTTATGGAACAAGACCAGCCATTTACATATTACATATTTGTCATTCCAGTGCAATAATGTAAGAATAATAGACATTACCCGCCAACATAATTGAAATCTGAGAAAATGAAAGTTCTTGTTATGTCAAATCCACATGCAATTATGTCTTTTGCATTCTCACTAGCAAGCCTTTTACTTTCTTCCACTGTTAGGTTCTTCCACATGCATTTTTCATCATCAGTTAGCTGTATTACAAGAGGAACCTTGAAAGCATCCTGCAAGTACCTGTAAAAAATGGTAGCTTAAAACCATGATCAGATCACAAGTTTGGCTTCTGATCATATTTAACATATTACAAAAACATGTAGGATATAATGTGATGAGTAAAAGAAATGAATTAGATTGGTTTTTTTAGCACTTCAGTCTAATAATTCATCAGATTCTGATGAACTTTCTCCTTCAAAGATGTCAGAATACCTAGGCAGTCATTGGGATTGACTCCTTAAAGAGTTAAGAAGTTCTAGGTGCAACGGTGGACATCTAAAAAATTTACCTTAAAGATAATATAGATTTATTTCATGCATACTGTCTCTCATAGGGAACAACTGAAAGATTTAAGAAATCTATGTATTTGTTGATTTTTCTCATTGTGCAACAAAAAATCTACTAGAGCCTTTCTCATAATGATGTATATTCTCATTTCCATCCTTCTTTTTAACCCAAATCCTATGATACAATAAATCTGAACCAAGGTTTGACATACCGATCTGTACCGGTGTACCGAGATTATCTCGGTACCGGTATGGTACTAGTACCGAGCGGTATGCACAGTGCATACCGCTCGATACATTAAAATATATTATATTTTATAATATAATATTTTTATAATATAATATTAATATATTAAAAAAAGAAAAAAAACTCCTCGCAAGAAGAAAAATCACCCGCGGGCGAGGGTGGCGACAGCGCGCGAGCGACCCGCGGGCGAGGGTGGCGACAGCGCGCGAGCGACCCGCGGGCGAGGGCGGCAACGGCGCGCGAGCGACCCGCAGGCGACAACAACAGACGGGCAAGGGCGGCACGGGAAAGGAGGTACTTCTTTCTTCTTTTCTCTTCTTCTTTCTTCTTTTCCCTCAATCGACCACCGACGGTTGATTTCTCCCTCAATCGGCCACCGACGGGTGAAATCGACCGCCGACGGTCGATTTTGGCGGTACCGCCCGGTAGCGGGCGGTCCGTGTACTGGTAACTTGGCGGACCAGTACGTAGCGCCCATACCGGGCGGTACCAATCGAAATTGCATTCTTTGATCTGAACCTTTACAATAAGCAGTCCACCAGCATTTTAAAGAACATATTGGGCCTTGGGGTTGAAGGTAACCCCCTAGGCCCCACCTAGGTGCACAAAGATAATTGCTCATCTCAGAATAATTTCTTGTCTCCAATTCCAAAAGTAGTTAGGTGCCCATGTGTTGGGATCAGTTCAGGGACTTAGTGAACCTGAAAACCAAGGTAATCACCTATGATTTGCTTGCTACTTAGCAAAAAGAGATAATTGGGAAGGTTCAGTGCATTTGTTACTCTAAAATGAATTTCTCATAAACAGTGAAAGATGTGACCAGCAAAGCAGAAAATAAGGACAACATTGACCTTAGTTATCAATAAGAACATATGAAGATTTCCTCCAAGATGTGACTTGGTACCTCAGTAATAAATTAGAACATAAAAGATAAAAAAAAAATTCCTCCAACATATGAACATAAAAATTTCAATATTCCTGCTAAAAGATAAATATCATACAGATGAAGTATGACATGAGTTTGGACTTTGTACTTTAACAAAATACCACCACCAAATTTCCCTATTATGAATTTCATTCAGCTATAGAAATGAATACTTTTTATCATGGGAATTTTGGATTAACTTATACACGATTTTCAAAACTCTCAGGACCAAGAAATATCCAGAAAAGATCCGAAAAATTAAAGTTTTGGGACGTACCACCTTAACACCATGTAGAAGAAAATCAAAATAGCTAGAACCTCAAGCTAGTGGAGCAAGTATTATTCTATATTTGGTAAACATTGAAACGCTTTTACTAACATAAGCTACAAATTTTATGATGAACATAGAAATGTATTTAGGAAGAGAAACTTACAGACAGTGATACCTACTTAGTGAACATGAAGGGCACCAAATGCCCCAAATGTAATGCCTCAGAGGAAGGCCCTCTGCCCGTGTAGAGGTAGAACTTCTCGCCCCTCTCATAGACATCAAGTATCTCATTGAAGTCCCTACCCAGAACCAACCAATAAGAAGCATTACTTCAAGAACAGCACCGAAAGACCGAAAGGAACCAGAAATTAGGAGAGCGAAAAAAGAGCCGGACCTGTGGGCGAAGAACACGCCACGGCGGAGAAAGACGTGGGCGGGGTGTCCGGTGAGCCGCTCGACGCGCCGTACGAGCGATTCCTCGAGTCGCTGGCACCCGAACTTCTCAATCAACTTGTCGTAGTCGATCTTCCCCCCGTCCTTCGCCGTCACCTCCCACGGGTTCACCACCTGCTCCTCCTCCCCCTCCCGATCACCGACTCCGCTTCCGACGGCGTCGCCCTTCTTCGGGTCTTCCGCCATGGGAGACGTCGATGGAGGATGGCGATTAAGGGTAGGGTTTTGAAGGAAGGAGACCGAAAGAACGGCCCGATGACCGTTTAGGACTCAAAAGGAGGTATGAAGTTACAAGTAGGGCCCGTTGTGACTCAGTGTTTAATAGGACGGTAAGACTGCGGGTACCCAAAAGTAGAAAAGAAGCAAAGTCGAGAAAGAGCCAATGTTTAGCTTGTGGTCGGATCCGGATCTGTCGACGGACCCGATAGCCCGCATATGATCTAAAACCGACCCGCTCAAACGGATCGGAGATATAGATCCAAAAAATTTGAGTCGATCCGTTTATAAAATCTATTACAGGTGTCCTTTTCACAATTTTCCCTTTAGCCAATACTCATTTGCTTTAATTACCGTTTAGAAATGCTTGTTTCTTTTTATTTGCATTCTAATGCCTTTGACAAATAGGCATTGTAATCTCTAAGATATAGTCTCCGTGGCAGGTGCCGGGAAAGCACCCCGAATGGTCGCTCTGATCGCAGCAACATTACATTTCAAAGACCAGTGGCTGAAGGTCAACATCCCCCAGTCAAAATTATCACACAGCTGCCACCGTCAAAGACTTGGCCACGACACAGCCAAAAGTCAAACTGGTCCCCCTTTTCTCGCTTTGACCATTTGAAACACCTTTTAGTCAAACACAAAAACCACCGTCACCTACCTCGCCCCCTTGTATATATTCCCGAGCTCGCGCTACCTCCATCGACTCGAGCAAGCTTTTCCTGCGGGGGTTTACAGTATAAGGAAGAGCCATCCTCCGGTATCAAGCCCTGTATCGAAAGACCCTGCCATGGCTTCTCTAAGGACTTGCGTGATCTGGGTCGTCATCGTCGTCTCGATCGCCGCCATATCGGGCATCGAGAGAGCTGATGCAGCGAGGCCGGCGCCGGGTGGCTTCGACGGGGCGAATTACCTGGCGTACACGGGCGGCATGTACGAGAAGGCGAGAGCAGCGCTGGCGACGTGGATGGCGAGGTTGCCGTCCGGCTCCAGCCCGAAGGGCCCGGGCCACTAGCGGTGGCCGAGGGGGAACGGCAGACTGCAGCATCCTGTTCCTGCACAAATCACATACATGGAGGAAAAGTAGTAAAGAAAAAGGCATTTAATTTATACTATTGATTCTTTGATATAATTTTTCTTCTTTTGTTCCATCTAGAGAAGATGTATAAGCAAGTCTGTTTGCTGACAGATCAATTTAAAGGGAGTTGTCATGTTATGTTTCTTGCTCCACATGAAATATTCATGCAGCAATTCAATGATGACTAATCTAAGAACCATAATTCCAAATATTAATTACTTTGTTATGACATGCTGCTTTAGCTATATTCTGAGTGGTAGTCAAACAACATCTAACCTGTTACAGGTCAGCAATTTGCAAGCTTATAGCTCAACATTTGCAATTCAACAAAGTGAATTTGATTTTGCCCAAAAGCTTCAGTAGATAGGGAGACACCAGCACTGTCATCCTATCCGAACCCAGCTTTTGGGTTCGAAAAAAAAAAAACAATGGAAACCACCAATGAAACAAAATGTTTAATGAGAGTATAAAACATACAGAAGAACATCCGATCAATTCGCCTCGCAGAGAAGCCGAATGCTGTTCAGCAGGCATGACAGCAGTCACCCTCTTGCAAAATAATTCAGCTGAACAGTGCTTGTGTGTGGTTCCTGTCACAAGAAAACACGTGTTGATTGAGTGACTCTAGATGAACGACACACAGATTCTACCTGATTACAATATGCACAATGATCAGAAAAATTGCTAGGCTCATGGAAAATGTAGCTTCAGTCTAAGGTCTCATAATTTTGAAACTTTTCTCAATTTTATCTATTCTCTCCATGGTTATGATGGAGGGTTCCTCAGCAAAAAGCTTCATCATACCAACTGTCATGCGGACCTAATTGAGCTTACAATCTTTTTGTATCCATGGACCATAAAATAAAGGCATTAGTTTAGGTAACCACCACCTGTTGTCTCGAAGAGAAGCGAAATCCAACTGCAAACATGAAGTGTAATCATAATAACAATATATTCAACTTAACCTCTTAATTTCTCCATAGTTGGAATGAGAAGAAAGCTGGTAGCTAATTCATTCATACTAAGGCAACACCATGAAACTTATTGTTTAAGCAAAACCAATGCTATTGAACATCACAAAAAAGCCAGCATTTTAGCCACATTTAACATCTAACATCATCGACAGTGAATTGATGCTTCAAGTTAATTCATACATTGCCTCACTGTCATGCAATATCCATACATCACCATATTGCATGACTATTGCATGACAGCATCAGCAGTAGGATGACATGTCACTCTATTTCCAATATTCACGCATTGCCTCACTGTCATGCACAACAGCAGCAGAAAATTAATTTGTATATGACAAGATAGTCTATTTTGGCTCATTATATAGGTTGCTTAATCACACAAAGCCCATAGAACAAAAGCATCACAAGTTTGACTCCTTGTGAGAGTTTTTCTTAAATAAAGCTTGTTTCTTCTTATCATTTCATTCCCTTATCTTCAAAACACTTATGAAAGCTTCAAGCACATCTAGATAGAAGTTTGAAATTTTTAATGATTCTTCAAGAGAACTGACAAATCATCTATTTCCATAGCCAATTAACAATTGCATTCAAGAGCAACTGCTAGATCTCTACAATTCACCGCTGTCATCCTATACTTATTTCTTGGAAGGGCCAAATTAGCTTTGTATTGAATTGAATTCTCATTCATGGGGTAAAGTTGAAATGCAACAAGCGTCTTAAACTGTTTTAAGGTTTGGTATTGATCCAGTGAAAATCCACAATATCCAATCCAGCAAATGGTCAACTGAAGGATAACAAACAACACAATATCAGAGTATAGTGACATGCAAACACACATTTAAACTATTGACGGTTTGATACTGATCCAATGGAAATCCATAAAATCTCTATGCCTAAAAAATCCAGCAAGTGACTGACCAAAGCATAAAAAAAACATACAAGATCGCAAAAAAGTACTCATGATTTTTTTATGATTTAATGCTACATAGTCTTTCTCTTCCATCCTTACATATTGCTCCATTCTAAGTTCAAGAGTTGCATGATATTATGGTCACAATACAACCAATAATGTCCACAATTTTTTTTCAACTTGAAAACTAAGGAAGCAAGAACAAGGTAAAAAAGATCAGGAAAATGCACACATGTTAAAAAATAAACGATAGGAATGCCTAGCCACCAAATTACCTTCCAAACAATCATATCCGCGAACCAAACAAGCAGCTTTGAGTTACTTCCAGGTCATTAGCAACTCTGATATCATGGTTACAACTTTCAACATAGTCATGCCTCACCGGAACTAGGTTGTCAGTTGCAATTTAATACTTGCACATGAAAAAGTTGATATAGAACGGTGATTTATTTTTGAATTTCATGAACTTTCATATTGCTGAAATTTAATCAGTATTGGGTACATCGACATAGTAATAAATCTCAAACAAATGCAAGAATGCAGAATCCAACAACCTTCTTACTGCTTGTTGCATAAAAACCATAATTGGTAGAAGCCAACTCACTCAGAGGGGACAAAAGTAGCAATTATTACAAAAGGTACACATAATGATAACTAATCAAACAACAGTGTGATAACATCATATGTCAACCATGCCAGATTTATTTCTGTCTCAAGCCTTTTCCAATTCCTAAAGCTAAATGCAGCCTATGAAAAAATTTTCAGAACCCTAAAAGGACTAATATTCACATAGGAGCGGAAGAGACAAAAGAAAATATTTAGACAAAACTGAAAGCTATTATGTTCAGTAAATTATCTAACCTTTTATGGCATCACCTTGACATGTAGAATTAAAAAATTTCAGATGCTCAACAAGCATATCGTCTCTAGCTAGTTAATTATGATCGAAAAATTTGCAGTACATGTTTGATACGATATTCTGAAGTTAGGAAAATAAAACTAATTAGCTGACAGCTTACCATAGCAGAGATGGTCTTCATGCCATCACCGGCTCGAAAGAGGCATCTATTTTGCTTTCCCAGCAGTCTGTATTTATCTTCCTCTTCGCTTTGCTTTTCATAAGTGATATTTAAGATATATTTACGAAGAGGAAAATTAAGGAATAAAGTGCTAAATTATCTTATCGAAGTAAAACTATTCGAAAGCAAAAAGGGAAGAAAACTTAATATCAAAGCGAAACTTGGTGACTCAGAACTTTACCATAACACGACCACACAATTGTCGAGCCGGATTGTCATAACCACAAATAAGGAAGCACTTAAGCAACCAAAGACGCCAAGAAACTTCAAACCCAGGATTAAACAACAGAAGAGACGATAAACTATAAAGAGAGATGCATCAAGCAAACAATCGACCTAAATCCTCACAGAATCCGAAGAATTGCGATAGGAAAAGAGAAGAACAAAAAGGTGTACCATCTCGAGGAATTCCAGTCGATCGACAACGTCGTCTCCCCAATCGCGGTCTCTGGTTTTGAAGACCTCGGTTCTTCAACTATCGAGGAAGACCTTAGCATCTCCACCGCTCGTTTCGAACGTAGCATCACCAATGCTGTCATCAGTCGGCTGACACGTGTCGACTCGATGTGTGCATGAGCGAATTCAATAGCCCGATACCCTTTGTGGATTTGGCCAGTAATTAACCCGATAACCCGAAAGCGGGCACCTGTACAATTTGCTAATTGCAGGACACTTCGGACGGACCATTCACTTTATGGCCACAATAGACTCGATAACCCATTCATCCAATCACAATCCGATCCGATTGCCTGTTTCAGTGAAATCCCATGTAAGTGTAATTAATATATAGAAGGTGCTGTCATTCTACGATGAGTCAATTAAACTGGTCGATATTACTGTGTGTTGAATACCAAATCCAATTTCTTTAATAATAGTCTATCCTTGGTGATATAGTCACCATTCATTTTAATGAAGCATGATAACGCATCAACATTGGAAGAAACACCACATGAATGACCACTTAAGTTGCCAGTCTTTATTGAAGGGAAGTGGAACAAGGAAATCTAAGCGAGCGTCTCATGCGCTTTCGAGGAATTGCATGGCCGCCGACGCATTCGGCAACGCCGGGATCGCTCCCTTCTTGGTGGTGGTGATTGCTCCACATGCATTAGCAAATCGCAGCAGCTCCCTCAGCCTCCTCTCGTCCTGAATGCAACCCCCATTACCCTACTCGTAAGCATTCGGAAAGCTGCGCGGAAGCAGAAAGTTTCTAGTGTTCCTAACCTGTAGAACGGACTGGTCTTGGACGATCCTCCTCAGCAGCGCGCCGACAAATGCGTCACCTGCACCGGTGGTGTCGATCTGATTGACGGCGAAGGATTCGACGATTCCGTGGAAATCCTGGAAAACCAAGAGAAATCGGTGCAGTAAACTTTAGATCTCGCTTGTTTGACGGGCATGGCAAAGAGGCGTAGATCGAGATACCTCGGTGTAGTATTTGCATCCCTTCTCGCCGAGGGTGACCAAGAGGAGCTTGAGGGTTGGGCGCCGGAGTTGCATGGCCACTTCATCTTCCACAGATTCTTGGCCGGTGAGGAACTCCAGCTCGACGTCGCTGACCTTGATGATGTCGGCCTGGTCCCAGATGCTCAAGATTTGCTTCCTAGCCTCCGCCGCAGACGGCCACAGAGGCAGCCGGAGGTTGGGATCGTAGGAGAGCAGCGCCCCTGCTTCCTTGGCAACCTCCATGGCCTTCAAGTGAGCTGATCTGCATGGCTCCGTGATCAGACTTAAAGATCCGTAGTGAAAGACTGCAGCCTGCAGATCCATCGATAGGTGCAAACACATTTCAGTTACGGTTATTGGATCGATCACACGAGTTGGTAAGGAGAAATTACAGACCGAATCTTACAGGAAGAAGAGAGATGTACAACAGAAGAGACGCACCTTTCTGATGAGATCGAGGTTGAGCTCGGCCTCGGTCAGCAGCATGTCAGCGCTGGGGTTGCGGTAGAACATGAACTCGCGCTCACCGTCGGCTCGGAGGGTGACGAACGCCAGCGCGGTGCGTGCGCCGGCGTCGAACGTGACGCCGGAGTCGTCGACTCCGTTCTCCCGCAGGATGGCCGCCAGCATGCGGCCGAACTCGTCGTCGCCGAGCTTGCCGACGAAGGCGCAGCGCCCACCGAGTCGCGCCACGGCTATGGCCACGTTGGCGGGAGCGCCGCCGGGTGCCTTCATGAACCCGGGCGCCTCCGCCAGCGACACTCCAGACACGGTGGGCACGAAGTCGATCAGCATCTCGCCGAAGCTCACGACGAGACCAGCGGCAGAGTCTCCGTTCACTGTGCCCATCCTGGTGGTATTCGGTATGGCTCCAGGCGGAGGAGACTAGTCTGAATGCACTACCAGCAGCGTATAAAATGGTGAGGGAAGGCGCGGTAGGAGTAAATGGCCATTAACGCATGAGGCGGAAGCCGAAGCCACCGGGATGAAGACAACCGCGAGGAAGCAATATCTATCTACCACCCCTACCGGCTCACCTTCCAGCCACCCTCAATAACTATCTACCGGAGGAAGTCTCGGTCCCACAGTCGGACCCACACAAGAAAAGACCTGTTTCTTCTTATGTGGTTTCCAGCTACATCGGTGCGGTTTAGGACAAGACATCAAAGGACGAGCCATCGCCACGTGTCGATGGCGTGACCCAGATCCGTTCGTTTCTTTAGCTCTTGCGGGAAACAAAAAGTGTCGGTCCCACCTCCCTACCCACGGGTGTACCTCGTGTAAACATATTACTGTAGGGAGACACCCAACGTTACTTGGATTTTAGTTGCCTAACAACGAGAAAGGATTAATATATCATTCATTATGAGGTGCATGAATCTCGGTATGCATGCATGTCTTATGGTCTCAATATATGAAGCGCGTGAAAAAAATATAATGAATATTATATACATTAAACTTTCTTCTTATTCATTAAATTCTCACATTTATCCCTTTATTCATTTAAAAATATAAATAAACTCAAGATCTTACACTTTAGTTTGTACTGAATTATGTATCATATTAATATATAAATTTTTGAGATATTAATAGGAAGTATTTTGATAATTAATTCTAGTTCATCATCTAATCACCCTAGAGACATTGACGTTAAATAAAAAGATCGAATCATCCTCCATTACCCAATGTCGTTGACATTAAAGGAAAGGATCGAATCATCCTCCATTATGCAATGACGTGAGAGTGATTATAGTCCATCGATTTTCATAGATTATTAGCCCACAGAAGGTCATTTGGATTGACTTTATCGACTTTTATAGACAATAATTCACGGGAGATCATTCAGATTTATATTTTCTTTGTCAGATTTTTATGGATTAATAATTTATGGGAGATTATTCGAGCCTATTACTCTCGTAAAAAAGACGTCAAGAGAAGAGAATTGAGGTCGTTACAAAAGATCCCTTCAATTAGTTGGTATAAAAGTTAACGCCCGACGTCGACCTTGGGTCATATCTTTCTCTAAAAACTCTTTACACTTTATACAACCTCTCAAACTAACTTAAGCGTCAGAAAAATTGAGTCGAGAAACTTTCCATTGAAGCTGGCCTGTATGTAGGAACCCATCGAGAAACCAAATTTTCACCATGGCTCAACATCAAGACAACCTTGGACACCTAAAAGCCACCTAAAGAATCCCTCGAAACCACTTCGGATATCTCAAGTCATCTCGAACATCATATCAATTGCCTTATAGGAACACCACGAGGATTCCTTGAATGCCTCTACGCCTTCTAATCAAGACTTAATCGGGCTGACTCATTATCGATGACTCAATCTCTTCAACAAGTATAAAAATAATAATATTTTTTTTATTAAAACATAAACGTGGAGATTATTTTTGTTAAATAATATATATGAATATAAATCGGTATGGACTCAAGTAGTAATATAGGAAAGTCGTATCGTTTCAGCCACGTGGCAAAAGACAGGAGTAAATTTAAATAATTAAAAAAACTTATAGTGCATAAAAAAGGTTAGAAAACTAAAAAAAATAACGTATTTTATAAAATACCAAATAGAAATAGAAGACAGTGTATTTTAAGGAGGAGAAACAATGGGTAATAGAAAGGTAAAATTCAAACCTGATCTATCTCAATAACATTTAGAATCTTCTCTACTATGAGAGGTGATGATTGTACTCGTTTGATTTAGTAATCTATTTTTTTTCTGAAATAAAATATATATAATATTAGCTTATGAGAGTCTTCTCTTATTATTTTCTCTTTGGCATTCCCATCCGATGAGATCCTTTTCTTTATTTGTTTTTGCTAAAATTATCTTTCGAGTACTAAAAATATCATTATATATATTTGACTGATTATATTTATCAATCTCGTGGTAATTTAAATAGAATTATTTTCTTTACCTGTCTATCTTTATCATGGAGACTATTTTTTTACTAAAATTCTAATTATTTTATTTTTTATTTTTATTAACACTGGTAATTTCGCATGACTATTATTATAAAATAACTTCTCATATAACTTCAATCATTTTCGAAGGCCTCTATAAAAAGGTTACACTTGCTTTCATTAAAGTGTAAAACACTTATGCTTCTCGATTTTTTTTAACTAATGGGGGTATGCTAACGATTTAATTTTCATAAAATATGTTATCAAAAATTTTCAAATTTATGATAAGTTTGAACATGACTTAGAACATTTGATATCTCGAATTTATTATATTAGGAGAGTACTTTAGCTCTCTAAAAACTTTTTATTGTTGAAATTAGTGAGATTTCGATTGTTTCGATTCAATCGATCGGTCCATTTTGAATGATATAAACTAGAGTGGGCCCTACTCAAATTATTCCATGATTTGCTCCCGAGACAGCCAACTGTTCAATTCATGGTTGGGATAAAGCTAAGATATCCACATAACCGTCACAACGGTCGAAACGGGGAGACGGCACGATAACGGTCCCTGACATCCCGAACGATTTAGCTTAGGATCACCCCTTCATTCACAGCTCCAAACGCGATACGGACCGTTCGATCGTCATCTGACGGCCAGGATCTGGCATCGGATCACCGGCTTGGTGTTCCGCAAACCGAAACGCGGCCCGAGAAAACGACGACGACCGGCAGGCCCTATCCGGTAATTTTACCGCTCCTCACGCGGCTCGCACGTGCTATTTAAGGGTTTTGTTCCCCAGTGGGTAGGGATCTCTCGTCGTCCCCTGTACCGCGAGCAGAGCGCTCTTCCTCTCCCACGCTTCCTGTTGCGACCTCTCTTTCGTCCACCCTCTTCCGTCCCATATCCTGTCTTGGTCGATCCCTTGTCTCCAGTGGTGGGCTCCTGAGGTTAGGGTTCCGATTCGACCCCTTATTGAAGCGTTTTTTTGCTGTCTGCTTTCGTTTTCGAATTCGAAACTGGCCAATACATGCTTTGATCGCTGAAATCGACAAAAGCCGTGGGCTACGATTGTATTGTGTGGATCGTCTTTTAATGGGGTATCTTTTGATCCCAGGCTGGTTTTCTTGATGCTAGGGTTTGGAAATGCGCCCCCTTCTTGGGTTCTGTCATGGTTTTGATTGATCGTGGTGTGACGGGTAATGCTGGCTCGGAAGTAGAGGTGGCAGCGGGTTATGGATTCGAAAGGAGATGGGGCTGCGGTTACGCCGCTGCGGACCAGTGACCGGCTCCGGCAACGGCCAAAGTACTTCGGTCGGCCTTTCTTATACTATAAACCTGTGATAAGAAAGAAGATCAAATCCAAGAAGAGGACTGCAGCTTCCAAGATTGCAAAGAAGCTGCTCAGGCCGAGGAACCGCCCTGTTCAGATGCCCCCTCCGGATGTAAGAGCTTCAGCACTGGATTTATTTATTATGTGAAACTGCAGATAGAGAGTTTTGGTTTCATGACACACAAACACCTTTTGAGCATCCAACAAGATTTGAAAATGTAGTGGTTGAAACCATGTATTTCCTTCCCTGTAGTGGTGCTTTACCTGCATGCAATGGATAATGATTGCAAATGTCTAATGCAAGTACATACTGCAAATCTTTATGGAGCGAGAGTGCTCATATTAGAGAAATGGTATGTGCAGGAACATGCCTGTAATTTACATTATTTGCATGTGATTTGATTGCTGATTCAGCTGAAAAAATTTTTGCAAGTCATGCTAGTTGACACATAAAACCATAAAAAGGCAGAGGTTCTCCCCCCGGTCCATCTAAAACTTATAGGTATATTTTTTGCATTAAGATTTATTAGGATGATGATGGTTTATATTCATGTTATATCTTGGAAAAAGGATATGTAATTAATTGTATTGTTGTGGAATTGCATGACTGATTTAGAATATGAGTAGTAACTATTTCGACGATACACTGCATGATACATAATTATGAAGGGAAGACAAACTTGTATAACCACTTTCCCAAGATTTCTATGGCTTACAACAATGCTTTTACTAATCATACGATAAAGCCCACAGATACAGAGTTTGGATTGAGAAGCCAACAGCAGTGAAGTGGCAGAATACTGATCCTGCATCTTTGATATACAATATTTCGATAGAAGATCTCTTTTGAATCTTTTTTTATTTATGGAAGTCAAGGATCCTTTAAATTTTAAATATTATTTAACTCCTGTAATTTCTTTATTTGATTATTCTTTCAAAACAAGTTTTAGGAAAGGCAACATGATAATTGTATGATAGGTGGTCGTATTTTGATGTTTCAAATCTGATTGCTTAAGACTTTCTTGTGGTTGTCAGTTCACAGTAACCAATATAGAACATAACACTGAATCAAAGGTCTCAAACAATTACAATTCTTGCTTTGCGGAATTTTTTTTAATTATCTCAAGTACTGTATCAAATTACCAACAATAGCAAGATTATGGTTGGTACTCTCCTTAACTTACTTGCCTAGTTGATTTTCTCGATGCATGTATATATTTGTTTCAATACTTAACATTTAGATAATTTAGGGCAACATTGCTTCTTTTAGACAGCTAGCTATTGTTGGAAACTGAGAGCATCTGTTTATGCCCATTTGCTTATCCATTAGAGGTATCAACGATAGACCACAATACATCATATTAAACTCCTCTCCCCAGTCTTGAGGTTTTTATTGTTTCTAGGTCTCACTAACCTCTTCTCTAAAAGCATGTGCAATGTGGTTGTGACTCTCTTTGGCAGATGGGTAAATTGATTTCTACATGAACTCTTCCTCCACCAGACTCTTTAATCAAATCATGTGCAATATGGGTTCTTCCTGTTTTTAGTGGATAGGTACATTGTGTTATAGCCGAATTCTCACTCTAGGTAAACCTGACATCGGAATGCTCTGTTCGTTATGGTCAACTTTTTATATTATAAACATCTATCTATCTGTGAAATTGTTTGGGTGCTTCTTATTTCTTACTCCTGTAGTTTATTTGATTTCATTGCTGTTTCTATTGTTAATTTTTAAGTTCTGCAGTTCCAGGTCCTTGAATCATCAATCAATGGCAACATTTAGTGTTGTGTCAAACTTCAAAAATAGGAAAATGATGCCCATGAAAACTTAAAGAAGGTTTTGCTCCGTAACAATTTGGCATTGTTGGTCACAAGCCTGCATAAAGAAGGTGAAGGGTTGTATAAGGCCACTGACAACCATGTGGCGTTGCAATTTAATCTTAATCTTCTTTAATACAAGTACTTGTATTTATACGTATAATCAATGTTGGTACTTATACCATTCAATTATAATTTTTATTATTTTATAAATGATACCGGATGGTTGGTACACCAGCTGGTATATGAGTTTTGTGCTAATCTGATAGGTTATTTAACCGTTACTAGACTGGTTTAAACCTTGATTGTACCAACTATTTATAATTTCTTGTCTAGAACACTAGGTGATCCATACACTAACATGTTATTCTTTCCAGAATTCTTTCTGTTTTTCTAATCTAGCATCTTTCTGACTCAGATTATATGATTATTCTTTTGTGTAGTCTATTGCAGCAAACTTACGCCGCTCTACAAGAAAAAGAAAGATTTCAATAAACCTGGAAGACTATGAAACAGACACTTCAGGAACAGAAGATGATGATTTAATGGTAAGATTCTAAACCTGCTGATGCACATAGTCTTGATCAAATTCAGTGTTTAGCATGGTTAGTGAACTATTCATACCTTGACGCTGATTTGTTTTTCAGGCTCCCAGGTATCGTTCTTCAAAAAACAAGGCAGAGAACAATGCTAGCCATGATGAAGCATCAACCTCTCCAAGGAACAAAAAGATTACAAATACTAATTCCCTTCCCCGCCGCGAGGGTTTACGACCTAGAAGACTATTGAGTGGGAGAAGAACACAACCTTATGAAGAATCAGAAGAAGACCAGGATAGCTCTGAAGAGCAGACTGCCCAGGATGAGACGGAAAATGAAAATGACACAGAGGAGGATGCTGAAAATGAAGAGGATGGTGATGGGGGAGATGAAGTAGCGGGAGATGGGGATGATGAAGATGGTGAGGAAGAGCCGGAAGGAAGGAGACGATATGACTTGCGGAAACGTTCTGAGAATCATAGATTATCTAGTGAGAAGGAGGGAAAAGAGAGGCCCCGATCGCCCCGTAGAGTACTTCATCACGGTATGGGCTCCAAAAACAATAGGTATCTAAGAAAAGGTGGATCTCGAGTACGTAGACGTCATCGGCTTTCATTGCCTGATGATTCTGACGATTCCCTTCTTGTAGACGAAATGGACCAAGGTCCCTCTATTCCTTGGACACGCAACGGAAGCAGAAGTGGGACACCATGGCTCTTGGGTGGTCTAGACATGCATGTTGCAACAGCGTGGGGTCTAAATGTTGCTGCATCTGGTTGGGTCTATCAGGGTGACAATATTACTTCTCTAACTTCGGGTATTCAAACAGCTGGACCAAGTTCAAAGGGAGGGGCAGACATTCAGCCATTACAAGTTGATGAAAGTGTGAGTTTTGAAGACATAGGGGGTCTATCAGAGTACATTGATGCATTAAAGGAAATGGTATTCTTTCCATTACTATATCCTGATTTCTTTGCCAAATATCACATAGCTCCCCCGAGAGGAGTTCTGCTTTGTGGTCCTCCTGGCACTGGAAAAACATTAATAGCTAGGGCATTAGCATGTGCTGCTTCAAAGGCTGGTCAGAAGG
Source organism: Ensete ventricosum (assembly GCA_029747655.1). NCBI lineage: Eukaryota > Viridiplantae > Streptophyta > Magnoliopsida > Zingiberales > Musaceae > Ensete > Ensete ventricosum. The sequence continues at coordinate 3,931,080 of JAQQAF010000001.1, read as the reverse complement.
TTAGCTTTTACATGCGTAAGGGAGCTGATGTTCTCAGCAAATGGGTCGGAGAGGCAGAAAGACAACTGAAGCTGCTTTTTGAAGAAGCTCAAAGGAATCAGCCCTCAATTATTTTTTTTGATGAGATAGATGGCCTTGCTCCAGTTAGATCTAGCAAACAAGAGCAGATTCACAATTCTATTGTTTCAACATTACTTGCCTTGATGGATGGACTTGATTCTCGTGGACAGGTTGTCCTGATAGGTGCAACCAACAGAATTGATGCCATTGATGGAGCGTTGCGCCGCCCAGGGCGTTTTGACCGGGAATTTGTTTTTCCTTTGCCTGGTTACGAGGCACGTGCTGAAATATTGCACATTCACACACGAAAGTGGAAGGAACCCCCATCAAAAGAGCTAAAGATGGAACTTGCAGCTAGTTGTGTGGGATATTGTGGAGCAGATCTGAAATCTTTATGCACAGAAGCTGCTATCCGTTCTTTTCGTGAGAAGTACCCTCAAGTGTATACTAGTGATGACAAGTTTGTGATTGACGTTGATTCCATAAAGGTTGAAAAACATCACTTCGTAGAAGCCATGTCTACGATTACTCCTGCTGCTCATAGGGGATCTATTGTGCACTCCAGGCCATTGTCTTCAATTGTCGCTCCATGTTTGGAAAGACATCTCCAGAGAATAATGAAACATGTATCTGATATTTTTCCTTGCCTTCCAGCTGTAGACGTCAGCAGGCTCTCTGTTCTTTCCTGTGGCTCTGCACTTCCTCTTGTTTATAGGCCTCGCCTTCTGATAAATGGGGATACAAGTGCTGGATTGGTATAAATCTTAAGAACTTCAATATTTTGACATTATATGTTATGTTGGATGCTGTTGATAAAGCAGTTTTAGCTTGACAGGACCATGTTGGGCCTGCTGTCCTACATGAATTGGAGAAGTTTCCTGTTCACTCTCTTGGACTTCCTTCTCTTCTATCTGATCCTAGTGCAAAGACACCAGAAGAGGCTTTGGTGCATATATTTGGTGAAGCAAGAAGAACTACTCCTTCTATACTCTACTTACCTCAGTTCCATATTTGGTGGGAGACAGTGAGTACACAAATCCATAATATAGTTCTACCAAGATGAGTTTTGCTGGTTGCAAATGGAATTAAGATGTGTAATTATATGGTTTTTTACTTCTGCAGGCACATGAACAGCTTAAGGCTGTTTTGATTAGTCTTTTAGAGGAATTGTCTTCCAATCTTCCAATTTTACTGATAGGAACATCTTCAGTGTCCTTGAGCAAAATGGATGAAGACTCCACTTCCATTTTTGCTCTCTGTAATGTGTATGCTTTCTCATCTTTTTATTAAAATACTATATTTCCTTTTGTTTTGTGGATTTGGTAAGACTTTATCAGGGAGGATAGTGCACTTAGGTCCTCAGGGATGAAAGAAGAAAAAAAGAATAAAGAAATCTTGTTTGACATCACTGTATCCTCTTTTACCAATAAAACACTAACTTTTTGCACTACCCTTCCCGTTAGTGATTTCAAGCAAAAACTTTTTGCTATGATGGATAGTTATGGCCAACCAATTTGGGTTTCCAGCAGGAAATTATGAAGATACTGAAAAAACTACTATCTGATTAAGGTTATAATAATTGAAGTTTTGCATTTCATATTCTGCAAATTCTAAATTGGTGATACCTTGATGGTGCATCAACAAGATACAAGTCAGTCGAATTTCTGTTAATTTTACTGGAAGACTCAAGGAGGTTCTACATTGAAATCAAATAAATTTAGAGAAATACTTAACTGAATGTTGACTATACTGACTATACATTGAGGTGCTTGCAATCTTGCATAACTCAGTATATTGGTAACTGAGCATTACTAATCACTTCCTCGGTCGAAGGAGATGGTGGACAATATATGTTGCAATTTAAAATGCAGCAGATTGATTAGAAGCAAAGCCTATGATATATTTTAAAATGGAAATGATTAAAGTTAATCTCCAAGATTGGAGGTGTCACTTTTCTATAGACAAGTGAGAAAATAAAAAGTACTTGTATCATTGATTGTTGCCTGAGTTACATTCATTGAATGAATGAGTTTTGAGGGGGGTGGTTTTTTTCCAACTAAGATGGTCTTGAGAATAACTTTTGTGGCACGGTATTTTTCCTAAATTTTAAATATTTTCAAGATTGTAAGGGTATAACAAAATTTATGCTGTTTTGGGATCAAACCATGGATAAGATTCAGGATCTTGGGATTCTTTTTTCTTTAAAAACTAAAGGGCCAGAAAATTTCATAGAAAAAAAACATAACATTTAAAAATTAGATGCTTGTAAAAGAGAACTGTTTATGCAAGTCATAATTATGTCAAATTAGTTAAGCTTTATTTATATTTGTAAAATATTTTTTCTTCAAAACTGTCTTCTTATAAATAACCATGTTATTTGGAAATTAAAAAAAAATCATTTGAAGTTGTTTTAGAAAACTAGATCTCTTTGTTGTTCTTTGCATCTAATCTTAAACAACAAATTGTCTTTATTCTCCTCTTTGTTCTCCTGTGCCATTGGTGTAGGTGGCTCTACACTATTGTGAGACCATGAAATTGAATTTCAGGTAGGAACCCATACTGGTCCAGGCCTGGACTTGTACGTTCTACTCGTGTGAACCATGGTACCAAAAAAAGCCTAAAAAATTGGCAAAAAATAAAAGTCCTTATCTTTTAGATGGTTGTTTTCTAGATTTGTTGTTTTGTTTTGTCCTTTATGAATATCTACGTGAGTTTGATCTTAAGAGATGAGAATAGATGCTTCATATGTTCTTGTTAGGAAAAATTATTCTATAGGTATTGTCATCTTATCGAGAGTTTTGTTTGAATAGGTATCAAGTGGACAAACCGACTGCAGATGACAGGTCACGCTTTTTGGAGAAATTGGTTGAAGATATCTTAACTCTTCAAGTTGATGAGTCAACAAGCAAATTAAAAAAAGGAACATCTCTTCCAGAACTCCCCAAGGCCCCTCAGGAAGTGAGTGGTCAAAAACCTTCAGAGCTTCAGGCAAAAGCAGAGGCGGAGCAACATGCCCTTCGTCGGCTGCGAATGTGTCTCCGGGATGTTTGTAATAGGTCTGTCTCTCAATTCCCTACTGTGTAGTACTACTGCAACAAACATTGTACTGTCATAGAAAAAAAGAACTGTTGAGGGGTTTTACTTTGACAATTTCAAGTGACAGAGTGCATTGAACCTACTTTATAATTTAACTAATGAGTATGTGGTTTACCAAGCATGTAAAGGGTTGGCTTGATAACCAGCATTACTTGTATCCATTTTTAGCCATTAACTTATCACTTCAATTTAGTTGCATATTTCCAAGAATGTCACACAATTAGGATCAAATAGGCAAGGATTTATACAATAAATCACTGTTTTTCATCGATAAATCTTCACTTGAGTTTAAGTTACATACACCAAGGAATTCCCTGGGATTGGGAACTTTTAGACAAGGACCTAATTTTATCTGTTCAGGGGCATGTAGGCACTGACCAAGATGTGGCCTCATGTCACGTCCGTGCCAATCCCATTTGCGTAATGTGCCCACGTTAGTAAACGGGCATGAACTTGACACGGCTCCATATGTGCTGCAGCCTTGCAGGTATATTACCACCGTGACATGACTTACATGGTCTTGCAATAATGAATTTGTTCTGTGCTTGCAGGATTCTATATGACAAGCGATTTAGTGTGTTCCATTATCCAGTTTTGGATGAAGATGTGCCTGACTATCGTTCGATTGTTCATAATCCCATGGATATGGCCACTCTGTTGCAGCATGTTGATTGTGGGCAGTATCACACTTGTGCAGCATTCTTGCAAGATATTGACCTTATTGTGGCTAATGCCAAGGTAAGATATTCAACTTTTGTTTTCTGTGAAGTGTTCTGTCTGGATCTAAAATTATATAAATATTTATATCTGATTTCTTAACTTTGCTCTGGGGCATATATTTGCAGTTCTATATGTTGCTCATGATACTAATTGTGGACTCTTTAGGGATTTGATAATTTGTATAATTCTGATGCTTACTATTTGTATAGACATATAATGGGGATGACTACAACGGAGCTAGAATTGTCAGCAGAGCTTATGAGCTTCGAGATGTGGTATTTTCCTTTTTATCTTGGTATCTATTGTGCTAAATAGACAGATATCTCGAGTATATTGTCAATACTTGTTGAATTTTTGTTTTATGTTTAGGTGCAAGGTATGCTGTCACAGATGGACCCAGCTCTAGTCTCATTTTGTGACAACATTGCAGCACAAGGTGGTCCATTGTTGTTGGCAGATGACGTGGAAGAGTTGAATGTTCCAACAGCACCTGTTGTTCAACTGGCTAATGTTCCTAGGAGTGCTCAACTTTGTAATGTTCAGCTAGATGTAAATCTGGCACAAAGTTATGAAGCAATAAAACTGCCAAAGGAAAACACCAACCATGCAGGTACCTGGATCTTATTATTTATTATTGATGCACTTCTTGGACATGTTTTTTAGGAAATGATGATTATTAAGTATTTTACCTAATTTTTGTCCATCATGCACCAAGGACTTATTTTGTGTTATAGTATTATATGTTCATTCTTGGGTGACAAAGACTACACAAAGGAAACTTGATGAGATTCCTCTAAGCTTCAAAGTAATTTTATATGTTAATAACATACAAATCATCACTTGGACCAAGTTCTTTTGAGAATTAAGGAGGTTCTGTAAGGTGAAAGTTCTTGTATAGATAAAACTGGAGAAAAAGGATCCTGACCCTTGAGATCAAAAGTAACTTTGGGAAAATGAAAGGGCTCCTATATGTTTTTATGGAGCTTAAAACTTGATATTCTTCTGAATCTACTTTGAGCTCATATATGCTTGATCTTTTTAATAAATCTATTTTGTCATCGGCATATGAGGCCTGGGCATCATGTTGATCGGACCAGGTCGAGGCAGGGCTACCGGTGGATCACCCACACATTAGCCTTGTCCACAGTTAGACACAGCCTATCCTTGTAATTTTGAATTGATGATTGGGTTAAGGGGATGCCCAAGTGGCAATTTTTTTCTGCTCGGAGAAAGGTAAAGATGGAAAGGCGAAGAGCAAAGGATCTGGAAGAGGCAATCAAAGTGGGGGAGAGCAAATAGGTCTGCTAAAGGCAACAAAGTTCGGTGCTAAAGAGATTTCCATGGTTTAGAATTAAGAGGTAGTGAGAGGAGATGGAAGGGGTGTCCTAAAAAATCATAGTGAGTTGATAGCTCGTTTAGTTCATTACTCAAGCTGGAAAAGAAACAGCAAGAAATGGTTTTGAAGCACATTGGGAGTATAATTGTGCACTTCCTGGTTGAGGACCGGTTAACAAGTTTTTTAATCTTCTGTAGTACAATTGCTTTAGAATAAGGACTAAAATATTTGCAGGTATGCATATGTTTCCATAGTTAACAGTAAAATTTTACCAACATTCTATATGAATCCCCAGTCCAGTGATTTAGACCAGAATTGTGCCATTATGGTTTAGAGTAAATAGCTGTGAAGGAAGAAAAATACAAGTATTTTTTTTTTCATTCGGCAATCTGCTTTTTCATCCACGTGAATGTTACAGCTTAGAAACCCAGAGCAATAACTAACACAGAATGCTTGGTAAGTTATTCTTAGTCCACCAAATGTTAGAAAGTATAAGATTATCTAAAATGAAGCAGTGCTTAATTACAAACTAAAAGAAATTTGAATAGGCAAGGATTTTCATACTTTCTAAATTATCTATGAAAGCTGGTCCTTGCTTCAGAGCAAATTTTTAGGTTCCTAGCTTTTTGCAGACTGGACTGTGCTACGCTGTGCCATGGACAACCTTTGTGTTATGCATCTATTTTGAATGTAATTCAACATTACTGGGCAGGTCGTGGCATGTTGTGTTGATCTGTTTTGTGTTGGCATGCCCCGAAGTGGGCCATGCTCTGTCAATTAATGGGCCTTGAACCATTCTGGCATGTGGATCATGCTGGCACAGTTCAGTTTACATCTACCTCCAAGGTCCTGCTATGTCAGATTATGAGCCCTAAGGAACTCTGCCACCGCAACCCGTTTTACTTCTACCTTCAGTGCCATGCGATGATGGTTTGTGGGCCTCATCCAGCATGTTGATATGTCCACACAGCCTTGTTTACTTCTACCAACTCCTCTCCTTGTCGATCAGATGGGTTTTGTGTGTTTGTTCCTCATAACAACTTGTTTTGTTTATCATCATGGTTCTTTTATTGTTTCTGTTACTAATTTGGTGGTCCAGAAGACACGCATATTCTACTAAGTTCTTTCTAAATCATGATCAACTTTTAATTTTCTACTTTTTATATTTTAATGATACATCTGTTCTTAGTTTTGGTTACATGTTGCATTTCCTCTTATGGTTACCATAATACCTATTTTTTAGAAGAATTTGAACATACATCTTAATTTACAGTCTACAAAACAATAATAGATCACCCTGGTGCACAAGAATTTTAGTTAAGTTGCATTTGGTTGATTTTTTTTGTGATGAGAACATGTTGAGATTTTTCTGATCTATGGTGGATATAAGACAATCAAACAGGCATTTGCATTCTTGACAACTATGGATGAACATGTCCTGAAGCTCCCTTGTTGGTAGCAACTGAGTTGCAAAATTCATAGGCAAACACATCAGATGTATGTGCAAAGTGCAATCCAACACCTCCTTGAGGAAGCATGTGGAGGAATAAAGCAGTTGCTTATCGGCCAAAAAATAAAGAAAAAGCAAAGAAAGCTACTAGATACATCAACATTCGGAAAAGGTATCTACTGGAGGTGATATTGAAAGTCAAGCAGCATCCTGGATCCTCCAAAATAATAAAATGTCTCTGTTATAAATCTACTTCAAAGCTGGACCAGTAGACTCCTGTTATATGTGCTTGCAAATCTGGTTAAATGGTTAAGGACGACAGTCCTAACAGATACATGAGATATTAGGGGATATGAGTGTCACTGATCTGTTTATTTGGATGTTATCTTGGCACATTTGTGCAAGTTTCTGTGACCACTCTCTGCTCGCCTTATTTCTGCTCCCTGTTTGTGATCGTTTTAGCAAAATGACTTGGTAATGTTGTTTCTTTCTCAAATTACAGCTTCCTTGAAAGTAAATGCATAACGATTTATTGTGTAGTATTGACACTAAGATCTATGTTTCTTGTATTCCATGCTCAGGCAGGGAGGAGAGAGGTACCGCTGAACCTGATCAGATAAAGGTCAGCTGTCATCCAGGATTTCAAGAACCAGATAGAAATGGTGCATGGAGACAACCAGAAAACCACACTAATAGCGGACTACCACATGTGCCGGAGGCAGCTTCCAGCCAACCGGCCAATGAAAACATTGATGACGTAACGATGGCTGATGCAGACATATCCGAGCAGATTGATTCTGTGAAGAAGCATCTCCTCGAGCGAACGGAAGGCTACGGAGTGCCACAGCTTGAGCGGCTCTACACCCGAGCGATGAAAGGTGTGATGGCAGTGGGAAGTCAACATAGAGGAGATAGTAGGCAATTGGTTTTGGATCAGCTTTTGAAATTTGTTGAGGACGATAAAAAATTTTAAGCAATAAGTTTCTCACTTTTTTTTTTTTTCTCTCTCTCTCTCTTAGCCTTGTACATCGGCTTATTCATCAAAAACAAATTTTCTTCTTCTTTGCCTTTCTTTACGCAATATGTTCTATGTGCAGAATGAGCAATAGCCCAGTTGATGAACGCCTTATATGCCGTTGCAAACCATCCATCACTAGCCTTGTCCTAGCATCAGATTTAATTATGCTTCGACGACAAAACGATGATGATAATTTGTTCTCACCTTCGATCTCCTTTATTCTCATGTTCTATAAACTCAGTTAGTTATGACATAGTTGAGTTAGTCAGCAATGCTAGTTTTTAGTTAAAAGTAAATATAAGTTAGTAAGATATCGATGTGGAATCCTTATGACATGGCCGATGAGTAAGCTCGGTCGGGTTATCCTGTGTGCCCAGTGGCATGCCACATGTATGACGAAGGATGCGGAGTCCAGCGAAGCGGTGGAATCTTCCGGCTCTAACGACTTGGGTTACAGTAATAGCGGTGATAAATTTAAAGCATTAAATAAGGAGAAATTATTGGAATGAGTCGATCCACGGATATTATTTATAGATAGTTGGCGCATGACTTCCTTATTGAAGAAAACAATAGAAAAGATTTGTGGAGTGCAAGAAAGAGCAAAGGCCAACAAGCGTGCAACTGCATGACTTATTTGTTGTTCCTCTCACTTCAATCTCTTGGTGCAGTATGTATGGTAAGAGAATTATTCTTATATTTTTCTTGGGGTTGTGTAGTGATAACAGAGAGCAAGTAGATGCTTTTATCTGATGGTGGGAAGCTGAATTTGCCAATATGATCCTCATTTGTAAAGCCAAATATTCCCACAACCTGCATTTGAGAAACACAATAGACAATTGAATAAACTAACACATGGCACACCCTGTGAACATAAAAAGTTATATAACAAGAACCATAATTATAGACACATTTTGCAACCTTAACCATATTCTCATAGAAGGCACTGCAAACAAACCTCAGGTCATTAGAATTCCATGACAAAAACGTAATAAACTATCAAAATTTTTTTTCAAAGAAAGGACATCTTTCTTGACCAACACTAGGGCAGAATCTGAACAGTTCACCTCACCAGTGGATTTATGGAACAAGACCAGCCATTTACATATTACATATTTGTCATTCCAGTGCAATAATGTAAGAATAACAGACATTACCCACCAACATAATTGAAATCTGAGAAAATGAAAGTTCTTGCTATGTCAAATCCCAACCAAATCTCAGTGGACACCAATGCTCATATGAAAACGTCATAATTCTCATAGAAGTCCCCGACCAGAGCATAACTAAAACCTAACAGATTATGAAATCAAAAGCAACACCAATTTTCTAACATCAGTTATTCTTCTCCCTCTTCAGCATGTTCTTGAACCAGTAAGCCGATTCCTTTGGGTATCGTATGTTCGTCTTGAAGTCCACGTAGACCAGACCAAACCTCGAAGTGTAACCCAATCTCCACTCGAAGTTATCCAAGAGAGACCATGCAAAGTATCCGATCACCGTCGCACCATCATCGATCGCCCTCTTCAGCTCAGAGATGTAGCTCTTGTAGTAGTTGATCCTCTTTGTGTCGCGCAAACCTTCTGGTAGAGTGACATTGCCTGGCTGATCCATTCCTATCATCATCATCATCATCATCACGATATCAGAAACTGTGATAACAACGGAGCGAGGAAAATATAGAATGTTTCTTACCATTTTCTGCGAGGATGATGACTGGATCACCATAATTTACCTTGACATAGGTCACAACTCTATAGATTCCCCATGGAACTATGTAGAGCCAGTCGGAGTAGGCCTAGGTAAAAAATTCCAGTACTAACAGGTTAATCCACATTTGCTTATTAAGTGTAGATCTAATTAGCAGAAGTAAAGGCAACATTTTACCTGTGGTCCAATTGGGACACCATCTCGATCAACTGCAAGATATGTAGATTGTAAGAAACAAAGTGACCACAAAGAATGAAGCTATTAGGAGGGATTAGCAAATCTGACCTTTGAATTCGACGTGCCAGTCGTCTTGGTAACTGATAGGTTTGGGATTGATGACTGCATTATCCTTCATGTAGTAAGTTGTGTATTGGTTGACACCGACATAATCATATGAACCTTTCACCATCTTCACTTGATCAACGGTGAATTTAGGAAGCCTGTCCTTGACAATTTCTTGAATTGATTTTGGATAGTATCCATATGTTAGAGGGTGGAGAAACCTGCAAATAGAGAAAGATCAATCGATCACTTAGAGAGTCAAGTTTACTCGATTCGAATAGGCTGCATCATTACCATCCAATGTGGAAATCTCTAGCTCTCTGAGCAGCAGCTTCGTCATTTGCAGAGGGCGTATGAGGCTCGTACCAAACAAAATCCAAAAGAATGCCGATTTTGCCTTTCTGATCTACCTAAATAGAGAGAATACAACAAGAAACATATGTTGATCTTGGTTTTATGTCATATGATAGAATGATGACACAACAAACCTGATATTTTTCACGATATCTCTTCACTGCGGTTGCATGCGATAAGATGATATGATGAGTGACGATGTAAGGCTCGATGGTTGAGTTTCCTCCAAATTTGCAGGTGGTACATCTTCCAGGGGCATGAAACCCAGTGTCATAACCAAGAGCTGCCACCACCCTAGGCTCATTGAATGTGAACCAGTTCTTGACTCTATCTCCATACCTCTCGAAGCAGAAGTCTGCATAGTCAGCAAATGCATCCCTGCATGATACAACTCATCAAAGGACCTTACATAATCTCCAATGATTTATAATACAAAGAGCATTCATTATGGCTTAAGGCATTGCCAACAGCCTAGAGGCTTACACTATCTTGGGGCTCAACCAACCCAGATACTCCTTATGAAGTGCCAATGGAAGATCGTAGTGATAGAGATTGGCATAGGGAGTAATACCTGAAACAAAAATAAAAAGAAAAAAAAGATTATGATATTATCATTTGTTTCTTTTGACCGTTGATGGTTTAAAGTTTACCTTGCAGTATCAAGTAGTCGATTAGCCGATCATAATAGTCTACGCCTTCCCAATTAATCTCTCCAGTTCCATCTAGAAAATAAAAAAATTGTCATCTAACAGTAGTAGCGGATGATGCAAACTTGGTATAGATCAAGATGAGCCCTGGCTGATCAAAGAATTATAGGAAAATAGTTTTTCATTACTTGGAAAAATCCTGCTCCAGGAGATGGAGAACCGATATGCATCAAAGTTGAACTTCTTCATGATGTCGACATCTTCCTGAACCATGAGATGTCACCAAATTAATATTCTTGAACTCAGCAATGAGAGATCGAAACCTAAGAATTGCTACAGGCAGTATTGACTTAATAAAGACTGTACAATAACTCTACCTTGTAATGATGGTATTCATCAACTGACACATCAGCGGTGGCATTGTTGGGAATCATACCTGCGGTCACCAACACAAATGAATAGAAATCTTCCAAGCAAACAATATTGAATCATTTCAGTGAAGAGGGAGAAGTAACAGAGAAGGAGAAAGACTGCATAAATATTGAATCATTTCAGTTAAAAGGGAGAAGTAACAGAGAGAAGAAGAAAGACTGCATAAATGTTGAATCATTTCAGTCAAAAGAAAGAAGTAACAGAGAGAAGAAGAAAGACTGCATAAATGTTGAATCATTTCAGTCAAAAGAAAGAAGTAACAGAGAGAAGAAAAAAGACTGCATAAATATTGAATCATTTCAGTCAAAAGGGAGAAGTAACAGAGAGAAGAAGAAAGACTGCATAAATATTGAATCATTTCAGTCAAAAGGAAGAAGTAACAGAGAGAAGAAGAAAGACTGCATGAATATTGAATCATTTCAGTCAAAAGAAAGAAGTAACAGAGAGAAGAAGAAAGACTGCATGATACCCGGAACCCTAACGAAGGCATCCCATATGCTCGGATGTAGTTTCTGATGATGTGGGTGGGAGACTAATGTAGAAGACGTTTATATACGAGGAAGTTCGCAGGGGATAAGAACTCATTTGGGATTCTTCTTGAACGGGTCATGAGAACTTGATTCTCGTGGGTAGGATAGGTTGTTCTCAGAGGTGCAACCAACAGAATCGATGCCATTGATGGATCGTTGCGCCGCCGAGGGCGTTTTGACCGGGAATTTGTTTTTTCCTTTGCCTGGTTACGATGCCCTTGCTGAAATATTGTTGAACATTCACACACGAGAGTGGAAGGAACCCCCATCATCAAAAGAGCTAAAGATGGAACTTGTGTGGGATATTGTGGAGCAGATCTGAACTCTTTGATGCTATCCGTGCTTTTCGTGATTGAGAAATCGACTGAGGAAGAAAAAGGGAAGAGGAAGAAGAAGAAGAGGATAATAAGAAAGAACAAGAAGAGGAGAAGGAGAAAAGAAAAAAAAGTACCTCGCCTGCGCGCCCTCGCCGCCCGCGAGCCGTCGCCGCCCTCTCCGCCCGCGGGCGGGCGACGTTTCCACCCGCGCGGGGAGAGAGATACGTCGCTCCTTTATTTGATTTTTTTTATTATATATTTAATATTTTTAATATTATATTATATTATTATATAAAATATTAAAAAAATATTTAATATACCGGGCGGTACGGACTGTGCTTACCGCCCGGTACCGGTTACGCACTGCGATCGTTGAAATCGACAAAAGCCGTGGGGCTATGATTGGATTGTGTGGATCTGTCGTTTAATTGGGTTATCTTTTGATCCCAGGCTGGTGTTCTTGATGCTAGCTAGGGTTTGGAAATGCGCCCCCTTTTTGGGTTGATCGTGGTGTGACGGGTGATGCTGGCTCGGTAGTAGAGGTGGCAGCGGGTTATGGATTCGAAAGGAGATGGGGCTGCGATCACGCCGCCGCGGACCAGTGACCGGCTCCGGCAACGGCCAAAGTACCTCGGTCGGCCTTTCTTGTGCTATAAACCTGTGATAAGAAAGAAGATCAAATCCAAGAAGAGGACTGCAGCTTCCCAGATTGCAAAGAAGCTGCCTGAGCAGATAGAGAGTTCAGATGCCCCCCTCCGGATGTAAGAGCTTCAGCACTGGATTTATGTATTATGTGAAACTGCAGATAGATAGAGAGTTTTGGTTTCATGACACACAAACGTTTACCTTTTGAGCATCCAAAAGGATTTGAAAATATAGTGGTTGAAACCATGTGTTTCCTTCCCTGTAGTGGTACTTTACCTGCATGCAATGGATAATGATTGCAAATGTCTAATGCAAAAGTACATATTGCAAATCTTTAAGGAGTGACAATGCTGATATTATAGAAATGGTGTGTGCAGGAACATGCCTGTAATTTACATTATTTGCATGTTATTTGATTGCTGATTCATCTGAAAAAGAGTATGCAAGTCTTGCTGGTTGACACATAAGACCATAAAAAGGCAGAGTTTCTCCCCCAGGTCCATCTAAAACATATAGGTATATATATTTTTTTGTTTGCATTAAGATTTATCAGGACGATGATGGTTGATATTCATGTTATATCTTGGAAAAAAGGATATGTAATTAATTGTATTGTTTGTGGAATTGCATGACTGATTTAGAATATGAGCAGTAACTATTTCAACGATACACTGAATGATACATAATTATGAAGGGAAGACAAACTTGTATAACCACTTTCCCAAGATTTCTAAGGCTTACAACAATGCTTTTACTAATCATATGATAAAGCCCACAGATACAGAGTTTGGACCGAGAAGCCAATAACAGGGAAGTGGCAGAATACTGATCCCGCATCTTTAATATACAATATTTCGATAGATGATCTCTTTTTGGGTCTTTTTTAATTTATGGAAGTCAAGGTTCCTTTAAAGTTTAAATATTATTTAACTCCTGTAATTTCTTTATTTGATTATTCTTTCAAAACAAGTTTTAGGAAAGGCAACATGATAATTGTATGATAGGTGGTCTTATTTTGATGTTTCAAATCCGATTGCTTTCTTGTGGTTGCCAGTTCACAAAGGTCTCAGACAATTACAACTCTTGCTTCGCGGAAATTTGTTTGATTATCTCAAGTACTGTATCAAATTACCGACAACAGCAAGATTCTGGTTGCTACTCTTCTGAACTTACTTGCCTAGTTGATTTTCTCGATGCATGTATGTATTTGTTTCAACACTTAACATTTAGATAATTTAGGGCAACTTAACTTCTTTTAGACAGCTAGCTGAGTGCATCTGTTTATGCCCATTTGCTTATCCATTAGAGGTAGCAATGATAGACCCCGATACATTGTATTAAACTCCTCCTCTCCCCAGTCTTGAGGTTTTTATTGTTTGTAGGTCTCGCTAATCTCTTCTCTTAAAGCATGTGCAATGTGGTTCTGACTCTCTTTGGCGGATGGGTAAATTGTCTTCTACTTGAACTCTTCCTCCACCAGACTCTTTAATCAAAACATGTGCGATATGGGTTCTTCTTCTTTTTAGTGGATAGATACATTGTGTTATAGCTGAATTCTCACTCTAGGTAAACATGACATCGGAATGCTCTGTTCGCTATGGTCGACTTTTTATATTATAAACATCCCTATTGTGAAATTGTTTGGGTTGCTTCTTATTTCTTGCTCCTGTAGTTTCTTTGATTTCATTGCTGTGTCTATTGTTAATTTTTAAGTTCTTCAGTTTGAGGTCCTTGAATCATCAATCAATGGCAACATTTAGTGTTGTGTCAAACTACAAAAATAGGAAAATGATGCCCATGAAAACTTAAAGAAGGTTTTGCTCCCTAACAATTTGCCATTGTCGGTCACAAGCCTGCATATAGAAGGTGAAGGGTTGTATAAGGCCACTGACAACCATGTGGCATTGCAATTTAATCTTAGTTTTTTCAAGTATTTTGGTTCGTTCGATGTAATCAGGATTAGTGAAGATATTGTTTATATGGTAAAAGCTGGATGGTTAAAGTTGGAAAGGGTGTCCAAAGTTTTTTGTAACCATCGATGCTCTTTAGATTAAAAGGAAATTTTCATGATATAGTTGTTAGGCCATCCATGTTTCGTGGTTATGATTATTAAGTGGTGAAAAGCAACGTGTACAGGAAGTTTGTCATTAAGATGAGACTAGTGAGATGAATAGACAGTTACTAGGGAAGATAGAAAAAAGAGTATCCTCATTTGTGAATAATTAGTCATAATTTCAATAAAAATGAGGGAGAATCATCAATGATGTTATAAACACATTCTAAGGAGATATGTAGATATTATAGTTAGATTAAATGAGTTAATTAATATTAGTGGTGAAGGAGAGTAAAGAAAGGCCTACAGTGACTAGTTGATTTAGGACCTAAGAAGTAAAAACTTCATTTTTTCAGTTATTTTCATTAGAAATTTCTTAAGAGGAATATTTTCAAGTTTCCTTTTAGTCTTCCTTCTTGATTGAACAGTCAAAACTACCTCTTCCATACATCAAATGATGGGAACTTGTCGACTTGTTCACTATTATGGTATTGATTGTGATTTGGTGAGGAAAAAAAAAATTGTGACTAGGTATCTTGTGAATGCACCATTCTTTAAAAAAAAAAATTCTATGAAATATGCGACTCGTGCTGCTCTTGTAAGATCCTTACCGACTTTGTTTCATCCAAGGTTTTCCAAGTACCAATCGGACCAGATGTACCAACTGTTGTTTGTTGGTTGACCAAGTACTTGTATTTATACGTATAATCAATGTTGGTACTTATACCATTCAATTATAATTTTTATTATTTTATAAATGATACCGGATGGTTGGTACAGCAGCTGGTATATGAAGTTGGTGCTAATCTGATAGGTTATTTAACACCAGCTGGTATTAGACTGGTTTAGACCTTGATTGTACCAACTATTTATAATTTCTTGTCTAGAACACTAGGTGATCCATACACTAACATGTTATTCTTTCCAGAATTCTTTCTATTTGTCTAATCTAGCATCTTTCTGACTCAGATTATATGCTTATTCTTTTGTGTAGTCTATTGCAGCAAACTTACGCCGCTCTACAAGAAAAAGAAAGATTTCAATAACATGGAAGACTATCAAACAGACACTTCAGGAACAGAAGATGATGATTTAATGGTGAGATTCTAAACCTGCCGACGCATATAGTCTTGATCAAATTCAGTGTTTAACATGGTTAGTGAACTATTCATACCTTGGTGCTGATTTGTTTATCAGGCTCCCAGGTAGCCTTCTTCAAAAAACAAGGCAGAGAACATTGCTAGCCATGATGAAGTATCAACTTCTCCAAGGAGCAAAATGGATGAGGACTCCACTTCCTGTTAATTTGTATGCTTTCTCAGTGTCCTTGAGCAAAATGGATGAAGACTCCACTTCCATCTTTGCTCTCTGTAATGTGTATGCTTTCTCATCTTTATATTAAAATACCACATTTCCTTTTGTTTTGTGGATTTGGTAAGACTTTATCAGTGAGGATCGTGCACTTAGGTCCTCAAGTTTGAAATAAGAAAAAAAAGAAGAAAAAGAATAAAGAAATCTTGTTTGACATCACTGTATCCTCTTTTACCAATAGAACACTAACTTTTTGCACTACCCTTCCCGTTAGTGATTTCAAGCAAAAACTTTTAGCTATGATGGATAGTTATGGCCAACCAATTTGGGTTTCCAGCAGGAAATTATGAAAATACTGAAAAAGCTACTATCTGATTAAGGTTATAATAATTTAAGTTTTGCATTTCATATTCTGCAAATTCTAAATTGGTGATTCCTTGATGGTGCATCAACAACATACAAGTCAGTTGAATTTTCTGTTAATTTTACTGCAAGACTCAAGGAGGTTCTATATTGGAATCAAAAGAATTAGTTAGCTCTATTTATGTTTATAAAATAATCTTTTCTTCAAATCTGTTTTCTTATAAATAACCTTGTTATTTGGAAATTTCAACAAAAAAAAATCATTTGAAGTTGAACATTCCTTGAAAACTGGATCTCCTTGTTGTTCTTTGCATCTAATCCTAAACAACAAATTGTCTCTATTCTCCTCTTTGTTCTCCTGTGCCATTGGTGTAGGTGTAGAATATGAATTGGAACACTTCAAAGCTAGCTCTATTTACCTCTATTTTTGTTTATAAAATAATCTTTTCTTCAAAATTGTTTTCTTATAAATAACCATGTTATTTGAAAATTTCAAAAAAAAAAATCATTTGAAGTTGAACATTCCTTGAAAACTGGATCTCCTTGTTGTTCTTTGCATCTAATCCTAAACAACAAATTGTCTCTATTCTCCTCTTTGTGCTCCTGTGTCATTGGTGTAGGTGTAGAATATGAATTGGAACACTTCAAAGCTAGCTCTATTTACCTCTATTTTTGTTTATAAAATAATCTTTTCTTCAAATCTGTTTTCTTATAAATAACCATGTTATTTGGAAATTTCAAAAAAAAAAAATCATTTGAAGTTGAACATTCCTTGAAAACTGGATCTCCTTGTTGTTCTTTGCATCTAATCCTAAACAACAAATTGTCTCTATTCTCCTCTTTGTTCTCATGTGCCATTGGTGTAGGTGTAGAATATGAATTGGAACACTTCAAAGCTAGCTCTATTTACCTCTATTTTTGTTTATAAAATAATCTTTTCTTCAAATCTGTTTTCTTATAAATAACCTTGTTATTTGGAAATTTCATAAAAAAAAAAATCATTTGAAGTTGAACATTCCTTGAAAATTAGATCTCATGTTGTTCTTTGCATCTAATCTTAAACAACAAATTGTCTCTATTCTCCTCTTTGTTCTCCTGTGCCATGGTGTAGGTATAGAATATGAATTGGAACACTTCAAAGCTAGCTCTATTTACCTCTATTTTTGTTTATAAAATATTCTTTATTCAAAGTTTTTTTCTTATAAATAACCATGTTATTTGAAAATTTCAAAAAAAAAAATCATTTGAAGTTGAACATTCCTTGAAAACTGGATCTCCTTGTTGTTATTTGCATCTAATCCTAAACAACAAATTGTTTCTATTCTCCTCTTTGTTCTCCTGTGCCATGGTGTAGGTATAGAATATGAATTGGAACACTTCAAAGCTAGCTCTATTTACCTTTATTTTTGTTTATAAAATATTCTTTTCTTCAAACTTTTTTTCTTATAAATAACCATGTTATTTGAAAATTTCAAAAAAAAAAATTATTTGAAGTTGAACATTCCTTGAAAACTGGATCTCCTTGTTGTTCTTTTCATCTAATCCTAAACAACAAAATCCTTATCTTTTAGATGGTTGTTTTATAGATTTGTTGTTTTGTTTTATCCTTTATGAATATCTACATGAGTTTGATCTTAAGAGATGAGAATAAATGCTTTATATGTTCTTGTTAGGCAAAGTTATTCCAGGTACTGCAGATTGACAGGTCATGCTTTTTTTTTTTTGGAGAAATTGGTTGAAGATATCTGATTTCTTAACTTTGCTCTGGGGCATATATTTGCTGTTCTATATGTTGCTCTTGATACTAATTGTGGACTCTTTAGGGATTTGATAATTTGTATAATTCTTTTATTTATGCTTCGACAAAACGATGATGATCATTTGTTCTCACCTTCGATCTTTATTCTCATGTTCTCTTGGATCGTAAGAGGACGAGTTGAATTTTTAAGTTACTCAGCAATGCCACTGTTTAGTCAAAAGTAAATTTAAGTTAGTAACATATTGATGTGGAATCCTAGTGACGTGGCCGTTGAGTAAGCTCGGTCAGGTTATCTCGTGTGCGTAGGATCGTCTTTGTCCAGTGACAAGTGGTGAGTTTTTTTTCTTCTCCGTACTCGCCTCGAATTCATGCAATAAAACCTTGGGGACTGTGGGATCTCATTCGGATCCCTCCGATGCTGAAGTTAGATTTCAAGTTGAATTTTTTCGATCCGTCGAAAGAGAGAGTAAAAGTTGGCGATTGTCCTAGGGAGTCTTTTATACCTGTGGTCGAGGGAGTCGTTGTATCAGATCATTTATTACTACTACAGCTCCTGACGACGCTAAGTACGGCTTGGTGGGATTCTCAGATCCTTATGCGGCGTTGTGCGCCATCCGTTGCCTTACGTCTCGATTGGTGCATTGATTTTTCGATTGTTCTTACGGAGTGTTGGTCGATCGGGACTATGCCATGTCGACATCTGACGTGAGAGTTGTTTGGTTGTGGCAGGCTGATTTGGCTTCAAGAGATCATGTGTCGATCATCAGTGATTGGGTTTGCCCATTAATTACCCTATCATATATATATATATATATATATATATATATATATATATATATATATATATATATATATATATATATATATATATAATATAATAATTATGAGCAGCACAATGAGGTCGTCCTAAGATTGCTATGAAGGGGGGGTTGGCATTTAGTGGCATGTGGTGGTCCGTCCCGCAATTATTGGGTGATGACGACCAGCCACGTGAGTAGGTGGCCAGTGCTCGTCCCGCTGTAGCGTGGGGCCCCACCGTGCTCCACGCATCGGATCATCGCAGCATGATGCGCACGCATGTCGCATCGCCACATGCATGACGAAGGACGTGAGAGTTCGGGGAAGCGGTGGAATCTTCCGGCTCTCACTACGGTAATAGTGGTGATAAATTTAAAGCATTAAATAAGGAGGAATTTATTGGAATGAGTCGATCACGGATATTTTAGATAGTTGGGTGATCAATTCTAAATCGAATGACTTCCTTGTTGAAGAAAACAATAGAAAAGATTTGTGGAGTGCAAGAAAGAGCAAAGGCCAACAAGCGTGCAACTGCATGACTTAATTGTTGTTCCTCTCACTTCAATCTCTTGGTGCAGTATGTATGGTAAGAGAATTATTCTTATTATTATTATATTTTTCTTGGGGTTGTGTTGTGATAACAGAGAGCGAGTCGATGCATTTGGAGAACAATGAGGTGTTGGTGAAGAAACAATCGATGAATTGGTGAGAACCACATGATCACAGAAACCAAGGATTTTATTTGATGTGTTGATGATACTTGCAAGAGAGGTAAAGGGTTCAACAACAGTCATGCATGCAATAGAAAAGTTGATGGGAAACTATCTGCCTTATCAGAATATAAAAAAATCCTTTTTGCTGCTTCGGATCAGATCAGATCTTATACTATATCGAATGTAATATTACCCAAAGATCTCATATAGATGCTCATTCTTTTTTTTTTTCTTCAAGATGTACTACTTCTTGATCTACTGATGAAGATATTGAACACAATATAAGTTTTTTTTTTCATTATAAAATTAAACTGTGTTAATGACAAGGAATTAATTGCTTTACATATATATATATCTATCTTCCAGTGTGTCAAGCATCATTGAGAGAATGATGATTTGGGAGAACAATGATCACTTGTTGCTTCTTTCCAAAGACCTAAGGGCACACACACTGACTTCAATAATTGCTTCTCATCAATGGAGGAGGCAATTGTTTGCTTCTTGGTTAGCCATTTATCAGGTTATATTTACACAATCAAACTTGCTTCTCACTTGTGAATTATAATTTTAATGTTCCACTCCGATTGATACTAACAGTTTCGTTGGTGCATATCTAATCCCGTTTTTGAAAAGATTTGTCTCGGGATAAGATAGCATGCATCCTATTTCTTCTCCTGTTTTTGAAAAGATTTGTCTCGGGATAAGATTTATCATGAATAATGAAGAACATAAAAAAATGTTTTTGATGCCTTCAAAGTGGGAATAATATCATCAATTAAAGCAATCATTTGCTTCTTGGCTAATCATCATGTTATGTTTACATAATAAACCTTGCCTCTCACATGTCAACTAAACATTTTAGTTATATTAATCATCATGTTATATATATTTCACTTGATTCACACCAAATGGTCAACCAATGTTTAAAACGAAGCATGCATCCTATTTTTTTAATATTTTAAATATAAAATATTAAATAAAATTTGAAGTTCGAGAAAAGTAATTTTTAAATACCACCGATACCTTTATGTCAAATATAGGGGATTATGTATTGATAACTAGAATTAAAATATGTTACGGAACATGAATCTTAGTCATTCTTAGTTTGTAACTAATTACGTAATTGATTTGATTTGATAGCTGCACGATGATAAAAGACGAATGTAGTAAAATCCTCAATCAAAATAATCTTTATTTGTAGATAGAGTTGATAATGGGTTAGCCCATCACACATCTAGCACAATCTCAACCAAAATCGCATAAACATGATCGACCTGGCATAGGTATAGCTAACCTAGCACGATGACTTAGCGCAGGTATAGCCGATCTGGCGTATGTACGATTGCCCTAGCGTTGGTACAACTAACCTAGCACAAGTATGATCGACCTGACGCAAATATGGTCGACCTGGCATAGGTACGATTAACCTATCGCATGTATGGTCGACCTGACGCAGATATGATCGACCCATGCACAACATCATCAGGTACAGGTATAGGTATAGGTTTGGCGAGGACATTAGAACCATACGGGACTATACGACATCGTAACAAAGGACAAAAATAATATTAAAAAACTTGGTACGGATGACCTCCGGTAGGTAGGTAGGTATAAAAGCCACATTTGAGGCTGTAGAAAGGGACTTTTTTCCTGAATTCTGCTTTCTCCCCTCTTGATCACTCTCTCTACACCGCAAGCATCTGAGACCATTTAGATCAGGGCACTAACTTGATCATCGGAGGGGTCACATCGGAGACCCCATCCCGAGAAGACCTTTGGGCAGGAACCTTCGACCGACCTGATATGAATCATAGAGTGATCGTCACCGACCCGAACCGAGCATAGGAGTGCACATCGTAGACTTCCTCCGAGCTCCATCCCTTTAGACACGAACGCAGATGAGCTTGCGCACACGGGTAAAACCTAATCGTGGTGACTCCATGGTCACGACACAACGTTCCACAACATTTATGATGAGATTCATCTCGAATAAAAAGCTTATAGCCGGAGAAGGTTGAGACGACGAAAAGGATACCATCTCCCACGTCCATCTCTCTTCTCCGGCCTTCCGGCGAACCCCCACAAACCACATGTTGGTCTCACTCTGCTGGCCTTTCTGCCACCTTCAAAGATGCTGCTCTTTTGGTAGGTCAAGCCACATCTCTCAGCCGCCTCTTCAAAGCTGGATCTCCAAATCCTGTGGTTAGCAGTGTTACCGAATGGATCATGATCCAGCAATCTTCTCTGTCTGATGCAAACCTCAAGTCTTTGGAGATGGGAAGAAAGGTTCCCCCTCTGTCTGTGGTTGCTAGAAACAAGTACGACAGTATTAGCAGCAAAAGGTGGGCGCATCAGAAGCCTTTTTTTGTCCCCAAGTGTCGATTTGGAAGTATATATATATATATATATATATAGCAAAATAATATGAGTTAATTATTAAATTTGAATTTGAATATATAGAACAAAGTCACCATATATATATATATATACAGAGTAAGTTGGATAAAAAATTACCGCGTGTCGCTGACAAACTCTGAAACGTCAGCACGAATTACGTGACGAAACATCCCACGCCACTGCGCAGTTTGGCCGCATCGGCGCAACACGTGTGTGGTCCACCTGGGCGCACAACGTGGCTGGGACCCGCGAACCTCTCGCGACGCCACCCCACCACATGTCGATGGATCACCGAACTCGCAACCCCAAACACGAAATCGAAGACCCTCAAAAATATTTCTTCACCTCGCTTTCAACCTCGCAACTCTACCGGTTCTGTGATTGGCCGAAGAGTGACTTGGCAGTGGCTCCGTATCCAATCAAAGAAGGGGAGAACCGTGTCGCCCTTCGCATGCCATCTCGTCCCGTAACCATGACCATGCATCATCATCATCATCATAAGAGAATGATGCATTTAAATGCCGACGCACACCACCGAGGGAGAGGAGCGAGAGGGAAGCGCTACCTTCGAAATGGAGCCCCCTGTTTCGATCCCCTCGAGCCCTGCCGGTGAAGAGAGTAGGGAGGTGGAGGTGGAGGTGGAGGAGACGATGGTAGCAGCGCCCGTGGAAGAGGAAGTGAATGCCCATTGGAGGGGGTGGAGGGAGCAGCGCGAGCCGTGGCCGCGGAAGAGCAGCGGGGTGATGCTGGAGGGGTACGTGGACGCGGCAGACGGCGGTGACCGGGCGTCGGGCGGGGTCGCTAGGACGAAGAGCTTGACGGATGAGGACTTGGAGGAGCTCAAAGGGTGCCTCGACCTGGGGTTCGGGTTCAGCTACGAGGAGATCCCCGAGCTCTGCAACACGCTCCCGGCGCTGGAGCTCTGCTACTCGATGAGCCAGAGATTCTTGGACGAGCAGCAACAACAGCAGCAGCTATCGCTAGATCGTTCCTCCTCGGGCGAGTCCATGGATCTGTGCCCGTCGCCCTCGTCTCCTCCCATAGCCAACTGGAGGATCTCCAGCCCAGGTTATAAAAATATCTCTTCGCTTCCTTTTCGAAGGATTCCCTTCTGTTCATCGTAGACACACGCGAAAGGTTCCATTTTTTTGCTTCTCCGTGTAGGATTTGGAGCAATCCTCGATTACGGATGCTCCATACTCCTCATCTGGTTTAAGAAATGGCAAGAACAACTAAAATTTCCCCCTACGATCCACCGATCGGACCCTTCGTCTCTCGGTGTCTTCGTATTCCGTTGGAAAGATCTGATCTTTTTGGACATTGAAGTGATATCGCTGAATTCAGATTTCACTTCTAATGCTTGCAGGAGACGATCCAGATGAAGTTAAAGCAAGGCTGAGGTATTGGGCTCAAGCGGTCGCTTGTACCATTAGACTATGCAGCTGATAAGAAGGCTGCATCTTTCTTGACCGCTTCTGGTTGTGAGAGGAACGAATCCACCGGAGTCGAACACTGAGCCCATCTTCGGCAGAGTGAATTCATCCTCTGTGTCCTCGGATGCCGCTGTCGTTTCGCCGGAGAGAGTTCGTCGTCGGAGTCCCACAGCAGAGATGAAAAGCTGAGGCAGGAAAGAGGAGAGAGACAGAGGAATCGTACTAAGTGTCGAGGGAGAGCGAGACACTCTTGTAAAAGCTACGGATTTCTTAACGTTTCTTTCATGTATTATTATTGTAAGTATAAATAAAAAATATTCTTTTTTCATGCTGGTTGATGAAATTAAAAGAGATGCGAATCACTTGTGATTCGATTCGGTTTGGAGAACCCCATTCGATCAACTTGATTTTAGTATAGATCGATCATCGTATTCTACCCACCTTCAATCATATCAAAATACTTATTATGCATGTGAATTCAAGTCAAGTTTCGATCTCGATTTTTATATAAATCGATCATCCACAGCAAGTATTCGAACCACTTTCGATTATATTAGAAAATTTCTTATGCATATGGATTCAAATCATATTGGGTTGATCCAATCATCACTAACATCTCTCACATCATTAGGTTTTAATCACAAATCTTATCTAAACCATATGATATACCCTTACGATATTCAATCTCACAAACAAATATTAACATAAAACATTTTACGACAATACTTAACTGTCGATAATTGATGATTTATCGTCATATCCTGAGTTTAAATATCGTCTTTATCATTTATTATAAAAAAAAATCAATATACGTAGATCCTATCACTGGCAGATAAGGGTTGAGTAATCAAAATTTTGTATCATGATTTATAGATACCATTAATTTGCACAGAACTATGGAGGGTCCAAAGAAACTATATGTAACAATCACATTGATTACATGGGATATATGATTGCTGTAACAAATATCTATGGATGACAGGTATCCTAAGATGGGCATGCTGTATGACACTGACATTAATTGTTGTGATATATGCTCATAGAACTAATGTTGATTGGTTACACCGCACAGAGGCATGTCAATTGTACTCCTTGCATTCAATGCTGATATATACCCATCATAGCTTCACATCTGGAAATTATGATGTGAAGCTGTCATGCTGTTGATGATCGTTACATGCAACCAATTTGCATTCGTGTTCTTTATATGATATGAAAGAGCAAACAACACCTTATCAAGACGACCTAATTCTCATGTACCTAAATTTGGTCAGTCCATGCACAGAAAGTTACAAATCTCACTAATGGAATTAAATATTTCAAGAACTCATTTTTGCCAAAAGAAAATAACAAGACAGCACTATAAGATGGTGTTATTGGTGATATAAATTGGCATCATCAGTGTCACTGGTAAATGGAAACTAGGGCACTGGTTTTAAACTACATTAGAGATGGCTTCCTCGCATGTCTGTGGCCCCAGTGCGGCTTCTGCTTCAGGTAAGCTTGGGGCTTTGCCAGACAAGCCAAGGATTTTAAACATCATTTGGTCGGCATCGAAGTCGTTGTTTGGGGTCGTCAATAATTTCTCTCCTGTGAATATGGAATTGGCGCCAGCCAAAAAGCACAGTGCTTGCTCGGGCATCGAGAACCGAACCCTTCCGGCGGATAGCCTCACCATTGCCCTTGGCATTACAATGCGAGCCGTGGCGATCATCCGAATCATCTCCCAGATCTCAACAGGCTGAAGGCAAACCAAGAGTCAGGAGGGTTGGATGCATGATGCTCAAAGAGATTCATAATGCATCGTAGAAATTGATGACGATCGTCATGAAATGCATTAACACAAAGTTGAGCAGGAACATCTACAGACATGCGTTAGCACTAAACACAAAACGAGGTCATACGTTTACTTGCAAAGCATGTTTTAGTCACTACTACAACAGATATATCCTCTGCGATGCAACAGATTGATGCCGTAATGAAGCAGTGAAGAATATTATTTTCCTGCACACAATTATGTGAGGCCAATAAAACCAAATACATCGAAAAGAAGATACTACCTTTTGATCTTGAAGAGGTGTACCCTTGACGGCAACCAAAGCATTGATGGGAACACTCTCAGGGTGGATAGGGAGGGTTGCCAGGGTATGCAACAGCCCAACACGGTCCTCCTCTCCTTCTCCAAGGCCTATAATTCCTCCTATTTAGAAAAGAATAGGATTTTACTAGCCAGAAATGAGATATAAAAAAATTACCACCTCAACATGGTGTATGTCTTGGCATTTAGATGAGAAGATAAACGTTCCAACTCAGGTCATTGAAGGAAGCAGGAACATAAGAGTTTTCAGTGGCATAGTCAAACTTCACATCACTTCTACTAATGGCCACATAATTGAAAATCAAATTTAGTAATATATCTAACCACATATGCAGCAAATATTAGCTTCTCGAGTACATTGATTGGTTCGAATTTTATGTTTATCAAAGGTGAGTTCAGATGATTGTCGATTAGTTGCTCTACGGAAACAAATGTTGCATTACCTGAACATACACTAATTCCTGCCTCACGGACATGCTGAAGTGTTGCCAATCTTTCGTCATAAGATCTTGTGGTTATGATGTTGGGGTAGTACTCTCTTGAAGTATCTAGATTATGATTGTAGGCTGTGAGCCCTGCTTTCTTAAGCTCCTCTGCTTGCTGCTTCTCTAGCATGCCCAGTGTGCAGCATACCTCCATACCCATGGCCCTACAGGCATCAATTACTTTTACACATTATTCATGCAAAGTTTTTGAGTGAAACAAAACTCGTGGAACCAAATCTAGCCAAATTATTAAAGATATTCCAAACATAGAAATGACATCATTACCAAATTATAAAAGATATTCCAAACATAGAAATGACAACATCACCATGAGAATAAGATCTATTGAATTTATACATTTTCCAATTATTCATGCATCAAACATCAGAATCAATAACGAATCACCAATATACAATGTATGCAAGCAACGGTGATTGTGCAACACAAAGAATTCTATTGGTTAAATAGAATTTTCGAAAGAGTACGTATATCAGGTGATCTAGTACAAGTCTTGTAGCACATACCTTATCTCACTCACATATTCAAGGATCTGGTTAAAATTGGTCTTTCTACCAATTGTATCTCTCCAAGCAGCACCCATGCAAAAACGTGTGCTTCCAGCCTCTTTTGCCTGCGAATATCAAAGAGAAATTGAAGTCGTGCCAATGAATTCAACATGTTGATAGCAACCATAAATAAAAAACAAATGGAAACTCAATTAGCAGAGAACTTATTGACCACTATGGAAGGTCAACGCACAATGAATATCATTGAAAATTTGTTCGTAAAATTTGAAGCTAGATGAATAATCATATTAGGGTAATTGATTTCTGGTTATGTATGTAATGTGCATCTGGTTCATCAAATCAGCATGTAAACTTTGGAGATCACCAACAACAACAAATTTACAATGTTTTCACAGGATCTATTAACAGTAACACAAGCTTCAACTTAACAATTTCCAAGACCTATTAATGGTACAATTAAACCATGTCCCTCTCCCACCCAACCCCTCATCCCTTTGTATTCTTGGCATGTCATGGATTTCACAACTCATTTTGTAAAGGAAAACAAAATAAAGAACTTCCTAGTTAGATGTCCTTTTCTGAATTCAATAAATCCTTGGAGGTTTGGCACTTTGGGATTATATGTTGTTTCTAACTGACAATCATATATACATATACATGTCAAATTGTAGTATAGTGGCTTTACTATGGACAAGTAGTGGATAAATTTCTTGGCCAACGATTAATATTTCTCTGGTGAAGATTCCCAATACTGTGAGCATCATCATTGTTAGATCCTTATTCTAAAAGAAAAAAAAAGAACAGATAGGCATGTTAGTTGGATATCAGAAATGTTCTAAGGTTAGATTCAGATCCTTAATGATTGATGAGTTTCTGAACAATAGTGGTATCAAATGAACATCATTTCTTTGATAAGTTACAGCATTAGAATTAAAGGTAGGCATTTCTTTGATACAACAATAGATGTATCAGATTATGCCCAAATTTTAACACTCCTAAAGAAAATAAAAAATAAGATAATCCAAAATTTTAAAGGACAAAGAAGCCCACAGTTATATGCTAGTCAGTGCAGATACTGGAAATCATTATCGAATAAGACACATTTGCATGTCAGTGATAAAATATGCTTAAAATAGGACAAAATTCCATATAGGCTGTGCCTTGTATCAGAAAAGGTACTGGAAATTTTTTTGGCATGTTTTCTTCCTTAATCTATCTAACCATAAAGGAGATGACTAGTAAGAGCATTGTCTAGATGCTACCAATTACCAAACATGATACTTTTTGCACAGCATTCACAAAATTCAGTAACAAATTGACGTGCATAAGAACTTTCTAATACCAAATACATATATTTGATGTATCAATTTTAGTTATCAGAATGTCCAAGACGTTTACCTTCTTTGCTGCCTCCAAAACAGCATCCTTGTTCATCAGCTTTTGGCCTTTCAAACCAGTATCATACCTTGATGACTGGGGACAATACGAACAATCTTCAGTACATCCACCGGTTTTTATAGATAGAAGAGTGCATTGCTGCACTTCCCGAAACTTATGGGTATGCCTATGGACTTGAGCCTGCAAGAAGCGATAGATTCATCTGAGAAACAAGGGCAAAAAGAGTCCAATAATTAAAATACTCGAAAAAAGAGATCTCTAAATCTTCAAAAAGAACACTGAATACAGGATAGGATAAAATAATCTTCCAAATTTGGAAAAGCTTATATCTTGTGTGGCATCTCTGGTTCATTGTATAACTATCCATTAAAGGTGAACGAACATGTATAAGCCATATGCATCACATATCTTCTTCCAATTCCTTTTCCCACCTAGTCCAAGTTTAATGTGGCGGGATGTCCAATGAGGAAGAGTTTTTTTCTATGGAATGCACTTCAGTATACCACCAGTTGCTTAAACATAAAAACAATATCCCAGCCAACTAGATATTTGTGATCATATCTGCATGCGAGACCACCCGATCTAGCAATTAAACAAGAATCAATTGCTTAGCCAGGCTGTTACTCGCATGATATAGATTCTTGCTCACCGGGAGCACTAACTTGTCCAGAATAGTTGAAACAAGAATAATATAGCCTTGGTAGCTATAGCTACAATCTTGTATGAAATATAAGAGACTTACTCTTGTATGTTAATTTCTACTCCTACTTACTAAAGACCACCGTTCAATTGAAACAACTAACAACTTCCATGTTATGCTAAGGATTAAACATGCTCAGAACAACAATTTCAACTCTTGACATTAATTCCACGCCACACTTGGCAAGACCTACACGAAACACTTCAAAGGACCAACTTTATCAGCTGGAATGACAACCGAAAGCACAACGAGTTCGGTTCTACGTACGCATTTCAGGAGGACATAGATAATCGAATCATATAGGGAGAGGGGAGGGCGTACACCGTGGAAGAGGAGATCGAGGATGGGGGAGCCGTAGATGGATTTGATCTCGTCCCTGCTCCAGTCGTTCCTGGGTCCGTCCCGGATGGTC
Organism: Ensete ventricosum; assembly: GCA_029747655.1. Taxonomy (NCBI): domain Eukaryota; kingdom Viridiplantae; phylum Streptophyta; class Magnoliopsida; order Zingiberales; family Musaceae; genus Ensete; species Ensete ventricosum. The sequence goes on along the minus strand of JAQQAF010000001.1, from coordinate 3,902,039 downwards.
CTCTCGGCCTCCAGGGCGGCGGCGGAGGCAGACGCGGCGAGGGTGGAGTAGGAGGGGCCACTCAACGCCGCCAGCGGGCGAACGCGACAGCGGAGGTGTCGGATCAGGATCATCGTCGCCCTCTCGCAGCTTCTTTTCCTCGCACGGCGCCCTCGGAGCGCGTCCACAAGTGCAGGAGGGCCAAGGGTAGGAGAAGGCCAAGTAAGACTAGGCGATGAAACCAATGCGAAGATGATGCGCGCATGTCACTGCTCCTGTTTCCATCCCTACTTCCTCCTCAGTTGAATTGGGCCGGCCCACTATATTAGAAAATGTACCATATGAGCCGGCCCATCCAAACTTGAAGCTACTCCAAAATGAATATTTATATGATTAAGTTTTTATTTATATAATAATTTATATTTATTTAGAAAAGATATATTCTTACTAAGGAAAATAATTTGTTTTCTTCCATTTAAAACATGTTCTTTTTTTTAGGTGCATTTACACACTTTACACATATATGGTCATTTAATTGTTAGTTAAAATTTTAATTTGTAATAACAACCTTGAACAATGTCAAGGAATTATTTATTTTAAATCTGAATAGATTAACATTTTGAATGGATGTTATCAGTGGAATGAATATTTGAGTATTGGAGGGGCATAATCATGATGGTATGAACAATATGAAGGAATTGTGTATATGAATAAATTAATATTTTTAATGGATATTAAATGCAAATGAAAACATTGGGGAGGATTTAATTATTATTATTATTATTATTATTATTTTGACACATTTGCAATACTAAAATTTGTAATAATAAATACACTATTTACATAAGTAAGATAAAATTATGCAGCAGTGATAAGTGAGTGATGGGCTTCTTCATTATATCTTCCTCACCGACATTGCTTGTCCACACGCCGAAATATATATCGAGAACATGGGGCTTTCTTCCATTCGTCTGTTGCAGACTCCTCCGATCCCTTCGCTTTCTTCCTCCACCTACTCCTGCTGCTACTCTCCTTCTCTCCCGCCGCCATGTACGATTTCGAAGCTCCAAAGGCGGCCGCAGCTCTTCCCTTCCGCTGCGCCTCCAAGCCGCGGGTGGAACCTCTCCAGAAAGCGCTGCGCATTGGCCGTTCGCGCTGCCGCCGGAGGCTCTGAGGCGGAGGCGCTCCGCAGGATCCTGGAGTCTCCCGGGATCCACCAGGGTCCCGCTTGCTTCGACGCCCTCAGCGGCAGGCTTGTTGAGAAGGCGGGATTCCAGCTGTGTTTCATGAGCGGTAGGTGTTCGCTCCTGGGCCTCATCGATCTTTCATGTTCTTAACTCGATAACAGGAACATGTCGAAGAGTCGGAGAGATTTGATTTCGGTTGGTTTGATTCCTTCAATTATAACTAGTTTCTTCTTCCTTTTTTATTGGCTGTAGTGCATTAGGCCCGTAAGACAGAACTGATGCTACTAGATACAATGCCTAACCTTATACTAGCCTTCAAAAATCGCATGAGCCTTGTCCCCCCATATGTGAGATTCTACAACTACAACAACAACAATAGAGTCGGAAGTCCTAACTATTTCGGATCCGCTACATGGATATTATGTGAGATTCTACTTTTTAAATTTCAGTAGCTTGTTACATGCATATTGTTCTGTAAGCTGGATCACATAGTGTACTATTTCATAATCTAATCAAACTAATTGATTCAACTAGACATATCTTGCCTTTTAGTTCTTGTCTTAATCTTGTTTCTTTTGTTATAGTCTACTATTTCATAACCCATTACTTCTTATCAAAATCAAACTAATTGATCCAGCTAGTCATATCTTGCTTTCTAGTTCTTGTCATGATCTTTTTTCTTTCTGAATTTTGTTAATGTTAATAGCAAATTGCAACTTTCTGGAGCCACTTACACTGGATTTTAAACCCAATCAGTCTCCAACTTATCAAAAACCTCTTATCATTCTTGTTCCGCTCATCCAAGGTAAAATTCACCATTCGTGTTTAGTACTTCTATATTCTGACATCAATATCTGAATAAAACACTCATTTTTTTAGTTAGCGGTAGTTGTCATTGGACTCATCATCAAATTATGTTTTGATCCCTTAACCCAGTCTCTTTTTTCTTGCTTTTGCATGTGCAATTGTTGTTGCGAGTAATGCAATTGCAAGCCCTATTGCCTCTTTCGGTAGATTCGTGTTCTTGTCCTGCTCCAATACTCAGTAATTTCAGAGCTAATCTTAGTTACGTTTTCTAGCTCAGGTTAATACTGAAGCAATCTTTAGTATCAGCATGTCCAATATATGCTTCTCTTTCATTGTTATGAAACCAAATAAAAAACTGTTGTGTGGGATTGGAAATAGTTTTCACCAAATATTTATAATGGATAATTTACATGTTGATAACACTTACTCATATCTATATCTTTCTTGCCTTATTATCGTTGCTGGTTCTCAACTTATCATGCACTATATGTTGATCTTACTTGCATGAAGTCATTAAAGCAAACCTGTAGTTGTTAAACAAGATTATACATCCACTAATCTTTGATTCATGGTGTTGCGACCAGATACGTTCTCTTATGTTGCATATCATCATCAGTTGGTTGACTAAGCCAATTTGGAGTTCCTCAATGGACAATAAAGTTATCTCTACTTACTGTTGACACTAATGATAATGTTCATTGACCTATATTACAGTGATCTTTGACATTCTGTCATGTTTTTGGGTTTCAGGTTTTTCAGTTTCAGCTGCTCGTCTGGGATTGCCAGATGTTGGTCTCATATCCTATGGAGAAATGGTTGACCAAGGACGTCAAATTACTCAAGCGGTATCTATTCCTGTAATTGGAGATGGTGACAATGGATATGGAAATGCTATGAATGTCAAGAGAACAGTGAAAGGTTTCATTCAAGCTGGCTTTGCAGGGATAATCATTGAAGACCAGGTAGAATTTTATATAGGGCTCCTAAGTGGTTACAGATAGCTTCAATCTAAAGAACCTCTGAGAAAAAAAAGTACAATTTGATTAATTAATGACTTTGTTGTATAAAATAGTATAAGGGATTCAAATTAAAATGTTATAAATCATGTGAGAAGTTCAATTGCACCAGACACGTCGCTCTGCAACTTTACATTCTTTTCTTTTTATAGTTATCCCTCTTTATCTTTTTTTTCTCCATGGTTATAATGTGGAAAATCTTTTACTCACGTGATGCTTCTTTTGTTTTAAAAGAAAATCTGGATGGTGTCTCTTGTAGTTAGTGATTTGTATAGATAGTATCTCCTCATGTTCTTAATCAACGTGGATGTTAAGGTGTCTCCAAAAGCTTGTGGTCATACACGTGGAAGAAGGGTGGTCTCAAGAGAGGAAGCAGTTATGCACATAAAAGCAGCTATTGATGCACGGAGGGAGAGTGGCTCTGATATTGTGATAGTTGCACGGACTGATTCTCGGCAAGCTGTATCTTTAGAGGAATCACTAAGGAGATCAAGAGCTTTTGCTGATGCGGGAGCTGATGTTCTATTCATCGATGCACTTGCTTCTAGAGAGGAGATGAAGGCCTTCTGCGAGATATCACCTTTACTTCCAAAAATGGTAATTTTGCATTCTGAAAACATGACATGAAAGGACCTATTTGTATAATAATTCATAATGCATGTGCATATAAGTTTACCTTTAAGAACAATAAGACATTTGTCAACATTATATAAGATTTTTATATCTTCTTCCTCTTCGATGATTAACTTCTTCAAGATTCTACAATTGGTGTAAAGGTAAGTTTTACCGCTAGCATATACTTTTCAACTTCCAATGATATGTGATAGATAATTACTGCATCAAGTGGTTTTGGTTGTAGTAATCACCAGATGGTAGTTTTTGCTGATAGTTTGTCTTGTTTTCTTTTGATAATGCTCCTCATAAGTTGTCATGAATGCCTATTACATCATCTGGCTAAGAATCATCATTAATCATGTCTTCATGATGATAATAGTAGTAGTTAATGGTTGCATAGTTTGTTATTTGGCTTCTTCATATTATAAGCTGAGCTCAATTTAGCTCAGAATTAGACCAACTTCTAGCTGCTCCTGAATGTCTCGGTTTATTATGAGTCCCGCAGAAAAGCAATGGATCTTAAGAGTGCAACAAATGACACAAACCTGATGCATGTACATTTAGGTATATATCCACTTGAAGCCCCTGAATCATCTTGGAAGTCCTTTTTAGCATGTCAGTGGCCTCAAAACTACCTGAAAGACTCTCCATATCATCGTAGACGTGAATCAGATCTCTAATGTGAATTCATTTGCTCGACATGTGACAGTGACAACAATTGTTAGTGTCTGAAGTTCGTGGATACTTCTGGCAAGCATGGAAAGTGTTGTCTTAATGCTTGACATCTAACACCCTTTTTCTTCCTTTTGATGAAAAACCTCCTTAAAGCTTTACTCTATTATTTTCTTTTTGTCATAAAACCTGCCTCACTTTTCCTTTTATAAAGAAAGTGCATATAAAAAATTGGTTATCCATGCCACTCTTTTTGTAAATAGGCTTTACTCTATTATTTTCTTGCTGTTATTATGCTTTGTATCTTGTCCCCATGTCTATATGTTGTCTTAGAAATTAGTTCAGATTGGTGAGACTCAATATAATTATTATATGGATACTAGTTATTTTAAGGATATCTCCATCAAATTCTTTTGTTCTTCTTGATTGATTTACATAATTTTTGCTTTTTTATTGTATTAGCAAAATTGATAACTTTATATGCCTTTATTTATTTATTGTGACCTTCAAGTCTTGTTAGCACCATAAATTCCTTGCTACAATATTCTTTCCCAATTTTTCAGGCCAACATGCTTGAAGGTGGGGGAAGAACTCCCATACTGAACCCTGTTGAACTTGAGGAGATTGGTTTCAAAATTGTAAGCTATCCGTTATCTTTGATTGGAGTATCAATCCGAGCAATGGAGGTATGTTCCTTTACCGTTTTAAGAGTTTATAATGTTTAGCAACTTTTTCTACTGTGCTGCTTCTGGTGATCTTAGCTACTTCTGTTGTGCTTACTTTGTGCATGTCTTTGGTATTAACTTCTAGTGATGTCGTAGCTCATTTCCAGTGATGGTGTCTTTTATATGCTTTGGTGATGTCTTTTATAACATTGCTTTAATCAAAACCCAGATCTGTCTTTATCGTAACATGATCATTACAGATCTTCACTTTTCTCATTTAGCATGAGTGCAAGAAGTTGGATGCAAAGAATCTTGAATAGTCAATACATCTTGCCTATCTCTGATGCATGAGAAAGCTATCTTTATTTATGGTACATAATTTTTCAGAAAGAAGTAGCACTCCTGGTATCTACTTTGAGTGACAAGGCATCAAAATATTCACTTCTAGCACTCCTGGTATCTACTTTTGGCAAATTTAGTGATGCTGAATTTGTTTGATATACCACTTAAAATGTAATAAATGTAATAATGTATCAGGCATGAATTTATGCTACATGCATTATTCCTAATATCATGGTTGAACTGGCAGGGTTTTATCATTTACTTTCTTTGACACAGGAGAGTGAATAAGTTTAATCTCAGCAACCATTCATTAGCAAAATCTAACTAGCTATAACTCATTGTATATATTGAAGGCATACAAATGCCAACTTCTATCGATAGAAGCATTTAGCCCTTGCTTGTTCAGAAAGCTTGACCATGTATCTACTTGCAGTTGGTTGTACGATAGAGAAAATGAAAATTCCAGTAGTTCTTGCAGTGGAGGCATATCTAAGAAAATACTAACCAATACCTAATTATTTGTAGTCTAGTAAATTGACTTTGGAAGTCAGTTCAGCAACGGGTCCTCAAAAAGCTACTTCTATGGGTTAAATAAAGAACAGAGGTATCACATGGATCATGTTGGATTGTCTGCACTGGGTTGAGATGTATATAGTAATACAATATTCTCAATACAAGTCCAACCCATTTAACAATTGTGTCAAGAATTCAGATACAAAATCAACCAACCTTATACATGTGTGACACAATTTAATCCATGTAGCTATATAATAAGAGGTTATGTTGAATAATGACAAGGATGACACCATTCTCAACAAGATTTGACTTGCTTGCAGGACAAACTTGACATATACAATTTGATCGCTGTGGTATTGGCATGATTTCACATAGTTGATGACTTTAACATGACATGATGCAAATGTAATCTTGGTTACTCCCACTTCAGAAGTGAATTGAGAGATTATGACACTATACTGACTTAAATGGATCAATAACTTGGACTAAGTATTCCTGGGCCACATAGTTTTAGGCATCTGAGTTATTGGGTTAGTAGGCCTCTCAAGTTGGGTCATGACTAATAGTTCCGAAGCAGACATAGTGTTAGACATGTATAGCAAGAGGGACATCACACACCACTGAGTTATGAGTCTCATATGCCGCCTATTAGGCTAAGGTTATAAACTGTGTTAGACATGTATTGCAAGAGTTACATCATACACCACTGGGTTATGGGTCTCATATGCTGCCTACTAGGCAATGGTCATAAACTGTGTTGGATTTGGGTCTTGAAGAGTATGTCAAGCATTTGATGGAAGAAATTGACACCTTAATTAGTTCCATGTTGAAGTGAGGAAAGATTCTGTTGATTTATGGGACTACATGGATCTACTACTAATGACTAGAGTTCAAACATTTCTTGTGCCACATGATCTTTGAATTCCAAGTTAGTGGTTAGGAGGTGTCATGGATTATGATGCCAATAGTAAATCAACCAGGGGAGAGCCTTGGTATGGTTAGGTACATCGTATGTTACACATTGTCCTGATCCTGATTAGATTTGCAATAACTGCTGTCTTCTATGCTTCAACTAGCCAAGCTTATCTGATCTATGTACCAAAGATTAAATAAATTGCTCGAGTAATGGCAAGTACCTCAAAATATACAGGATGCTCTTGCTGCCATAAAGAGTGGTCGTGTCCCTCCTCCTGGGAGCCTGCCATCATTTGATGAAATCAAGGACACACTGGGCTTTAATGATTATTATGAAGAAGAAAAAAGATACAGCATTAGTCCTTCTCAACCATCATATCAAAGAGGTTAACACTGAACATCTGAAATCTCATTTCTTGGTAGAACCTTTTGACGTTTGCTGGTTTTTAGGCACAGTATATTCCCCTGGAATGAGCAGTGCTTATAGTACAAAGCTGACAACTGGAGAAAGACCTGAGCAAAGCCAAAGAGCAGATGCTCCGAGTGACCCAGTCGTTGAAGTGGTAACTCCATATGTCTATGATAACTTCAGTTCAGGTGATAGAAGTCGTCAGTCTGGAATGTGGCCTCGTACACTGAGATTGAAGATTACTGGAAGGAATGGACTTGAGAAACTCGATGTCAGGATCCCGGTAAATCTCTACATTTCACAGAAAATATTCAAGTTCTTTAAGATGCAAACCACATGTTGCATGTTCTTGCACTTAGAAGCAATTTTTTATAGATATTCACGAGCTGATGCATGTGTGTCAAAATGACACTATGCCATACTGTGGCCAAAAATACAATGAGATCTGCTGTCTTGTGTGGATGTTTCTTGCAAAATTGATGTACCCAGGCATGTATACCATTTTTTGCTCATGGGAGCATAATAGGTTCCTAGCCATCCTTTTTCAACGAGTGAGAGTGCTTGAACTGCAAGTGAAGTATGCAGGCAAAAATTTCTATATCCATTAGCACTTAATATGTTTGATTTATATCTTTGTGGTTAATGTTTATGGACTTTTGGGAATGTATTTTCCAACATTAAGATGAATCGAGGACTATAGCTTACAGATCACTCCGTGGAATGCCTCTGATGAAATAATGTCATTTCATACAGGCTGGGTTCTTGGAAGGGATGGCAGGAGTTATACCAGGTGCTGGAATCTCAAATTTTTTCTTATGGAATGAATAAACCTTTAAGAAGCCTAAACTTTAATGATGAGATTGCTGTTCACAGGCTTGGGAGGTGTCAATATCATGCAAATGTTGGAGGATGCGTCCATCGAAGGTGGCCCTGAAAGTGGTAAAATATTGCTAGACTTCAATGATGCCATGGGAGATAGGATTCAGGTGTTTGTGGAATGAAGGTGCATGAATCTTTTAATAGAAGCTCAGTTATCACTTTTCTTTGTAACCCAATCGAAGTTGATATGCTCCCAGACTATGTGATGCCAATTTTACTTAGAGCATCTGAAAGATAAACAGATTTGGATGTTTATTTTTTAGTAGGATTATTATGAGTATCATGCCTTTAACAATCCTAATCATGCTCTTGGCCGACTAATTTATTTTGAGGTCTATCTTCTTTTTAATTTTGTATCTTGTAATGACTAATGATCTTGGTTTCAAAGGTCACTCTTGAACAATAACTGTTTTCAACACTCTGTTCCACTTGAATTCCTTTGAGGGAAAAAAAAAAACAAAAGGAAAAGGTGGAGAAATATTTATGAACAGTTTCAATGTGGTTGATCCTTTATTTATGAAATGTGTATACTCCTGAAAGATCATTGATTTCCATACATATTATGCTAAAGAATGCCTCTAAACTTCAAAAAGTCCATCAAAATTATACATTGATTGTTTCACAAGTTTTCAGATATATTCTATATAGCTCTTTTATTATTTCCTTTGTAGATCTTCAATAAGAAGCCCCCATCTACCTCATTCAAAATCCATAACAGCTGTCCTCCTCTATAAACCCTTGATACTAACCTTAGCAACTAAAAGGTGGTATATGTTTCTATAATAAAAAATTCTTCCACTACTAGTCCATTAGGCAATTGTACTCGAGAAGGTCCACACGCCTTGGTTCTTTTATTCTCTCTCCAAGTAAAATTATGCTCATGATATTTGACATTGTCAATAATCTTTCTCTTATTTACTCTCTCTCCAAATTCACAGTCAATTGTGTTGATTCTTCACAAGCTTCTAAACTCAATTTTGAATTGCAAAGCCTGGATATATTTTTATTCCTGTTTTGCAATATGTTAGTCATTTTTTTTATGCTAAATAAAACAATCGCAAAAGGCAACACAATAATTGATGAAGTCTGTTCTTTTGGTCGCCATACTCTTTTTCATACGAACATCCGGAATGTTCTACCACAGTTATGGGTGGTGGCGTTCCTGAAGAATATTCTGGATAGAATATTGCCATGTCGACTGTGGGCTTCCTGTTATATATTAGTCGGAGAGGGGTTTTTTCAAATGTCGATGACGAATAATATCCGAACCCTTTCGCTTCCTTCGGAACGCCGTGTCCTTTCGGACGGAGGTCGTAAAACCCTCAAGTCGCTGGCGAGATCGAAGAAGGGATCGAGGCCTGCCTCAGCCGCCATGGCCGGGATTTGTCACTTGGGCACCTCCGGCGCGCGATCCCTTGCGAGGCGGATGATAGCGGCGCCGCACTACCGCCGGTCCTTCAGCGCCGTCGCGTTGGCGGATTACTGGACGGAATGGGAGGAGGAGGAGAAGGAGCGTAACCGGCACGCGATGACGGCGGCGGAGGCGTGTGGGGAGAGAGAGCCGGGTGGGGTGCAGTGGGTGTTCATGGGGAGCCCCGCCGCCCAGAGGCACGTGTACGCCACGCGCGTGGCGAAGCTCCTCGATGTGCCCTACATCTCGATGGACTCCCTCGTTCGCCAGGAGCTTAACCCCAGTTCCTCCCTCTACAAGCAAGTATCTCTCTCTTCCATCTACTACATCATTCTCGCCATTTCGCCCCAAAATATCTATCTTGTTCTCCTCTTCTTGGATCGATTTGTCAGTCAGTTATTCTGTTCATTCTCGATTCATTTTCTTTAATTTTTTGGCCCCAACCTTAGAAATTCTTGGAGCTTTTATTCGATCTGTGGTATAATCTTGGTAATTTATGACGGTTATTTTCTTTTTTTTTTCTTCGGAAATGAGACGCTTGGCGGCTGATTTGTGCGTCTTGTAGCCTCTAAGTGGTGGTTTCGTCATTTAGCGGCATTGCTGCCAGTGTTCTGCCATAGGGTTTCTGGAACTTGCGTCACGAGCACTTGGTCTGGCGGCGTGAAGTCTCCACTTTATCGGTCCACTGCTTTATGAAATGACAGAAATATACCTTCGAGGACAGTCTGACAATAACAGCAATAATAGAACAAAAAACAGTAAACATGGAGTAATTGATGCGAAATTTTGGGTCGAAATTTACAATGTAGTTTATTGTTTCCTTTTTTTGTTGTCTTGGTGCTAATTAATTGTATTTAATTCTTTCAAGATTGTGAATGCTATGAATGGTGAGAGGCTGGTGCCGCAGGAAATCGTATTCGGCTTGTTGTCAAAAAGACTCGAGGAAGGATACCAGAGAGGTGAAACTGGATTCATTCTTGATGGAATCCCACGAACCAGGATTCAGGCTGTAAGATTTAAGTTGTTTCTGTCCTGCAATTCCTTCTTCTTTTTGGGTTTGAAGTTGACTTAAATCTTAGTCTTTTTCAGGTCTTGGACTAAAATGTTGTCCTTCTATGGTGGTTACTATAAATAACTTGGTCAAAGTATACTCCATTTTTGTTTCTTGTTCATATAGCGGATGCTTTGAAATAAAAGCAGAGTGATAGGAAGAGAAGAAAGAGGGGAGCAAGTGAGATAATTTGATAATATAAGTTCTATCTAGTTTGATGATCCTATTTTTATATGGAGCAGGACATAACAGACTTGCCATTAAACATGAAACAAAATTAATCTGGTATCCACAGAATGCCCTTGTTATAAGACTGTAACTCCCAGCATGAGTCTAACTAGAAAAATAATTACTCCAATCTATACAATATCGAGACTTTTAGACACTAATTTGACTCTAATTAAAACTCTAGAAGTTTTTCAAATTATGTTAAAAAATAAGCACAAAAGTACAAGTATGCTTAATCTGAGTAGATCTAGGATTTGTTTCAAGCAGGAGGGTTAGTTCGGTTAGTTATGATTTGGATCTTGACACGTCTTTATTTGGTTTCAATCTGGTTGGATCATCTTTATATATGGTCTTGGTGCCGAGAGCCATCAATAGTCTTGCCTTAGTGCTAAGAGGTCCATTGAAGATTAGGACTGACTTATTTAGGCTATTAAGTATTTAGATTACGGTTTTTGTGGAATATTTTTAATTAAAGAAGGGGTCCTCAGGTCACTAGCATTTTGCATCATAACAAGGGTTTAGCCTTCTTGTTTTGTAGCTTCATCTCCCATGGTGTTACCAGTATAAAGGTTTCCTTGCAAATGTTAATTTGTTGTAATTGTTAATTTTTGGTTCCTGATTATCTTGTGTGTGTTTAAGAATTTCAGAGTACTGTCGAACTACTGTAGTAGCCAGTGATGGCTGTTATATTATTCAACATAAGTTAATGTCAATTTTATACATGCATATTTAGTGCACTTTTTTCCTTTGAAACACATAAGCCTCTTATTTCTGTCTGCCTTTTCTCAGGAGATACTAGATCAAATAGCGGATATCAATTTGGTAGTGAACTTGAAATGCACAGACTGCTTGGTCAAACAACACTTTGGTACTAATATTTGTTCGCACTGTGGAAAGGCATTTGATGCTATCAACTCAGAATCAACAAGCCTTAGTCCTTGCTTGGCTACACGAACACGACATGATCAACTTAAATCATCTGCTGCAGTAGATATGAAGGATCTCAGGATGGAAAAGTTCCGTCTCTATTCTGAGCAGGTATTTCCACATTTCTCAAAAGTATCATGAATCTGAAATAAGAGTCATGTATATGAGGAGGCTACATCCACCTTTCTACCACATGGAACTTAAAGAGTCTTTTTTGAACTTGTTAAGCATTATAACTGTTTTTTAGTGTGGTCTGAGTTTTTCCTCCATTCTGCTGTCTGTTAACTAGTGTCTAAGCATAAATGCATTTAACTGGGGTATGATGCTGGGATTTGCCATCCCTTGTTATGATCAAGGGGCTTGACAACTTGACATCCTAAGCAAGGATAAGCTGGATGGTGTAGGGAAACCAACTCATCTCCTCCAAGTGCCTGTTACTGGTGGACCATAGATCCCCTTGTAATTTGGTTATTTAATCCTGAAATTTTCCAAGATATGGATGTAAACAGTTCAGTCTCCTGTAAATCGTCCTTTTATGCCATAGTTGTGATCACCATTTGGTAAACTCTGCTCTCTGGAACGAGTGGCGAGGACTTGTTATGAAGGTTTCTGTTTAGCCCACAGTTCTATCCAGACACAATGACCATGGATAAGAACCCAAGGCTGTATCTTCCGACCATGTTGGCAGCCAATTGGTTGCATAAATCTGTATGGTAAATTGTCACATGCGAGGATGTTTAATACTGCTGGCTGTGACTAATTTAAACCCATGAGTCTGGCCTGATCCCTTGACTGGGCATTCTGTACGTGTCGCAGATGCTTAACCAATCTTTATTCTCCAGCAAGTTTTATATACATATGTGTGTGTGTGTACATATACGTTCAATCCTATTCTTCTAATAGATGAGTCAGATCTCTGAAAAAGGATAATGCTGCTAACTCCTAGTCTCATCCTCGTTTTCCAGTCCTCCCACCTTTTTGAATCTAATTCCTCTGCTTATCTGAGCTTCACCTTTCCTTTCCTGTCCATTCCTTTGACCTCTCTTTTCCCGTCTTATTTCTACTTATTTGATCTGTTATTCTGACTCACTTTCCAGCTAATTGCTGTCTCCTCCCTAGATGTTAAAGTGCCACTACCTACCTGTTTAGGTTATATCTTCTATGCTTTTGTTTTATGGATTCTCAATGCTTCAATATTCACGATGGTCCATTTCTGCTGCAATCTGTCTTAATCTGCAGCATCGCTTTGTTCTGCCTCCTGTTAGCCACTGGTTCCATTTGTCCACGTAGCTGTAGCTCCTCAAGATACTCTTCGCCACATGCCATCTCATTTTTCTCATTCCTCAAGAAACAACTATTATTGTTAGTCTTTTTGGCCTTTTTTCTTGATGTGCATGAGTCAAGTATTGATGTCTGGATCGGTCTTAACTAACTAGTTGTTAGTTAGGTTATGTTAGGGACAGAGATGGTGTCCATTGTGGGTAGAGCCAACTTGATTTGACTGATTATTAGTCCCCTCTGGTTTCTCACTGGTAATTAGGAAGACTATGAGCTATCCATTTCGAAGCCGGATCATTAAGGTGAGCTGTTCAGCGTTGAAGGACATGTCATTCGGATTCGTTATAATCACATTATGGTTCTCTAATATTCTTTATTGTTGCATTGCTTGGTGCGTCCTTCTGACAAGATAAAAAGTATACACAAGTTTTAAAGAAAAAAATTTACTCCTTCCATTCAAACATTACACAACATATTCTGACCTGATGATCGCCCAAAATGCACCTTAACTTCCTGGGATTTTTCTCTTAAGACATGTTCAGTGGATCTTGACCTCTTAACATTTTCCACAGATCCAGCTGCTGGAAGAATACTACAGGAAGCAGAAGAAGCTTTTGGATGTACAAGTCAGCGGTGGCCCAGCTGAAACCTGGCGTGGTCTTTTAGCTGCACTACATCTCCAGCATATGGACACAGCCACTGCCCAGAAGCTCACGGTCTAAGTTTCTGGCGGTCTTCTTCTGCCTGGCTGCCGAGGTCTCCGTTTTCAAGGAGCCACCGTTGCTTCTATTTCTTCTGTTGGTGGATGGGGAATCATCAGTGACTTTGTGATATGCTTCGGCTAATGACAAATTGTTATTTTGAGTGGTAATGACAGTGTATCCATCACACTCGCAAGAAAGTCGTGTAGCCTTCCTTTGTATTCATACTTCTTGTACCTCTCAAAGTGTCCCTGTGAATCTTGTGGGTCGTCAACCTGCTGATCTCTGCCTCGTCAGGAAAAAGAGAAGATAGAAGAAAGTATTTCTAAACGTTGTAATTTTTTGTTACGACGTTTAGTTACAAGGAAAATAAAGTTGGAAAAAGATGCTTTTCGTAAAAATTCTCTGTTTCCATTTGTTGTGGTTTAATTTCAGGCACATTAAATTTGTATTCTTTTTTATATTCCATTTAATATCTTCTTTAACTTTATAATCGGTCTGATGTAACTAATTTAGACTAAATCGAATACATGCGGGATTAGTCATCATTACATTCGAAATTTCATCCAACCATTCATTCCTCGGCAGAACCGTCTAGAAGACCAAACCCAAGTAGCTAGCGTTAGTTGCGACCCACAGCCTGTATAAAACGCTTCCCCCCCCTCTTCACATCGTAAACCATCTTTCCTTTCCGGCAGTTCTCTCTCTCTCTCTCTCTCTCTCTCTCTCTCTCTCTCTCTCTGTAGGGAAGGGATGATGTAACCTCCTCTTCTTGATGGCGATTATTTCCGCTCGGATCTCCGATTTCGTCCCCTTCCTCCTCTCATCTCTCCCCGCTTCGATCCCCTAGCCTACCAATATGTCAAGAATCTCTCTCGCATTTGCTTCGACGCCATCCATTAGGATGGAGGAATGATGCCTTCGAGATGGAGGAATGAACCTCCCTCAGGTGAATCCGCCGTTTCTTAATGACCGTGGAATTATATGTTTGCTCGCTTCGAGTTCTTTTGCATGCAGGGAAGAGTCTTGGTTCATTCTTGACGTCATCCCTTGATTCTTCTTCTACCGGTGTCTCGAGAGGGAGGAAAACAACCCCTCTGAGATGAATCGCCCGTTTCTAGTTCTTGCTCCGCTTCTCGGTTTTCTTGATTGGCCCCCTTGATTGTTCTCTTCGGATTTCCTATGATGACAACTCTCTCGAGATTTTGATGAGTTGATGTCTTTGAAGCCAATTACCCGTTTCTTGAAGCGCTGATTTCGTTTCTAATGGCTTCTACCGGGCTCATATTCTCGATACAAGCCCTTGATTAATTTTTTCTTTGTTTGTTTCTCCCGGAGTTTGGTTTGATTGTTTAGGGTTTACTATATTTTTCACGAGAAATGACGGATCCTCATTCCAGAGAGAGAGAGAGAAATGTTTGGATCTGGCGTCTGATGCATTTTCATCAAAATATCTAGAAGTAGAATAACACACTGTGTTGAAAATAACAGACATGGTTGGATGCCCCTTTTCCTATATGACTCACTAGGGTGAAATAATTATAGAAGGAAATGCTGTTTGAATAGCTTTGCAAAATGTCAGAAAATGCTCGTCCATGATCCTGCTTCATGGTAATGATCATCAATAGAAAGCCTTACCAGTAGTAGGTGTTGGCTTCATGTGTTGCTTAATAGTTATTTCCATCTGAAAGCGCAAATTAATGCTCTCATTAAACCCAATCTTGTTGATTAATTTGTTGCATGTTACATCCACCGGATCACTTAACTAGAATAGCTAGCTGAATTGTGATTAATTTCGCATATAGCTGCCTATATCGTTCCATCAAATATTACATGTTGTGACTTCCCATTTGTTCTAGTGATATAACTGATTTTTTTTTCTCACTACAGTATGTAGGTTACAAGAGCTAGAATTAGACTTTTTCTAGTTTTCTTCTAATACTAGTTTCTACAACGTTAATCATGTTGGGTTGGGTCTAGTTCTTTTACTTCTTTATTATTCTCATAGGCATTGTTGTCATATTATTATGTATTGATCTCAATTTTGGAATTCAAGCAGTAAAAGTGGTTGGTGTTGATCGAGGACCTCAATAGGTTATAATGAGTTACTCAAGCAGCAACCATAGATGTGGATTATGATATATACAAGATATAATATGTTGGTTTGTGGTACTAAGTGCATGTCTTTTTTTTTTTTTGCTGTTCTAACAGTAACAGCTGCCTATTTTGGGAATGTGCCTATAAGATTTTAATTGGGGATTAGATTTCCAAGGAAGGTCCTTAAGGGTCAGCTGTTTACTGAATAAGCTACAAGAAAGCTGGGACATAAGATAATAAGGATTTAGTTGCTAAAGATATATGTGTGAAGGTTGGAATAATATCCTATATGAAATAATATCCAAGAATATTCGTTGAAAGATTCCTTTGTCTTTGAATTTTTAAATCACAATTAATCTTAGTGTTTTTTTTACTGTTTCAGACTTAAGGTGATGAAATGCTTATTGTGATTTCTGAGTTCTGCACAAGGGAAGTTCCAAGTTATTCTTCTTCAAATTGAATATAGGCAGGCAGGAAGTAGAATAACACTATGTGTTGAATAACACTGTGTGTTATTCAACACATAGTGTTATTCAACTTACACACAATAATTGGTGTTAGGACACTTGCAGAGCGAGAATAAGTAACATTGAATGCAGCCAATGTTTATGAGAAATTTTATGGGTTTTATATCTTTGTAAGTCGTACATCAGTTGTCTAAGCACTGATCTTCTAGGCAATTTTTAAAATAGTACTCAAATAGGATTTTGGATGGGGACTGCGATTACTAGGCCTTGATCGTCGGTACTGGGGTTGAAATTAGGACAGATGGATAGCTCAGGTTCCCTTTAAAAAGCCTATCTCATCACTATTTCATTTAGTATTGGAGGTGTGTTTTAGAATCTGGTTTTGATGATCCAAAACATTGGGAACTTGTGTGTTCTGTCTAGGTGATGATTGATCAGATTACAGTCAGCCTTAGAATTCAGATTTCTCGATCAGCTGGAACTTAGTAGGTCCTGAAAGTAATCAAGAAAATTTTACTTCCAGCATTTTATAAACTAAATTCTTTGGGCAGGTCTAGCAAGGATCTTTGACATAAAATTCTAAAATATGTCCGGTTTTATATTTTCAGTAGTTTATTAGTTTATTAGTTTCCCCTGATTATGATAGATTTATTTCTAGCATCATTTCTAGCATCGTTAATCCTTTTAAGGAGATCAATCGATCAGCAAGAGGGGAGAAAAAACCCTTTTTTTTTCTGAACAGATAAAATATTTTGTTTCGAGTTGATCTGCAAGAATAAACATTTAGGTGTTGCAATCATGGAGATTGGTTCTACAACCATTGCTGTATAGAACATCATTTGTAAGCTAAGATTAAGAAATTGAAAGGGGTAAAACTTAAGAGAACCTAGAAATGATTAAAATACATATATCTACAATCAACACAACATAACTAATTTAATACAACACTAAGTAACTGTCGAATTAGGGGGAGGAATCCCCATCGAATGATAGTAGGCCTTCTCAGCATCAGACAACCGTGTTTGAAACATTGCCCACTCTTTTCTGCACCTTTCTCGGACCTGTGATATTGTTAAATCATGATCCGCAGCATGCAATGGTAAAAAATGATGGGTGATAGAATTTCACTTACCCCTTCCCATGGTGCTTTGCCTTTCTCTGCCTGGCCCTGAAAAATAAAAGGAACAGCAAGTCAAAATAAATAAAGCACCTTACATGACAGACATTCATTTGGTCACATCAAGATCTTCTTTACCTGGTTTCCGAGTGAAGGAACCACCTGATGAACAATCCATTGAGCATCTACAACTCCTATCTTCTCATGAGCCGGCTATGTTGAGGAGAAAGTAGGACAATGAAGAAGAAAATCACCAGTATCAGAAAAATAATAAAGAAATCACACTAGATGTGGAATTAATTCTTGTGACACGGACTAAAGCTGCAGTATACCTCTACACACTTTCTAAGAGCAAAGTCAAGGCCCCATCCATGAACCAAGTCATTCTGCATGAACAATAATATGACACATAAGGGATAAGTAAAGACAAACAAACAGCACATGGCATGAAACAAAAGGGATGAACGACTCTTACCTGAATCATGTGCCAGACACAACGCCATGCATCTCTAGAAAATACGGTGGCCATTATCTCGACAAACCTGTTTAATGGGTTTGTTTGTATCCAGTAGTCAGGTTCTAAGAGAAGGTAAAAAGGCACAAGTGCAGGGCTAAAGTTTAAACTGCATACGCTGCGCATGGGGGCAAATGAGGATCCGCACACCAGCCTGGTCTTTCCTCAGTTTCTCTATATTAGGAAATAAAGCCACAAATTGTATAAACTCAAAGGTCAATCAAGATTTTTTGTCAAACCAACAACATCACAATTATCAGGTAAACATTTTTTTTTTTTGTCTAGGAATAAAGATTCAAAGGCTTTTTACTTGTGGACTTCACGGTCACCTCTCCTTTTTGTCATTTGCCATGTCAGACCATTGTTTGGCTCTAAACCCGGCTGTGAAATCTCTAGTCCATGCTTCTTTACCAATTTAATATACCTAAAATGTGAAGAAAAATGACTCCAATTAAAGGAAACCTTTCAAGGACTTATCGGTGAAGAGATCCTGCACTTACTCTTCGGCATCAAAATGCTCTAATCCTAGGTCTTCATCCCATATAAATATGTACTCGTATCGTGCCACTATATCAGGGTGCAAGAACCTTTTGGCATACCACCTTTAAATGAAGTAATATAATTAGACACCATAGACAACAAAAATTTTAACCATACAATATAAAAGATACACACAAAACAAAAACTTGGAGACAGAAACATTTTTCTCACCATTTAGTTTGCTTCCTGGCACTCACATGAATAGCTCGTTTTGACCATTCAAATTCATCCCACTCGGTAGTTCGACCATCATAATGGAATAACAATATTGTGAAATTTTCTGAGAACTGCAACAAAAGATCAATCAGACTTGAAGATCTAATCTTTAAGTGTCAATCAAATATAATTCCATTTTAAAAATTCCGTTCTATCAAAGAACCCAAAATGACAAAAGGAATAAAAACTCCACAATTTTCAGGATCTTTAACAACTCTGTTTTTGACCAAAATGGAATAGCTTATGACTTAGATCAAAATATCTTACTTATTACAGTAGGCAAAATAAGCAAAATTTAATGCATTCCATGACCCAACAAACTAAGAACCTAACACTATCCTCTGTGTGACATGAACTAAGTGGCACTAAATTGTATCCACATTCCTACCATAACATAGAATGTTCCATGTTCCATGTACCCCATGGTCAGTAAAGGCAAAGTACTATATGTCTAGATGTTGCAGATAGATCTACAAAGACTAGGAAGACATGTCTTACTTCTACATGGAGAACTATGAGAAATATCTCCCTGCCCATCACTCTTACTTCGATAACAGTTCCATAAAGCTACATGAATGCCATTACTTGGAGTTAAACTTAGCAAAGAGTTATTTCTGGTATTAAACCTAAGTCGCATGTTGACCAAAACAATTCACATCACCACCTCTTCCCAGAAAAGACTTAGAAAATTTAACGAATTTGCACAAATTCAATTATGATGTGAAGCCTATAGCGGTCATCTTTCTTTGCATCAAAGTTCACAGAATATTGTAAAGAAAAGATAATCAGCAATCAATTTGACATAAAAGAACCAAACAACTGAATGTATTTATCAGAGCATGAACTATCAAATATTTACCCATATTTGTTTGTTATTAGTTCAGAAATATTTACCCATATTTGTTTGTTTATGCTGAGTTTGTATTCATCAGAGCATGAACTATCAAATATAGTGAAAAAAAATGTGGTAACATATACAAACTCAACATTATGTTAACAAATCACTAACAGAAGTCAACATGTATTATGTTAGAAGTTTCTGTATCATAGATCTATTAGATCATATATTAGAGCATTTTAACATAGTAAAAAAAATTATTAGAGAACTGCCGCATCTAGAACCTTGTTCAATGGATGATTACTCACTTTTTTAACTGCCGCATCAATATTATTTTTCTGTTCATATCCAACGGTAAATGTCACGAGATACTTCTGCTGTACAATCAGATCCTGCACATTTCATTCAAACAATGAAACAACTTCATATGAAGAAAACTATCAAGCATCAAATTAATCATTGTCTAACATGGTCAGAAAGTAACGTTAACAATTTGATAAATGGTGTTTCAAATTAAAAAAAAAGCCATAGATGCATCTCATAGAAAAATCACACTCAAATTTTGACTATATCATCTGGTGTAACTGATCAAAGGATCCAATTATAATTCCAAAGATAAACAATATACAAGGCTCCGCAACCTGAATAAATCATCTATCATGCTAGGCCTATAACAGCCGGACTTCAGTTCATATAACAATCCAAAATGAACAAATTATGATGTAAATCAAGAATACAGGTTGCATAAGAAATAAATAATAACTTATAACAGCTTTGCAGAAATATCTTTTAATAGTCACATGTTTAAGTTTCAAGAAGGATGCTCACAGATATTCCTATGAATATACATTTTCATCCAAAACTCAACCACTTTAAATATTAAACAAAAAAGAACATTCAGCAACAACTGTAGAGCAATTCCAGCCAATAATATCAAGATATGTTCGAAAAAGAATTTACAGAACTACCCACCTCATCAGGGTTTCCCCATAATCTGCGTAAATAAAAATCTGATTCAGGCACAACAATGCAAGGTGGTAGTCGTTCTGCACCTCTGGGATTTGTAGGAACATAAATCTGCAATATTAATGGAGGATGAAAATAATTACATATCCTCTGAACAAAAAATTCAGATAACATAGTTCATTGTTTCATACTAAGTCATTCCACTTGGAAAAGAAAATGTTGTATACTAAAATATTTGGTCCACTACTCCACTCCATGTCAATACAATGCAGATATAGAGTTCACAAAAATTTAGGGAAAAAGTTTAAGCAAAAATTAAATAATCAGAAACCTATTTAATAATACCAAATTCATACTTCAATTTTCTAGATTGTCCAAGGAGAAGAAAAAAATCAATGAAAAAGATGTAAAAAAAAATCAAAACATCTTTTTTAAGATTACAAATACCAATTGAAAATCCAGTCATATTGATGAAAGTTTACCCAATCAGATATAACATCAGAAGAGTAAAATTATTTTTCCAAATTAAATATGGAAATATTAAAAATTATTTTCCAAATCAAATGTGGAAATCTATCTCCTTCGAAGAAAGACTGAATGAGTTTCTTTTTCCATGAATGAATGGTTTCCTTATTCCACTTTAAAAGTGAGTCATGAGGCCACTACCTTCCACACAAAAGTGAGTTTGGGGGACTCAATGAGCCACAGTGTCACTAATTTTCTAAATTTCTGCCCCCTCTTTCCCAAACATCCTACAACTTCAATTCCACCAATGATTTAAAAGGCGTTAGGGTCCCAAAACGCCTGAGGCGAGGCGCTAAAAATAAATAAATAAATATAAATATAAAAAATATATAGTACACTGTTAACAATAAGTTAACAGTACAGCTGACCGAGGATGACAGCTGCTTATTGGGAGCAACGACAGTGGAGAGCAATAGAAACGAGGCGACGAGCTGACCTGACCGAGAACGAGAGGAGCGGCAACGATAGCGACGACGACGAAGAGAAGCGACAGCAGCGACGACGGCGAAGAGAAGCGACAGCAGCGACGACGGCGAAGAGAAGCGAAAGCAGCGACGACGGCGAAGAGAAGCGAAAGCAGCGACGGCGGCGAAGAGAAGCGAAAGCAGCGACGACGGCGAAGAGAAGCGACAACGACAAAGACAGCAGCAGCGGCGAGATGCCGACGATGCAATCCCGATTCGAGATGAGAAGATTAGGGTTGACTCTTGAAATATATATTGTTGCGTTAGTTGGTTCGATTGAACCAACTAATGCGAATGAAGTCGCCTGGTTTAACCTGGGCGCTCGCCCGAAGTGCCTGACGCCTGGGCTCGGGCGAGTGCCCAGGCAACACCTCTTTGCAGCGCACCGCCTAGAGTTTGAGCGAGGCGCTCGGGCCTCTCCTCGCATCGCCAGAGCGCTTTTTAAAATCACTGAATTCCACTACTATATAATTTCTAAAGCCTCCAAAATCCTTGTTGTCCATCAAATCACTGAATTTTGTTCAACCATACATAATCCATCAAACCCCAAATTAATGAAAATATAATGGAATTAAAGCTCCTTACAACCAAGTCAAGCTAGTCTAGAAAAGCATCATCAATGTCTTTCTCCCTCCTCAAACCATTATATATGTGTTTAAGTTTGCATCAAGTGTTCCTTATTGTCTGATTTGAGATTTTCATGAATAGACTGTGTTCTATTGAATCCTCTTGCCATTGTTGTCTTTTTTTTCCTCTTTTCACCACCTATCTTGCCCAAACTCATAAGCCTAGCACGTTTTAGTTGCTCTATGTCATACTTGCTGCATCTTTGGCCCCTTGAAGCTAAAAAGATGAGACCTACTCTTTTCTTTTCTATGATCCCACTTAACCGTCTAAATATCATCCCAACAACACTTTTTTTTTTGCATATGTTGTTCCCGAACGATTGATCCATATTAAACTTGTAATAAGTTTGAAAGACCATAATATATTTTATAAGTTTCTAGGCCCTTCTAATAAGCCCATTTTTTATAATTAGATTTCACCTAAAACAGTAGCTTTTCCTCTTTATTTATGGCCTGACCATCTAGTCCTTGTTGCTCAGTGGCATTCTGATTGGCACTGGACAACTGAAGTAGTTGTGCAGCTAGTGTTAAGTCTTGACTGGAACTTTAACATGAAGTTAAATATTAAAGAAAGGTTGAGACCCCTTCCTGGTTGTTCCTGGGAGTTACCATCCTTTTGAAAGACCAGAAAGGAGTCACCCTTCTGATCTGTTTAAATAGATGGGCACTCAATGCTGATAACTCGTGGCAAGGTGTGCTGGGGCCATGAAGTTCACCAAATAGTCCACCAAGCCTTGCAGTGATGAAGTTGTTTCTTTAAATGTTATGCTCCTGCTGTTGTAATGTCGTTGCTGCTACTATTTTACACAACACTCAGTGCACCTCTCTACTTTAACATCCCACTGAAATTCTGTATTTCATCGGTATCCCATTTTTGTTGAATATTAAACATGAGATATCTCTGGCTTCTACTTGGAACTTCTTGTCTATCTAATTCTTTCGGTATTGTAAAAGTTCCAGATGATATATGTGGACATTTAAATTCTAAAAGTTTCTCTATGATAAGTTTAGAGCTAATCCATAATACACTCATATACCAAAACAATATCATCAACAAGCATGTACCAAAAAAATGGATCCTGAATATTCCTAGTAAATTCAATTTATTAGACAAATACACAGGCATTATTAAGAGAAAAGACAAGCTGAACTCCTTATCTTCCAAGTTTTATTTACAAATTACATAAGCGACCAGCAGATCTTAACCCCTCAATTACCAAGTCCTAAAAGATCCAGAAGCCATGACATCAGATAAAGCTGTGTCAACTAAACCTACATCCACAAGGTAATATTGTTTCTTTCATTCACATGATTGGAAAATTCTAGAGAACCATAAATAGTCTCAAAATTTTATATCAACTAAGATCCTTCTGAATCCAACCTTCTCAAATTACAGTATCTTCTCCGACATAATTAGAACTAAACAGAAAAAAAAACCTCAAGCAGCATTCATTTTTTTTTTCATCATACCATATATCAATTCCTGTAAGTATTTACAACTACAAGAATGAATAAATCAAAACAGTAAGTACAAAATATCATCAAAATTGTAAAACACAGATTGCATGGTACACCAGGTACAGAAGCAAAGCACCTTTGGAGTATCATCAGTGTTTGAGGTAGAAGTATTTCTGTTTCGATTAGCTGAATCCCAAGCGTGATTCAATAAAGTTTGGGTTGTTAGGCCTGAATTCCTGTCTTCAATGTATGATACAATGTTGGAAGGGAGGTGAAGCTGCAAAATTTACAAGTGAAAATATTACCTCCCACGAAAGCATCAGATTACAATATCCATAAAGAAAATGACGAATGAATCAGTTCATTTTACCTTCGTTATGCTAACTGTAGGAAAGGAAATACCTATCAAGTACCCTAACACAATTCCAATGACTGTTGAAATAATCATTCTCATACTCTCATTTGATTTTCTTGGAAGCATGCTGCAATCATGATGAAATTAAACATGATGTTATGTCAAGAATAAATACAAACATTATTGGAAAAGATGCAAATCTCAAACGATTTTATAGTACCTGCGACCACCAAATCCAAGTTTTGCCATGTCTTTCAACTTTAGAATCACAAAGACCCAACAATACTTGTAACCGAAAGCAGCTTAACATTGTTCGGTAGATTCATAATTATCATTGGATTATGATAATGAATGATGTTGTCATCACAATTTAAATATGAACAACGGCAGCCTGAGCATCCCAAAACTTGGTGTAAGAAAAAGATTTAGAATATTGCAAAGAAATCATCAGATATGTTTAAATTATACTTGGTGGTTTATTAGAGAAGACATGAAAATCCTGCACTAAGTGAGCAAACAGTAAAAACATCATGGGCAAGGAAACAATGACATGTATTGCAATTAAAGTTAATTCTATCAGACATATTTTAGTTAAAATAGTAATAATTACAAATCTATGATCATATAAGTAAAAAGATAGGACATCATCATCCCAAGTATTTTAATGGAAGCATCGACTGTTTGAATTGAATATAAAGCTGATTCAGCAAAAATAAAATTCCACAATAACAGAGAGTCATAGACAGAAACAACTATCCTGCTAATTTTTCCCATCAAGCATATAGATCATATCAAGTTGGTCACAACTAGAAAAGAAATTCACTAAAGATAAAATTCTGAACTGTTGACAGAAACCAAAATACTTTGGTCTAGCAAATTGCCAACTGGTAGGCTGTTAGATAATGAAAAACCAAACAAAAATTGTTATATTTTATGTAAATCTTCAAACTCCTGAATTTACTTTGAAGCATCTTTCTCAAACTATATAAATATGATGATAAAAATTACATAATAACAAACATCAAGTCCTGGAACCATCTTTTATAAGAAGATCCAAATTAAAAGCTTATCAGACATAAACTGATACTACTTTCACTGAACTAATATATTGTACATCAAGTTATTTTATATTGCATAATAAACTATTCTCTAAAAGCTTAAAGTCATGGGTAGCTTATACCAACTTACTTCCAAAAGCCATTTCATGCCCATCTCCAATCTTAGTTCATGTCGTGATATAGGACAGCCCTATCAGAATACCAGAATAATTATGCCATATCCTACTTGTTGCCCAATGTTTCTTTGTAAATAGTAAAGAATCTAACCATGATTTGCTGACAAATCAACAGGAGTTCAAGGAAAAAAGGTACTAAGGAGCCTGATGGATGTGAAAGCTCCATGGCAAACTGCAGACACGTCCCAGGCCTTACTTACTCCCGTCCCAGAAAGCATGATGATTGTGCATGTTGTCAAAGTTTGCTGGCCATCATCATTTGGCCATCATGAAACTTGGTCAGTCGTGGGATGCCAAATGATGTTGTCAGACTAAGCTACTTGTCAATGGATAAACCAGAATAATTTCAACTGGGACTTGGTAAGACTTATTCTCACAACCAAGAAGAGGATAAATTAAAGACTCAGTAGCTGCAGATAATTCTGCGGTGACAGGTCTCAAAGAGATGCAACAAGATAGATGATACTGGCTGATTTGCTAAGCCTGCGAGTGGGTACGAGGCTTCTAGGGTTTTTAAAGGGTTATTTCGATGACCACTAGAGCCCCAGATTAGTCGATCTTTAGCACCCGACTTGGACTCTCCGTTCTTTCAAGAAACGAAGGAATCTTTATCCGTGTAAGAGTTCCGATTTGGCCGGCACGTTCAAGTTTTCTCCAAAAGTGCCTGAAAGAAGGGAAACTAAAGAACAGATCTCTCGACCATGATGGCCAACAAATCGCTGTCGATCGACAAACATTCGAACAGCACGCACAGTACCATCAAGAAAGCGCAGAGATGCTTTTCTCTCACAAAACAAAACAATATGAACGAAATCGGCCCTCGATTTAACGAAAGAAGAAGAGGAGTAGAAAAGATGAAGAAAGGGGGCAAAGCAATTACCCAGATGGATCAAGAGGCGGCAGATCTGAAACCCTAGATCGACTCGAGGAGCAGGAAGCGTCCCTCGCTCGCTGCGTCTCAAACCCACCGCCTCCGATTCGATTCCAAGATGCGATCTCAAGGGGAGGGAGAGGAGAGACGACGAGGGTAAGCCAACTGTTGACTGACTATAAATAGAGGACGAACAAAGAGAACGACGAGCGACGGCAAGAAATAATATATAAATATCAGACGGCAAATTCCAAGAAACAGAGGGCGCGTGATCATCTTTAAAGAGACTTGTCGTACAATTTTTGCGACTGACCCGAGTCGCCCACCTGCCCCCTTATTGCAGAAGCGATATGCATTACACGTTAGCTCAACTGGGCCCGACGAATTCTGCAATAATAGTTCAGGTACCCAAACCGGGTGCTTTGCATACAGTATCGACTGCGATGGGCTAAGTTGGACTCGACCCGAATAAATCGTGTCCAACGCGAACCCGGTTCGGTCAAAATTGAGTCGACGATGACCCAATCGAACCCATCCTGAACGCACTTTGACGCGTCTACTCTTGATTAATTATAAAAGAATTAAATTTCGATATTAACGTGTTCTCTTGATGCATTATTATGTTAACTTGACTACCATCAGTTCTAATCATGGTCAGCAGTTAGGGTTGGATAATAATAATCTGAGTGGGAAGCAATTATTAGGAGTCTTTACTACTTTCCAACTGTGAGAATTTTATTCAATTTTAATCATAAATCTTATCAAATTTTAATCTCAAACAAAGCTCACAGATTCTGCAATTAACTTGATAAGATATGGTATACATGTATTTCGAATTATCCACATCATCATCATCAAATCTCAACATGAATATTCCTTTAATTTTAATTGGGATATAATTAAAAAATGAATGTATCCAATGTGCCATTTCTGATGTTAGCCGAATCAATTCCATTCGACGCTTCTTTTTTATCTTTGTTCTACAGCAGCAGTGGTAAATAAAACATCCTGATAGTTACCACATTATTGCAAAATTGATGGGTTGTGTAAATGCCAGATCTTATGTTCATTGTAAGAATGGCTTCTTCTACACAGTATCATATAATTGAAGGAATCCAGTTTTGTAAGATTTGAATTAATTTTCCTTGTGAGGCACGCTGGTGGTTCTGCAGACTTGTATCTCTGCAGCCAAGGCTTGCTGCAGTGGCATCTTAACTGTAATAAGTGAAGGTGTTTGCCATCTGCTACAGGTATCAGCATCTGTGTATTTTGTGGCTCAGGAAGAAGAAGAAGAAGAAGAAGAAGATACTATAGTGGTCATTCTCGATTGTGCATTCTGACTATTATAGAACTTGTTGATATCATGTTAAAAAAAGTCATCAAAGTGATGGATCAGCTAATTCACAAAAAAAGATCATTTATCAGCTGCTTTTAGTTGGCTTCCATGCAAATCAAATTTAAGCTCAAGTTGCTAGAGTCATGCATAAACAAGTTAATGCTGCTAAAGTTCTATGACCTCTTCTGGAGCTACCACCATGCATCAGTTCTTTAATTTGATTTGGTACGCATGTAGATTCAAGAATGAAATATTATGACCCTACTCCTACAAGGTTAGATACCAAAATGGTGCTAAATAAACATGTTCATGGTCATCTTTATTAATTGTAGATGGTATGGAATCAGTTCTTTAGACATTTGTAATGGGAGAAAAAATTCTACATAGCACTCCTGTAAAACATGTTCCTTCAACATGAAACTTTATATGCCCTGTGGCAAAAGCAGTTTAACAATTAATACTTAGCTACTCAGTGATTTAAAAAATTCTAGTTATTTATAAACCACCACAAATTTATGGGAGAGATCTTAACTTTGAGATTCTGACACTATGATCTTCTTTCTATGGCAAAACAGCAACAGTTATTTAAGCATCTTCTTATTAGCTTCATAGCAGACAGTGAACTAGATTAGTTGATAATGACATCCTTGTCCTCCACAATATTTTTTACATAGAACAGGAAAAATATCTTAAGCTTAACCTGTACTTGAATCGAGTATAATAAACATACCACATGTAGCTAAAAGTCAAGCGAAAAAACCAAGTAAATAAACACCAGAGCAATCACCCTGGTTGAGCATAGAACACAATATCAAGCATAAGAATCAGATGACAATAATCAAACAGTCATGTCGATTGTGGAATCCCAAGAATGCATTTATTTTGAACGGACGAAATGTTTACAAATAATTTTTTATAATAATAATAATTATCTGAACAAGGTAAAGCTATTTCATGGTTATCTTTATTAATAATATATGTTTAAGTTGGCATCCTCTTAATAAGCATGGTTGTTCCTAGTTGATTGAAACAAGTAAAAGTATCATTAAGGTTATAATCCATATTTTTTGCTTGTTCCTAGTTAGTTGAAAATCATCTCAGTACTCATCATTCTGTCAGTACCTATAAGAGAGAGTCTGTCATGATACACATCTATATGCCCATATGCATTTGATTCAGGAGGGCACTCGAGGGCAGCCTCGAAAACACGATGATGAATGCCATGGGAGTCGACAGTGTAACCACCTTTATGGTCATGACCTGCAAAGCAAGCCTTCACACATTTATAGCTGTGTATCAAATTCAATACCTCTTCATAGTTCCACAGGAGTGCCTTGGCTGACGCTGCTTTAGGATGCAAAGGAAGGTGGCAACATATAACAACCTTCTGTTCATTCTTGGTGGAATCTTGAAGGACATCATCAAGCCAAAGCAGCTGTTCCTTCCCAACGGCACCATTGAACTTCAAGAATCTTTTCTCAAGGCCTACCATGCCATTTGGGCTGTTTTTATCAGAATTAGGGTTCTTCGCCTCCAAAATCTGCATAGCTGCCAATACGTTCGGGTGACCCGGTGGCCAACCAATTGTGCTAATATCATAGGCATCCAGAACAATAAACCTATACCCAGGACTTGGGGAGAAGTCATAATATGCATGGTCATGAATAGAGGGCATCTTTAACAGTGAGATTAATTTGCTGCGTGGAAGATTGTAAAGGCAGTGATTGCCTATCATATGATAGGTGGGACCATTAAATCTGTCAAATTCTTTCACGACTTTCTGCACAGTGATTAGTGACTTATCCTTGGGACAGAACCCATCAACAATATCACCAAAGTTCATTAAGAATTGGAGCCTCTTGTGATCATTCCACTTACTTATGGCTCTTTGTAACACTTGCATGCTGTGACGATAGTATCGAGGGACACCAGAAAATGAGTGACCATCAGGGATATCAGCATACTGGACATCTGATATAACCCCAAAGGAGAACAGAGGCTGTAATCCACTTAAGGTAGCCATTTGTGAAGCCAGTTGTAGCAAATCACAGGCAGACCACCCTATAGTATCTCTGCAACAGGTATTGTTCAGAGAAAATTAAACATGTAACAGCATCTGAATGCACAATAATTATATTTACAAACTTCTAAGAAGCAATATGAAACAAGTACAACTACACCATGCAAAGGTCTCGGTTCTTAACAAAATTAAAATATAACTCACAAGGTCTTATCATTTCAGTGGGAGTTTAGAGGAAAAACTAAGGTCACACGA
Source organism: Ensete ventricosum (assembly GCA_029747655.1). Taxonomy (NCBI): domain Eukaryota; kingdom Viridiplantae; phylum Streptophyta; class Magnoliopsida; order Zingiberales; family Musaceae; genus Ensete; species Ensete ventricosum. The sequence goes on along the minus strand of JAQQAF010000001.1, from coordinate 3,872,542 downwards.
GCAATATTTCATAGTTTTAATGTGCTATGCATGTCAGTATGCAGGCAAGCTGTAGCAAAAGATTAACACTAAGACTAGCCGAACCCATGTTTATGATTATTTGTTAAGGGCCATTTCCATCTTATAGTCACTATCACACATGCAAAATGACACAAGGAAAATCATGATCAGGTCAGCCATTTTTACTTAAAAGAGTATATATATTCTTTCTCGCATCTTCCTCACCTTCTTTTTTCTTTTGAGGAAATACATACTTCCACAATCAATTATAAGCTGCATAAATAAGAGATACTGAGTATGCATTCTACAGAACCATGAAATAGAAGATTAGGTAAAGCGAATGAATGATAACATAGGCATCAAACATAGAATTGAATACATGCAAATAAGGAAATATAAGAAAAACAAATGATTCCTAAAAGCAATGGGATGACTTCAATCCTGGTGGCAAAGATAAATTAAAGTGTGTAGTCGGAGAAGACAAACAGACAATGCATATGTAATAAATATAAGATGCTTACAACCCTCATGCGATTGCTATCATGATACATAATATTTCTAAATGCAGAGGAGCTTGATTTAACCCACCAGCTAAGATCTCTATTACACCGATGAAAGAAGATTTTAAGATGTAAGCATCATGCGTGTGGACCACCCAAAGCAAATTTAATCTTTCATCTCCCACAGAAACAGTAAATCATTTATAAAGTGCAGAGAACGGGAAGCAATATGCCCACTTTTGCTCATTTTTCAAGAGCAGAAAAGATAGTCTAACAATTCAACTATTTTTGTCTGTGCAGTAATCAAATAAACAGATAGGAATGAATTTTGAGAGGTCCTCACGTCAATTTTTCATCACAGTAAAAGATTGCATCTGAATTAAGAATGAAAACTGCTCTGAATGAACTAATTGACAAAGCTGACAAATTGAAGCGACTATGGAGCCCAAGGCAAACTCAAAACTAGGAACGATCCGTAATAATGCTGGATTCTAGGACATGAAAGCAGCAAATTTATTGGAAAAAAAGAAACCCAAACTTAGAACCAAACCCCGGGCATTGGGCACCAACAGACTTCTAACAACAAACAAAATCTAGGGCTGATTAAAATTTCCCTCAATTAATTTTCCCCTTATTTTGCTTTCAGATTTTCTCGACGAGTATTTGGCGGTAATAGCATCTGGTATCAAAATCGATATACATGAATGACCTCCCTCGACAAAAGCAGCATCTATCCATCACAAGTCTCTTAATTATTGCCTCAAAAGGATAATGTGACAACATTTAATCTAGGGCATACCGAAAATTTGGCATAGAGTTCACATAATGAGAACTCTACCCTTCACTTGTTATAATGATTTCTACCTTGAAAAGAATAAATCCCTTGACAAAGAAAACGATTATCTGATCTATCGATATGCACAAATGAAATAAAAATTTGTCTGAAAATAAAGTTACAGATCTGAAAATAATCTTCCATCTAAAAATTGCTCCTTTCTTTCGTAAATTGGGGGTGAATAACAATATATTTTAATCATGTTCCACCTAGCGCGAGCAATGGTTAAATCAACGATCATTCCTTACGGCTCTCTTTTTGCAACAAAAGGAAGGAAAACTGATCAACCATTCGCACAATTACCGCTTTTTTGGACGCAAACAGGACAAAGACATAAAGAAAAAGAATTAAACCTTGGCACGTAATTGGGCCACGGATCGATCTCGTTCCAGATCACGCCGATGAAGGAGGAAAGCAAGAAAGCTGGCGAGGGAGGCAGCGGTGGCTGTTTTCGGGAGCGCCACTGGGAATTTTATGCTCGTTTGCTTCGTAACCCAAGAAGAGATCTCCCAATTCTGTGGACCGGAGATCACGGCAATTGAACCCGTGAACCGGTAAAGCGTTCGCTACCGGTTCGGCTCAATTCCTCAATGGTCTTCTAGACCGTCGATAACGTCAACGGTCTTCTCATTTGCTCTAATCAATCAATTATTATTGATGCATCCGAATCCAAAAGAAATCTAAACTGGCAGAACGAAATTGAGACTTGATGATCATTTCTAAAAAACAATTTATAACATAAACCACAATTTATATGTTGCTTTTAGAGACATAAAGTTGGTGGTGCAAGAACATGTTTTATCCTTCCCATAAACCATTGCATCACATACGTTGACTCGGTTGACTATCCTAGTGTTGTCGTTCTTTCTCTGATCATGTATCTGCAAAGAAATGGTATATCCTAGTGCTTTGTATGATCAAACGAACTGCTGCAGCTGTTGTCACAATGGACATAAGCGAGAAGAAGACGATGTTGGCCCAGTGCCATGCCTTCTCCTCTCTCCCAGCCGTCTTCCCTCTGACCTGTTGACAAGGATGACCTCAACTTGGAGAATCTCTTGGGAGAGCGAGAGCAAGAATAAAGGAGGAGGAAGCAGCAGGAGCTGCCTTACCTTGATGAAAACCATGCTGGGGAACACGAAGGTCAGCGGGAAGAGCGTGAAAGATCCGAACAGGTTCACGAAGTCTCCCATGAAGGGGAACAAGGCGGTGACGAAGGTGTTCAGCCCGAAGACCAGCGCTCGTAGCGCGAACCGACGACGAAGGTTGGCTTTGGAGAACATCCCTTCGCCGAGCTTCTGGAACTTGGTGTCAAGAGCTTCATGAATTGGTGCACAGAACATCTGATTCCATGGAGATAAAGCACACACTTTGGCATGGGATCGAACTATGATTCGGATAATGGATTGGTAGAACAGAACTCACATGCTGGGAGACTACACTCTGCAAGAAGGCAGTGGAGTTGATCAGCACATTTCCCCATCTTGGTCCGCTCAACTGATATGGAAGGTACTCCGAAACAGAGGAGCCGTAAGCCCAGTATCCGGCGATGCTGATGCCGTAGTAGACTGCAAGGCCAACTGTGTATTGCATCATCAGAGCCTTTCTCATGTTAGCCACGACCGGCTTGCGCAGAGTCGACTGTAGCACAGAGATGATCTAAGGAGCATAGCCAAGCAGTGATTCTAGCAAAACCCAGTCGGTCTTCTTCCTCACCTGGATCTCCGGTAGCAGGCCAGAGGTGTTGCAGACGAGAATAGCGGCGATGGCGCCAAAGGCATTGAAGACCTTCTGCACTTCACTTCCATGGACGTTGTAATCCTTGGTTTTGTTCGCTTTCCCTTCATCGAGTTGTGCTTCTCAACGTAAGATGCATGCTGTCAGATAAACACAGTGGAAGGTGGAGCGGAAGAGTACCATCTTTGACGAGGATTGCCGCAAGAACGACATCGTAAATTACGGTGAGGACTGCGGAGGTTGCCAACCAATTCCTCATGGCTGACATCGTTGGGACAAAGTACGCAAAGATGAAGTAGACAACACCAGTTGCCGAGATGAAAACTTGGAGCCTCAGAGGTGAGTTGCTGAACTCTGAGTTGATCGCCTGTGCAGAAGGTTTAAGTGGAGAGCGAGTGAATACTTGATCACAGTGGAAGCTGAAGACATGATCACATATCTGCATTTCCTATGAACAAGCTTGATCAAAGAAACTCAAGTTGCATCTGCTCAAACATGCCTACTTGAGTTGCCATGATCCCTAAGAACTATTACTCCATAAAAATAACAGTGTAACATTTGTCTCTTCCAAACATCTTCTTTTATTCTGCTGCATTAAGCTAATCATATTTGAAGTTCAACTAAGAAAGACCTTTAACTATGTATTCTCTCTTCCTTTAGCTGTGTCTATCTTTACATGCATAATAAATAAATACACAGATTTTGGATCAAGACAGCCTCTTACAATAAAGTTAAAGTGCCTCTCTAAAGAAAGGTTTCCCATTTGAGGAGACAGACAAATTCAAGGAACAAACTGATGATTCTGATATGGATATCAGCTGAAGTGAGATACCTTCAAAGCCCTCCCTCCCAGAAGAATGAAACCCATGTTGCCAAGAAGCAAGGTCATGAACTGCAGGAACCATGCGAGGTAATACATTCTCCTCCCTGCAAAGAAGAGACAAGTTTGTCAACAATTTGGAGGGCTACACCTCTCTGGTTTTGGTCTCTCTTTTGTCACAAAATCATGTGCCAGATTTACTAGGATTTGATCTTAATATATTATATATGTCCACCATTAAAATTGTGTCCTGGTCACTCAGGTAAACAAGGAAATTGCCTTAAACTTGGAATAGGTTATGAGCAAAGTAAGTATTGCTCATATTATATTGGTATGAGGAACTCGAAGACTATTCCAAGCCATGGAAGGTGGAAGCGGCAGATGACCACAAGCTTCCAAGGTAATGGTCGACTTAGCATCGCATGGCATACTAAAGCCAAAGGGAAATAATTGCTTTGGCCCCATGCAATGGTATTGTTTGACTACAAGCGAAAGAACCGAATCGTCAAACTGCAGCAAAGAGAAAAGTAAGAACCCCAATGGTGGCGTTCAGTGGACTGCTGTCTGCATGATCCACCATTGAAGTCCAACGGGAGGATAAAGTTCCAATCTTTCTGGCGTAAGATGGCCCATGTTCAAACTCATCCTCTTTAGGTGAAGAAGAAGAAGACAGGTAGAGACTAACATGTACACTATCATCAGCAATGATGTAATTTTGCTGGTTGAGCATTTGAGAACGCAATTCGACTGATACTTACGGAAAGGTTCCCACGAAGAGATAAGCTATTCTTTCTTATCACCTTTAGTTCGACTTCAAAATATGGAAGGCCACTAACTCCGAGGTTCCATGTTATTGGTCCTAATATAGATGATAAGATGATACCTCTACTCTTTCTCGGTGCATTCTAGTCAAAATCCTCCTATTTCCACAGCCGTGGGAATCATCCATCTATGCATGTCCCACCGGATAAAGAGTGAAGAAGAATCATGCATTCTTCTTCTTCTTCTTCTTCTTCTTCTTCTTCTGTAGATTCTATGAGAGAGTGAGAGAGGGAGTACCGAAGACGAAGCCCATGAGGTCCCTGTATCTGATGAAGCGGTGGCCGTCGATAACATGGAGTCCGGCCAAGAACCAGTTTGCGTAGTAGGCAAAGGCTCCTACGACAGCAAGGCAGGTGAGACCCCATGCCCATCCCAAAGGCACCAGCATCAGGTTGGAGAAGCTCAAAACATAGGCACAGTTGAATCCAGTCACAAGCATCAGCCCTACTTGTTGCCATGAATCTGCATCCGGCATCAACAATCCATGACTAGAAAATAAATAATATAACCTACAAAAGAAACAGCCAAGAATTGCAAAACCATAGCGACCAATGAACATAGAAAACTTGCAGCGCAGCTGCTGCCCCTCTCTAATTGCCCCAAGCCAGTGAAAGACATCTAGAAGTACTGTAGACAATGAATAAACCGCACTTGTTTGCTCATGTGAAACTTATTCTCAACGAAGACAAAGTCAAACAGTCGGTCTTGCAAGGAGTCTCACGAGGAAAAGAAAGACCCATTTGTCAAGGAATCTATGGTTTACTGTAGTTACGAAGCATGTCTTGCAGTGAAGGGGATCACAAAGGGAGAAGTGGTGTAGGAAGCCAAAAACGAAAGGAAAGGAAGGAAACATGCATGGGGTGTGTGTGTGTGTGTGTGTGTGTGCATCGATCGGAAGTTGATGACAGACCTTTATCAACTGCATGAGCTGAGGTGATCACATATTCTTCCTTCTTCTCTCTCTCTTCAGGTGCTTGGCCTGACTCCAGGCTGAGTGCTTCCACTCCATTCCCCACCTCAAACTCTGTTGCACTTACCTGATCCATCTCTCTCTCTCTCTCTCTTACACACACGCAGGGAACAGTAGTAACAACAGTATACCTTGGAGAGAAGCTGGAGAAGAGTTGCCTTGTACTGGCGGATTATAAATAGACAGATTTAAGCGGTGTTATCGGCCATCCCACCGTCGTCTCTCGCGTTCCATACTTTGACTGTAGAGCTGCTTGTTGATTGGTCTACATGTGTGGGGACAGCATGGAGCCACCCAATCCTTGGGTGGGAGCTTGTATCAGTCCTTCACGTTAGGCAGATAAGAATACATAAATAGCTTTGAGGTGTTTACTTGCACTATTATAACTTTCTTCTTCTTATACATACAACTTTCTATTTCTCTTCCTATGACACTCTCACTCCTCAGCATTAGAAAACGTCCAGATTAGCGCAAGGTCCGGTGTGCCGATGCTCCTTCTTTGAATCCACTACAAGTAAAAACTTTGGGACGGAGGAGATCAGCTTTCTCAATCCAGATTTCTTCTTGGCCTTGAATGTTGTGATACAAATGCAAAACCTGCAATCACTGCCATTGATCAATGGATGGAAATCTTCTCATCTTTTCGATGCCAGATTTCGATCTGCCGAAGAATGCGACTCATTAGATATGTTTTCCTTGCCAAACAAAATGCTTCAGTGGGATCTACCTGAGGTTTTTCTTGCATATATGTATGTAGTTGATGAACTTAAACATCCTAACAACATGAACGAGGAGCTAAAACATGCAGATTATACTGTTCTGAGACTGATTGGAAACAGGAGAATGAAGCCCGAGAGGAGATTTATTAGGCTCAACTGCTGTAGCTTCTGTAGTGTCCCTTCCAAAAGGATTCGAAAGTTGGTGCAGGTTGGCTCAACTGATCATGCCAGGGAGGGAGTAAAGAGATTTCTAGGCCACAAGGTCTGTTGGTGTTCATCCAGTTCATGGCATCCTTTTGGGATGAGAAGACAAAAAGGCTACATCCAGCTTCAAGCTTCAATTGTGAGGATTCAAGTTGCACTGAAGCAAGTCAGTTTCTTGGTTTTCTAATCCATAAATCTTTTGAGTTTTATAAGAATATATATATACATGAAACTTAAATTTAGTTTAGGAGACAATATATGTAATTTTTGTAGTTGTTCATATTTTTTTATCTGAGTCAGGTATAGTATCAAAACATCTCTACTTGACTGTCTCAAGTATAGATCTATACATGTCCATCGAGAGCTTATACACAAAATATCTTATTTGATTTGGCATTTTTGGATGTTATTTGCCTTAAGTAACTTATTGAGTTGATGTGAAGTATTATTTGTTAGTCCTCCTGAAGTCACTTAACATTATGAAAGAGATTCCAATTCACACACAACTAAGGTTGCAAATCCCACATCCGACCCGATTCGGGCCAAGTTTGGGTTCCCCGAGTCGACTCGTGACCCAAAATGCAACTCGCTGTCGCGGCTAAATTTGGGTTCGCTGAGTCGACTCGTATCCCAAAATGCACTCCGGTCGCGGCCAAGTTTGGGTTCGCGGAGTCGACTCGTGACGCCACTTCGAATCCCGACTCCCATCAAAAACCCTCTCCTCTTCTCCGCCCGCTCCTCTCTCTCATCTCTCCTCTTCAATGGCGTCACTCCTTCGCGATCTCCTCCTCAAGAAACCGCCTCCTCCTCGTGCTCTCCGCTTCCTCGTCTCTTTGGACGAGCTCCCTTCTCTCGATCCTTATCTCTCTCCTCTCCCGCACCAAAACCCTCCCCAAAGATTGCCTCTCCTCCCTCTTCTCCCCGATGCCGCCGCCGGAGGAGCTTCTTCGCCCTCGCTCCGTCACGCCCTTCAGGCGTACCCTGCTTTCCCCCACTGCTTCCTTGCCGCCCCGATCGATGTCCCTTCGCCAGATGGACCGGCCGATCTCGATGGTGACGGCGGCGGCGGCGGCGGCACGACGACCGTGTGGGCAGATAGCGTGAAGAAGAAGAGGAAGAGGAAGATGAACAAGCACAAGCAAAGGAAGTTGAGGAAGCGCCTCCGCTACAAGTCAAAATAGATCTGGTTAGAGCTTATCAGATTAAAGTTTCACCTCGCTTTTGCGTCTAGCTTGACTTGGATGTGGTTGATTGATCGCGCCCTTCACAAAACATAAGATGGCTAGTAGAAGTATTGCACCCATTTATTGGTTCAGGATACATTGTGTTGCGAGAAACTTCGCCGATGCAATCTTTCCTCAGTAAACTCTTTCACCTTAAGAAGAAATCGCAACTCATGCTAAAACGATGTGTAACAACTTCTAATTCCATATTTATGACCATGTCCTTTTGCTGCATCCATGTGATACCTTATTATATCCGCCAACAGTATCTATCTACTGTTAATTGGATTTAATTTTTCTCTTGCTTATTTGTGATGTGGATGCTGTAGCATTACTTTACTTGCACACAGACAATGGCTCAAATTGTAGCTTTGAGCAAATGTTCTGCGGAGTGCCTTACGGTCAACAAGAATCTATAACTTGACATGATATGTAATGTTTGGCTACGCTGTTTGCCTGATTCTCCACATTGGTGGACAGGGATATAGAGCTCATGATTCCTGTATGCACTGCTAAAGGTGTTTTCTGTTAAAAAAGGTTTGTTTTTGGTCATGGTTTGGTAGCTCTTATAGCAAACCATAGATGAATTGTGAGGTTATAGAAGTATAAGTTGTAGATGAGAATGGTCTATGTTTCTGTGCCAAGGATAAAGCCACAGAAATGACTGATGTTTAACGAATTGTTTTTCTTATGTTCTATTTCACTTGATTTTGTTGGGTCGAGGATTTGGCCCTTGTATATTTCATTATTGTTATTTTTATACTGAAACTTGAATGGAACTTTAAGTTTTTTCTAATTGATAGTCAAATTTTTGTAATGCTTGTTCTGAGACCTGTGAGGCTAATCCTTTTGTAGAAAGAATGCCTTGTCAACTGCAGTTTAAGCTATGCAATATGAAATGCAGCCCATTAGCAGCAATAACAACTGATCGCTAAATCAATTGTTACTCTACCTCCCATCATTGCACAATATAGAACGGATCATTTTGTATTAGAAGTTTTGATCAACCAAAAATGCTTTGACCATCCAAGCAGAGGACATATATAAACCCTTGGTAGCAAGAGCAGCTGGATGTTTGTTCCTTTAACATATTTGCTCATGATCTAAGTTATAGATTGTTTGCAGTTAGGAATTGCAATATGAAGAGGGAACATTTCAGTAAATTCGAGTTACAGGTACTAAGAGGTTATAGTGGATGTTTGAGGGATGTGTCTAAACTAGCGAACATGCTAAGTGAGATTACCATATGATATTGAATATGGGTAGCATAAAAAATGATGTGCATGTAAAATTGACAGGGAATATAGATGTGAAGTTGGGAATTCATACATGTGAGCTTGATGGCATAATGATCTGAAAAGTGGTGGTTGAACTTTATTCTTGGTGCAATTTCAATTCTTCATATGTAACGCTTACTACTGTATGCCTTCTAGTCTATAGAAAAAACATCTTTATGAATTGACTATGATTATCTGATAGAAAGATTAATCATGAAGGTTTCAAGGGTACCTACCATAGTACCATTTCAATTACTAAAACATGAACATGCTTTCAGGTCCAAGGGGGCCACTTGGAACTATACCTAAACTTTATATTTTGTGAGAAAGATAATAGGATACCTGAAAAAGATAGAATCTTAATGAATATATCAAGGTTGTAATCTGCTTCAATTGAGCCTTGACCCAGATTGTGAGTCAACATAAAGTGAGAGCAATCTGATGTGGTTAGTTTGTGCTATTAAGATAATGAACCTGTTAAAGAGGATTCTGTCAAATTGTTACTCAATATTGTAGATGTAAACCTTTTGCCAGAAATAGACGTTAAGTTGGAGATGAAGAAAGGTTTTCATTAGCTCGGTTGCTTAATGGACATGAATGGTGGTAATTGCACTTCATTGCTTGGTGCAATTTTTTTATTAAAGTCTCGTAAGAGGTTCTGTTTGATGTTATATACCTAAGTAGATAGAATATCGAGACCTTGTCATTCTTGCAGGCCCCCACAACATAGTCCTTGACCTCGATGATGGGTCAATATGCTGGGAAGGCAACTTAATGCGGGTAATGGGTAAAACAAATCAAGAAAGCCAAGACCATGGTTTCGAGTTGGTTGTTCTAGGCAAAAGACTATATTGATTACTATCCAGCATTCGGAGAACATTTAGCTGAAGATGCAGCTGTCTCATTTTCCTTTCCAATACAGCGTAGATTATGAGTTGTCATGTTTCACATTCGATCGTCTTGATCATTTAATAAACTAATGATCAAGTAAACAACAAGAGACTTGAGTGAATTGTTTTTTTTACCAGGTCTCATTAAGACCATTTATTTGCAAAAGAGAACCTGATTTCTTTTTGGGGAGGGGTGGAGCAAATGGTTGATGAACTGAGGCTTTATCGTGTCAAATAGAAATTTTTTTTTTTGGCTGTTTCCTTGTCTTTTCTCGTTCTTCGTTGTACTTTATTCTATCGCTCTACTGGTTTTCTTCTTCTATGGCTGCTTATACTATGAAGCAATTTGATCTTCTTCCTGTTTAATCATAATAGCCCATATCAACATTACGTTTAACTTAATGAAAGTGTACTGTCTTGTCCATTTTGTCTTAAGAGCCCTCATGTTTCTGTCATTTTACTGGTTCAACAGATATATATACCTGCACATTCTGATTCTTGATGCACACTCATCTATCTAGATTTAAACCAGAAACCGGAATACTTGCCCATCTTCGTTTGTCCATATAGCTTATATGACAATCTTAGAGAGAAAAGTTCTGCAGTTTAAGTTGTTTGCCACTTTGCCTAGATACGGAACTTACGGCTGCCTCATACACTTTCCTGCTTTAGGGAATTTGAGCTCTGCATTGGTCGTCACATTGTTGAGATTAAGGACTGAAGAACTTGTGTCCAGCATGGATGTTTTGATGAAAGTTTGTTGATACTTGCAGATACCATTGTGATTCTAGGGTAGATTGGCAAGCCTGGGACTGCCAACCTTGAAAAACTTCCGATTACGAGAGAACCATTATATGAAAGCTTTGCAAAGTTATTTGATGGTGTGTTGAGGTTGCCTGCAGCCAAAGCATCTGAATTCGGAAAACGGGTGTATTCCATCCCTCATCTCGCCTTTGTTTCGGGGCTTTTTATTATTATTATTTTTTCGTTCATTGTCTATGACTTGCTCAGTTCCCTTCTTATATCAGGTGATTGGTTGGTCAGTTTAGACAGCTCCTTTTATGCACATAATTTTCTTTCTAAACAGAGCCATGTGGGTTGATTTATGTGATCAAGGTTTCCTCTTTACTCGATCATCATCTCCTCATATTCTTGTTCTTCCTTCTGTTGAAATGGCAGTCAAGAAATGTTCTTTCTTCTTTGTTCTGTTTTCTGAATCATGGGGTTGACTTATGTGATCAAGGTTTCCTCTTTACTTGGGCATCATCTCCTCATAATCTTGTTCTTCCTTCTGTTGGAATGGCAGTCAAGACATGTTCTTTCTTCTTTGTTCTGTTTTCTGAAGCATGGGGTTGGCTTATGTGATCGAGGTTTCCTCTTTACTTGAGCATCATCTCCTCATAATCTTGTTCTTCCTTCTGTTGGAATGGCAGTCAAGAAATGTTCTTTAGTCTTTGTTCTGTTTTCTGAATCATGGGGTTGACTTATGTGATGGAGGTTTCCTCTTTACTTGAGCATGAGCATCATCTCCTCATAATCTTGTTCTTCCTTCTTTGTTCTGTTTTCTGAATCATGGTCAGTCCCTCATGCCAAGAAATCCTCAAAAGTCAAACGGTGTGTGTCTTTGCTTGTTAGCTCAGTTGACGCATCCACAATTATACAGCGCTGGTTGGCTGCCATCCGAACTCCGTTTGTTATTTTGTTTGCCTGCGATTATTGTGTTATTTGTAAATGAAATAGCAATTTTGGAAACTCTACAACCTGCATTATCACACTCTACTTTTTCCAGTGCAAGTGGCTTTTCCATTGCAACATCTGATTACAACTTTTACCGTGATGACATTAACATGTAGATAATATGGTTAGAAGATGTGAGATAATTAGGATTATGATATGAGGAGAAATAGGGAGGAAGCTTCTCATTGCAAGCTTCCTCTCCTCCCTCTATAACCAAAGCCTCAGTCCATGGATTCCCTGTACTCAGTGGACATGATGGAGGGCGTCTTCTCGTCGGTGCTCGCTTCTGCGTCGGCGTGAGCCATCTCGTTTGACGACGAGGAATTGGCATCGAAGGAGAGCCTGTGGGACTCGTGCGAGCGGTGGCGGAGCTGCCACCACAGGGTGTCGCGGGACCTCGACGAGGCACGGAAGCGGTTCGATGTGTTCAGGGAGAATGTTGAGTTCATCCACGCCTTCAACAAGAAGGAGAGTCCCTACAAGCTCAGGTTCGTCGACATGACAAACGAGGAGTTTCAAAGCTGGTACACTGGCTTCGACATGCACCATCTCTAGGGACGAATACGGTATGTCACCTCCCAGCATGGGTGGACCGGCGACAGGACGACGCCGTCAATACTGTGAAGGACCAAGGCCGGTTGTGATCCTTAATCCATTACATATATCTAACTCGTGGCGATCGAGGGGCATGACAATGTGCCGAACAACAACGATGAGGACGCCCTCGCAAAGGCTGTGGCAAACCAACCGGTGTTTGTGGCCTGGCTTTCCGGTTATACTCCGAGGTCACCGGAGATGACAACTTCCATTTCGGTGCATTACTGTATGTGTTCTGCCTGCTTGCTTGCAGGGGGGGGGGACTTGGATCATGGCGTCGTCGTTGTTGGAGGGAGAGGGTGGCTGCATAAGGATGCGGAGAGGCGTGGCAGCCAAGGAAGGGCGGTCGTGTGGCAACGCCATGGAAGCTTCTTATACCCATCAAAACATCACCCAATCTTTGAAGGCAATATATCATGCGATTCATACACTTGAAGATATATTGACGATAGATCAATCATACTCGCACTCCAGCGGAACAAATTGAGGTTTCTATTTCCCTTCTTGATGCATTGCATGATTCTTCAGGTTTCAGTGGTCTCAACCATCCCATTAAATCCACTCATCCAATTAAGAAAAATATTTAATGAAGTTGCTTAAACAAGTCACCTATTGATTAATGGAGCAAAACAAAACAAAAATGATAAAGAGAAAAAAATTGTGCTCAGAAGTAGCAACATAATGGAAATACATATTCATAGGTTTAACCATCTTTAGCATTGACCTAAACTTGCAATCTAATCACTGTTATGCGAGTTCAAGATAATATCAACATGCAAATGGATTATAATTATGCATCGAGGGAAGGGGAGGGGGGTACCAATATGCTATATATATATATATATATATATGCTGAACTGGCAATACACTGTACTGCTACGTTCTATTAGTTGATTGGAGACAAAATGGAGAAGTGCAAGTTACTAACATATCATTGATAGATTTGGAATTAAATGCAACCCAATACATGAGTGTCAGTTATTGCACAGAAATAATTAACATAAGCAAACAAGCTTGTAAGCAGCAGCAATGCTAGGTATGTTCTTCATGGCTGCTAGCTGAATCCATGTCTACATCTACATCAGTCTCATCTGATCGATTAGACAACTTAGAAATCAATGTAGAATTGATTGGATTAATGATAGAAAGATTAGTGTTGACTAACCAAGGCAAAAAAAAAGAAAAAAAGAAGAAGGAAAATGCAGCTAGGCTCCTACCCTATCTTGATCAACAAGCGATAACAATTTCAATCAAGAACATTAATTTACAACCGCCGGATTCTCCTCCTACATCAGATGAGACTTCCATCGTCTTCATACGTGGTCATCTTCGGCCCTTTTTTGCCGAATGGCCTGTTTTGCGCTTGTGACGGCTGAAATCTGATACAAACCGGAATGTCTGGCCACACCCTGGTTCCCAGCAGACGTAAGGGCGATCACCGGTATGCACCCTTATATGTTCAGTTCGTGCCCACGGCCACTTGAATGTCATCTTGCACCCCTTCCACGGACAAACCAAGGGCCGGTCATCCATGTGCACCTTCCGGTGCTGCACTAGATACTTGTGTGAGAAGAACTTCTTCCCGCACCCTTTAACAGGGCAAATGTCACGCTTGTGTAAGGCCAGATCTTGCTTCGTGCTGAAGCTCATAGTGCACCCCTCAATATCACATGTAAATTCTTGCTCCTCATCCTTGGGTGCAAGGTTTGCAGTTTGAGCAGTATTGGCTTTCTTCTTTCTAGATTGCTTCTTGATAGCTAATTTCTTCTTAACCTCTTCACACTTGGATGATCGGTTCCTGAGACGTGTGCTAGGGCCTCCTGATTCGTCTTTCAAACTCGATTTCTGTAGGCTAGTGCTTACGTTCTGCCTGCGATGGTTGCTTCTCAAAGCCCTCCCAAGCGAGGATGCAGAAGTTCCGGATACATCTTCAGATTTTGAATCTGCGTCTGCCATGGTGCATCTGCGTTTCTTAGACTTTGCCGCCTTGCTCAAAGGCTTCTTCCTCTTCCTTCCAGAATTTTTTGTTGCCACACTGCTACCTGATGAGTTCCTTTTGGATGATGCTTTGCTGGAATGCTCGATATCTATCTCAATCAAAGGCTTCTGATCGGTATCAAGTGAATAAAGCTCTTCGGTATGTTCTTGCCTCTGGGCTAAATACGGGTGGACCTGGTTCGACATCCAAACCTTTCCACACCACCTACCAGCAACAACTATTTTCCTCTGTCTTCCTGGACGCCTCCCGTTGGCCTTTGGCTTCACAGGGGAGTTACCCATGGAATTGCGGCCAAAAACCTTGTATATAACTGGATTATATGGCATTTGCTTGCTGTAGAGGGGAGATTTGCTAAGGTTGGCAGTATAATACAGGTTGATTCCTAGTTTCACTGTCCAATCACCATTCGTGGGCATGGCTTCTTCATCCTCTAAGGCCGCTTTGATTCTTTCTTGGTCTTGTTTATTTGCCTCCCGGAACTTCACATCTTTCCAGACATAACCAATTCCTAGTTCTTCTGCCAACAACTTTGCTTCTGATTCTATTTTGGGATAGTCTGCATATGTCAATATCGTCAAGTCACGTTACATGTCCATAAATAACTCACATTAGAAAACAAATACAAAAGGATACTGTCGCTTGAATGAAAGAACCATTTACACAGTTATTATGCAGCTCAAACTTGTGTTTCAGGAAATAGTTGTGTATGCACCTTCATCGACGGTTGAATGTTGTTGAGAGAGAAATATACCCATTTACAATATAATACCAAAAGATGACATCAGTGAATTTCAAGTATATTACAAGTCCTGTATTTTCTAGTGCAAGATTCAAGTTAAAGCAGTTGTTACTAGTTTGGCAAAACGGGCTTGTATTTTGCAGCTGACACAACTCGTAACCAATGGCAAAATAGAAATATAAAAAGAAAAGGACAACCTGGTGCAAGAGCCTCCACTGATGCCAGTCTTGGAGGTTAATGCAAGTAGCATTACCCCTGCAAGAGGAGAGAGACTGTTCCAGGACTCAAACCTAGTCACACATGAAACAGAAGTGCAACCTTACAGTGACACTAAGACTCCCCCCCCCCCCAATGGTGGTATGAACAGTAAGAATGATCACATCAAATAAATTACATCCAAGTTGCAATGAGAACGAGGAAATTTGGCACAACCCAGATCCAATTGGAAAAGCTAATGTAAAATCAGGAATCAGGAATAAACCAACACAAGCTGCCAACGGAAGCATTGCTCAAATCTTATGAGAAACCTTGTTTCCGGAACACGGGCATCAGTAAACAAATGATCTAGCAGGGAATTCCACATATCAGACCTAATAAGATCAAAACACATCAGCAAAACAGCACTCCCTAGTTTCCCAAAGCAAATGTACAGATATTTCTGTCAAACACACAGTTCAAGGCCAACTTCACTACTATACCACATCACAGGTACTCCAAAGGAAAATGGATAAAGTATGTCGCACAAATCAACCTAAATTTCCTGGCATTAATAATTTTCAATACAGCAGGTTTTCTTGCAGCTAACAAACGACTTTCTCTGGACACATTGATAAACTTCCAGACATTATATGTTTTCAATGTAATAAACTTTCCTGCACCTAAACATGCAACTTTCTCTGGCAACATGCAAGGGAGTTGATACCAATGAAAGGATAGCACCCTATTATTAAACATCTTGTCATAGCAGATGCATTGGATATAATCTAATTTGGCATAAAGTTTAACTAATTATTGCTGTAAAAACGAACAAAGTAGCTTCACTAGTAAACAAACAAGTTGGCATCCCAATTTAGGGTTTATAATACCCTACTTTTACAAGAAAACTATCTACTTGGATCCCCTAATGCTGCCCATAAAGTTACAGAAAACCTGACCCAGATTATAAACAGTAGCACCAGTCATTTATACATCAAGACATACTTGTTGGAAGGCTGGGATTTGTTAGAAGGCTGCGAACTGAGCTTAATCAATATCAAGCTTGCTAAGTAATAATGATCACATCCATGATTCCTTGGACAAATGAATTCCTATAGGATTGGTTCACCTCTGGCCTTAACATCCTATTTGCTAGTTCATAACAAGTCACCATTACATAAAGAGAGGTCTAGCGTCAACAGTATATCTTCTTTTAAGGACATCTCGATGCATCCCTTCATCTCATTGGTCACCCCTCCATCCTTTGATGACAAAAGTGAACAAGCCAATTGTGTCCTACCCCATACCCTCTCTTGTCCTCCACCTGGCATAGTGGCAGTATCCAGTCTGTCATAAGTTAGATATTTCATCATCTTAATGATCACCCTTCTTTGCAAAAGGAATAATATTAATTGTAAGGCTAATCTCTGAATCTCCTTTAAGCCTAAAACTAGCATAAATATTGCTCAGACCAACATATAACAAGTTATGGAGGGATATTTCTTAGGCATTGACATACACGTGATACCTGCTCACATAAAACTATAAGATGCATTGATTTTATCTTTGTTATCAATTCTTAGGCATTAAATTTTATCAACCTTCACTAATTTCATACAATAAATTTTACCTGCAGGAGAGAACAAGAAAAGTCTCTAGTAGTGAAAATTTGATTTACAGAATGAGGAATTGTATGTTTAGCAAAGTCAAACACTCAAGTAAATCATGCAATGAATCACACATCAAGAGGTGTTTCTAGTTTTGCAAATTTGATTTAGAAATTGAAGTTGTCACCAATTTATGCAATTAAATGCAACAAAATCAATGCAATAGAGAATATCAGGAAAAGGAGCAACGAAAGAACACATAGGCATAAACATTTGATACACAAGCATTAAAGAAAAAAAAAGCAAATAAACATATAACCATTTTTATTGGAGATGCACAATTAATACAAGAAATCACCTGGATGACAAAGAAGCATCATGTGGACCCCACCTATCGGCTGAAGTTGTTTTTCAACCTCTGCAGCATGCTCAAGACAGAATACATGCATTCTTGAAGAATCTTTGTCAGATCCTTGCATAACTAATCCTGTTGAGCTAGTCATTTTTGGATCGACATTTCTTAATTCTGGATGCATTGCTGGATTTTTTTCTGGCACAACTGGGTTGCCACAGAAATCATGATTGGCAGAGATTTCTGTCGAGACAGAAGTTGACTTGAAGCTGCTGCAATAAATTTCAGCAGTTCCAGCATTCTGACAATCATCATCTAGGTCCCTGACATGCACATCTTTAGGCTCCTCCACAAACTTTACTGAAGCACTAGGAGTTGCCATCACCCCATTATCCTCTAAATCAGATATACTTTCTAATTTACTATCTTCTAGCTGATTCATGCTAGAGAACTCTGATTTTTGTTGGCAACTGTTGTCCGCAACATCGTTGGCATGTCCATTTAAATTATCTGATACATCAGCAACACGATAACTCTGAGCAGACATACCAATTTGGCTGTCTGCTCCATCCAAGTGCATGTATGTTCCCTCATGTGCAACCTCCCTTGAACAGAGGACTTGGGGTTCAATTGCAGTTTTGAAGTGTTGAATGGCACCATGTATTGCTGAGGACTCATTCATGCCATTTTTATCAAAGCACATAAACTTCTCATGTGGAATATCTTCATCCTCAACGTCTGATGAATCCGCATAAGCAGAAGCTAAAAGATCAAGTGCAGAAGCACCTCTAGGACATGTAACATCAGAAACTATTTCCATGCTCTGGTCCAAAACCTGAACTGAATATTACAATAAACGAAGTTATCATCCACTCTATCCTCAACATCAATTTCAATTTGTACTGCAAAAAACATGTAGCTAATAAAGTAAAATTACAATAATTTGCTGAAAGAAACACCAAGAACTATCAACTCGAGCTTTTATAACCAAAGAAAGAAATACACTAAAGACAAAACTAGATGTATCAAGAAAATATACTACCTGGTTTGACCAGATAAAATCACAAGTCAGAAAAGTTCAGTAATTGATTTAGCAATGAATGAAAATAAAAAAGGCCAAATCTTAAAGAACAACAAGGTAATGAAGAGAAAATATAAGGCACTATATAGCAGATAGTATAATTGTTGGTAATCTGATACTAAACAACTGTAGCAAAATATATCATATTTCATACAATACTGATAGCTGAGGTGGTTTTGTACTTCAGAAGATTTTTAACTATAATCTTCTCACAACAAATTATGGTTATGACTTGCACTGCTAGTAATGCTAATGATTTATGAATTATAACTAAAAAAACTTCCCACACCACATGTGGGGTCGATTACATAAATAAAGACAAAGTTTTGTTCCCTGAGCTCGAATTCTAGCTTCCACTTATAATTTCATTCAAGTGATTAAAAACTGTCTAGTATGGTCCTCATGAATTGGTATTACTCAGAGAGTAAGCTGATATGTGGAATGCCCAATACCACTTGATTTCTATCAGACCAGCCTAAACACCAACAAATGTGTTTTTCTAATCATTATTATTTTTATTGTTTCAACCGGTTGAAGAATTTTAAAACTGCTTCAAGATTTTTTTCATGCTAGTGAATTGTCTCAATCTTTTCATTAGCAAGACCCCTCACAAAATGCAGAGGAAGAGAAAATCTTTAGATGCACACTCAACAGGGAGAAGAATGCTTCAACAGGTCAGATTTAATACCATTAATATGTAATTATGTATTTCTTACTTTATCTCTCAGTTTCCTCTGCCATTCTATTTGTCCAGAGTGTAAACAACAACGGTCTACACCAGTAGGTCAGTCTACAAGCCCATACCAACATATCAGTCTAACTTCTGAAATGAAGGTTATGTAGACCAGATCACGTGATCCTCATACCCAATCTGGATTGTCTATGGTCCAACAGACAGCAATCTGAGCTTCCTTGCTGCTCAAGCCGGCAGAAAAATATAGTAACATGTACAGCATAAAGATAACAATAAATATCAAGAGAGATTTGTTGACGTTTGATTCTTCATTAATTCTACTATTCAAAAGTGTCCTTTAAGGTCTAATAATTTAGTTAACAAAACCATTAAAATATTGACTCAGGAAAACCCTCCTCAACATGCAAGAGTAAATTCCTGGTTGGCTGAATCCTACAATTCTAGAGTATGACATATTTTGAAATTTCATAAAAAGAGAAACTTCAGTTTGACCGAGTAATCATGAACCAACTTTCTTATTTTTTGCTGAAAGGTGATTAGTAGACCCTTTTTTTTTAAGCATGTGCCATATAATTCTGTGCCTGTCATTCACCCATTTCTTTATATATGAAGAACATTTCCATAAATTTGAAAGTTTAGACAGTCAATATATCTAAGAGCTTAGAAACATATGATCAAAAAAATTTCAGAAAAGCACGGACAGATACACTGTTGAACAGATGAAATAAAAAGTGTGCATTGCTCAACTCTAATTTATAAGCTTCTTCCAAATGAGAAAACTGTAGATTTTTCTCTTCCACGCTCTCTCAAGGTAAAGTAAGTTATCAAGAGATGCCATAAGGTAGCGTAAGGCTACATGCAGGACAATAAAGAAAATTTTGGTAATTGACAGAAATTTCCGCCAATAGGTAGTCAGCACTATATCAGAATATTGGTAGCTGATCGTGAATCCCACAAGGTGGCCTCCTATTTGCCAGAACCTTAGAATTATGGTGAAAAAATTCTCATCAATTATATGAAATCTAATTTATTAGGATATGGATGCTGCAATTTTTTAACAATTTCAACAATCGATATATTTTGATAGTTCATCTTCTATTGTACACTCATAGTTCGTAAGCAATACAAAGTTGAACTTAAGAACACACAATTCAATTACAAGATGTGAATGTTATTTTTGTTTGACCAGAAAAACATGTTATTGAAAATAATTCTGTAAGTGCTAATACAAGTATATTTAATACCAATATATTGAAGTGTAATATAATGTCTTACAAATTAACTAAAAATTTAATGAATAATTCAAATAAAAGTTCACAACACAGAGTTGATGCTATTGCTTACCAATGTCAGTGATCAGGTTGTTTCTGCTGGTCTTCCAATTTGTATCTCTGCTTATGCCACTAACTTCTCCTGAGCCAATAATATGATCATTAAGGAAAGCACAGTTTTCAGACCTAAGATATTCTGCTGTTGCCTCATTTAGTTGAATGACAGCCACACATGCAAAGCTCAAAATCCCACATGTGACACATGACAATAGTCCTTGATCTAGCAACCCATCACCTTGTATCGTCCCTTCTTTTTCACCTTCCACGTTTTGTGAATCAGATGAGGAAGAGAAGAAATCAGCACGAAAATATTTGTTGCATGAGCCTGATGAAATCATATTACTATTTTCTGCTGATGTAGAATTTCCTCTAAATGAAAACAACCCACTGAAGTCCCTAACCCTTGCATTCAAACCCGGACCGGCATCATTGGAAGGTATAATTCGTGATGCCTCTAAAGCTTCCTGATGGTTACATAAGCCATGTGATAATCTTGGCTTTACCTTGACTTGATTTCTAACAAGTGAATTAGAACATAAAGGAATTTCAGGTGCTTTTTGCGGAAGAACCACACAGGATGCTCCCATGTCAAGAAGAACACTAAGTAGGTGATTATTTTGGATCACATTTTGAACAAATGCATTTTTGACAATCTCTTCTCCATCTCCTTTCATCTTACCTTTCAGTCTAGAACTTCGTGGCTCACTTCCGTCACTTATTGGCATCCTGTAAAAGGAAAAGCAATACATAAAACGATGTGATAGGGCTTAAAACTTATTAAGAAAACCTTTCTTAAACTATCTTAAGAAAAATAAGGATTTTTCTAGCACTCAAAGCACCATAAGGGTAACTATATCCAGGGCATTTGTATTTATCAAACTAAAACACAGACGAACAACTATGAGATTTCATGACTACAATAAAATTTATAACATAATAAATTCAATAATCCTTCATGAAGAAAGCATAACGTAGAAGAAGCATGTGATTTGATGAAAGAGTGAATACATGTCAAGTTAAGAACCTCCTTGTGGGTGCAAATACAAATCAAGTGAACTAAGTTCTAACAAATCCCTGAAACTGCTAATAGGAAGCTAAGCAATCATATCCGACATCACCAGGGGAAAAACACAAAACAGCTAACAGTCCATGAAATACACAAAAGATAAACCAACATTTGCAATCTGGGTCCCAAAAGACAAACCAAGGTGTAAAACCTTGCTCCAATACCAGTCATGACACCTTGTTGGACCAGCATGGTACTACTATATACATCACTACTCTTTACAAGAATTGTTGAGGCACCTGATATACCCAATTCAGTACAACTTGTAAAACAGTGATCACTTGCCATATTGATCATCATGTGTTTTTGAGGCTTAATGTTCAATTAGTTTCACTATGCTTTTTGTGTTCTCTGGCATCTACCTTATTTATCTTATTTTCAAAATATATTCTTCAAGGTCCAATAAGGCAACCAACGGTTCAATCCAAGCCTCATCAGGTACCTAACTCTGAGCTTAAGTTCCTTGTGCTTTTCAATCTGAAGAACCATCTGCTTGTCCTTTATATGTCATCCACCCCACAACAAAATCATGTGCACTATGATCCCCACTGATGGAGAAAGGCCTCATCTATCATCAAACGCTGCTTTAGCACTTCTAGATCCTTGTATGCTGACTATATCTAACTGGCAAAATTTTATCATGCAAGGTGGAATTCGGTAGTTTGACACATTTGTCTAATTCACAGTCAGTATACTTGTGCTTGAAATCTCAGCTTCCAAACAATTACTGCCACAATTGTTTTATTTCCTTTACACCAGTAACCTCATCCTTCAATGTGCTACAAAAAATAATTACTTAATCAACAATCATTTGAGATCCTCAAAAGTTGGCATAGGTAACGTGTCACAAAGGAAACAATCAAAGACATTAAAAACCCAAGAATTATTGACTCATCATTGGTCAGATTAGTACTTTAACCGAATCCAATCTTGACAAGATAGTCTGACCTCCTCTTTAGCACCGCATTAGGCCAAAAAACTCAATGGAAGATGCAATATAAAAATATAGTAAGGATGCCAAGAGAAAGATTTTAATGGACAAGAGCACAAAGTAAGAACAGTGCACTATACTTCACTCTTCCTAGTAGTATTTGGTTTCCCTACAACCAACAGTCATACACGAGTGTATATTTTCCCATGTGCAACAAGTTTTTGCTGTATAGTGTTGTGTTGATCTCCTTCCAATCATGATATTCCTTCTTAATGCTACAACCAACAACTAAAGACAAAAAAACAACTTATACAAAAGAAGAGTAAATGCTAACACGAAAAAAAGCAGAATTACAAGATTAGCATACAAAATGACAGATAAAGTGCAAACTTATATAAAATACTAAACCAAATATAATCAAGCAGCCAGACCAAACCTTGAGCATAATGACAGTGCCAGTGCATATAGCAACTGGAAATGAGACACCATAGGAGGATAGTTTATTGAAGCCCTCCGAACTGCAGCTTCTTTGGCAAATCTTAACCATTCAGGTGTAGCAATATTTGCTGCCTCCCCACAATTAAATCCTATGAAGAAAAAAATGAACTGGCTGTAGTAAATGCGAGTAATAAAACCAAAGTGTCAATTAAGTCAGAATATATCAGAAAAAATGATATAAACCAAAATCATTCACAAAATTGTGGTGAGGTGAAAACAAATTCTTATTTTCAGAGGATATAAATATCAATGAGTATATCAAGGCTATAATGACTAGAAATTAGTAAGATGATGGAGCATGAAGGTTAAAGCTATCATACGGATCAAAAAATTATAATTTTAGACGCCAACTAAAAACATATTATTCAGTCAGTGTTAACTCGAGATATAGACCTAAATTGGATTTAGTCATAATCTTGATTGATGTACAAGAGCTAAAATCTGAATCATCCTTTTAATTGTCACCACTATGTTGAAAGTTCAAACTGGATTAGCTAATAATTGAAGTTTCATTTAACAGTTGGCAACTGTGTATAACAAAATTATTCCAGATGATACCGAAGAAATGTGGTATACTTATCAGACTAATTCAATATATCATATACCCTTGCTCTTTCTATCCTCACCCCTTTGCATACAGATTGCTGATCAACTGCAGAAGGATACAATTGGTGCACAAATAATGCTACAAATGTTTCTTTGTTTGTTTATCATATAGAAGTTCTACAATTATGCAAATTCAGTAACATCCTTCTTTTTCCTAGACTTCAGTAAACATCTCTTCATTTAAATTATGTTCTTATTCAGTCGCCATTAAATCTAGGAACCAAAAATGACGATAATGAACAATAAAGTAAGAGAACAGCATTTAGAAACTTAGAATACTGAAGCTTGCAACCTAAGCAAAAAGAATAAGCAACACATTTAAACTAGAGCCTTTGCCACACAATTTACACGGATTACATTTCACTAAAATGTCTATTTATGATACTAAGTTGAAAACCTCTTTTCTCGCAAAATCTGCACAAGCTTGAGCTCCTGACTTATCATACACACAGTTACCATATGAATTTTGTTGTACTATCACCAAATCTTCCCTTAGAGCTCCAATAACAAACTTATTTTCCCTCCACTGGGTTTTTAACTTTGTCCAGACGAGCACATACCTTACCCGATGGTATTTATTGGTCCAAGGCTGAATTGGTATGCGGACCAAGCTTTTTCACCCAGTCCAGTCCAGTTTGCAGCCCACTCCCAGTTAGATGTCTATTTTAAATACATATAGTTTGAGGCTTTGAGTATCTATGTTTTCATTCTCGATCTATTTCTCTGTCAGTTGATCACTTGCTTCTCTCTCTCTCTCTCTCTCTCTCTCTCTCTCTCTCTCTCTGCTGGTCCTTATTCCTCCTCACGCTGCTCATCTGCTCGCCGCCTGATATTCCTTCTCCTTCTGATTTTCTTCTTCTCCTCCACTACCCAGCCACCCACTCACACCCCTTCCCTCCCAATGTCGAACCAATATGCTTCCATACTGCATGTTGATATGCCGGTACATACTGAACCCATATTGTTCCAGCCAACAACTGGTATGGGTCTTATAACCGAAATTGTGAACCATGCTCCACTGAACCCAGACTGGTAGCATGTACGCTTAACAGGAAGGAAAAAGAAAAAAAAAGGAAAATCCAACTCTCTAAAAATCCAGAATAGTACAGAGGTATTTTTTATAAGAAGAACCAAAACCCAGATAATAATCAAGAGAAGTGGCAAATTGCCATAAGTTCTGCTGCTCAAAATTAGTACATTAATTTCATTATCAAAATCAGTTTCCTAGAAGATTAGAGTCAAATACAAATGGCAAGTTTCTTACCATCTTGCCATCAAGATCTTGTTTTATAACTTAGTTAAGCCTCAAACTGAAAACATGATCATAACTGACTCTCATTAGTTGTGTTTTGCTCCATTAACTCTAATGTAACTCTAGTTCCTAAAGTATCTAGGATTAAGCCGTATCCATCTCAATTATCTCCAATCGAATTCCATTTGTCTTCCTACAACTGTTGGCTAGCAATAAAGAATAATATGCATCTCTATACTTTCCGATTGTGCTTCTATCTTTATAGGTCGCCAAAGTAACTAAATAAGATAATAATCATGCCAATGTTGTGTTGTCCATATAGTTGAAGGAATGAAAAATGTATGTCTGTACAAGTAATTATCAACATCACCCATGTCCTTTTCTTCATCCATTAATATGGCTCAGCTACTCAGCACAATTAGATTCTATAATAGGACACGGAAAAGGAAAAGTGACAACAAGATATGGCCTACCATGACTGAACCCTGAATGATAAGCCCCAGGAAACGTGACAACAAAATCTCCAGAATTCTGAACCAACCTGCTTTTTAGGAAACAAAAATTTACATATTAATTAGTTAAAAAAACATCAAAAGGAAAGATAGTGAATATGCCAAAAGCAGTATATGCATCAACATCACCTGCAGCATGGGATTCCCGCTCCAACAAGTACTTCGGGAGACATAACAGTAGTCTTCTCACCCAGGATTGCAAAAGTCACTGTCATGATCTTATTAATATCAGCAGACAATTTACCAAGTCACATACACAACAATAAGGTTTAGTCAAAACTCAAAAACAAGTAATACTGTGTAGCAAAACATCATGACAAACAATTTACCAAGTGCAAGCTGAAGCACGTGGATCCATATTCAATGTGCCTACTCCGAATTAATGAAATGGAGCAATATGCACCAATGAGCATAATCCACCCAGATGAGGGTCAGCACATCAGTGTCTGTAAGACACAGCATTATAAGGTTTAAGGACCATTCCATACCATGTCAAAATTGCCCAAAAGGGACACCGCATGAGATATAAAACCCTTGGTCCTTAAAAAACCATCTTGTAGGAAGCATTTCTATGCGAGCAGCAACTATCATATTAATCCAAAAAGCATCGTCTCAAGCCATACAATGTTTATCAGAAAAACTTCGCCAATTCATCAGAAGGATACCCTGAGAGCACTTCGATTAAGCTTCTCACCAAGTACCTATCAAGATCTACACAACCAGCATCTTGGTATGACTTGGAATTTGAGCTAACTTCAAAGGATATTCCAATATGTTTTTCTAGTTTGTCGAAAGGCAACCTTAGTCATGGACCTTCAACTTGAATACGGTAAAAACACAGGAATCAGCAGATCTACAATGGGAAAGCCTCCCATATTTGTTACCAATAAGCTGGATGTCTTATGGGCTTTCAGGCTTGCATATGACTCCTACAGATCTAAAACCTTTTCCCTTTAAACATTGGCTAATGTTTCGTCAAATACGTATCCAGCTAAGGTACAATTCCTACAACCCATCCATGTACGTAACTTTCCTCTTCCAATTTGAAAGTTTCATATAACAATGACGATGAAGTCCTAATTTTTAGAGAGGCTTGTAAAGAAAAGCATCATCTGATGAAGACAGAATGCGAACTAAAGAAATGTTATCATGAAATGCAGCAGAAACAAGCGTGTTGAAGCAGCTGGACTCACCAAGAGGATTCACCTCCCCGCCATAGCCATGCACCCGGATCACCTCCTCGAATGCTTGTCCGGCATCCCTGGGCACCCCGTACCACGTCTTGCCTGCACCCATATGCAGGTAATTCAAGCTGTGCAGCTCGTGGTCCTCGACATGCCACGCAAACCAGCTGAACAACATGGCTACGTACACCATGGGAGATGTCACCCCGGGGATCTCCTCCTTCATGAACCGGAGCAGCGAGCCCTTGGCACGCGACACGCCCCGCATGTTCCACGCAGACTCCCCGACGTTGGCCAGGGCCTCCTCGCGCCAGCGCCGGCCGGCAGCAGGCAGCGGTGCGAACCCTGACCCGGGCATGTCGTTGGCGTACTCGATCGAGAAGGGCTTGTCGGCGGCGGCCCGCCAGAAGAGGGTCTCGATCTCGAGCGGGGAGAGGGCGGCGGGGGCGGCGGCGGCAGAAGAGGCCTTGCGCCCGCCGCCTCCGCCGCCGCCTCGACGGAGATGGGAGCGCTCGAATTGGCGGGCTTTAGCCTCGAACTGCTGGAGGGTGTAGTGCTCGCCGCTCTGCCAGACGGGCTTCTGGACGGGGCGGGGGCGGCGGGGGCAGAAGCCGATCTGCTGCTGGCGGGTGGTGAAGGTGGGGGGTTTCCTGCCACCGGGGTCGCGGGCGGCGAAGGAGCGGTTGAGGTTAGCGACGGCGGTCTTCTTGGGGGCGGGGGGGAGGGGCGGAACAATCTTGCAGATGCCGTAGGCGGCAGCCTCCTTCTCGATCTTGAGGATGTAGGCGATGGGGTCCTGGAACTCCTGCAGCGTGGGGTGGAACTCCGGCGCCAATGGCAGCGACTTCAGCCACGGCGGCACCTCCAGTGGTGGCGCGTCCGCAGTCGCCACCCCTGGTGCAGACGACGACGCTGCCGAGGCCATTAGTGGAGTACCGCCCTCATCCTCATTTCTAGAGAGAGTGTGTGTGTGTGCGTGTGGGTTTCCCCCCTTCTTCCTTCTTTACTAGGGGACAGAGGGTTTGGTGGTAGACACACACACACTCTTTCTCTCTCTCCCTCACTTCTCTCCTCTGTGTCCTCTTTCTTAGGCTGCTCTTGTCAGCTAGGGGAAGGGGGTAAACACGGATAGAGAGAGAGAGAGCGAGCGAGGAGGGCATGAGGAAGTAGAGACAGAGCGAGGGTTGATGGAGGATATTTTTGTTTATTTTATTATCTCGATGGGGGGGGGGGGGGCAATGCACAGTAGGGTTTGGGAAAAGTGGCTGTTGAGGAGATGGGGGCCACCATCTCTCTCTCTGTTCTAATGTTCGCCCCTCTTCTCTTTTCTGTGGCTCGATTCCGTTGCCATTATATTAATGACCACGAGGAATCATGTGAACCAAGTGGGGTAAGAGGTACCGAGCCGGGTTTTGGGACCAGGTTCGGTCGGCCCAATAACGAGATCACGACCCGATAAATCGTCGGCCCAAGATTTTGTTGCCGGTCCGGTTTGGCAACCGCTCTCCAGGGGGACGTTTATCCCTGTTAAATTTACATATATGCCCATTGCATTTGACCGACATTAACAGACCCTTAAAATACATGCTTCGAACGATTATGGCATTTAAAATATTAAAGATATGTTAGGGACACTTTTTTGATGTTTAAAAGAAAAAAGAAAAAGAAATAGAATCGCTAACGAAAGAGAATAATAAATTAAAAAAACCAATTGGGTTAGGAGGTTATAAGGACGACGGCAAAAGCTGGGTGTAGCTTTGCTTTAATGGAGGTGGCGTCATGGAGAGTCCACAGGATGAGGATGACCCCTCCACTCCACATCAACCCATTCATACAGACTTGGGTTGAACAAGAATGTGCTTCTCCATCATCAAAGAAAAGGTATTTGGAGCACTAACTATTTGATTCCTTTCTCTCATCATTCCCCCAATTATTAGAACAACAATATGGGACAGCATTTGAGACCCCCTTCCATATTTGGACGACTGACTTTTCAGTCGTGTGCAAAAATGATGAAATGCAAACCACTTTGTTGCTGAAATTACAATAGGGTTTATTGTGAAACTACAAACATTGGAGACAATATGATGAAATGCAAAACCATTTTCCAATCTTAACTAACTATAAGCCAAATTTAAACAAAGTCTGGCATTATGTAAAACTTCATCCCATCAGATTAGAATGGCTGAGGCTCTCAATAAATTCAAAATCCATGTTAGTTAATCTGATCCCTGGAAGCTCAGTACTAATGCCATTCACTAAATACAACATTTAGTCTTGTGAGATCTGAAACCTTATGAGGTAGATAAACATACTACTAGCATAACAAGATCTAACCAATGAAACTACAGTAAGGCAATTCATCAAGCCAAAGGTAAACCTTAGAAACAAGCAAATGTTACAAGTATGAATCTACTGAAAAATCCTATAATTTCACAGACTCGGACTTGGCAGCAGTACTTTAAACCCGGATAACTGGCTCGATAGCTACGTGTTCTTGTTGGTAAAAGATGGATTGTGGAACCAAAAGACCATATCCAAATTAGCATGGTTCACATCAAGAAGATATCCTTTTCAAACTTTTTACCCGGTTGTATAAGGTTTTAGTTGTTTGCTGCGACTTACCCAACACCAAAAGACTTTTGCGCTTTTTCATGTGATAAATAAAAACGTAATCCAATCAGATGACTGATCCGAGTGAAAACTTGCATCGCTATGTTGCCTGCCTTCCAAAGTCTCAAGCAAAAGCATCATAAATTCCAGATCAGACATATGATCAAAACATTAGAGAGGCACCAAACTAGGAAGACCTGGCCTGCTCAGCAGCAAACGCCATATATTTTGCTTTTTCCCTCTTGTATCTTTTTAGTTCTTTGATAGCTGCCAGCAGCACATGAAGAGAAACTGGTGCAAAAAAAGGCTGGAAAAAAGCAAACTTAGGAACATGAAGAGAAACATGTGCATGTTTGTTGTAAAAGAATAAGAGTAATTATGTAAAGAAATAACCAGAATCCAATGATTCTGTCAAACATAGACATCTCGTCCAAGACCACATAGAAGAGAGCTTTATGTGAAGAAATGAATGGGTTCATATAGTTTCATCAATGCCAAGGAGACGAAGGTCTTCATCTGAAACAAACTTGGAAAGTTCATCTGGTTCATGACTCATGATAATGTGTTAAACTACCAGCAGCTGAAGTAGCTACAGTCAGGTGTAGTCAAATCCAACCACTCAAAACCTAATTTTGATGATGCTAATTCTTGTATACACAGAACTGACATCCACAGCTTGTCTATTGCCCCAAGATAGACGGTTCAAGTAAATACCCAACATGTAAATTGCAAGGTAGTTAAGTTAGACATTCAGCCAAATCACTCACCATGTATATTGCAAAGTAGTGCTCAATGGAGGAATAACTGATTGACATGATGGATGGATGAAAAAATGCATCCTCTGCTAAAGCCTTTGCTTTCCTAGAAGAGGCTGTCACCAACAGAATACAAACCAAAAAGTAAGAAGTTGCAAGCAAACAAAACAGCAACACAAAGCATCTCATCAAGGCATACCAGCTGAAGCATCATATATTCCAAGAGAGGCATTCATCTGAGCTAAACTTGCAGCTTCAAGCGAATACTTGACCTAAAAACAAGATAGTAAGCAACAAAGTAGCACGATATTCAATCTACAGAACATGAGGCAAGAATTCTATTATGATGATGGGAGCAAGGAATTCTACTATAAACCATTTGGACCAGGACCAGTCTAATTGGACTCGGAGACGGGCTTTGAGTGAATGTGAGTGCTTGGACCGCCCAACACCCAAGCCAGGCACTTCGCATGGGTCATAGTGAGAAACTTGGGCCTCACCTCGCGAGCGCTCATTATCATCACTGCCCTGTACTGGTCCTCTTTTGACACCAGTACAAGCATCCCAATATGATATAGCATATGCCAGTGTACCCAAGTAACACATATAAAGAACTTATCAAGTGTTAATAGTGGAGTAATAATTCTCTAAATCACATGTGTGAACCTTGAAAATTGAAATTTCAAATAATATTTAGTTGAGTCAACATGTGACCTGATGCATGCAGCAAACAGGGCAGCCACATCTTAATCAAATAGCAACACTAGAATGTTTTGTAGAGAAGGGTACTAATGTTTAAAGAATATACTTCATTATATCTCGATAGTAGCAGAATCAGATTTTGACCCTTAAAGCATGAATATCAACTACTAAGCTATCCTATATAAAGTGAAACATATTTGATCTTAGAAAAACTTCAATTGGTAGCATATGGCAAGCCAAGAGTTAGGGGAATAATAAATGATCCATGTACTCAAGATCTCCAACATATTCTAGTTCCCTAATGCAACAAACATGAAAAAGAAAACAAACAAAAGCAACAATGAAAAAAAATTTCCTCCACATGATTATGACCAACATTAAAGATAAACATAAAATTGATCTTAAAATATCGGTTGACACCTAACATTCCTTCAGACAAATGGTACATATGTGTGTGTGTGTATATATATATATATATATATGTCACTCCATATAGAAACTGAGAAGGTCAATGTTAAAAATAACTGAACAGAGTACCTCTTTTCCTATTTCATCCATCACAATCATTCTTGGAAGTGATTGGACCTAATATAACGACACAGCAGAAAAAAAATATAAGAACATGGGAAAGAACATTTTTCTTGTTTGTTTTATGACTAGAGAATGGAAGATCAGGAATGAAGTCAAAGCATACTAATTTAGCAAGTGACTCAAGTGTGTTAACACATGAATGCAAATTGAAACATGCATGATGCCGAAATAGCACATCCAACTCCCTGCAAGAAGTGGAACAACAATACCATCAGTAGAGAACCTCTCTTTTTGAAGCATTTCTCAAGCTACAAAAGACAACATATTCATATTATATCCATGCTTAGTAAGACTTGAAAAAAAAATTACCTGATAAGACTTCCATTATATACCCTAAAATCCCCAAGGTCAAATTGGATCATACACTACTAAAGCACATAGAAAATATGACATGTTCTACATGCTATAAACCAATGAGGGCATAAAACATGATGCTATAACTTCTGGAAAGGTGAGAATTATTTACAACCAAGTATCAAATATCAATACACTAACGTGAAAACAGAATATATTAGAAATCATAGGAGTACAAAGACACTAAATGGACTGAAACATCATCTATGAATCACAAAAAGGCAGAAGAGAACTACAAAAGAATGATACCCACCTAAATTTGGACAGCTTGATATAAAATGTTTGCATACCAATACAATCAGTTGTGATGGAAAGTTTGGTTGGTAAAAGCTGTGCTAGGTGTTCTCATGGTGCAAAATACAGGGTAGTGCTATTTGACCATAATTACTAGGCACATCGATACACATGCAAACAGAGAGCAAAATATGTGTCTTTCTTAAACACGAGAGCTTTTCCCTAGAGAAAAAATAAAAGAGCCAATCCCTTTAAT
This sequence comes from Ensete ventricosum, assembly GCA_029747655.1. NCBI lineage: Eukaryota > Viridiplantae > Streptophyta > Magnoliopsida > Zingiberales > Musaceae > Ensete > Ensete ventricosum. Next base: position 3,840,659 of record JAQQAF010000001.1, on the reverse strand, counting down.
TAGATTACTGTATTCTGCATATAAGCACTCCTATGTAGATCCTGTAAGAAGGTAAATCTCCTCAGTAATACTGGTAACTAAGACTTAATAATCATTTGTAACTAAGGTCTTCTATCAATCAATTGCACAAACTAGACACATAAACAACATTAAAATATAAAATCAATGTGCAGTAATTTTGAGGGCAGACTGTCCAATTATTAAACCTGGACAAATAAGCGAAAGAGAAGGGAAGAGGTGGGAGGGTTCTGTTACCATTCTGTAAAGCCTCTTTCACTGTCCAAAAATTTTGATATTTCTGTTTCAGAAGAATCAATATAATTTGACGTGAGACCAAAGAGCATCCGTAGTTGCGCTATGAATACTTGAAAGATCTTCTCAAGTTCCTGGTCCAAAACAGACATTTATTAGTCTTTGCAATATACAGAAACAATGTTAAGCATAAGAAGGCCACAAGGGCTCATGAAAGTTTGGTCGCGTATGAATGTGCATATTTGAAGATGATGTTTCTCAAAAATAATCAGTTTTAGAAAATTGAGTTGATTTATGGCCAAAACAATAAGATAAATTCTCAATTACGTCAGAAGTCATTTAAGCTTCCATGAACCAAACAATTTTGCCATGCACCACTGTACAGAAAAACAATGTATTCATTTTTTTATCAGAAAGATACATCTACCGATTGCTATTTGGTTTTGCCCCATGAATCACAGCTGTAAAAGCTTTATCAATAGGAACATTTGCTCGTCTCTCTGTCTTTTCACTGTCCACCAGTAATGCTTTTATGATATCTGCAGTACCACCTAATCTATTTCTGAAAGTTGACCCATCCCTCCAAACACCAAAATGAATGTCTTATTTTCCATGACCTGTGGGGTTCCTAATAACCATATCTCAATTTGGCAAAGCAATTGAAATCAAGAAAATACTTGGCAAAGCAATTGAAATCAAGAAAATTTGTTAGCAGGACAGCCCAGCACCAAGGATGGAGCCAATGAAGGGCCTGGAAAGAATTATTATACATAGCCTGATGCGAACAAGTAAAGAGGCTAATTCTGTGATCAAAGTTCTCATCAGAAGCGACCTTATCATGGCATGATCATGAGCAAGGCCCAGGAAGAGTCAAAGAACAGAAATTAGAAAGATCTGGGAATATCTGGAAAGACAAGGGTGGCTTAAAAGCTAACTGGTTTAGGTCAGGCCAAATGTGTCAAGATCTTGTGTTGGACTCCAATTGAACACTGAGTTAAAGCCCTACACTTTGCAAACAACCATTAGTCATACTTATAGTATGTTCATAATTCATATAGAAGCTGCAAAACTTGTAATTCTAACCTGAGGTGGTAAGGTACTTCCCTCGAGATGCTTCTTCTGAGAATCTCCAGTACACTGAGGTGGGTTCCAGATAACAATGCCTCCCCACATCTGAACATCATTAATGAGTTTTTATTAAAAGGGAACAACAAGTTGTGAAACTAACAGGGGAAACGAAGGTATCATAACTTACGGGAGATATAAAACCATTAGTCTTGGAGATCTCTCCATTGGGGAGCTGTAAGAGAAGTGGACATTCGATTGCAGATGGCACATATCTAGTTACAGCAAAAAGAAATTCACATTTCTTTAGAAAGAAATTGATTCAGTTATGACATGTTTAGCTTCAAAGTATCCTCCTTAAAAAAAATACTTACAAAAAATAACCCAAGACCAATGCCCTCTAGAGAAATTCAATCAAAAAACAAGTTCATTGTCATGGTAAGAGCATGAGCTCGAAAATGACCTAGCAACGAATATGGAATGGGCACCGAAGTGCCCACCATTAAGCTCAACACAGTATCATGAATGGTGGCAATCATATGACTATATAGTTACACAGTTGGCTATTGCAACACATCAAACGTTTCTCAATAACTGTATATATTCATTGTGTCTTGGAGGATCAAAGTCAAAATAAACAAAACATCATGAGTAGATGACTATATAGTTGTTTGATATCAGAATATTGGGTAATCCTATCACAGAGCACTTCATGCAAAATGGCAAAGGAAACAAGAATATTATAATTGCAATTACTCAACTTGTTGGTTCATAATGAACTACCAGTGACAAAATGAAGACACGTGAGAGAGTGGCCGAAGAGCTAATATCAGTGAGTTATGATAATGATTTTGAAGACCTTGTAATAACAATGTGCTGCACATAGTACATAAATTCAATCCCACATAGACAACATTTCAACTTTCATAGTTTTAGTTATGTTTGGTTTAAGAGACTGATTATAATGAAGACGTTTATTTAAAATAGTTAAAGACTCTCCGACACAGTATGGGTAGTAACTGTCTTTTGCAAACTTGTAGAGCTTAATAATCAGGACAATAATGTAAATTAAACACAAATTTTGGCTAACTATAACCAGAGATCTGCACACCAGCTCTCGATATAAAAGTTATTGAGAGTAGTAAACTACTATCATTCGAAGCTAGCAACATAAAGATATCTTGAAGAAAATGTAAAAAAAAATTATTTGGAAAGTGATCATCCAATATAAATTGAGTTACCAAAACTAACTAGTAAGGCAACTAATGAAAGCGTAACAATGGATGAAAGAATGTACACCACAAATTGGAGAACTTTTGATCGCCCAGCGGCCGTAACTGAGGTATCAAGATGCCACTCATTGGAATTTACCTATCAATCCATCCAAAATTTCAAGTAAGGCAAACTTCACATCGATGAGGAGCATGATAACAAAAACAAATGCTTAGAAGAGGGATAAGGATAAAAGGAAAATGCAAATGATGATCTTAACATTCAAAGAATAACATCTAAGTGGAGCCTTTGGCAAGCCTGTCGACCACAAAATGTGAAATTTTACTTCAGAACAACAAGTTTGAAAAGGTAAATTTCTAGAAAAATATCATATAAAGGCAAAATTCTAAAATTCCCTGATAGGCTGCAGTACAGGGAGAGAGTCTTGTTAGTCCAAGGCAAAATTCTAAAACTCCCTGATAGGCTGCAGTACAGGGAGAGAGTCTTATTAGTCCCTAAGATGACATAGCACCATAAACTAAACACTCTCTTCTTTCAAGTTGAAAACCACCACTACTTGGACTTTAGACCACATTAAAGCCTAGTACACAACTCAAGATCACCTTCACAAATTATAATTTATAGTGCTAATACACAAATGAAGATCACTGTCATAAAGGGATCTCTCAGCTATTCCAGAGATGGAGAAGGAAAACACCAGTTTGCTGATATATCTTCCAAAGATGATGACCAAACTTTCTAAGCTAAAATGAAGTAATTTATCATCTGAATTTTGCAGATGTTGCATGGAAACCTAAAAATTTACCAAACTGGATCAGTGCTTACAAAACCTGCCTCTCCCAATGAGGCTTAAGATTCAAAACAAACAAAAATAGAGATTAGATACTTTAATCAAGAAAACTAGTAATAGAAGCCACTAACTTGTGACTATTAATTTTCATTTACTTATGAAGTGAGGATTCAAAATTGTAAAATAGGTCAATATATTTGAGGTGTTGATTGAATAAGCCTCAGCCAAGCATCCATAGATACAAGAATCACAAGATTAAAAGGTGGCCCAGATCTTCTGCTCTTCTTAGTATGTCTTTGATGAAAAGATAAATATGTAGCATGAATCAACCGGAAAATAAACAATTAATTCACATTTAAAAATATTATGTTGTTCCCACACAATGAGACATTACATCTTCAGAAAAGCTGATTCAAACTCTTAAAGTTCCAGAAAAAAACAAAGAAGATAGAAGTGTACAGCGATGACAACAGTATAGCTGATTAACTGGTTGAGATGCGTACAAAGAATGGAAGGTCTCTTAGACTAAAGATGTAGCTACCATGCTTCTCATCCCAATAAGAATTAGAAGACTTTGGAGTATGGTATAAGACCTGCCAATTCATAGCAAACAATTAGCAAGAAACACTCGATGTAGACCTACAAAGGAAATAAACAAACAGCAGCAGGAGTATAAGAAAGCTTCAGTTGCAAATATTAAAATTTGAACTACTAATACCTGACTTTCTATGCTTATGTTTGCTATGGGAGTTAGGGCCTTGGCTACAGAAGCCAACATGATCTTACTCATTTCTTGGAACTCCCTAGGTAGAATAAGAAATGATTGTGAGAATTTTGACAAATCTGGTGCTTTAAAAGATCATGGACTTTTACTTCTACACACCACATGTTGTTTTATAAAGCAATAAATTCATCAAGACTGAAGGACAGACAAGTGTGATTAGGGTGGACAAGATGCTATGTAGGAACATGGAGCTACTATACCATGGTTATCACCTCCAAAGAATCAAATAAAAAACTACAAGATTGCAAACATGTACAAGAAACTCACAAAAGAACATTACGCTTCCAACTCCAAATCCACAGCTAGGTCTGATGCTAAACTTTGGTGCATTTATCATGCGTAGAAGATTTTGTTTCTTTAGATACATGTATATATCAACATTCAATGAGCTGAAAGAAAATATTGGTTTAAGAACTAATCAGCTTAACAGTGTTAGCCTTTTCCATTATCCAGCTAATACTGTACCCACATTTCCAAAAACAATTCAGCAATAAATCACCAATCCTACAATGCATACCCATCTTCTAGATCTTCCTTGCTATCAAAGCATGAAAATGCTTCCTAATAATTTTCAGTTGATCCTCATGATCCTTGATCTCAGTTCTTAAGAACCTAGAACTAACTATTGCTCCTTTCACCATAATAAAGGCCAACAATGAAACTACACAATCAAAATTGTTCTGAAAACTACTTAACGAAAAAGCAGAGATACAAGATGGTGAAACAGAACCAGGTTTTTAAAAAGATGGGTGTAGATCCCAGGGTTTTATCTCAACACCGAAGTATTAAATAGGTTGGATATGAATTTGGGATCATTTCTATTTTATAGAGACTTCCTGAATATCTCCATCATTATTTTAGATTTTAAGAGGCTAAATTAGTAAGATTTGGTTAAAAAGGTACCAGTCAGTTACTTTTTCTGAAGTCCTTTAGATTCACAAAATGGACTCAGATTTCTAAAAATAGATGTTGCAGTTAAGATATACTGGAAAGAAGAATCGACCAATTAATGTTATTCCTTGAGTCCAAAACTGTGCCATATCAAATGCTTTGTTAGAATTTAGCAGATGAAATCCACTCGAAATATGTTAAGGATAAGATGTCACAGGCACCTCTCTTCCCGTTCTATTTCTTGCTTTACTATTCTCTCATTGCTTCCCTCTTGGCTACAACAGCAATAATACTATTGTCATTCAGTTTAAACTCCAGCTGTTCAAAATTCAAATTCAAGCTGATCACTAAATGATCACTACTACAAATTCATAATACATCGTTGTGCAGGTATCTCAGATTTTAGCAAGGTTAAAAGAAACTAATTCTTGATAAAACTCGCATGTCGCTGCTTCAAATGCTCTCGAAGACTCCTAATAAGAAACTTGTATTAATTACTTTAAATTGGTATATTGTGTTATAGCCTGGTAGCTGATAGTAAGACTTAGCACAAAATTGATGACTATTAGCCATAAGGATCTACATGTCTGGTTTAGCCTGTGTACTTTACATTAAAAGGAAACCTAGATAGGTTGTAGCAGGTCAGGTTGTGAATATAAAATTATGAATCCAAGTCAGCTTCGGGCTCAGTTTCCTAAGTAGTTTAATCTTCAGGTTCTAGGGTGAAATCTGTGAATACCCTACTCATTATTAAACGACATTGGCACTGGCTCAGATTTTTTCAGGTACCCGCAATTATCAATCAGCTTAAACAAGATTCAGGTATCCTCTAAATGAGTTTGGATAGAAAAGTAGGTCCCAAGTCAAATTCAAGGTCAGTCACATAAGTAGATAGGTTCAAAATACCCAATCCATTGCCATTCCTAAACCTAAAACCATAAGAAGTTAAGAAGCTCTAAGTGACCCAGTCACTAACTTCTGTTACTGGCATTCAGATCAACCAGACTAACCGTTGCTGATATGATATAGTATGGCAATTGATGCCACGCACCAACATGGCATCACGACAGAAGCTTCCTATGCTCAGGTTGCCACAGGAACTATAACTGGCGCCAATTCTATGAGATATAAAATGTCAAAAACTGGCACAAACCAAGTTCTTATTGTTCAGCAAGCAAATGTAAAATAGGTTATCACTAAATCCTTAATCGACAACAAATGGACATGATTGTTAGATTTCGACTTGTTCTGCAGTCACGTAATGCATTGAAAAAGTTTAAGATGAGACAGTCATGTAAAGCATACAGAAATATCACCACTGATAAATCAAACTGAACCAATCATTCATATATGATGGGTCTGCATGCTTCTTTGGGCTTGTGATGTCATTTCTATGTCCCATTCACTATTCAACATATACTAGCATTTTTTATATGACTTCACTGAATGGCCTTAACTGTGATCTAACATGCCTTATCAAAGTAGCGACAGCTTAATTCTCCAATTACCATCAAATGTGTTAAAAAAATTTAGAACATGTTCACCATTTTCAAATTCCATGGAAGACAAACTAGGCTACTTACCAATCGTAAACCCAGTCGCTAGGATCAGCATTCAACAAACTAAAGGAGAGAACAACAGTCCCATCGGCCCCAACTGGAACAAACTCTCCTATTCCTTTCTCCTTCCCCCCTTTCATGAAGTATTTCACAAACACCTTGCTGATGATGGAGACAGCATCTGTCTCTGAGACCTTACCCACAATCCAAGCATGCCGATGCTTCCCCACGACAATCCTCACACCCTCAACATCTTCCTTCTCCATTACCACCACAGTGTAAACCCTCCCGCCACCGGCCTCCACGCACTCCTTTCCGCCCGCACCCCTCAGACCCGAATCCAGCGACTCATCAACAGCAGAATCATCCTCACCACTACCATCCAAACTCACCGCGCCGCACGTCCAAAGGCAGGAACCTGCCACACCGCCGTCATCGCTCACGCATTCCTCGCCGGAGTCGACGGTGACGGAGACGGTGAAGCCGCGGCCACAGTCGCCGCAGGAGGGACGGTCGCCGGCACGTCTCCCCATATCGGCGGCGATCGCGGACTGGAGTCGGGCGGCGAGGGCACTGTCGGGTCCTGACCGGAGGAAGACGGCCTGGAAGTGGCAGGGTAGAGAGGGAGGGTCGAATTGGAGGCGGCGGGACAGGGCGTCGATGGACTCGAAGGGGAGCGGCGATCGGTGGATCTCGGTGGACTTAAGGAAGAAAGGGAGTCCTGAAGCAGAAGAAACCAAGAAAAGGTTTAGAGTTAGAGAGAGAGAGAGAGAGAAGGACAAGTTGGATGGGGATCAAACCTGAGAGAAAGGCGAGGAAGACGGAGAAGGTCAGGAAGAGACGCTTGCGGCCGGGTTTCGTGGACCGCCGTGTGGAGGCCGCTTCGCGTTGGACTCCGGCGTCGTCGGCGGCGGCAGGAGGAGGAGGAGCGTCCTCAGAAATCTCCGCCATAGCTGTTGGGGGCACAGAGAGAGACGGAGCAAAGCAAATGCGTCGCTCGACCAGATCCGATTTAAAGTCGATATGGGTATGGGCTTGTGAATTGCCTCCCCCCATAGAAGCCCCATCTATACTCTTTCTTATATGATAATGAAAAAAATATTATTAGAAATTATAATATCCTATGAACTTATATTTATTTAGAATAATTAAATTTTAAAAAACACACTAATAATATTTCAAAAAACTTAATTGTAGTACACTAATTATTTGGATTAAATTAATATTTAGAGACTAAATTAATAACTAAAAATTATAACAAAAAATTATTAATAGATAAATCTACTAATAATAATTAGATATCAATCCCTATACTTTAAAAAATTGAATATAACTCTTCATATTTACGAAAGTAAAATATTTAATCTCGTTGTTCCAACAAAACTCTTCTCATTTTATTAAGTTTTAATCCTGTAAAATTATTTTTTTAATCCTATATAGATATTATTCGGATCACAGTTATATGAGGTAATCTGTAATTAATCCAATAATAACATAAATTTTAATGAACCAGTTGTCTCTTTTGGTAGGATCATATTAAAACATTACAAGTAAAAAAAAAAAGAACAATTGATTCAACTGCTTTTAACCAAAGTTCTAAATGAATCAGTTGTCCATATATATTTATCAGTCACCTCTGCTCTTACTGAAGCCATACACTCCTCCATGGGCAGAGATAATAATTAGTTAAACAGAGAATAAAGTTACAAGGCATTAATCTTCAAGGAAGCAATTTATTTCATATGGATGCCTGTTGCTATTTAAGCTGATTCAAAGGTATGTCAAGGAAGATGTGTATTAATTATCTTAAAAGAATATGACCAAGTTTTTCTCCTTGAATGACATCCTTTAAGTCAATGCTGGTTCTGTCAGGAACTGCAGATCTTTAATTCCAGTAGAAATGGAAACAGAACCACTGGTTCATGCATGCATTTGTGATTACCTCCTCCTCATGGTTTAGGCAACAGAGATGTGTTCTTCAAGATGTTGACTAATTATTTTGTTTTAGGAGAAAAAAATGTTTAGCTAGTTGTGTTTCTACAAGAGGAACTGCACAGGACATTGCAGTTTGAACTCACAACTCAAAAGACTACTTTCTTTGCAGCTTTGTTTATGATGAAACAACACTCAGTTGAGCTGCTCAAAGAATGGACTCCTTGCCAACATATATATATGTGCATGTCTTATCAAAAGGCAGGCACAAAATGTTTCACACTGCCAGTTCTGTAGCTTCCTTGGTCCAGTAGATCAAGGAGGCAATGTGTTGATGATACATATCATTTACATGAGATTCTTTTCTCCACAACAAAGTTGAAGTTATTCACCTTTCATTTAATGGAATCAAAAATGGTCTTCTTCATCATCATCATTCCTTCTTACAAACCGGCCCTGCAATGATTGAAACAAGAGTGAGATCTCACACAATATTTTTGTGTTTTGTCCATGAATTGTAAATGAATCGTTAATTTTATGTTAATCAGACAACTGTAATATATAGGCATTAACCAGACAATTGTAGCATAAAATTAAGATAAAAATCCACTTCTGCTATCGCATATATATAAGTTGATTACGATACAAGGTGCTATCATAAAAAGAAGCAACATGAACACACGAGGTGATGGCCTCTAAGCAAGACTATCAAATTTCAAGTAGAACTATGCTTGACATCATTTCTCCATTATGTGATGATCTAAGATAATTATGTAGAATTCTTAATGCAAATATATAAGCAACACATCTTTATTTAGCCTTCTCTAGTGATAATTATTCAAAAGACTTGCTGATGCAACTAAATCAATCTAGCATAATATCAACAAACTGATACTAATGCGTGATCGAACTCATAGACTCTCCCCAAACTCGTAAATGCCTAATCAAAACCCTAGCTTTTTTCCTCTTTTGTTCCCACTTTTATCTCTAACACAAGATTCGGCTTATATTTACAAAAACATAGGAAGAAATTTTCAACAAATTAAACTACGTACAAGTTGAGACCCATTAACTGTGCTTATATTTTGATTATCAAGATACATATGTTGGAATTTTATGACAGAGAAGTCTGAATCAAACTGATTCAGAGCTCATGCATACCAATGCAACAATACTTATTCGTACGTGGGTCGATCATCCCCTCTTATTTGAAGGGTACTCAACCTTATTTGAGCAACCTACAATTTGATTGACTTAAACCAACTTGTTCAATCTTAATCTTTTAATATATATTATATACAATTCTGAGTCAAATTGAGGTAACATAGAATTGGAGTACAGTGTAACTCAAAAGTTTGAACAAATTCGATATGTAGAATTTAAACTCTCATTTCTTAACAACATAGATTTTTTTTAAGTTCTCACTCAATATTCATCTCATGAGTATTTTTCTGATGATATCGATGAAAAGATTGATTTGAACAAAATCTTGTTGGGGAAGGAGGAGCAAGGAAACGATAAAAACAGAATACTACGATCCAATGAACGAAAACGCTTTCAATCAAGAAAACGACGTAGTATTAAACAGGAGGTAAAAGAACAAGAACACTTACAAGATTATCTCCAAATGAACACAAAATTTCTTCTCTTCACACACTCTCTGCCTACTTGCTTCATTCTCTAAGGTCCTATTTATAGGACATAATAATAACTACCTCACACCACTTTCTTCATCCCACTATCTCACCCATGATTAATAACTACCCCCCACTAACTCTTAAAACTACCTCCACAACTCCTAAACATGAGCCACTACTTCTAAACATGTTAACTACCTATGTAACTACCATGAATCAATTCTCAACACTCCCCCTTGATTCATAGTTACATACACCAATTTGAGACATAAAATAAATATGCTTCTTAACGGGAAGCGACTTGGTGAGAATGTCTGCAACTTGTTCATCCGTGCCACAAATACTTCATGTTATGGCTCCATTTGCTACAAACTGAGTCTTATGCTTTTGGATATTTCCATCTGCATTATACTTTGTTTTGAACACCCATTTTGATCCAAAAATTTTCTTTTCTTTCGGTTGATCCATTAGCTCCCAGACTTCATTCTTCTTAATTGACTTAATTTTCTCCTTCATCGCTTTTCGATATTCCTCAACTGCTTCTTCAAAACTTATAGGATCTGAAATAGATAAAGCAAATGTTGAATCATAAATCTCTGTTAATGATCTAAACCTTCTTGGAGGGGTTTCATCTGAGGAATCATTTGCTGAATTTGAACTGCTACTGGGTGAGGTTGACGTTGATCTTGTTGGAGCAGGATCTGTCACTTGATTCGGTGGAGTAATTAGTTCTGCTGGAACACGAATTTGTGCATCACCTTCATTAATCTCCCAATTCCAACTTGCCCTTTCATCAAATATAACATTTCTGTTAATAATAACTTTGCCATTTACAGGATTATATAATCGATATGCTTTGGATTGTGTAGAGTATCCAATTAAGATGCATTTTTCTGATTTTTCATCAAGCTTATGATGATTTTGTGAATTTACCAAAGCATAAGCAATACAACCAAAAATTCTTAGATGGCTTACAGTTGGCTTTATACCATACCAAGCTTCAAAAGGAGTTCGATTCATAACAGCCTTTGTCGGTGAAATATTCAACAAATAAACTGCTGTTGCAACTGCTTCTGCCCAAAACTGATTCGGAAGATGCTTTCCTTTAAGCAAACTTCTTGCAATTTCGACAACAGTTCGATTCTTACGTTCAGCTACACCATTTTGCTCCGGTGTATATGGTGCTGTCAATTCCCTGCGAATACCATTTTCTTCACAAAAGGAATTAAACTCATTAGACATAAATTCACCACCTCTATCTGTCCGAAGTGTCTTTATGCATTTACCACTTTGCCTTTCTACAAGTGCCTTGAATTTTCGAAAGTTATCAAATGCTTCAGATTTCAATTCCAGAAAATATACCCAACTCATGCGGCTATAATCATCAGTAAATAACAGAAAATATCGACTTCCCCCAAATGATTTTGTATTCATAGGTCCACATAAGTCAGCATGAATTAATTCAAGACAATTAGATGCTCTCCATGCTTTTCCAACAGGAAACGATTTTTTACTTTGTTTGCCATAAATACATCCTTCACATACATCAAGTGTATTAATTTTAGGCAATCCAAAAACTATTTCTTTTTTATTTAACAACCTTAAACCTTTAATGTTAAGGTGTCCATATCTCAAATGCCATAAATTTGTCTCATTCTTTTGATTTGCAACAAAAGCATGTTTCTCAATATTTGAAACATCAATTGGAAACATCTTATTTTGCGTCATGCAAACATTTGCTATAATCAAACCAGATTTCTTATCTTTAATAGTGCATGAACCATCATCAAATATAACTGAATATCCAATATCTATCAATTGTCCAACACTCAACAAGTTATGTGATAAGCTAGGAACATAGAAAACATTATCAAGGTGTTTTACCTTCCCTTGATTTGTCTTCACCTCAATTGTTCCTTTTCCTTCTACTTGGATTTGCTTGCTATCTCCAAGTTTAACTTTCAACTTGTGAGTTTCATCAATATCTTTAAATATTGATCTTATGCCTGACATATGATTAGAACATCCACTATCCAAAAACCAAATGTCATTTGAGATATCATTAACTTGTGAATGAGTCATAAACAACTTACTATTATCTTCATTTTCTTCCACATAGCTTGCTTGCTTTTCTCTTTTCCAGCAATCTGCCTTCATATGACCAAACTTCTTACAATAGTGACATTGAATTCCACTCTTGTAGTTTTTCTGATCATAGTTTGATTGCCTTTCATCATGCCTATCAAAGTGTCCTCTTCCTCTTCCATTTCCTCTACCACGAAATCCTCCTCTGCCACGTCCTCTTCCTGTTACTTTTTTGTCTTCTTTTGAAGTAGAAGACTCCCCCTTAACCTGAAATGCTTTTTCTTCACTTTTTTCAAGTGACCTGTTCAACTTTGCTTCATGTGCTTGCAAGGAACCCATTAGTTCATCAAATGAATAAGTAGATAAGTCCTTTGACTCTTCAATTGCCGCAACAACATGATCAAATTTTGGAGTTAAACTTCTCAAAACTTTTGCAACAATTATTTGATCATGTAGATGTTCACCATAGGATTTCATTTGACTAACAATTTCAGTCACTCGAGAAAGAAAATCTTGCACTGATTCATTGCTTTTCATAAACAAAATTTCAAACTCACGGCGAAGGGTTTGAAGTTTTACCATGATCACCCTCGATGAGCCTTGAAATTCATTTTGAAGTATTAGCCAAGCTTGTCTTGAGGTTGTCGCTGCTGCAATTCTTGAGAAGATTGTCTCATGCACAGCTTGTTGAATGAAGAACAATGCCTTTGAGTCCTTCTTTCTATTCTCCCTCAGCCTGATTTCTTCATCTGGATCTGCATATCCATTCTCTATCAAGTCCCAAAGATCCTGAGACTTGAATAGAGTCTTCATCTTGATACTCCAAAATTCATAGGATTTGCCCGAGAAGATGGGAATAAGGGGTTGAGATATAGAATTGCCATTAAAAGCCATAATGCCCAGTTCAGATTGAAACAAGGCTCTGATACCACAAATGTTGGGGAAGGAGGAGCAAGGAAACGATAAAAACAGAATACTACGATCCAATGAACGAAAACGCTTTCAATCAAGAAAACGACGTAGTATTAAACAGGAGGTAAAAGAACAAGAACACTTACAAGATTATCTCCAAATGAACACAAAATTTCTTCTCTTCACACACTCTCTGCCTACTTGCTTCATTCTCTAAGGTCCTATTTATAGGACATAATAATAACTACCTCACACCACTTTCTTCATCCCACTATCTCACCCATGATTAATAACTACCCCCCACTAACTCTTAAAACTACCTCCACAACTCCTAAACATGAGCCACTACTTCTAAACATGTTAACTACCTATGTAACTACCATGAATCAATTCTCAACAAATCTAACACAAATTTAAAATGATTCAATGCACATATCTTGTTGTTTCGAGAGGAATAATTTCTTATGAGATGTTTACCTTCACTCGTGGCCGCTTCTCAGCGTTAAACTTCCGGACCTCGTACCGTATCCTCTTCGCAAACAGGCGGTTCCTTCTCTTCTCCTTGTACCTCATCACCCTCGCTTCCCTGCTCATGCCGCTCCTCTCCTTCCCCTCCACCCGCTGCTCCGGCACCTTCCATGGACTACTGCTCCTGCACCCCACCTCCACCAGCACCTGCCCCATCAGCATCATTCGGTGTTCACGACACCCAACGCCTCAGACCTAACGTGAGAGGGGGGGACGGAGAGGTGTTTGATAAATGGACTCACCGGGAGGACCGCGGAGTCGGAGGGGTGTTGGAGCTGCGGCACGACCTGAGGACCTTCGCCGTCCATGTAAAGCGGCCCCCTGTCCGACCACACCGCCAGGATCTCCTCGTAGTCCAACTTGAGCGCCAGAGCCTGCGGCGTCACGCACCGCCACAGATCCACGCCAACGTTGCCCTCGGCGGCGGAGCTGGCCACCTCCGCCTCCGACGAGGAGGAGGAACGGCAGTACGCCCACCGCTCCCGTCCCCGGAGCGCCCGTCTCGCGAGCCCGTCTCCATCTCCGCCCTGCTCCTCCTCCTCCTCCTCTTCCCAGTTCATCGACTGCGACGCCAGAGACACCGGGGACGGAGAACCGGATGAGGAGTCGCCACCACCGCCGCAGCCGAGGAGGGCAGCGAGCGTCAGCTCCCCGCCCCCGCCACGGTCGTCGAGCAGGCACGCGACGTGGGGGTCGCGGTCGAGGTGCTCCGGCTGGAGGGGGAAGAGGTCGAGCCGGTGGCGGCGGGCGGTGGCGTCGTCGTCATCGTCGGCAGCAGCGGAGGAGGACATGTCCGAAGGATCCACGGGCGAAGGAGGAGGACGAGGGGCGAGGTGATGACGGAGGCTGACGTACTTGGGCCTGCGCGCCTTCGATCGGCACCGCCGAGAGCTCCGCATACTTCCCACTACTTAACTCGACGCTTTCTCCTCTCCTCCGGTTTTGATCTCCGAGGCAAACCGTCGTGCACTTTTTCTAGAAGGATCGGCGAGGGAGTGCTGCGCTGGAGGAAATCAGGACACGTGTAGCGATACCATTGGAGGATAGCTCATAAGGTCGCGAGGTTATCCGGATTTCGTCGGTTGCGGGTTGGGAGATTCACGGGAGGCATAAATGGGAATCACGAGAGTTGGGGTGGGCGCGAGATTTGGAGAACCTGATGACGTCTGATCATGATCAGAGGGCAGAGGAGGATCGGATTCCCCGGTTTGTCATGGGTCCACTATTCCTGGATCCGACTATAAACCTACGATCACAAATTAGAACAGGAGTAAAATTATTGAATATGACTTGATCATATTTTTGTAATATTTAAATATACTAAGATCAAGTAGCAACTCATCAGTCACATCAGCTGTTTAATATAAGACGTTGACGAGGGCAAAAGGA
This sequence comes from Ensete ventricosum, assembly GCA_029747655.1. Classification (NCBI taxonomy): domain Eukaryota; kingdom Viridiplantae; phylum Streptophyta; class Magnoliopsida; order Zingiberales; family Musaceae; genus Ensete; species Ensete ventricosum. The sequence continues at coordinate 3,825,602 of JAQQAF010000001.1, read as the reverse complement.
TGCCAGATATCTGTCACGGGGATCCCGCTGCCAGCTCGTACGAGGAACCGACAAAGGAGGGGTGGGTTGACCCGTCACACCGAGTCGATGAATCGGAGCGTTTTGTCGGCTCGAAACAATTCAGATCGTAAAGATACGATCTCGTAAATCTGTAATCCTAATTAATTTATCGTACTTCGAATTCTATGCATAGGACTTACTATGAAAACTATGATATAAATATTAAGCGTTCCTTTAACATATTGTGTGGTTCGACGACGGATGATCGATTGATTGCCAGCCGACATCTCATGATTACGACTTCGCTAATTGGATGGTCGAATGGTCCGACAGGCACATGATCACATCTAAGTAATTAATATTAAAAAAATGAAGGAACTCCTCTAAAAATAAAAAGAAAAAAAATCCTAAAGAACTCGAGAGAATAATTACTAAAGAACACACGATCACATCATTCAATAGCTCGATGCTTGTGGGACGAAAGCTGAAAGGAACAAACATAAATGCCCACATATCTTCTGGTAGGTATGGAAGATCCACCAAGTAATTTTGCTGATTGAATGATGTGGAGATTAATTAATATCCAAAACCCATCAGAATCAACAAAGAAAATAAGAAAGAACAAACCATGTCTTCCCCATAAATTGTTTGGTTTATAACACACACACACGCACACCCAAAAAAAGAAAAAGAATTAATGACACAAATTACTATTCATTCAGGAGTGTTCTCTTTCTTACCTGGAAAATAGTTGTCTGAAATTGACATGAACTAAAAGAAGAAAAAATAGCAACAATGACATCCTGATATCTCAATTATCTGGAGGCAACTACATGAATCTTTTTTTTATCATTAAATTATATACAAGACAATATCTTTGGTTAAATTAAAAATATTATCTTCTTATTTATAGCAACTCTTATCAAGTTTCCCACTATTTCATTTGATCTAGCCATAACATCTATAAATCTCCTTTGACCATGTCCAATCTGTAATAATATGATAAGTCGATAAACAAAACGACCAAATGATGAATGCAACATATTCAACAATGTCAAGTTCAATTACTAATATAGTTTTATATCTAACAACAATCAACATGAAGCTGTTGTTAGAGCGATGTCCTCCCCACAGTAGACAAAAGTTGTGGGCCATTATTCTCAAGCACAATTAGATGCTAACAATTGAGTACATAACACATCGGTGAATGCTATTATTGCAAAAGATAAAATGTTCCATGTTGCCATGACCTGCATAACAAGAGGGATCTCAGGGAAAACTTACTGAAGCTGAAGCTTTTTTATGGATTCAATTTGCTTTGCAGGGTTCAATCCCTTGGGGCAGGCATGGGCACAGTTCATGATAGTGTGGCAACGATACAGCTTGAACTCATCATTTATGGCGTCCAGACGCTCCTTTGTGTACTGATCCCGGCTGTCTTGTATCCACCTACACAACAAAGCAAACCTCAGCTACGAAAAACATGTCCAAACAAAATCATACTCGAAGCAGAATTTGAGTACTAAGAGATATGGAATAGCACTGGACGAATCCAGAAAAGTAAAACAGGTGCAAGGCATTTACCGATTGCTCATGCTCATCAAAGACAAGCATTGTCACAATTCATCATTCTCTATTTCTTTTGTCCATTAATTGTCGTCTACTCACCTTAGTCCAGATATCTTGCAACATTGATAGTACCAGAACAAAACCACACGGTCTTCAATATAGATACTGGCAAATGTGGGATATGTTCCCAGGGCCTCATTTTATTAAACAGGACGCACAGTTTACAGACATATGGGTACATGATAAGAAGTAATGATAAGACATCGCGAGGGTTTACTATGAAGCATTTGTCAAGATTGTGATGACCTGAAAATCTAAAGTTGATGTACAGGTGGACACCAATTGCATGAAGCATGCTTTGTGTTTCAAGGTTGGACCATCTCTACAATTAGATTAACAGCAAATATGGAAAACTGTGTCCTTGCACCTAGGTCTCAGGCAATACACACTACAAAGTTACATAAAACATTCAAGATGAAAGTCACATCAAGAAAAAAATATTATGTGACCAAATCTCAAGAATAACTCCCAGCTACTTCAGTGAAACTAATCTAACAACCATACAATTGATGTTAGACAAATTTTAAGCTTTGCTTCCAGTAATAGTAAAATGCCTCATTTAAATTACCCATGCTAGAATTAGTGGCCAAACCAAACCGAATGATGAATCAGGAAAACTACCCAATCTGTCTTTATAATCAAGTAACTCAATAGCAAAGTTTTTGATGCTGCCCAATAGATACACAAGCTCAAGTCTTCCATATACTGATGGATACAGTTGTAGAATTTGAAATTGAATTCATTTGAATATTACCATATCCCTGATATCAACTTCTTTTACAGCATTAAAAAAAAAACTAGTACTCAAGTTCATCTGGAGCTTCATCCCAGATTCAATAATCAAGGTACAAAAAACAAAAAAATCGCAGAGTAATCAATTACTCATAATCCTACTGTTACACCTATGGATGGGAACCCTGAGAATGGCAATTTAAGAGGCAGATCTCAGTCGACACATAACTAATGCTGTAGTTATTCAAAAACAAAATATCTACGATCATATCAGAAGGTTTCCCAGGTAAAATGAGATACCAAAAACTCTAATAAGTGAAAAAAGGAAAGATCTATAGAAAAAAAGGAAAAGAGAAAAGAAATCAAGTTTGAAAAAGATCAGAACAGGAGAAGCTTAAAAGGGAGAGCAGTGGAAGGGGACCTCAGAACAAAAGTTGTTAAGAAAAAACCGAATGAAGAATTCAGTACTATATGACTTATTCAACAAAATAATCCAAATGATTGGTTTTAATGGATATATTGTTAAACCTTACACCTATCCTTTACTCGAGTAATTCAATGCTCATATGCTTCAACATTATTAGAACATGTTGCCAAAGACCCTCACAAACTCAGCTTAGTAGTACCAATAGTCCAAACCTTTGGTTTTGAAAAATATACAGTTAATCCTTAGACCAATTATTTACTTGAATAATTTGATGCTCATTAGCTTCAACATTGTAAGTACATGTTGCCACTGACCCTCACAAACTCACGGAAGCTTAGTAGTACAAGACAAAGGATCAATAAATGACAAGCCAACATGACGACAATCAAGATACATAATGATTGAAGAAAGGAAATCAAAACAACATTTCCCAGGAGATGTGAATGATGGAACTCAAAAGAAGATATCTTGGACTCCCTAACTGATGAAGTACATGCCACTAATCGAATTTGTCGAGGGCTGATTCAAATTAGAAGCCTTAAAAATTCTTCACAAAAATGACCTTTTTTGTTAAATGCAAATGTGAAATTCGCACTAGTGCTACCTTTAATTTGCATCTGCAAGAAAAGAACCTGGATACTAGGCCTGTTAAATCATTCTGCACAAGGCTTATGATTCTAGCCTTGTCATTTACTGGATATGACATGTTTTACTTTAACAAAAACAACATGGCCTCCAACTAAGGCATTTTGACAATGCTATTTAAACAATTGCTAACTGACTGCCAAAAGCCCATATTCAAAGATAACTTCAAAGTTTAAACTATTTTTTTCTTTCTAAAAGCAAGACAATATCAAGTTCGTTAAGAAAATTATTTCACAAAAAAAGAATTATTTGCTCATAAAAGAGTTTATAATCTCATAATCATTGTAATTAAGCAAGTTGTGTGATTTTCAGTAATCTATATCTAGTAAGCTCGTCTGAGAACATAATTAATGTCTAAAATGCAATTTCCTAATAAAAACTTGAATTTCATCAAGTTCATGTTCATTTGTTGCTTCCTATAAAGTGATAAAACATACTCATCTCAAATACATGCAAAGAAGATATCTTATGAATGACTTCATGATTATTTGCATAAACCCAATGACAGAGAGAATTGTATGTGGTTATTTTCTTTATGAATGACTTTATGAATGACTTCATGAATGACTTATGAATGACTTCATGATTATTTTCTTTTAAGAAAGAAAATGTGGTACACAGGCAGCCAAGATATTACATAGTGCATATGCAGTATACAGATGCATACACAGCCACGATTGTATGTGGTTTGTATTAAAAAAATATAATAAAGGGCAAAACAAATCAAATAAGTAAATGCTATAGCCAAATCATAAACTTAGAAAATTATTTTAATACTCTAAGAAGCTATGTAAATCCATATGCAATTACAAATACATGTGCACCACACAAGCATCCATATTGATGTGCATGACCACCTATGCAGTTGCATACACTGCATATGCGATCACACACCCTACATGAGCCACATATGTGAGGTAATCCTTGTACATATTTGAGGCTGCACATACCACTTCTTAAAATAATTTAACAGAAGCAAAGAAAAGCCTTCTTTAAGAAGCTACGTAAATGATAAAGTTAGAAGAAGCAAAGATAAGCCTAATTAACAAAAGTTAATTAATAGTTTATCATGTTTTACAGTATGACATAATACAATCATAGAATTAGTAACGATAGGAGGGAACATAAATCCATATGCAATTACAACTTCATATATATGTGCACCACACAAGCATCCATATTGATGTGCATGACCACCTATGCTGTTGCATACACTGCATATGAAATTACACACCCTACACAAGCCACATGTGAGGCAATCCTTATACATATTTGTGGCTGCACATACCACTTCTCAAAATAATTTAACAGAAGAAGCAAAGAAAAGCCTTCTTTAAGAAGCTATGTAAATGATAAAATTAGAAGAAGCAAATATACGCCTAATTAACAAAAGTTAATTAATAGTTTATCATGTTTTACAGTATGACGTAATACAATCGTAGAATTAGTAACAATAGGAGGGAACATAAATCCATATGCAATTACAATTTCATATATATGTGCACCACACAGGCATCCATATTGATGTGCATGACCACCTAAGCTGTTGCATACTGCATATGCAATTACACACCCTACACAAGCCACATGTGAGGCAATCCTTGTACAAATTTGTGGCTGCACAGACCACTTCTTAAAATAATTTAACAGAAGGTCAATCAACTATACGCAGCAAATAAGCCACATACTTTTAAAGTCAAATGCCTGTTAAAACATCACAATGATCATCCACAACAATCTTTTCGAAATCCCACTTACATATATTCATCAGAGACCAAGGTGGACTTACAGAGAACAAGAGAGAGACAGATAGGAAGGGAGAAGAATGAAAACTACATAAGCTTGACACGTACAAAAGTTAAAAACCTACTTTATTCCAGACACTAACATTGGATGGAAGCATATTCATCCATGATGTTGTCATGATTAGTTGACAATTATAAAAATTGATCATTTTACTATTTGAATTCAGGCTCTTCTGAATTGTACATGCATATGACAGCATCTAATTGAAAATTTTCTAATAAGTATTTTAAAGGCTGGAAGGAACTCCGACATTTCTTTCCTACCTCAAGGACCCGAATTCTTTAAACAAAGATTGATCGTTAAACCCTCAACCTCAAGATGTTTCTGAATCGGGCATCAATTTATAAACAACAGGCACAGACAAAAAAAATTAAAATAGTTTTCCACATCACCAATCATTGACATAGACCAATCATTAAGCAGCAAAACTGGATTCAACATAAAAAAATTTCAAAGAAACAACTTTAGGCTACTTGAAGCAATGAAAGAAACAAAGCTAACCAACACATTCCTAGAAAAAGGGATCCAGTAAAAGAACAAATTACCTGTGGGCGTGGAGGAGGGCAGCGGGCCCGAGATAGGCCTCAGGATTCCACCAGTAGCTAGGGCAGGAGGTGCTGCAGCAGGCGCAAAGGATACACTCGTACATCCCGTCCAGCTTCAAGCGATCCTTCTTGCTCTGGGGAACCTCCTTCCCTGGGATGGGCGGTGGGTCCTTCCTCTTGAGCCACGGCTCCACGCTCTTATACTGGCTATAAAAGTTGGTCATGTCCACCACCAGATCCTTTATCACATACATATGCGGCAGCGGCGTGATCGTCGTAGCGGCCGCGGTGGAGGACGGGATCTTAGTTAGGCAGGCGAGGCCGTTGTCCCCATCGATGTTCATCGCGCAGGAGCCGCAGATACCCTCCCGGCAGGAGCGGCGGAAAGTGAGGGAGGGGTCGATCTCGTTCTTGATCTTGATGAGGGCGTCAAGGACCATGGGCCCGCATTCCCCGAGATCGATATCGTAGCTCTGAAGCTGCGGCTTCTCCGGCTGGTCGGGATTCCACCGGTAGATGGAGAAGGTCTTGGTGCGCTTGGGCTTGGCGGCAGCCGAATCGGACTGGGACGAGTGGTGCTGAGCCTGGAGAAATCGCGCAGCCGTCGTCGCCGGGGCGTGGGTCGGGAGGAGGCCGCGCGCGGCAGCTGCGCCTCGGCGGAGGAGAACCCTCGATGCGGCCATTGAAAGCGAGCGATCGGTAGAGCACAAGCAAAGGAAGCGATATAAGAATGGGTACCGAAGTGATATGATCACCGACGGTAGACATATTGGAAAACGGTGTTTAGGTCAGGAAGAAACAGAAATACCATTTGCTATTTACCCACATCTTACACGTCGCTTGTGATGGTCTTGTTCGTGGTTCCTGCGTATTCGACCACGTGGCACACAGGTAGTCCAGTATTGTTTTCGGGTAACCGAGGGGGGGTAAGAGAGAGAATGGTCACAAGAGCAGAAGAAAGACTTCGTGGGTGCACCAATGAAACTTTTGACGTGGCATCGTTGTGTCCCACTAGAATGGAATAGAATAGAATAGAACAGAACCGAAAGGAAGATACACTTACACTATGTCTCACCTTTCAGTTGATTGGAGAAAGTTGTCCAAGTCCAGTGGGGGCCGCATGTAGTGAAGGCCAGGACCAATTGCAAAGCAGGTAGCAAATATTGTAGTGGTGGAAGCGCTTTTTTTGTGAACATGTAATCCCCACCAGCCCCATTCATCATCCATGACCTCATCATTAGTGAGGGCAAGTAATCTTGTAAGTGTCCTTTTAGTGATTATTCACTCAAAGTTAGGTCAAAATTTTCTGTATTATTATCATTACAATTATTATTATCATTATGGTTATTATTATTATTATTAGACATGAAAATATGTGGAAATCACCTACCAACTTTACTTCTGAAAATGTGGTGCTGATTCAGATTCATGTTCTCATATTTTTCTTTTGTTTTTTTTTTTTGAAGAATTTTGAATAAAGAATAGAATCAAACTACTTACTTTGGTGGTTTGATTGAGAGTCTATGGTTTAATGAGGAAAATAATTCAAATGATATAGAACACAATCCTTGCCTGAGTGAGGCATCCTCCAAAAACACCAACCCTTTTCTCCATTATGTTCTCAAGCTTCATGAATACTGATCTGCTCTCTCATGTTTCCACAGCACTTGGTATTTATGAGTGATACTTAATCTCTAAAACTATTTGATGTATGAACTCAGAGCCAGAGGAAGACTCCATCTTCCATTCAGTATCACTATAGTCATCATAGCATTTATTTAATGGAATGAAAACATCCTCAAGAGATAGTTTCTCATATTACTCAGTTTATACTCATACATATACAATCTTCACAGTTTCTTACACACCCAACTGCAACAAATTAGTCAGTGAATCCAAAGTATCTTGCCTCGAGTTGTAGTCAGTAAATCCAAAGTAGTCCATCAACAGCACAGATAGTATATGAGATGAACAAAGAATTCACAGAGAAGGGCAGCTCTAAACCACTCATTGATTGATTTCAAACCAACTCCTGTCACAGGATCACAAATATCTTTTTTCTAATAAATCAGGCCTACACCTCATGGTTATATGCTTTGGCAAAATAAAAGCGCGATTTCGGTAGTATCTGTACACTGAACATTAGTCTTCAACTGTAATATTCTTGGATGAGATAAAACTGAATTGTGTCTTGTTCATGTTCGAGCTTTTGAAGTTATCCTCTGCACCAAAATCATTTGTTCTACAGAATCTAGCTCAGAAGAGGCAAGGAGAACAAGCAGAACCCTCATCAGCATTTGGGAGGGAAAGACAAATAAAAATGGTCATAAATTAATGTATTCGATTATACTGATCATCATTACACAAAAGTTTAAACCAAACTGCTATTAAGGATCTAACTAGATGGCAGAATCTCATTATCCCTAAATCATTCAAAACTGTATGCTATCTACCAAGTCCAAAGCACCTCTAAATAGGTTCTCCGATCCATGTTTGACCGTAACGTTACAAATTCTTAAGTAAGCAACGAAAAATATTTATCGACTTAACAAACCAACTATAGCCTTTTTTTTTCCTCAAACCCAAAAGATTTCTTAGAAACATTAAGACATAAGTTTTGTATGAAAGAAAAGGTTACTTGGAAAAGCTAGTTTCAGTTTATCTCATCTCAAAAAAAAAAAAGCATGACTTATAGAACTTGCATAATTTAAATCAAAATTCAAGAACTTCACATGTATGCGATGAAGAAAAAGAGGAGTTCCTTCCCAACTGGAAGGACAAATAACTCGAGGGGTTCAACTAATATGTGCAGTATAAGCATCACTAGCAAATGATATACTACAAGTGAATAGGCGACGAATTCCATGCATACATGACCAAAATGAAGGCGAGATCAATGAAGCTAAAGTAGATGCATCAAGCTAAAGTAAACATGTGGGAAGAATGACTTCAAGTTACTCCACGGGTTAAGATATCACTGCTGATTGAGGACAAAGTAAAAGAAAAAGCAACAATAGTTAATAGACCTTGTCGACAGGCAAAAATTTCTTCATCTTCGTTCCTGCCCATTGATATCATAGTAGAACAAGAAGTAAATATGAGCTAATTATGATAATTTCAATTATATTCCTGTTAAGATGCTTTTTAGACAGCTTATCCAATCTGAGCCATGCCATCATATTTGACTCGACAAAGGGCCTTCAGATGACTTTCATGAGTTCCACAAAGCAAATGGGGATTGCATAAACACCTGATCAGAAAGTCAATTAGCATATATATATTAGAACAAGAAGTAAATATGAGTTAATTCTGACAAGTTACATGTTATAATGGTGTTTGTGTTAGTCACTTTTAGACAACTTATCCAGTCTGAACCATGCCAATCTTATTTGCCTTAAAAAAAGAGTTTTCAGATGACCTTCATGAGTTCCACGAAGTAAAAGCGTGCACAAAGACTGATAAAAAAAGCCAATTAGCATATATGCTGAGTTCCACCTTTTCTTTTCCTTTTGGTTTTCTTCTACAAAGTGTTATTGTTAACCAATGCTGGCAATAAGAACATGTGACTTAAAACGTCCATTTTATATGCAATTATTCTTAGGAGAATTACAATGGTACTCTACTTCACAATTGGAACAACTGAAGTGTGAGGTTGGAAGAGCTCTTATATTACCAGACCCAATCCATAAGGAATGGAATGGTTGGCTTTCGAGCAATCTGTACACCATTCTCCTTAGGTCTCCTGATCATACTACGTAATCATAATAAACCAAGAAAAGGGTGTCTGGAATGATCAGCGGCAAACTATCTATATATGAATAGAAGCGCCTCAGGTTATCCATTTCTAAAGTCATGGTGTCGACCACATCACTCTTGTTTGTAAGCACCCATAGGTCTGTTGAACGCACTCTTTTTATGCTTCCCCTGCAGAAGGGGCAGGACTGAGATCTCACATTCCTGTAAAGTATAATCATGTCTCATTCAGCGAAATCCAAAGTTGAAAGAGAGCACATAACAAACTGGAACGGAGGAAGAAAGAATTCACCAGTCACGGTAGCATTTTATGCACATGGCATGGTTGCAGTTCGGCAGGACCATTTTGGTGCAGACCTCCATACAAATTCCACATTCATCGTCTCTGTCCAATTCCCTATCAAAAAACTTCTTCCAGTGTTCCATCCTTTTCCTGACAACTACCTCTTCAGCTCGACCCTTCTTAGATCGTGCTCTTTCCGCCAAGTTGCTTTCGAGTTGTCGAAGGGAAGGATATATAATAGCTGCAAATTTGGTTCAAGACTACAGACCTTGTCACGATATACACACATATATGGGAAACTAGGCGATTCAAGGATTTGCAACACAATAAAGAATTTCAAGTTCGGATTGTGCACCGTAGAACTCTCTAATGCTAGCTCGCCTTTCAAAAGTAGATACTGTTGTCATACCATCAACATAAACCTGCATAAATCAGCTTTTTATCATCCCACATGGCTGACTGTAAAGACATTTCTTCTTCAATGATCAACAGTAAATTGCAGATGATACTTGAAAGAATTATGCCAAACTGTTAGAGAAGTACCTTGTAGACAAGAACTCGAAAAAGCCCCAAGTTGCTCGGTAGGCTGTAAGAACAAGTGCAATCCAACCACTGCATTAGGAAGAGAAAGAAGGGTGCCAAGGGGCTATAAGACAACCTCATCTGGAGACAGGCACCGCCATAAGCCCTTTGGATAGCATCTGCCCTGTAATCCAAACAAGCCAAGCACACTCAATCACCAGGACATGAAACCATCATCTAACTCCAAAACCCTAGAAATTGAGACCACCCACCCTTGGGTGTCTGACAAACGCCTTTGGAATCACCAAAACCACTACACAAAAACAACATGCATATAAGATACGCGAAAGAGGAGAGAGAGATTACAAGGTGTTGGCATGGTTTATGTCAGCTTCGAGGGCTTTGAGTGAACCTCTGAAGGATGGTGGCCTGGCAATCTGGCTCTGAAACATTGCTTTGACCACTTCTCTTGTACCTCCTTGTGCTTTGTGGGATGAGGATAAGAGGTAGAGGAAATAGAAAGAGTAAGCAAACAAGCAAATGATTAGAATCCTTCCAGCTGCTACCCTATGCCTTCATTATGTAGCAAAACGCTTTCTCGCCCTAAAAGAAAAGGAGCAGTCAAAAAAAACCGGACCGCAGGGAGAGGGCAAGAAATGGCAACTTGTCTTCCTTGGAAAGAAGATTAAGAAGAAAAAGAATACAATCTTCAAAGGTTGAATCGAATGGCTGCGGATGCACAGATTTCTATCTTCCCCATAAACAAAGAAATACCAGAAACAACTCCACCAAACCACAGAGAACCAACAGGGCGATGAAAAAATTGACCTGCCCGCTGCTGGTCGATTCCAGGAAGGATGGGGAAGGATTACTTCCTGGTTTTCTCGGTTGAAACTTTCTGCAGTAGGATCGAGAAAGGGATTTGGAGGAGGCGTCGATTGCCACACCGGCCTCGGCTGCGCGATTGACCGATTGACCATAAGACAAGTCAACCCTTTCGGCTCACCTAACCATAAGGTTGATGAACTGCCAACGTGTCCAACGTCGCTAATCCTCTTTTTTGATTATTTTCTTATAATACCCGTAACGCTCTTTGTTGTTGAACGCCAGTCTTGTCCTCATTATGGGTAGTATAAAAATTAAAATATTATCTAGGAAAAATAAAAATATAATATGTGTTTTAAAATATTGATTAAATCTCTAATAAAAATATAATATGGATATATATATATATATGAATAAAGAAAGAGGAGTTTGTAATTGTGTTGACCAAATATTTTAGCCCAATTTATGTTGGTAGTCAACAAGGTTTGACCTTTGGAGCATCACTTGTAGGTGAGGATTTTAATTCCTCAATTGCATCCCATCCCATGCATGTAGTGTAATTGCCTATGAAACTTTATTTGTTTCATAGGACAAAAAAAAAATATTTGAAACAAGTAAGAATATTATTGATTTCTGCCACGTTTTATTGTTATTTATAAATGAAATATCACAACCGCTAGTTCCATTAAAATGGGATTACGCTTTTAGAAAATATATTTATGTCTACTTCAGCTTATTATTTGATCGAATTATAAACTCGTTGAATCAATCAATATCTAATTTAATTTAGAATCAAAATCAAACCCAATTCAAGTGGTTTCAGTTCCAATTATGATTCACGTTCCAATTCCAAATCGGTTTTTTTTATTCTTCCAAAATTTCCTCCATTGACTCGTTTATGAAGCTATTCAAATAATATATTCATCATTTTCTGGATGAGCCAGGTTTCTTTTACAAATTTTGGTCGGTTGGGACTAAACTAAAATTATTGATTTAGTTTTAATTCTAGATTTTAAGAATCGAAACTAAATGGTTCATGTTATATTCAAGATCATCAAACTATTAATATGATTTGATTTTGATTCAAATCTAACTATGAGGATATTTAATTACACCTATGATTATAGTAAATTGATATTAGATTAGATATTATTAGGAGAATTTATCGTTTGACATATGAATTGACTCGATATGGTTCGAGCCCAAGGGCACATGTGCATTTGACATGATCCTCGGAGTATTTTAAATTGGCTAGAAGTGGTTCTATGATAGTTTTGCTATGGCTCCAAGGTGTCACTTACGATAAGATCAATGTTTGAGGAATTTTCTCGATGTTATTCATTTGACGTTTAAGTTACTCCGAGATCCTATGATTTTTTTTTAGAAAAAAGTGTCCCTCGCATAGTGTTGATGGATAGCTTTTATACTCGACAGAGGGAGATGACAAACTTATAATTTCTCTAATATTTTTTTTTAACATTTTATCTACGTGAGGGATAAAAAGAAGATAAGCTCAAATGGTCATCCGAATGATCTCTCTTAGACTATTGATCACGGGGACATACAGGTGGAAAGTGACAGGGACCCTTTATTTTTGTGTCAGTCTTCGCATGGCGACTGGTGTTGAATGATGATTGGTCGTCAAAGATATTTCCTATGATAGCGATGCTATATGATAACTCTACTTATTATAATGATAACAATAACGTATACTAATAAGATGGTAATAGTGAAACTATGACGATAGTGATAATAATATTGTATTATTGTATTGCTGATAATAACAGCGATAATAAAGTGATTATGGTACTGATTAATTAAGGTAAATTATAGGGCGAATGCATTATGATGGTATATTAGGTATGAGATAATTGTGATGACAACTACCATAACAACTGTCATACCAACAGTAACAATAATAGTAAAGGAGCTACAATGAGATATTGACGATGAAATAGTAAGTTCATTGGGGAGCCCTCATTACATATATTAATCTAGTAGTTACTTATTATAGTATGTTAGTTATTGTGTCTTAAAAAGTTATATTGATATTCCTGTAGTTATAAAAGTATAACATCAATGTTCATTTATCATTGATGATGACGAACGACGACATCGACATACTTGCTGAGTGATGTTACTTGACAACTACATCGATATCGATACAAATGTATATTAATCCTCATCTCTCATTATCAATTTTCTTATCCATAATAATCATTCATGATGCTCAACTATAACACCATATGTCATAACAAATTGAAACATTAAAATTATTTTTTTACTATTTATTTATATATTTTATTAATAAAATCGATAATATTGAGATAAATTGACGTAGATGTCTGTCATTAAATTAGAAGTTTCACTGCTAATTATCTTTTGTATTTCTAACTAAACTGAAATGATTATCATTTTCGTAATCACTGTTCCAATATTTTTTTCTTATTTTGTAAGATTATTGATGATAGTATGTATTAATGATATTATTGATAATAAACTGATGACGATACCATTAATGATGTGCGCGAGTGACATCGATTGTACACGAATCTTAAAGCAAAAAAGCTGATCATATCCGCCGGTAAAAAACCTATATCTTTTTAAGTATTATTTAATTTTTCGTTCAGTTTCTTATTTGTTTTAAGCAACCCTGATCGATTAAGTCCACCGTTCGCCTATATAAGCCGAAGCTGAAACCCGCCCTCCCCGTACGGTCCCTATTCACCCATTGTTCTCACTCTTCGATCGCGCCATGGGTAAGCCTCCGATCTCCTTCCTCGATCGCCTCGATCTTTTGTTCTTTTGGATCGTATGTGTTCCGGTTGTGATTCTTACGTTCTTCTTTTGGAACGGCAAAGATCAAGATCGGCATCGACGGTTCCCCCGACGTTTTCGAAATCTATTTGATCGATGAGCGTCTTGTTGATCCGATCATGTGGTTCTCGCTAGGGTTCGGAAGGATTGGGAGGCTGGTCGCCGGAGTCGCTCTCCAAAGCGACGATGTGGAGCCCGTCGCCAGTGAATGACCCCTTTATCACCACAGATTACATGGTACTATGTCATTTTAGTAATCTTTCTCTAGTGTGCAGATCTAGCGATAATGTGTGTTCACTAATGGCTGGATTGATGACTTGTCTCCCCATTAGTTCATGTTTGTAGACATCAGATGCTTCAGTCATCTTGTGATGTTCTTGATATGCGGATCAGTATATTTCCTGATCCGTGGCTAACAGTGAATTCTCTGGTTCTAGTGGTTTTCGGTAGACTAGATTGGAAACACTTAAACATCTGGTTGACTATGCCTGTTCCAGATATTTTTGTTCCGTTTGGAGTTTTTAACTTAGCTCAACTTGAAATTATCCTGATCTCATTTGGAAATGATATGACCGCGTTTGTTGTCTTTCATTTAATTTGCAAGATCTTACATTTGCTCCAATTTTTCCTTCAAATCTGATACCATTTGGCTGGGTAATGCACTGCAGACGTACGTGTTTTAAGTATGATACCGTGCATGGATCTTGGAAGCATCACGAGATCAAGGTGAAGGACTCCAAGACTCTTCGGCCAGAAACAAGTTATTGGTTTTGGAGTTAGGTATCCTATTTTTCTTTTCCCCTTTTCTGATAAACGGTACAGGGTGTTTAGATGTTATCATCAGTTATACATTGAAACATTTATGGCTTTAGGAATCCTGAGGAGATTTCATGGGTTGAGACCGGTGCTGAGTACATTGTGGAATCGACTGGTGTCTTCGCTGACATGGACAAGGCTGCTGCTCACCTTAAGGTTATGGTCATTCTAGAATGCATGATTTATGTGATTCGTTTTTGTCTCTTTATTAATGTCGCCACTGATGATTGACTCTGAATGATATTCTTTCCCAAACGTTATATTTTCATATATATGGAAATTTCTTTAGGTTATACATTCCATTAACTGCTTCATTACCGTCAAATAGCCGGGGCTACTTATTGTGGACCTACTTTGATGCTTAGAGTGATGTGGTCCTTCACAATGGAACTCCAAATCATTTGATTGATAGTCACTTCAATATCTTTTAACATACCTTTCATATATTAGAAAGGTCCAATAGTTAGCTATTCCTATTTTATACTTTTTTTTGTGGAAAGTCTGATATGACATTTGAATGATAGTTTTAGAAGAAATTGGTAAGTAAAAGCTGGTAAAACTCACATCTGTGACATTGTAGAATGCTGTTATATGCCATGTAAACTCCTGCTTTTAACTGTGACCTAGGCGTTACTGGTTCTATCATTCAAGTGTATCTCACAGTTTTTTCTTTCTATGAAATTGAGGGATCAATGTACTTCATTCTTTTCATCATGAAACTAGTGCTTGGACTGCTGGAATTAATTGGAACTCCCTATTGGACCTTTCTAATCTATGAACAGGGTGGTGCCAAGAAGGTCATCATCTCCACTGCCAGCAAGGATGCTCCAATGTTTGTTGTAGGGTTTGATGACCACAGTTCCAGGTTGGCCATGATGGATTTGGAATAGTAGAGGGTTTGATGACCACAGTTCATGCTATCACCGATAATTATTATTTGTACCTTACATATTTGACTCTTTGAAGTTCAGCAAATTCTCTGAAGCTGTTAATATGTTCTTTACTTTTAGTTTTTAGCCACTCAAAAAATTGTTGATGGACCATCTAGCAAGGACTGAAGAGGTGGATGAGCTGCAAGCTTCAACATCATTCCTAGCAGCACTGGTGCTGCAAAGGTATTTAGAGCAACCAAATTTATTAAGTTGTATATTCAACAATTACCGTGCATTTGAACCGGTTTCTGTATGTTTTGTGACTTATGTATACCCTATAATGATGGACTGATTAAGAATATATTGGTAAATATTTATGCACAAGAGCAATCACATTAGACTTCTTGTAGATAGTAGTGCTTCTTTATGCATGTTGATATGCAGACAATGGTCAATCTTTAAATCCCTGAATTGGTAGTTGTACTATTTTGATTTATTTCTTGGTCCATTTGCATTACAAGATCATGTGAATAGTAAACAATGTCCATTTGAATTGCTCGAGTTTTACTGCTTATATTACCTTTCCGATTAAATTTATTTCGTATGTTTGCTTGGCTTGGCTTGACAATTGAGAACTTGTTCATGACTAGTCTGGCATTATAAATACATTTTTAACTAACTAGATCTGGTAATCACATAGGCTGTTGGAAAAGTGCTTCCTGCTTTGAATGGAAATTTAAATGATAGTTCTCTTACAGTAATCCTAAAGGAGTTACTTGATATGCATTTCCACGATAATATTGATTGTAGTGGAAGCGAAGGTAAACTATTTTGATTTATTTCTTGGTTCATTTGTGTTACAAGATCATGTGAATGGTAGAGAATTATCCGTTTGAATTGCTCTTTGCTTGGCTTACTTGACAATTGATAACTTGTTCCTGACCAGTCGGACATAAATACATTTTTAACTAACTTGATCTGATACTCACATAGGCTGTTGGAAAAGTGCTTCCTGCTTTGAATGGAAAGTTAACCGGTATGGCTTTCCGTGTTCCAACTGTTGATGTGTCGGTTGTGGATCTCACTGTCAGGCTTGAGAAAGAAGCCACCTATGAGGAGATCAAAGCTGACATTAAGTAAGTTGATTCAGATGATTTGTATCATTTAATGACAATGATTATTTTTGTCTGCTGTGTTTTAAGTATTGACTGAATCAAGTTGCCATTCATTTCTTTTACATATTGATCGTATCGGCTTCTTTAAGTAGGTCAGCTGGAAGGTAATAGAATTGTCATTAGACGGATATGGTTGCATCATCTTTTAACTATTACTTTAACAAACATAACTTTCCACTGATCATATTTCTATATAGCATATACGTAGCTGAAGCGTGGGTCATGGACACTTCTCTATGTTCAGCACTCTAGAATCTTTTTAATTGGTTGCATCACAGGGAGGAATCTGAGGGAAAGCTGAAGGTCATCTTGGGATATGTGGAGGGACTCGGTACGCACCGACTTTGTGGCGACGAGAGGTTCCATCGATGCCTTAAATTCTTAATTCTGAAAGCAATTACATAACGAGCTTTGAATTTACTCTGCTCATGACTCAAAAACATTCTGTATCAAACGACGTAGATGTATTGTTTCATCAGATCATGTTTGTTAAGTTTTTAAATTGCTTTTTCGCAGATCAAGCATTTTTGATGCGAAGGCTGGAATCTATTTGAATGGAAAGTTTGTCAAGCTTTGTGTCATGGTATGACAACGAGTGGGACCGAACTATTCTCTCTGCATCAAAGAATGATACTGTGGACATCTGGAAGAGTTGGCCAAAATTTTGCTTAAATTTCTATTTCTCTACTTGCAACTCACGTGTTGTCGACCTGATTCGCCACATGCACAAGACCCTGTGAGATCACCTTCTTCCCTTGGCCATGCGGGTTACTGCGGTAGGTGGCCGTTCCGCCCTTTTCTTGATAAAAATAAAATATTTCTGACGTGATGTTAGCTTGGTTTTTTTATATGTCTACCTTTTGTTTTGTGATGTTAATTTCTTAGTTCAATGTGAACCTGAAACGCAACGAGACTATAATTTTTAAGTTTATTTTATTTTTTCTCTTTATAATTTGATCAATTAATTGAGCCAATTTTATATATTTATGTCTTTTATACTTGCTTTGCTAAACCTTGCACTTCAAGATGTGCCTCCTGACACTAACTATTCATAGATGACAATTAACATTATTTTGTTTTTTTTTAATGTGAGGGCATGCACGGACGTTGATCACATTATTTTTAATCTATCAATTAAATTAATTAACTGTTTACCCCTCTATCTTTTAAACTCTTCGGAGTTCGGACACCATAAAAATTTTATACGTCTACCTATTTTTATTCTTTCGAAGCTTTCCTTGCATGGTTTATTATTAATTTAAGAAAAAAAAACATAAGAATCCATGGCATCTAAACTCGCTTCCAAAGCAAAATTATCCACAGAATGTTTAGGAAGCCTAACTCTCCCCAAGGCCACAACTTTATCATATGCATTATTTTACATCATATTCTTTGGATGTCTTAACTAATCTTCAGACTGTATACGTTTTTACATTTTTTTTGCATTACAAAATGATGCAGAACTTTTGTATAAGGTGTGTGTAAATAAGGGACAGCCTCAGAAGCTGTGATCCAAGTGGCTTCAATCTAAAGATTTTTGGGAACCGTCGCACGAGATCTTCACGTGCTTTCATAGCCTCCATTGTTTCGGCGCCTAAAATTCCGGTCACGCGCAGCTGTTCGAGTCGAACCCCACCCCCCCCCCCCCCCCCCCCCGAAACCACGTGTTCCCCCCACCGACCCGACAACCCCCGGCGCCCGCTCACAGCAACAATACCAGAGCGGGGAGAGGGAGGAAATCGAAACAACCAGAACAAGAAATAAACGAGAAAAGAGCACGAAACCATCAGCTCTCCGCCCACCATTTTCTCTTCTCCGGATGCCGCCGCCTTTCCACCCCTTCTTCCTCCCCTCCTCCCCCTCCCCCTTACCCCATCTTCGCTTCTCCTCATCCTCTCTTCCTCCCTTCTCGGACCATCATGGCCAGACTTGGAAGCGGGAAGCAGACGCCGCGGAAATGCGTCTTCCTCCTTTCCTGCGTCGTCTTCCTCGCCATCGTCCTCCTCGCCGACTTCCTCTGGGTCTCCTCCTCGTCATCGCCCTCGGGCATCTCTCCTCCCTCTTCTTTTTCCTACTGGCCCACCTCCTTCGACCTCTCCCTCGGCCTCTCCACCCCCAAGGCGAAGCAAGTAAGCTCGATCTTCATCCCGATGCCTTGGTTTTGGCTCGGAATCTCGGTTCTCGAATCTGGTACCTAGGGGATTTGGCTTGGATACAATGTGGCTTCTTTTCTCGTCGGATCTGGATTCGATCTGCAAATCTTTTTGTTGCTCCGTCTAGTGGAGAAAGTGGCAAAGCTACGAGGCTTGCGTTATTAGTTCATCGAGTTTTTTTTTTCTTTTAGATTTCGGATGTTTTAAATATTAGTGAGAAAGATATACCATGGTTGGAAAGGCGCATCTTTTACATCGGTCCATCTACATTTTTGGACTTGGCTTTGTATAGCTTTGCTTACATGCCAATGCACCGGGGCTTGCTTTTATCTTATTAGCATAATTTATTCTAATTATGTTTTGGCGACCTCGTTTCTGTTATCCTAAGGATTATATGACGTCTTTCAGCCTTTGACTTGCTCTGGGAATCTCTGGTCGAAGAAGTCTTTATAGATCATATGCATATCTTCCTATGCCATTCGTTCCTGTAGTTTCTACTTTCTACTTATGCTTATTCCCTTGAAGATTGATTATTCAAGTGAGAAAAAATAAGTTAAAACAGTAGCCACTGCAAATGATACTTATACCTCTCTGCATTGCTACTTATTTGAGCCAATTCTCCCTGTAGCATCTCCTTGTATTATCAGTTAATCCATATGTTCAGTTTCCCTAGTTTTCCTTATGATGCTGCCAGTGCTTTTTCTGCTTCTTTGTGCAAGTTATGCTTAGGAGACTGTAGACTTGCAACAAAATATTATTCTGTTATTTTGCTTGTATAAGTAATTTTGGCAATCAAATTGCTGATACATCCTGAAATTTGTCCTGTTTAGGTGCATTTAGTTGTTTTCAATTTTCAGCTTCTTATATTTTGTGAGGGTGGCAATTTGAATTTTTTTTTCCTGCAGCCAAGAGGAGACTCTAAAGGTGTCAAATTGTCAGTTAGATATCTTAATGCAACTTTTGCTGATTTACCTGCACCGCAAATAGAATGGGAAGAGATGCCTGAAGCACCTGTACCTCGTCTAGATGGGGCAGCTGTACAAATTAATGATCTGTTTTATATATTTGCAGGATATGGTACCATTGATTATGTAAGAACTTCTGAAAATTTTAACATCTTATCTTATTCTTCTAGGCTTTAGACTACATTGACATGCTGTAGTTCTTTCGATTTGCCAAATGATGTAAATCTAAACTTGAATCCATGACTGCTTTTTATTCTTTGCTGGTGTTTGATTAGTACAACGTTTAGCCTTTGATTATTGAGTTTAGTTAGTGCGCTCTGAATTTAATTGGTGAATTTCATGCTTCTACAAGCATTTTGATATCTCATGTTGAAGTACTTGATGTCTTACCTATTAATTCTAATATCATATTCTTCCATGCGTTCATCATTTAGGTGCATTCTCATGTTGATATATACGATTTCACAAACAATACATGGGGTGGAAGGATTGAAATGCCAAGAGAAATGGCAAATTCTCACTTGGGAATGGCAACGGATGGAAGATATATTTATGCTGTCACAGGACAATATGGCCCACAATGTAGAGGCCCTACTAATCGCAACTTTGTGCTGGATACACAAACGAAAGAGTGGAGTGAATTGCCCCCACTACCCGTTCCTAGGTATGTGCAGTTTAGCACATTGTCTGTTTAACTCCTGCATTTTTATGGGGTCATCTCTGGAAGAGATCTCTTTTACATAAGCAGCTTCATCTGGATTTTTTCTGCATTTGAATTTTCAGGTATGCCCCAGCAACTCAACTTTGGAGAGGCAGACTGCATGTTATGGGTGGCAGCAAAGAGGATCGCCATGAACCTGGATTGGATCATTGGAGCCTTGCAGTAAAGGATGGCAAGGCACTGGAAAAGGAATGGACAATTGAGATACCAATACCACGCGGTGGTCCTCACAGGTATTTTGCCAACATTGCACATAATACGTATCAAGCATAATTTCTACTTATTATATTGCCTAAATTTTGGTTTAACACCTCAGACTTGAGATGCCATTAGGTAGAAATTATGCCTCCACTATACTTTGATATGATTATTATAGACTCACAGTAGGCAATAGTTGTGGCAGGATCTTTTTCTTGGAAGATTCTTTTAAAATTCGTCATTTTCATGTTGTTACATAAATTTTGATGTTTTCTATCAGTCATCGCTTTGGCAGAATATATTGTAACTGGAATACCATCACCTGGTGGTTTATTTTGAAGGAAGTTTTACTTCTATTAATCTGTCAAACAGTATTTAGAGCAGGGTTTACAATACCGTCTTGTACCGCTCGGTATGCTCGGTACGTAACAGTCCGATAGAGGACCGGTATGCTCAGTACAGCTCGGTACCTTAGTGTACCATGTGTCGGTATGCTTGCTACAGCTCGATACGTACCATACCGACAGCTGATCGATAGGCCAGTACGGTCTGAGATTGCGAACCTTGATTTAGAGGGTGGTAGCTTTGACATATTGCCACCTTGGAACTTGCTGTAATTTTATTCTTTGTGAGCCACCTTTGTTCTATTAAAAATAACTTTGCACTTCTATGACACTTGTAGAGATAGTAAATGACCTTTGCGGAATAACTCAGTTTGTAATTCATTGAAAGATAGAATAATGAAAATGTATTTTTCTATTTCTCATTGTATATTATATTCTGCCATCAGGGCATGTGTTGTTGCTAATGATCAACTGCTAGTTATCGGTGGTCAAGAGGGTGATTTTATGGCTAAGCCAGGATCACCTATATACAAATGTTCTCGAAGACATGAGGTACTATCTTTTTTAAGTTGTCATGCTTTGCCTACTTCAAGGCAAAGTAATTTAGTCTTCCATGAAGTAGTTTTATTCTGTTTGTGTAACTCAACTGTTCTAGAATAGCATAGTTTGGTACTATTTGTGCCTTGGATATCTTGTGAAAACTGTTCTACTGGAAATTTTTTGTAATTCTCTTGGCATTTTTCTACTTGTGCCCTATATATCAAGCTTATTGAAAACATATAACATTCTACCTGTCATTCATATTTATCATGTGTTACATCAAATCATATTTATTGATAATTTAAAAAAGTGTAGCATACATGAGTTACAGAATATGTTTCAATCACTATAATGTTGTGCAAACTGTCCTGAGCTTATCTAAAAGACAAAGTATATGAGACTGGGACGAAATCAGAGTTGGTATCTATAGGGTATAAACTAAATTTGGGCATTTAAGATTAGCCCAGTTAAGAATCTCGACATCAACATAAGTGGGTTAGTGGTATCATGATAGTTCCTATAACATGGTATGAAAACACAATGGGAACAGAGGTAACAACAACAGAATTTTGATAATAGTTCTAGATGCTCTGCTGATCCTTTTGCGCATTGGTTCATCAAGAATCACTTGTTCCATTAAGCAAATGGTCATTGCATTTTTTATGACTTATTAACCAAGTCTTCTTTGATGATCATTCCTGTTATCCACCTTTAAGAATAACCTGGTCCCTGAGTACTTTGCCCTCTAAAAGCCTCAAATGGTGGGTGGTATTTCCAACTTATGGTATACAAATCACTTGGTCTATTTTTTCTACTGTTATACCTCCTCGACGAGCTGATTTGAGTACTTGGCATTATCTGGAAATAAAGAAAGACATGAGACAATAAACTGTGATTGGTGAGGTTCACTTTAAGAGTTTTATCTTAGATTCATCATAACTGTTTTGTTGAATGTGATATGGAAGATGCTAGAACCACTTGACATGGCTACACCTGGAACAATAAAGAATGTTTTAATAGGAACCTTCCTGCTCTAAGAGAATGTGTATGATCTATATAAGCCAAATGATGTCCTATATACTCGCACTCATATATGAAACGGGTTGTGTGTTTGAAGTAACTTGGTGTCCGACGATACTCTTTAGGGATTTAGTTCTTTTTGCTATTCTTAAGGCTTTTCTGGTCGATCAATAGTTTTGACGAAAGTCAGATATCTCGGGTTTTATGGCATGTAAGGGCAAGGCTATCTAAAGGTATGGTAATTAGTGACCTTTTCTGTTCCAACAAACGTGTAGCTTATACCTCCACACTTTCAACATTTATGCCCATATGTTAAATGTTCGATATTAATGTTTCGGAAGTGCATTTATCTGTTTGTCCAGGTGCAATATGGTGATGTTTACATGCTGGATGAAGGAAACAAATGGAAGCAACTGCCTCCCATGCCATTACCAAATTCCCACATAGAGTTTGCATGGGTTCTCGTCAACAACTCAATTATTGTTGTGGGTGGCACGACAATGAAACACCCAATTACCAAGAAGATGATTCTAGTTGGTGAAGTATTCCGGTTTAATTTAGATTCCCTGGTAAGCAATCTTTTTTTTTCTCTTGTTTGTTCTTGCTTGAGAAATAGAATAATTTCCTTTTACATTTTGAATACCTTGGTATATTAATGCTTTCCAAACCCACATAACACTTGGTTGTGGCTTGAATCATCCATCATATGCCCTCCACGATGGTTCTATGATTGTTGGCTTATTTCATTCTTGTCACATCGGGTGTTCTCTCTTTCCCTTACCATCTCTTTTATATTGCACAGAGATGGTCGGTAATTGGTCGAATGCCTTTTCGAATCAAGACTACCTTGGCTGCTTTCTGGAATGGCTGGCTATACTTCACATCTGGTCAGCGTGACAGGGGGCCACATGATCCATCCCCAAGAAAGGTTGTGGGAAGCATGTACAGGACCAAATTAAGTTTAACGTGACGTTTGTTTAGCTCCATCTATTCATATCAAGTTCTTCTACGACAATTCTACTTGCATTATGTTCTTTCATTACTTCAACGAGATTATCTGATCATAAGAAGAACTTTTTAAGTAGAGACAGACATTAGCTTGAATTGTGTGATATTTGTATTAATGGAAGTTCTCCAGCATAGAATTTTTGTAAGTGTCCAATTCTTCTCCTTAATATGCTATTGATTAGAGACATTGTCTTATCTTCAAACCAAAGAAATGGGGGAAAAAATGTGATGCTTTCGCCACAAAAAAACTTGTTGTCGACTAAACAAATGCAGCTTACAATTTCTTCCAGACTTGTGTGCAGGTCTTCTCAGATTGAATCCAACGTGCCTCAGGTTTTACTTTTATTTATGGTGAAACATAACTATTTGAATTTATTATTGGAACTTAATAAAAAAAAATATATAATAGATTGGTTTTTGACAATTTTTTATATTTGATTCGAAGTGTTGTTATATTGCTTTGCCATCGTTGTCGACCCGAATCCGGTTTTAACCTGAATCCTAAGATGGAATTGGATCCGGATCCAGTTCTTAACGATACACGGGGGTCCACGATCCGACCCGATACGGAGCGGGTTCCAAACGTCCGTCTTCTTTAAACCCGATATATTATGCTCCGTGCGGTCGTCCAGCGAGCACGTGGGAACGGCCTTCGCCTCTCGACCCCTCTCTTCCTCTGCTTCGCTCGCTTCAGGTCACCGCTTGCCCCGTCTTCCTTCCCATTCCTTCCTCCTCCTGCTCCGAACATTGAGTCTCGATACCGCCTCCCTTTCCGTTCCTTCCTCCCCCTCGATCTTGCTGAAGATGTTCTGATGGGTTCCATAGGTCTCGGATTCCGACGCCGTCGGCGCCATCCTGGCCGCCTTTGCCGCCCCCTAGAACTTCGTGGAAGTCTCAGCGTGAGTTCTCTCTCTGGATGCCTTTATCGTAGCTTCCTTCGAATAAGACTTCTCAGCTTAATTTTCTACCAGATTAATTTTTTGGATTTGATGGATTGCCCTTTTTTCTTTCTTAATTGTCTGTGCAGTTATGGTATATGACTCTTTGATGGAACTCCCTATTGCGAATTAAAGAGGGTTCTTGTTGCGGCATAGGAGGATTGATCTGGACTGCAAAATGATGTCGAGGTCAGTCTTCAGGACCATGATTTGGTGCTCTAAGGAGTACTGAAGGATATCAATAGTAGAAGATAGATACAACTGAGTTCTTATTGGCCTTTTAATTGGCGAGGCTTGAGAAATCAGCTTTATTGGGTTTTGAATGGTACTGATCTATATTATCATTGGTTTAGCTTCTAAAACCTTGGTGCGGACACTTGTGCATTACTGGGCTAGAACGTCAGCCTTGTGACTTTCAAAGTAATTTTGTAGGTAAGTTATACTTTGAATAGACTACTGTTCCAACAAGTATAGGAAGGAAGAGGAGGGAAAAACCAAAAAGAAACTAAATAACTAATCTGGTTGGTCTCTGGTGGAACCAACAAATGTGTGTTTCTTCAAATTTGCCATGGATAATTATATCTGGTGAGGTCTAGGTAATGTACGGGATCCATAGCTGCCCCTTTGCATTAGTCATGATTTGTGACTAGTGAAATCTAGGGTTTTTGAAGGCTATAGGTGCATTATATATGATTAAATCACTCCTTTTTATGTCCATATGTTATTTTCTTTCTTAAAGTATAAAAAGATGTGCATGTGGTAACTGTAAGAGTATTTTTTTTTTTTTAGCTTTGAATTAATTTGCTATCATGTGAATTGTGGAAAACCCTATTTGTGCATTGTTCCCGTGTCATTCTGATGGAATTTTAAATCCATGTTTTGTATTTGGTTCCCTATATCCCTTTCTTTGTGAGGGATTGGGGTAGTGGGCACCGTGAGCAGGACAGGTTCTTCACCATTGAGAGAGGAATCCTTTGTATGAGTTGCAAGATGCGCCCGAGAGCTTGCAAGATTAGGCTAGCAAGTTCCATTTTTCTCCTCTCCTTTTCTTTTTCTTTCTCTTTCTTTCTCCTTTTTGTTGTTCACAGTATGAGTATACATAGTGACCGGTAGGGTCTGTGCCACTGTGCTTCGGGATTGGTATTGTTTTGCAGATGTATAATATAGAGATTAGTTCTGAATGTCGAATTGGCTTGAGTAGCCATTCAGTTTGTCTTAAATAAATGATGAGTAACGGTGAAACCTGATGACATCCTTCATACCTACCATATAAGGACTGCTATGTGGAAAAATAATGAGCTCATAATGGCTTGATTAAGGGCTAACTGGTTTATGTCATCAGACCATTCAAGATAATTCCTAATACTGTTGGTCTTTTTATCGGACTACAATGCACTTAGGTAAGAATGAAATTGTTTGTGATATTGTCTGATCCAGTACCATCATAAACAATTCCAATATAATTAATATGTCTACCTTCAATGTTTTTTTTTTTTTTTTTTAAATGTGGTTTCAGAAATATGAATATCATGATTTCCTCTTACATTGATCATGCACTAATGGGTTATATACTCTCACTTGTTTGTACTCTTGCCAGTGTTTTGACCGATGGGAATGTATGTATTATCAATGTAGGAAATTGGTTTATCTGTGCCAAATCATCTTGTTTGTATATCTTAACATGTTTCTTGTTATACGCGATAGATAATAATATTGAATAGCTATTAGTCAATTATAGTCTAAAAATTTAAATGTTTCAGTTAATATTTTATTTCAAGGTTTACTTTGTGACTCACAACATCCTTCATCCCACTTGCAGGTTTTTGCCTTTTCATAAAATCAGGAAAATTGGGTATTCTTGTCTAACAAATTACAGAACCAGCTTTTCCACAACAGATCCTAGATTATCTTTAACAAATGGATTACCTTTTTCATACAGAATGTTCTCTTGTTACAAAGTTTTTTCCAGACAAAATAACTTATCTATGCTCTATAAATCTGAGGAGAACATATACAAGAATAACCCCTTGCGGAAGTTCTCTGTTCTTTCAGCTAGAAGTTCAATGACACATCATGCTCAAGTTGCCTGGCAAAGGCTTCGTGTAATGTACTCTTATAGAGGAATTGCTTCTTCACCTGTCAGTAAGATTGCTTGTGCTACAAGCTTGGCTGTCACTAGATCCCATTTAGTTCCTAGTTTTCTTGCATTTGTTGCAGGAGAGATTGCATTGTCTAAAATGGCTTGGGCAGATGGGGAATATTTTCGAACACGAGATGCTCTTTATCTGCGTGCACAAGATAGCCATATTTTTCTCACTTCGTTTATTGTTTCGCTGTTGGAGTGTTTTATATTATTCCTAAGAGCATTCTATTTGGCTATTCTGTTCTCCCCTATAATAGTAATGGCTCCGTTTGCAGATGATTGTGGTCCTAAGTTCAGGAAAGTGTGGATTCATCTTGTTCATTCTACTCTGGAAAAGGCAGGTCCAGCATTAATAAAATGGGGTCAATGGGCTGCTACGCGTCCAGACCTCTTCCCTTGTGACCTTTGCACTGAATTGGCGAAGCTTCATACTAAAGCACCTGCTCATAGCTTTGCCTACACAAGGAAATCTATAGAGAAAGCATTTGGCCGCAAACTTTCTGATGTTTTTGAGAATTTTGAAGAGGAGCCTGTGGCGTCTGGAAGTATAGCTCAAGTACATCGGGCTTCTTTGAGATTTCGATATCCTGGTCAACAGGCAAAGCGCTTGGTTGTTGCTGTAAAGGTTAGACATCCTGGTGTTGGTGAGTCCATTAGGAGGGATTTCATGATAATTAATATGGTGGCCAAAATCTCCAAGTTCGTGCCTACCTTGAAGTGGTTGCGCCTTGACGAAAGTGTGCAGCAGTTTGCTGTTTTCATGATGTCTCAAGTAGACCTTGCAAGGGAAGCTGCCCATCTAAGCCGCTTCATTTATAATTTTCGCAGTTGGAAGGATGTATCTTTTCCAAAACCTCTCTACCCGCTTGTCCATCCTGCTGTTTTAGTGGAGACTTACGAGCATGGAGAAAGCGTTTCTTACTATGTTGATGAGCTTGAAGGGCATGACCGAGTCAAAAGTGCTCTTGCTCACATTGGGACTCATGCACTCTTGAAGATGCTCTTGGTATGATCTCCATTTGGCTCTTTGATGGTATTATTTTGTTCTTGTGATCTTTCAAGTTTTGGTTTTTGTTCCACCCAGGTTTTCAACCTTCTTTTCAGCCTAGAGTATTTTTGTCTGTGCATATTGCTTCCGCATTCAAGTTTGATGTGTAGACCAATAAAAACAAGCAATGTCAATGGAAATTGCATTGGACTCACTATCACCACTTCATCTAATTTATGTTTTTGTGTTCCTACTTATAATATTTCATTCTTTTTTGAAATAAAAACTATTACTACTAGTGTTCTGAAAGAACTTTTATTCTTGATGGCAACAGTTATCATAACTCTTTTTTCTCAAAGGGCACTTTGTTTATTTTCTTCCAAGGGCAAAGGATCAAGGTCCCGTTGAAGCATGCATTCACCTTTTTTTTCCTTGATAGTATGTTATAAATCTTGGAACCATTTAAACTCTCTTTGTGGTTGTTAAGCATTTTGTTACATTTTAAGGCAACTTTCTTTCTATAGTTAACTTGAACAGTCATTTTTATTCAGGTGGACAATTTCATCCATGCAGATATGCATCCCGGAAATATCCTTGTCCGAGTTCAAACCAAGCACTCAAATAAAAGGCTTTTTAAATCAAGGCCTCATGTCATCTTTCTTGATGTAGGCATGACTGCAGAGCTTTCCGGCAGTGACCGTGTAAATCTGCTTGACTTCTTTAAGGCCGTTGCTCTTCGAGATGGCCGGACTGCTGCTGAGTGCACCTTAAGGTTATCGAAAAATCAAAACTGCCCAAATCCAAAGGCTTTCATTGAGGTACTGTCTGTTGTAGCCTCTTTTCTTGAAATGTTTTAGGCTGGAAATTTAGTTGATATGTTCTGTGCATGTGTGATCCTATCACACCCTAATATTTACTTAGAACACTGGATACCCATCCACCTGTATATGCATTCATGTGTATGCATGTTCATTGGTGATGCGTATATGATATTACAGGAGGTAGCGAGGTCGTTCAGTTTTTGGGGCTCAGCTCAAGGGGATTCTGTCCATCCAGCTGAATGCATGCATCAATTGCTAGAGCAAGTTCGCCGCCATAAAGTCAATATTGATGGTAATGTTTGCACTGTAATGGTGACAACTTTGGTTCTGGAGGTAAATATCTTAATCGACTTTACCCCACCGTATGTATCAGCTTCTGTTTCTTTGTATCTTGTACTTCTTAGCTTGTACAAATTATTTATATACCCCATCCCAATTTGATATCGTCTGAACCATTATATGGAGCATCAAACAGAAAGATACAAATCTTTCCTTGTCTTATATGTGTAAGTAATATGATTGCATCGTAGAATCTATAGGCTTATAAATTATCTCTATTGTATGTGTTTTTTGATGGGACACATTGAGCATTATAAAGGCAACTTTTTAAGGCAATTTTAGAATTGCGCAGAGGCATGAGCCAAGAAGAGTCTCGTTGAAGCTTTTCTTAGAAGAAGCTCATGCACTTATCAGCTCTAGACAATTTCCAATTAATTGTGCTAAGAAGTATCGGTTTATTTCTTGATGAGAACTGCACTGTGTTTGCTTATTCTGGGAAGCACATTGAAAAAAATAAGATTATCTGGATAGTGGCTGTGTTCAGTAATCTCTTGGTGAAGCATCTGAACCTTCAAATCATTATAGTCATTTTCTTATCGATCTTACGACGACTTCTATGTGCTAAACACAATAATCAGGCATATACAAACACATGATCTATAATGAAAATCATATACAGGTGGAATTTTTTTTTCCATTACAAGGGTTACTCATTTTCTGAATTCCTGCTCTTCCAGACAAATGGTGCCTGCTTTATGCATCAGATATTTACTCGTGGAAATAATTCTAGTCTTAAGATGATTGCTTCTGCATGATGTATTAATCGGTGGCACTTTTAACCAGCTTGATCGAACCAGCAACAAACTTGTTCCAGAATGTCTTTTGTTTCTGTGGCACAGCTGAGAAGAACCCATTTGTTTATTTTGTAGGGTTGGCAGCGCAAACTGGATCCAGATTATGACATAATGCGGACACTACAAACATTATTATTCAAAACTGATTGGGCACAGTCTCTGTCATACACAATCGAAGGACTCATGGCCCCTTAGAGCCAAAAGCCTTCCCTCGAGTTCCATTTCCTCTCAGAGAAAATTTTGATGACATAATGGTGGTGAAAAAAATGACCAGGATCATTGTTGGTATCTAGTCTCTCCAATTTTGTTTTCCCCCTTCTAAATGTTGTCTCGCTGATTAATCATTTTGTTGTGCTCAAATCTTATAAAGGTGAGCGCCAGCTAAAAGAGAGGTTAAATGCCAATAAATAGTTTTTTTCTCCAAGTTTCATACACATTTTGTGATTGAAAATTGCAGCATTAAATCCTCTAAATGTCCTTGCTCTAGAGTTGTAATGTTGAATTGCTAAGGGATAAACTGTTATGCCATTCTTATTGGCCTTTCTTGCAATCTTATGGATGACTAATGCTTCTGCCTGTATACTTTGCTCCATCTTGTGAAAGATTATTTCCTTGGGAATTCTCGGTCATGCTTCCATAAATTTAGCATGTCATATATGAAACATCTGAAAATTGAATATGTTAAAAATGATTAATTATATATTGTCTTATATAATTAATTATTTTTTAGCATCTTGATCTATATAATTTTTTTAAGAGTTATATTGGGAATAAAATTTCAAGATCCTTATGCATGATTAAAAATCAAGAGAGAAGGAAAAGATGTTTTGTTGAAGTATCAGAGTTATATGTTTCATATCCTAAGTAGAGAGATTTGAAGTACTAAGGATAGAAGAGATGCTAAAGATAGTTAATTGTAGGAAGTAAGTAATATATAATTAACTCAGTAAAAGAAGGGTTGAACTATTTTATTTTTATTGTTGCCGTTTCTTTTAATTTTAGTGGGATCAAACTAGTAAGAAAATATAAGCAATTTCATTTCTAGCAGAGAGATGGAAGAAATAATTGAGTTCATAACATGAATCATGATTGATCTATGGACATAATTAACCAACAACAACAACACAAAACCATTCATTCCATGAAATGAAAAAACTCTTTTAACAATCCTTGCAAAAAAGAAGTGAAACATTTGTTATTAGCATCCCATTTTATTAGGAAAAGTAGAAAGTTTGCACCTTTCATTTCATTTCTAGCAGAGAGATGGAAGAAATAATTGAGTTCATAACATGAATCATGATTGATCTATGGACATAATTAACCAACAACAACAACACAAAACCATTCATTCCATGAAATGAAAAAACTCTTTGAACAATCCTTGCAAAAAAGAAGTGAAACATTTGTTATTAGCATCCCATTTTATTAGGAAAAGTAGAAAGTTTGCACCTTTCATTTCATTTCTAGCAGAGAGATGGAAGAAATAATTGAGTTCATAACATGAATCATGATTGATCTATGGACATAATTAACCAACAACAACAACACAAAACCATTCATTCCATGAAATGAAAAAACTCTTTTAACAATCCTTGCAAAAAAGAAGTGAAACATTTGTTATTAGCATCCCATTTTATTAGGAAAAGTAGAAAGTTTGCACCTTTCATTTCATTTCTAGCAGAGAGATGGAAGAAATAATTGAGTTCATAACATGAATCATGATTGATCTATGGACATAATTAACCAACAACAACAACACAAAACCATTCATTCCATGAAATGAAAAAACTCTTTTAACAATCCTTGCAAAACAGAAGTGAAACATTTGTTATTAGCATCCCATTTTATTAGGAAAAGTAGAAAGTTTGCACCTTTCATTTCATTTCTAGCAGAGAGATGGAAGAAATAATTGAGTTCATAACATGAATCATGATTGATCTATGGACATAATTAACCAACAACAACAACACAAAACCATTCATTCCATGAAATGAAAAAACTCTTTGAACAATCCTTGCAAAAAAGAAGTGAAACATTTGTTATTAGCATCCCATTTTATTAGGAAAAGTAGAAAGTTTGCACCTTTCATTTCATTTCTAGCAGAGAGATGGAAGAAATAATTGAGTTCATAACATGAATCATGATTGATCTATGGACATAATTAACCAACAACAACAACACAAAACCATTCATTCCATGAAATGAAAAAACTCTTTGAACAATCCTTGCAAAAAAGAAGTGAAACATTTGTTATTAGCATCCCATTTTATTAGGAAAAGTAGAAAGTTTGCACCTTTCATTTCATTTCTAGCAGAGAGATGGAAGAAATAATTGAGTTCATAACATGAATCATGATTGATCTATGGACATAATTAACCAACAACAACAACACAAAACCATTCATTCCATGAAATGAAAAAACTCTTTTAACAATCCTTGCAAAACAGAAGTGAAACATTTGTTATTAGCATCCCATTTCAGGAGGGCCAACAGAGGAAGGAAGCAACACAAGATTACTAACACCATGTCAGTGAAGGCAAAAAGCAAACATCAAAGGGCTTGCAACTTTCCCCCCATACATATAACAAAGCTTTGATTCATGTCCAACACCTTGGCCACCTCAAGACATCCATCTCCGGAGTTCATATCAAAAACCATTTTAAAACAAATCCTCTGCAAAACCATGCATGCAATGACAAAGCTTCAGTCCCCTCCGTAGACGGATTCAATGGCACAAAACCCGTCGGACGATGCTCAAGCGGGCGTCGGCGGCCAGTCTTTCCGGATCTCGAAGTAGTAGCTCATGTCGAGGTAGCACTTCCCGTCATCATCCACGAACTGCAACAAAAAAAACCAAACGAAGCATGCGTCATCTCTGTCCTCCGTCCATCTCCGCTCATCTGCGATGTTACCGCTCTCACCTTTGTTCTTGCAGAGTAGGATCCCCTCGCGAAGTAACCACCGGGGGTGGCCTCTTCCTCCAGCTCGTACGTGTAAGGTTCCTTCTGTGGGCTAAATGTTCCCAGCATCACCTTCGTGCTATCAACTTTCATCCCAGTCTTCCAGACCGTGTTGGTGTAGCGGAGCCCGGAGACGATGTTGTTGCAGACGGTGAAGGAGAACTTGAGGCGGTAGCGGCTTCCGTCCTTGAGCGCGAACGCGAACCCCTTCGCGTCGGGGACGAATGGAATCGGTAGAACTAGATCGGGGCGCTCCGATGTCAGGATCGTGAGGTCTTGAATCCTTACGTCCGGGTCCAGAGTCTCTGCGTCAAATCAGCGAACAGCTCATGCGCACTTTACATCAAATCGACCATGTCAACGTACATATATATATATATATATATATATATATATATATATAGAGAGAGAGAGAGAGAGAGAGAGAGAGAACCTCCAACTTCATTGAGATCGATACTTCCGAGGAGCTGCTCCTTCCACTTCCTCAAGCTCTCATCATCCTGTGGAACCAACGACAAGGTGCAATGGCGCAGTATATATATATATATATATATGTAGGGGATGAGATCAGAGGATGCATGTATGATAAGACTGCACCTTGTCCATTTCAAGCTGTTCCTTGAGAGCAATCTGGGGGCCGAGGAGCACCGCTCGCTTCTCGTCATCGTCCTCCTCGTCGCCGCCTACGTAGTCCTCGTCGTTGGAGGCGAGGGAGGCGCAGCTGGGCTTCCGGCTTATCTTCCCCTCCACGTCGCTGGAGGCCTCGCCACCCTCCTCCCCGGGCTTCCTCTCCTTCTGCTCCTCCTTCTCCATGTCGGGGCCGGCCAAGGCAGTGTCGTCGCCGCCCGAAGGACCTCCCAGCGCAGCGCACACACCTGCTCTCCTTCTGTCCTCGTTGCTCTCACACGGGAGGAGGAGGAAGAGGAGGCGGAGGAGGAAGCGATGCAGGTAGAAAGAGAAAGAGAAAAAGAGAGAGAGAGAGAGAGAGAGAGAGAGCGAGAGGGAGGAGGAGGGAAAGGGGGAGATAAAGAGGGGAGGGAGAAGAGGTCTCCGGCTGAGATCCCCCCACACTCTTATCTTCGATCCATGACAGATGGTGGACGACGAGCCTCTCTCTCCCTCGCCTCCTCGTTTTGGGGTGGCGGTTCATGGAATCGGTTATCCCCCGAGGAAAGAAGCTCCTATATGTGTGGGGACAGGTGGTGGGGCGTGGGGCCCTCCTATTCCCTATACTTGCCTTAGATTCGCCTACCGTATCTTAATCCCTCACATCTATGTCGATATCATGTCACATATATATATATATCTCCTATTTATTGGATTCTGTCCTATTAAATTATTTCCCACAACTCACACCCTACACCGCTAAAACTCTTAATAATTTTTTTTGAAATATGCGATGGATATAGCCGAGAAAACACAATACATCTTAATATAATAACTAGTTAATTTTACATATTAATTTTTTTATAATTAGTTATATTTAATATTTTGTTTCTTATATTTTTTTAAAAATATATATATAAAGATAAACTAAATATGTAATTACCTCACTCATCGCATAATTAACAAAAAAAAACGTGTTTCTTTTGTGGAGTTTTAATAGATAGAATAACTAGAGAACAAAAGGAAACTTTTTTTTTTCTTCCGAGAAATAACCACGAGATTGGATTATTATTGGAGTTATGTTATATTAAACAAAGCTTCGACATAGCATGCGATCGTAGTTAGTTTATTATAATAAGCATGTCATGTGATCTTGATCAAATTGGCTGGCCTTTTCGATCAGAAGGTGGAGGTGGAAGAAAGGGGTAAGTAATGGTCAACGCGATGCTTGCAATGGATGATTCTTAATGAAAGGGTGTGTGTGCTCCCCTCTCGTGGGATATATTAACGTGGAAAGGCACACTGTTCTCGTCTTTGCATTAATGGACGCCATTGAAGTCGACGAGATGCATCTCGTGATCATCGCAATAATTGCCTTCTACCCACTAAATTCTTAATTTCTACTTGGATTTCTAACAAAATCTTTTGTAATTTACTAACTGTGAGAAAAAAAAAATATTCTAATGTTGCTAAAATATCTTTTATTTTTTAATTTGAGTATAAAAATCAATCAAAATGAGATAAACTTTTATGATAGATAATGTCTATGATATTTTGTTTTACAATAATATCATGTAGATACTCACGGACTTAGAATTTTAAATCCCTTATCATGTAATTATTTAAAACTTGTCAAGGCTATATCTATAATATATATTGTCTATCAAGTGTTTGTTAAAATATTTATATTTATGAGTTAAATAATTTTTTTTTTTTTTTACAGGTTCTTAAAGGATCATAAGATATTTCAGAGAGCTAACCCATATGAACGGACATAGAAATGTGTCACATTAATTATGTAAAATCAATTAAGTCTGTGACAGATAATATCAAACCGATCATATTTACTCCACATATTTCACCCTCAAATATTTTATCTAATGTGATGTTAAGTTATGGGTAGATCGCTATAAATATCTTTCAAACTAAAAAAAAAAATATATATGTTTATTTTCATCTCACATAATATTTTTTAATAAATCATATTTTTATATTGGCATGACAGATTAGGGTTTATTTATTATAAATTTAAACATAAGAATAAATTTAAACATAACATAATTTTTATCATGTGTAATTGACATGTTATCGCCGTTTGGATATTATCGATCACGTCATGCCTCGTATAAGTTTTTCAAATTAGACGCAACAAAATTTCACCCAAAATAAATAATATACAAAATTATGCTCTGACAATAATGCACTACTCTACAAGGAGAATGATCTCAGAGCTGCACTATAAAAAAAAAAAAAGTCCCCTTAGGTTAGATGAGTAGTTATCAAAGACAAGACATGAGCAGAAACCTCACTATATGTTTTCAGCTACGGCATTCTCTAACTTTCTATCGATAAATTACATCCTAAATTAGCTTGGGCATATGAAAGATTTCATCGCTAACACAATTTTATAGGGTTGGTTCTTCGATGTCTTAGGGATCCAGTTGTTTCTGACATCAATAAGAGATAGAGATGTGAAATAGAATTTTTTCAGATTCATTACCCACGATAAAAAAAATTTAATCTCAACACTCCCTTTTTTTTTTTTTTTGGAAGTCGATGGATAAGGCGTATGATTTGTAGTCTAAAACTATTACTTTGCTTGAGGGGACCCTCTTTTCTCCTCCTTTTTTGCCTTTGTCGTTGTTGCGTGGAGTCGGCCAATTCCATCCATGCTTCAGTAGGTAGGCACAGTTGACCGTCTTCACGTTGAAGCTTCGCCATCTCATGGCTCCATGAGATATGCCGAGTTGCAATGCGGACGTACCTAACACAAGTCCCATGACGAAGAATGGGTCTTGATAGATAGAATATAGGATTTAGATATAATTTCTTACTGAACGAGGAAATCAAGTACGTTAGTTGAGTGAAATCGTCACCCGCATAAATTGATGATGAATCAATGAATTCAATGAGCATTTTTATTATTTCTTCTTAATTCAACATCGTATCATATCTATTCTCTCTTAGAGAGAGAATATCCTTCTTTTATTCATCGTCCAACGATATTTTCTATTTCTTATTGTTGTCAAACGATAGTCTATCGCCGACGTATCTCCACGGCTTTCCTCCTTATCCGATGTCGATAGTGTCTATCACTATTTGTCCGCGACAATCCTTCTTTTCTGTCGATTTTCTTTTTCCCCCGTCGGACTCACCGTCGTTGGCTTCCTCACTCCCACCACTGTGGCATCAGCTCCAACGAGCAACGGCACTTCTATACCACATCTACAGCAGACGATGACTTCTACACTTGCTCGCCGATGTCGTACCTCCTGTAGCTTCCGCTATTCTGTTCTCTCTGCCGAGAGCACCTATAAGGGTCATCGCTTATCGTATCTCGGTGGTCTACAGAGAGAGCCAAGCGACACCAAATCTACGATCGCAACGCTTATCTTGTTGGCCTTCATATTCATCGGCGCACGACAGTGCCACCTCTACTTCTTGTTGTCGCAGCTCACCGTGTCTTGCTGTTGCTGCTGCCCCTTTTATTTTTTTCCTCTGTCGATCTCTCCTTCCCTCTTTCACGGCAGCGTTGAACCCACAGCCGTGTCTCTTCCTTCCACTCCACCGACACACGACAGCATCGAACCTTCTTCCTCCGGTGCCCATCGTCGATGCCCCTACTGCTCCCCTGTCGCTGTTCGCTCGCCCCTTCGTCCACCCCTGCCATCCTTAACCGAGGAAGAGGAGCCCTCCCTTGTCAAACGACAGCAAATCCCCCTTCTACCTCGCCGGAACCGATCTCCTGCAACCCACGCTCTCTGCCACTGCTGCAGCCCTCGGCCCTGCTTCCTCCCTCTGCCGTAGTCGTCGGAGCCAAGCCCCTTGTTGCCTGGTCGCATCTCCTCCTCTACCGCAGCCCGACCAAGGTTTCCTCCGGTGTCGACTCCCACTGCCCTCAACTTGCATCTCCGGCGTCGACTCCTGCGCTATCTCCTCCCAATCGCAGCCATCGAAACAGAGCATCTGTTGCTCTATTTCTTTTGTTGCTAAGAACGCCCCAGATCGATTCCAAGATCTATGATCTCGTTGTTCCTCCCTCCGATGGTGTTCCTGCTCGTCGCCGCTTTCTCCCTTGATGAAACTCCGTGGAGTTCCTCCTGTCAGGCGAAGGTTCTCATCACTTACCGCAGACCTTCGCTGCCCACAGCCAGCGCCTCCTCTCAAACCGCGACCCTCGGTGCTCCCTCCCAGCCGAGTGGTCGACCCTTCTCCTGATTCCCAACCACGGCAACATCATCCTCCAGGCCACTCTCTACCGCCGGTGTCGATTTCTCTCCAGATCAGAGGACGTTTCCCTACAGCCCTCGTCGTCCCCTGTTTTCTACGGCAATCTATCGCTGTCGCTCCACCCCATCTGCCACACACCGCTCCCTCTTGCGGTCGCTCATCATCGTCTTTCGGGGGGCCGATCCTCCTCCCCCTCCCTCTCCGTTGTTCCACCGACGATCGCGGCCTCTACGCCAGCGACCTCTCCCGACCGCTACTTCCTCTGTCAACGCCGCAGTGAGCAGGTCTCCATCGTGCAGCAGACGCACCATCCTCACGCCGGTTGCGGCGAGTGCAGCTGCTGGCACACCCACTGCATCGCGATCGTCGACCTTGGTCTCGACACCCTCGCAGCTGCTTGCTTCTTCGGTAGCTCGAGCCGATCATAGAGAAACAGAGCCGGTTTCTCCACGTCAAGTCCAACGACGCTGACTTCCGCAGGTGGCTGCTCCACCTGCTTCTAATACAGCCGTGCCCTTTTCATCTTAAGCGTATGGCGACAGGCGCCCACGCCATCAACACTTAGAGATTTCCACCGGTTGTGACTGCCTCGTGCTGTCTCAGCTCACGATCAGTGCAGGTGATTGCCTAGAGCAAGATCTCTTCTCACCTCTGCATCAACCTCGATCGGACACTACGATCAGAAACAGAGCAAACCTATGCTTAATGTCGCCGGATCTGATCTCCGACCAACCGCTCCTTCCCCTTGCTCCTACAATTCGCTACGTCCAACTCTTCCAGCAACGCCCTCTTGCTGCTACCCAGCCGCCTCTGTCACTGGCACAGCTCTCTTGTAACACCGCAAGCGCCACCCCATGAGTCCCTTTTCTTCTCTATGTCGTCCCTGATTCCATGGAGTCTTTCGGGCTCCACCTTTCTGCTGCGCTCTGTAGCAATCAGTCTTTCGCTCATTTGCCGCGAAGCCCACAGCTGCTACAATCTTATCCTGTCCAACGACAGCTTATGCATCATCTCTTCTGTTGTGGCTATCCCGTGCCGGACTTCTTTTTCTGTTATTTCTATCATGCCTTTATCCTGATTGATAATATAATAATTTTTTTTCTTCAGATTCATCGGTATTTGTTTCACAGGAGTTGGCATGAAAAAAAATAAGATTTAGATATGATTTCCAATGAAAAAATTATATATAAAAAGAAATACTTCTATCTTCACATATATAAATCAATAAACTCAATAATCATTTTCATTACCTATTACTAATTCAACACGTCTTATTGTCATTTTGTCGAACACCTCACGGTCTTTCATTCCGTCGAATACCTCATCTTTGATGCATATTTCCTGCGACGTCCACCGACTCGAGTCATGGGCAGCCGAGTTCTACCGACGTTGCTGTCGCACTTCAAGGTCACGAACCCAGGCCACTACCTCTCTCATGCGCGTCACATCTGACTCGCTCCATGATGAGCGGCTGAGATGAACCTGGTACGATGGGGCCCTGCTCAATTATGCACCCCATCGTGCGTCCCCCCGCCACATTGGCGGCCGCTATCACGAGCGGGACCCGTGTCCGAGGATGACGACAAGGCCCATCAGCCCCGTCGAATCATGAATCGACGGCCGTGATGCCGTGTGCCACGTCAAATCACCCACTCTTGCTACATTTACGTGTTCTCCAGGAAAAGGTCGGACGGACTCGACCGGTATGATTACCCATTATTATCCACGAAACGTGGTCCCCACTATAATTGGTCAATCACGAGACAGATTCGTCCACCTCATGGCTGTCACCTCACACACTTGGTCGGTCACTGCTCGCCGCGGGCCGTCGGCGGCTCTTCTACCGGGTCCGGGCGGTGGGGGCCGCCACCAGCCCTGCCGCCGAGGGAAACCCCACCGCGCGGCACTTCACGTCGCCGCCAGGCGGCGCGGCGGGGAGCGAGGTCGGCACTGGGTTGGTCGTCCGCCGGTAGGGCCCGACCCACTTGGCGAGCATGTAGCGGCTCTTCCGCCATGGCGGGACGTGCAGGCCCCGAGCCCGCAGCGACCTCCGTGCCGCGTCCGCCACTGCCCGAACAGCCGCCCTCACCGCTTCCTCCCCCGCCACCGCCACCCTCGGCAGCGCCGCTACCACCTCCTTGTACCCATCCGTCGCCCTCGCCACCTCGAACTCCGCCGCGAACTCCAGGTCCACGATGTACCTTCTCCCCTGCCCGTCGCCATCCCCTTCCCCCGCCGTCTCCACCACGTCGATGTACTCGTAGCTCCCGCCGGCGAGACCCCCGGAGGTTTCCCAGCTCGCCTTGCAGATCCCGGCATTGTACCCCGCATCCCTCAGCCGCGCCATCACCGCGCGCCGGAAGGCAGAACCACCGCAGCTTGACCTCAGCCAGGCGAACCCCTCCGCCGCCTCGAAGACCTCGCCCGCCAGCCTCCTTCGGAACTGATTCATGTCCTCCGCGGGGCATATCAGCTCCCGGACTATCTTCACGGCGGCGCGATCCCCATCGAAAGCGGCAGCGTCCGCTTCGGGCCCATCTTCGTCGTCTCCATCGTCCGCGGGCGAAGAGGGGGCATCGTGGCCGCCAGTCTCGAGGAAGGCGTGGACAAGACGGGAGAGGCAGGTGGAAACGCCTTGATCGCTGCCGGTGCTGACACAACCAGCGACGCGGAGCGCGCCGTCTCCACGCAAGCGCGCCTTAACTTCGCCGTCGAGCGGGCCGGCGACTCGCTTCATTCGGATGTACGCCATTTGCGCTAAAGACTCCGCCTTCGTCGCCGAGGAGGAGGTGGTGATGGTGGCACTTTATGGTACGTAGCAAGGGCGGTGGAGATAGTGGGGTCCAGCTTCTCCAAAATAGTACGAGTAGTCCAACATTATATAACCGCAGTACCTTATCCAGTCAGCAAGGGCCCCATCGGATTCTCCAGTTCACAGAATGGTAACTCGAACGGGTGGGAAGCGATGGGATGCCGAAGCGTCGTTCTTTCAACAATGCAGAGGGAATATTCCTCCGGATATTCTTATTCCTAAGGATAATACGCAGCACACAGCATTTCAGAAAATATTCCTTTCTATTTAAGGAATTACTTATTGGCTAATTAACTCTTATATATATATATATATATATATATATATATATATATATATATATAAGCGCAGCATCAATCTTGGATCTTGATTAGTATATAAGTATATCGAGGATCGTGACACATAGGATCATTACCGATAATTTTTCTTTATTTTACGATGTAAAAAAAAAGTTATTGTGGAACTTGATGTGATAGTCGAGGGAGTTAGCACGGATTGGTTCCGCCCGTGCATACAAAGCTTGTCCATGTCAACCTCTAAGAGGGATGGAACTCAGAAGGAGTCGACAGTGTGCGCTCTTAGACTCGATTTGAGTCGGTGATGATCATTCTAGGATTTATCTCGGGTCGGTCGAATATTTTTGCACAAAGACCTCATCGGGGTGGGGTGACTGATGCGACCCCTCCGATGATCAAGTTAATTCTTGACCCAAAATGATCTGATATGTTTAGTGTGGAGAGAGAATTTTCAAGAGAGGGAGAGAGAGAGAGTATGAAAAATAGTCTTTTCCGTAGTCTCAGAGGTAGCTTTTATAAATGCCTAGTCGACCATACTATGTTCTTTAATGTTGTTGACGTCATTTGCTGTGATGTCGTACGATCTTGTATGGTCCTAAGGTCATTATCGAACCTATACCTGCACCTGATGATGTCGTACGTGAGATTCATGCTACTACCATGCTAGGTCAATCGTACTTACACTATATCGATCATATCTATGTCAGGTCGATCGTACCTATGTCAGGTTGATTGAGACTGTGCTAGGTCAATTGAAGACGTAGTATCGGATGGGCCAGCCCATTCATTATCAACCTTATCAAGAAGAAAAAGGAGGAACTATAAGTAGTAAAAATATGAAACCATATGTTTGATGTTTGTATGTGAACGATGATTTATCAAAGCAAATCGTAAACTCTATGAATATTTAAATAATGTCACTGTGGTGGGTCAAATAATTCAGAGAATATTATTGTCATTTGATGTGCATGGCTTTCCACAGTCTCAAGATATCGCATGGTGGGTGGATTTCCTGCCTGGAGTGAGGCAGGGTACTCCGTCGCATTCGCTCGCAGCAGCCCAACGCCCC
Source organism: Ensete ventricosum (assembly GCA_029747655.1). Classification (NCBI taxonomy): domain Eukaryota; kingdom Viridiplantae; phylum Streptophyta; class Magnoliopsida; order Zingiberales; family Musaceae; genus Ensete; species Ensete ventricosum. Next base: position 3,783,810 of record JAQQAF010000001.1, on the reverse strand, counting down.
CAGATATGTCCGCTCGGCATGGGACCCATCGCCAGATCGGTGCTCCCTGTCTTGAGGAGCGTTCGTCTCTCTGCTATGTTGCATCGCCACATCTACTCGTCTCCGCCGGCTCGATTTCTCCGGTCTCGACCCACGGAGAACGCATGGCGGATAAGGAGAGCACCGTGAAGGCCGTCCGGTACGCGTCCTACGGTGGTGGCGCCGCCCTCCTCGAGGTAACCACGCTGCCTCTTCGATTCCATCCGATCAGATTCTTCCCCTCGAATCATGGAACAGGGACTTTACCCTTACCCTTACAAATTAACCTTGTTGTAGTCAAATTAGGTCAAATGATTACCCGCTTCCAATCAAGAACACTTTTATGCATCCGATTGTTCTGTTCATTGCATAAAACGAAAAGACCTGTGCGTGAACAGTCGAACCAAATTGGAAAAACACAAGTCAATACAGTGCACCTCATGACCAATTGATTCGAACATATATGCTACTATTACCCAATAGTTTACTCCTCCTCTTGATACCTGTTTTCGTACCTGACCCCTTGTTGTGTTTGTTGCATGATCGGAAAACCTAGATGATCACTTGGGGGTTGAAGACCTATAATCGCATTTTCTGGATCTAAAATTCATTTTTTGAGTAACTTCTGTCTCTTACTCAATAATTGCTATGGAAAAATGGCTTCCAAACATTTTAGTAAATACTTATCTAAGCATATGATCCTTTTCTGCAATGTCCTTATTGAACTCCAATAGGCTTTAGAACAGAACTTTTCAATATTCCTTTTTTGTACCAATCCTCACTGCTTCTTGAAGAAAGTAGCTTTTTGCTAAACTACAACATGCATGCATATCTGTTCCTACTTTTGAGGCAAATCTATGAATGGCCATCTGCCGAGAACACATTGGAAAAAATATTATTATATGAGGAGGTGTTGCTGTAAGGTTCATTGACTCTTAGATTACCTCTGGTTTCTTATGTTTCTACTTATATGATGACATCTTCATTTTTATGGAACAGTTGTTGATGTTGCAGGAGAAGTTGCTGAAGCAGGTCCTGAAGTCAGTGGCTTCAAGAAGGGTGACAAAGTTGTTGGCATGCTGGACTTTCCAGTAAGTATTTGATGTTCTTTTGTGCATCATTCTGTTTTCTTTTAGCTAAATAAATTATAATCAAATCCATGAAAAGTCATAAGGCTGGATCTATGAATGATTAAATGGATTAGGAAACTCCATATTGAAGAGAGGTGCTTCGGGTAAGATTTGCAACTCATGAACATTTAATAAGCATTACTAAATTTTGTTCAATCCCCTCATTTTCTTTCATTTTGACCTCCTTGCGTTAGAATCATTGATATTGATAAGTCATTTTTTGGTTGTCCAAGCTGGATTATGTATTTGGATCCAACCATGGCCCTTTTCGAGTGGTCTACTTCCATGTCACTTCTCGTAAGATTGAGTTCCTGATAAACTAAGTCGGGAGTATTTTGACCATGACCCCTCCGACGATCAAGTTGGTGTTTAAACTTGAAGTGGTTAGACTAGTTGAGCTAGTCGAACTAGTTGGAACGAACAAGAGTTGAACGAAATTCTAGGGATGCACATGAGGGTCCTTTTATGGGCAACTCTGGCAACAGTTACACTCGGGACCGTCGAAGGAAACTAAGGAGCTACTAATTCGGATGAGGTGCAAAACTATGGAGTCCGTCGGGCAAGAGGTATGATGCAATCATCCATTGCACCACCAACATTTCCTGGTCCACTTTCGGGCCTAATCTGTGAACCGAGGGGCAGGTGATCCACGCAACTCCCACCTTGACGACCATGGCTGCTTCCATACTCAAGAAAGTGATCTTTTCGAATAAGAAGCTGGTGCTGTTGCCAATCAACCCGAAGTCTGAGGACATGAAGTTTCTGGTCGACATGGCAAAGGAAGGTAAGCTCAAGACCATTCTGGATTCGGTACATCCATTGAGCAAGGCCAAGGAGGCCTCGGCCAAGAGCATGAGCAGCCATGCCCCGGGAAAATTGTCGTCGAAATGTAGTTTCTCCATGATGGCTTCATTGTCGAAGTCTGCTGTCGATTGTGAGCGAACAAGAGGGTGTCGTCTGTTACTCGGATATAGTAATTGGCATCACCACAAACGAGTGGAAGAGAGTTAATTGTCAGTTATCCTATACAATTGAATCATGATAATTTTGGGAATCGACGGCTCAGTTTCTGATATATTTTGCCGTTCAATAAGTGTGTTGCTGCTACTTGGAAGATAGAAGCAAATGGTTTGTGCAAATTATGATGGATTATTATGGCGCTACTACATTGCTCGTGATAAAGTAGACTTAATATGCATTATTCTGCTGCATGTTTCCATCATCTCTGCTTTGCCTCATTTATGAGTTTTCTTTTCGATCTCAGTTTGCCTGCTTTTGGCGAACATGGTGTTTGATCACCACCTTGCCTCTTTCTAAACTGCAAGCTGCAACCAGTGAGCTGTTGTAGCAGCTAACACGACAAGCGGTGGAGAAGGAAGAGAAGAAGAAGAGGAAGAAACACAAACACAAAGCAGAAAAATGTAATTGTAAATGGCGTCACTTCCGGCGAGATCTCACGGTGACAAGAAAAAGGCGGAGGCGATAGACGGGAAAGGTCATACAAAGGCATAATGGCTCGCGATGGGGAGACGGCATCGACGGAGCGAAGGTGGGGAATGGAGAGGTAGGATATTTATGAAAAAAAAAAAATCTGAGAATTTACTCAGACTTGTGCATATTCTTCATGAAAAAAAAAAAAAAAAAACACATTGACAAATGAATTACTATGATTCTCACAATCATTCATACTCTTATTCTCTTTTCCTGGTTAAATTAGTGTAGGGAAGATATGTTTTGGTGTTGAGGAATTTGGCATTGATTGATGGGATAAGTGCACTTTCTCAACAAAACAATGTGAAGATGCTTATTCTAATCAATTCAAATAAGGCAGACAGACACCCAATCCAAATTTGTCAGGTATTGAAGGGTTACATCCAGCTATTTCACACCCTTATAATTTCCTTTTATAGCAAAACCAAGAAAAAAAGTACTACTAAAATAATAATAATGTTCCTTTAACATACTCCACTTAGAGATAGAAGTTTTGGATAAATTTCCAGTTATTGAGTTAAAAAGGTATCATTAGTCTTAGAATGAATCATACTGCATACAATTCCATTCCAACAAAAAACTCGATTAATATTTCTTTATATTCTTCAACGTAAAATTAAAAATTATAGGAAATAACCAACAATAAATAGTGGAGTATGAAATTATGGATTCCAAATGGATTATAATTTATCAAATTAAATAATTAATTTAGGAATATTTAAATCATGATCGGTGAATTGTGATTTAATTTCGATGTATTCGAAGAATCAAATGATGGAGTGAAAATTATGAACTCCAAAAGATTATATAATCTTAAAAATATTAAGATTAACTCAAAGAATAATGAAAAATATCCGACAATGGGGATTTCCTGCCTCGTACGAGCCAGGGTATACACCCCATTTACCTCGGCTCGCCGGGGCCCAACGCCCGGGTGCGGTGGGTCCGCTGCCCATGGTTGGGACAGGTAACGGCGTTCCCTGGCTCGAGCTGCGTCGCTTCAGATTCGTCCCCTCAATAAAAATCGTGCGCGCGGGTGCGGCATTCTTGGCAACGCCTCCACCTCTCGCGCTCTCTCTCGATTCCTCCGGTCTCCTACCCACCGAGAACACATGGCGGAGGAGAAGAGCACCATGAAGGCCATCCAGTACGCGTCCTACGGCGGTGGCGCCGGCGCCCTCAAGGTGAGCACGCCGCCGATTCGGTTCGAGTTCCATTTTCCCCCTAATGCGATGAGATCCATTCCTCCTCAACCCTGAAATGATGGAACCAGGCCTTGTCCCTTACAGATTAACTCGTCAACCAACCTTATTTTAATCAAGTCAGGCCAAATACATAACAATTCGCTTGACGTAATCCATTGGTCCGCTTCTGTTCAAAGAAATTTGGAAAGTCTATACCCTTTTGACTCGTGTTTGAGCGGTCGAGAAGAGCGTGAGTCAATGCCCTGTACCTTCTTATCATGGACTGTTCCTTATATTATATATGTATATATACATACACAACTATGGCTGAATAATTTAATCGTTCTCTTGATACCTTAGTTTTGTTATCCGATGGAAGGCCCCCTTAGCGTTAGGGTTTCAATATTCTGGATGTAAAATTTATTTTTTTTGACAAAATTATTTGCATTAATTATATGCCTTTTTTACTTTTTTTTTGGGGGGGAATTTTAGATATGATCCAAATCTTTGCTAACCGACGCTATTTCTGAATTTAGGGTTAAAAGATCTGTAATTGTAGTTTCCAGTTGAAAATTTTGATTATAATTGTATTTACAATTATATGCCTTTCCCCCCTTTTCTGGGAACTGAACCACTTGCTACCTCCATATTTTCTGAATCTTAGGGTTAAAAATCTACAATTGTGTTTTCTGGATCTATAAATTAACCTTTTGACAAAATTATTTATTACTACATGCCTTTTTTTTTTTTCTTTCTCTTTCTCTGGGAACCCGACACCTTGGTTTTTATATACGATTGAAATCTTTGCTAACCTATATAATTTCTCAATTTCATGGTTGAAAGATTTGTAATTGTATTTTTCAGATCTAAAATTCACCTCTTGACAAGCCTATTTAAAATTATATGGGTTTTTTTTATATACGATCAAAAGATCTCTACTAACCTACATAATAACTTAGTTTTAGCAGTTAAAATTATCTTTAATTGTATTTTTTCCGGAATTATAATTCATTTTTTGACCAAAGTATTTCCGATGATGCTGTGCTGCTCCTTTTCTTTTAACTCTTTCTTCAACTAAGAATCAGTCACCACGCTTTTTCCATATGATTGAAAACCACTTCTAACGTAGAATTTTCTTCTGGTTTTAAGGATTAAGAGATCTATAATTTTTTTTCAGATCGAAATTTTATGCTCCCATGTTGATTTTTTTTTCATTTTTTCTCTAGGAACTTTTCTATGATTCCGTGAAGTCTTATTTAACCTGCACGCTGTTGTTGTGCAGTTGTGCTATTGTTTTGCCTGGTGAAACATGTGCTCTATTACTTTCAAATTTACAAGAATTTGTCAAATTATCAAAGTTCGTAGGAACCTGATCTGGATCTGTTATTTATAAACTCACCAACCTCATCGTTGTGCTTTTACCACAATTGGTTTGTTTTTTATTTTTTCTTTCTGTTTGATTGATTATTATGCTCACTGCAGCATGTTGAGGTTCCAATTCCTTCACCAAAGAAAAATGAGATTTTGCTGAAGTTGGAGGCAGCAAGTATAAACCCAATCGACTGGAAAGTTCAGAGTGGCATGTTGCGCCCATTTTTGCCACCCAAGTTTCCATTTACACCTGGTAAGCAAGCAATTACCACTAAATGATAGAGAAGATTATTCGTCGGTGGTTGAATGTGCTAGGAGATCTGTTGTCTCTTGAGCAAACCTTTTTGTCATTGTAACCCAATAATTGCTGAAAGAAATGGTTTCCGATCAATTTGATATCTGATTATTTAAGCATATGATCTTTTTCTATTCTCGTTCTTTCTTGTTGGTAAACTTGTATAGATATGATGGGTGCTAGCTTTCTAAGAACTTTAGACCATCTATTGATTTTCTCAGAACTTATTGTGCTTGTGCAGTTTTTGGTTCGAATTTATGAAATGTTTATGTTAAACTCGAGTAGTCTACATAATTTTTTTTTTTTCTTTTGCCAGTTCTTGTTGCTTCTTGAAGTTGTTTTTAGCTAAAATACACCATAAATAGATAAATTTCTCATTTTCCGAGTAAATCTATGGATGAACATCTGCAATGGACACACCAAGGCTATTGTTAGCATATCATGTTTTGCTTTTAGGTGCATCGACAAGGTAGGTTTATCTAGTTTCCTCTGCATCAACCAACTGATGGTAGACTTTTTCTTTTTTAGAATTCGTGTTTAATAACTCAATTGTTATCAAGTATGTCTGGTTTATTATGTTTCAGTGAAGTAAAAAGAAATCACAGTATGTATTTGACGACATCTTCATTTTGTGAAACAGTTGCTGATGTAGCAGGAGAAGTTGCTGAGTTAGGTCCTGAAGTTAGCACCTACAAGAAAGGTGACAAAGTAGTTGGCATGCTGAACTTTCCCGTAAGTGTTTGATGTTATTTGTGCATCATAATGTTTTCTTTTAGTGAAAGAAATTATATTGGAATCTCTGAAAAAGCTTAATGCCTGATCTTATTATGTATGCTTTAATTGATCGATAAACTCTGTATGTAGAGAAGTTCTTTGTGCAACATAAATTTTGTTTACATTGAGATGAATGTGATGGCAAATCAAACTGTGAAGCCACCTGAGAACGGGCATGTGATGCTATAAACATTCAAACTTTAGTTAAGGTGACTTGAGATTACAACACCTTTTTATTGGTTTGTCGACTTTTGTGTCGATCTTATCTAATTGCAGCAAATTCTCTAATTAGTTTTTTGCTCCAATTCAACAAAGTTGTTCTTCTCTATTATTATCATGCTTGCTTTTTTTTTATTTTTATTTTCTTCTTTCTTTTGTGACTTCTGGTAATTTGTTATGACAGAATGGTGGCGGGCTCGCTGAGTTTGCTGTGGCACCTATCAGCCTAATGGTGCCCAGGCCGCCTGAACTCTCTCCCCCTGAAGCTGCAAGCCTACCAACAGCTGCCATGACTGCTCTCCAGGCACTGAAGGCTGCCGGAACCAAGTTTGATGCCACCGACAAGCCATCTAACATTCTGATCACAGCATCCTCTGGTGGCGTGGGGCACTACGCACTGCAGCTCGCCAAGCACGCAGGCCACCATGTCACAGCCACCTGCGGCGCCCGCAACATCGAACTCATGAAGAGTCTGGGCGCTGATGAGGTGCTCGACTACAAGACTCCGGAAGGTGCAAAGCTATGGAGCCCATCAGGCAAGAAGTACGACGCAGTCATCCATTGCACCACCAACATTTCCTGGTCCACTTTCGAGCCTAATCTGAGTACCGAGGGGAAGGTGATCGACATAACTCCCACCTTCAAGGCCATGGCTACCTCCGTACTCAAGAAGGTGACCTTTTCGAAGAAGAAGCTGGTGCCCTTGTTACTAAACCCCAAGTCTGAGGACATGAAGTTTCTGGTGGACATGGCAAAGGAGGGTAAGCTCAAGACCATTGTGGATTCAACACATCCGTTGAGCAAGGCAGAGGACGCCTGGGACAAGAGCATGAGTGGCCATGCCACCGGGAAAATTGTCATCGAAATGTAGATTCTCTATGATGACTACATTGTTGGAAGTCTGTTGTCGATTGTGACCGAAGGAGAGTGGTGGTGGTCTGTTCCTTGGACATGGTACTGTTAAAATCTATTTAATGGTTTCTTAATGTTAAACTGCTAAAAATTTGAAGTTATCTGGGGTTTAAATACTATGCTAGATTTCAGATGTGATGCAATGCAGCATTCTTTTCTGCTCCTTCAATGGCGTTGACCTTCTATAACTACATGCATGATTTCAGACACATTTATGACGGTTGTTTTTTGAGGACCCTCTGTTACCGACCCCCCATTTTGCACTGTGCATAATGACTCGAAAGCCTTCAGACCCTCTCCTGCCTTCTATTCTTTGAGTAATAAAAAAAAAAGGCAAACAGTTAAAAAAAAAAAATCATATTTGAGTCAAAATCATTTCTACTTCTCTCTCTTATGGTGTTTTTTAGCAATAACCATAAAAGTTCAAAATTTTTGCTACAATATAGGAGAACTAAAACAATACGATCAAGGAAAATGAAACACTCCTGCCTTATTTGAGTCCAAAAATAGATAAACACTAAAAGAAAAGTTTAGTACATTTTAGAGAGTATTAATACTATCAAGTTTCAGTTGCTAATCAGATGATAGCTAACTGATAAAAATTAATCATATAATATTTCTTTAGGAACATATACATTAGTTAAACTAAAATTTGGAGAGAAATTCATTAAATTCAGAAAAATCAAACTAATCCTAGTGGATTATATCTAACACTAATCATTTGAGAAAAAAAAAAGAGAAATGATTAAAATACCTTTGATATTATAATAATAATAAAATTATAGTAAACCAACAGGAATTAGTCATATTGTTATATATATATATATATATATATATATATATATATATATATATAACTTAAATATAGAATAATATACATAAAAATAATTTTTCTAACACAAAAATATACACAAGTATAACTTAAGCAGGGATGGCAGTCAGCCAAAAGAATAAAATCTACACAAAGAACTGGCACTTATGTAAGATTGCTTACAGAAGCATATAGTGCATTTGTCAAACACGAATCTTTTTCTCTTTCTTTGATCTCAAAGTGAAACAGCATCATGGTACGTACAACAACAAGAATGAGACACCGATAATTAAGCTCACCTTCGGATGAATAGTTTTGATCCTTCATGAAAAACTCGCTTCCGAAAGATTACCTTTTATCTCACAAGGTTCTCAGAAAGAAGAAAGTTTGCCGTTGCTTGAAGTGGCTTGTGATCCCTCTGACTTGATACGTTCATCGCTGGAAGCAATTTGCAGAGAATCAGCGAACAAAAGTCGTCTAGACTTCCCGGTGGCAACTTCAAGAGGAGCTTGGAACGACGGAGGTCCAGACGAGGTCACAAGTAAATTTCTAGCGGCTGCCACATCAGTTAAAGAGGATGTTGCAAGGCCGTAAGCATATATTCCCATGGGTGCTGCCATAGGATGGTCAAATTTGCAGTGTGTGCCAAACTTGCAGATACCATATCGTGAATAAAAAATGCATATGGGTTCTTCCTGTCAGAAAAATGGAACTAGTATTAATCATAATCATTATCAGAAAAAAAAATGCAAGTGCATCCAGATCGATTGCCTAACACTAAGTTTCCTGCAAAAACATATATATATATATCCAACAGCGTAAATTGCTCCTTTTGACATAGACCTGAAGACTCGTGCAAATTATTTAGCTTCAAATGTACAAATCCTTAGGCAAACTATTTCCGTTGGGGGCGTACTCTAGTTGGACAGCATGGTTTTCTAATCCTTTCCCATCAATAATACAACTTAGTTTACATTAATCCACATTTTAGCCTGTCAAAAAGCAATATAAATATAGATTGTAAATTTCAATAAATGCATTTATTTTTTACTGTATTTCAGCTTGTCTGGGAGCTAATAATTTGCAGAAGCTAATTACCTAAAATGTGAAAAAAATCAAATGGATTAAAAAATCTTTAATTACTTGTAGAAGCTAATAATTATACTTTGTTAAAACTATTTTGTTCTAGAATCAACTACTGAAGTAAACTAAACAAAATCACGTTTCTCGGTTACACTTCTCAGCGATAATGAAAGAAGACTGAACCTGTTTTTTCTGCTAAATGTGAAAAAGTTGCACGCTTTGGACAGAACATAATACATGAAAAAAAAGTGAAAGAGAGAATGAGGTTGGAAAAAACTTACAGGGCGTAATGGAAGGCCTAGAGGACTCAGCACGCAGTCAGGGACAGGAATCAGTCTCTCCCTCGGATGATGGAACTTGCAGGCTGCACCGTATTTACAATCTCCGGTCTTCATATAAAATTGGCATTCAGGTTGATCAGGTCTCACAGGGAAAACATTATCCCTTGCCAATACATACTGACCCAGAGGAATAGCACCAGATCGATAAGAGTGGATCATTCTTTGAACCCCTGCAGTTGTTTCACTCTGACGAGGTGTTCCATAAACCTGAGTTGTCTGTGGCATATGCAACTGACTCTCTGAAGATGAAGCAGACCTCAACTGTCCCTGGGGAGGCATACAACACCTACCAGTAAACTAGTTATACCAGGATAACCTATATCATCTGTAACAGAATATTAGATCTAACAAATCATATAGTTAGGAGGAAATATCAAAAAAATGAAACGAGTATTGAGCATTTCATTTGGTCTAAAGACCAAACTCTTGGTCACGCACATCGAAATGCAATTACAAATTATCATATGATTTGTAATTGCCCATGTAAGTTATGGGACATGGCTGTGGAGAAAGAGAATTTTGCAACAAACTAGAACCTCTTATCAATTATTTTTTGGTCCTTACATACGAATACTCATAACATTAACATGGGCAAGATAATAAGCACATTTGAAGATGCTGGCTTTTCATACAGATAATGCTATTTATCATGTATGGATGTTCGCATATTTCTAAAGTGATTGATGCACAAATGCCTACTGTTCCTCCTCTTCTCCTTCTCCTCTCCACCATGGTTCGTACTGGCATATAGTGTGTCAGTAAATCTACACAGACCAGATCTGTATTGGTCGGATCATGTACTGACATGGGTCCAATACCAAAAATGTCAATCCTTGATATTTAGTTGTATCTAAAATGCATTTAGATGCACACAATATGAATTTCATTCTCAGAAATGCAGCACACAGAAGTGCACCATTTTTCCGTATGCTGTAGTTCAAGAAAAGTTGAACAGGATCAGGAGAAGAGGATCATAGATTAGCATTCCATTGCGGACACAGCTTGCTGGATTGCACCTTGACTTTTTATCAGACATTTAAGAAAAAAATTGTCTCCATGATTCAAAATGCAATTGATGTTGAAGATAAAATATCATGTCTGAATCATACATATTCTGTAGGGCTTCAAATAAAATGGATTTACCGAAAATGTGTTCCAGCTGGGAACTTGAACCAAACCCTGAGGAAAAATCACTTGGGCATAGCTTGAAAGACCTTGCCATCGAGGGCTAGCAATAAAAGAAGCTCTTGACATGGACAAGTTTGTCAAACCCCCAGTATAAGACTGCTGACTCGAAGTTGGAGAATGTACACCAGGATAAACAGAAGAACCTCGTAATGAGACCACTGTGTTAGGCTGTGGATGGTGAAATTTACAAGTGTTCCCAAATTTGCACTCTCCATTTTTCATATAATATGCACACTCTGTCTCATCCTACAATAAAATCATTATAGAGTATGCTATCATACATAACATAATAGTTGTACACTTGTTAGCAAGAACTTCCAGAAATATAATGTTTAGATACCAAAAGTCGCAGTTACAAACCGGACGAAGTGGATAACCTAAAACATTTAATTGGACTCTTCCAGCAATTCCTGCCTTATCTCTTGGGTGATGGAACTTGCATGTAGCTCCAAATTTGCATGTACCAGTCCTTAGATAGAACTAGAAAAGGATAAGAAAAGAAAGTTGTGTCACAAGAAGATTACACAAGCACAAAATGGCATTCCAGTACTAATCAAACAAACCTCGTTCAGAAAACAACTAACAGAAACTAAGCAGCATTACTCTGAAGCGTATTCCAAGCGTGTAGACATTCAATGCGATAATTCATACAAGTCGACTTCGAAAAATCTTTTTGTTGCAGATCACGAGTGGCATGCACCAAATACTATCTAATCCGTCATTACATTACAGCAAAGAAATGAGATAAAGTGAAAGACAAAGGAAAGAGAGGTAGAGAGTCTAGAGCGAAGAAGAGAAGTTTTTTATCGGAGAGGAAAAAGAGCAGGCTCCTGCCCTCATTCAGAGTTTTGTTCAAATAAGAACAATATCAAACTTCCAATCACATGAGACTAGTTTCCCTCAGAAAAGCCTTGGCCACCATTTTACGGACTCTCAGGCCATCTTTGGTTAAGAATAGTTAAAACATCCAACCCAACATAAAGCTGTTAAACCCCTCACAAACTATGTTATGTATGGTTGCAGATGTAGCTAACTATCTGGTTTGTATAATTTTGCAAGAATGATTGCCAAGGTTAGTTTCAATCACACCTCTCACTGAATAACTTATTTAACTGTAATAATCTTCCTCTCAGTTGTCTTAAGCTCAAACAGATGGCGACTTAGGTAAGTAGCTAGACATAATAACCACCAAAAGAGTAATGTTAAACAGCTAGGATTTTGAACTACAGTTAGGAGTATTAAATACTCAATTCTAACTATGAACGGAAAAAAATGGTGAGGAAAGACGGTTATAAAATCAAGTTCAGCTACATCTAATTCAATCCCATCAAAACTCACGAGAAAAGGAATCTGGACCAGTGGATGCATTAAGAAGCATTCTGGATTGTCAGTAACAAAACTGAAATAAAGTAAGCAAAAGATAAACCGAAGCTACAAAAAAAGAACCAAGGTGATTTACTGAATAAAGGAAGCACTGGACTAAAAGAAATATGAAACCAGTAAAAGACATATAGTAACAGCATTTTAACTTCAGCTGCTCAAGAAACACAAATTCTGAAACAGGAATTCCACATCAATTAATCGATTCCTGAGACACTTTCAAATACTAACAAGCAAGTAGCAATGGTATATATTTTACATATATACCAGAACTAATAACCATTATGGTGTGAACTTTTTATGTTATTGGTGCTTTTACTTTTCATTTGTTGATACAAAAGCAAAAAAAAAAAGAAAAAAAAAGTATGGTCCATACACCATAAGAGCGGGGGATATACCAGAGAACTAGCTAGCATCTATGTAAACAAATACATGATACTAAACAATTAACATGAGAAATACATGATATACAAAAGCAACAAAAAGCAGTGATGTCCCAACAACTCTATCTTTAAAAAACCAGAAAATTTGGAAATATCATAATATAATATGCAAGAATCCCAACTCTTCGAGCTTCAATAATTTCCATTTTTCAGCATTATCTAAATAGTCATTGGAAAATCCATGGCAAATAGGAAATAACTGAATACAATAACTGCAAGAAGAAACTGCCAGTAAACAGTTACCTCACATTCAGGTTGCCCAACTCTTTCAGGATATCCTCCCTTGATCCTTGCTGCTGCAATAGCCTGACAATTAATAGAACCTAATCAAAACCATCAGTTTTGGTGAACTCACACCATGAGTACATCTAAGCCATGCACAAATTGAGGTCATATTACAAACTCATAATCATAAAGAAGAAACCAGTGAAAGCGGAATATACAATAACCAAGAATGAATAAGTAACAGTCGTCAACAAGGTTAAATGTCTTCAACCATGTATTAATATGTTATAGAGTACTCTGAGCTACTCACAAATGATAATAATTATTTTAAATAACAGATAGAAGCATATTCTTTTAACCAATTTTTCCACAAAAACTGACTATTTGTTGCTAAGTCAAATAAGAATCATGTCAATATATCTAAAGAATTGCACCCTATTAAAAGCAGACATCATTATACTTGACAAAAAGCATTTTGTTGTGCACCAACACACCCTTGTCTGGGTCTGAACACGCATCTAGTGAGATCTTACACCCAAACCTATTGCCATCATTAAGTTTTGAAATTTTTACAGATATGATTCCTAAATTCGATTATCCTAATTAGTTGTGAGCCAATAAATAATGTTTCTTCTTAATTCATAAAAGTACCACAAAAAGGTGACATAGTTAAAAAGTACAACAATAAGATTGAAAAGTTTCACACTGATTATCTAAAGCAGGCGCACAGCAAGTTGATCACCTAGGAATAGGGGTGGTCCACATCAGAGACACCAGCACCAATTATTACATCATAGACATCACCTATACAGGTTCTAAGTAATAAATATAATCAGCACCAAGCCTCATATCAATCGTCTAAATTGCTGCTGATTCATTCTGTAAGACAAGCAAACAAAATAAATCCCATAATTGGTGCTGAAGTTGAATAATAGGGAAGTCTTGACAGGTAACGAGTGCGGAACATCATCAGGTTGATGTTGAGAAATGTGAGAACAAGCAGACCTAATTGCATTTGGATGAGCAACATCCATTGACTTTTATATCTATGTTTTCAAAATAGGCTACATCAGCAACATCGTACAAAATTTTCTTCTAAAAATACATTAAAATTCAAGTGGAGAAGAATCTGTTTATAGGAATGTTATATGCAAATGCAAAGCGGTGCCTGAACCGTATAGATTAATAAAGACAATTAGTGACTTTTGCAATAAAATCACTCTGCACAAATTCAGCATCCTGAACTTGGATAAGAACAAGGTTGGAACCACCGACGACGGTAGTGTCATTTGCAATCAATATGAAATAGTTCATCAAGGTGGAAAAGAAGCAGCCGGATGAGTCAGGTTTACCATCTGCCTATTCGGAGGATGATTGTATCTGCAAGTCATCCCAAATCTACAAAGGCCAGTCCTGAGGTAATAAGTACAGTCCGGCTCCCGTGGACGCTCGGGAAACGGTCCGGACTCCACGGATTCGATCTCTCTCATTCTCATCTGCCACATTGTCTCTGCAGTCGCAACAAATGCGTAGGTATGTGAAGGCACCAAAGCAAGACGAAAAGCAAACATGAAACTATCAAACGACGGGGGTGTGGATAGCGATCTGCATAGGATGAACGAAGTGGATAGCGACCGACCGAACAAACCCTAACTAACCGGACCTTGATCAATGGGGGACCGGAGCAGCGGAGGCGAGGCGGCACCCATCACGTCCGCGGAGGGCGCCATGGCGCCGCGCTTGTCGACCCCGTCGTCGGCGGCTGCGGCGTCGTAGTCCATCGGCGGGCGGCGGCCATCGATCAGGGGCGGAGCAGGAGCGGCGAAGACCAAGGTACCATCGCGGAGGGCATCTCGGATGATAGGAACAAGGGGAGGAGGAGGAGGAGAGGGGGAGAGAGAGACTCCGATCTCCACGAAGCGTGAGGAGGGGAATAAGAACCACCACCAACAGCCATCCGCTCCGACAGCCAATCGTTTGGGGCCTTTCGCCCGCGCGATCGAAGGCTGCAGCACAAATATTTTTGGGGGGCCAAAATCCAATATATAGACCTCCAAAGTTAGTCATTTTTCATATTTATTTCTTTAAATTCAAAATTATCAAAAAAAAAAAAAACTAACCGATGTAATTAATCTTCGTGAACTAATGATAAGTATAATGGTATTAAAACTCATTTATTTTTTATCTTTATATTTATATATATAA
Source organism: Ensete ventricosum (assembly GCA_029747655.1). Lineage (NCBI taxonomy): Eukaryota > Viridiplantae > Streptophyta > Magnoliopsida > Zingiberales > Musaceae > Ensete > Ensete ventricosum. The sequence goes on along the minus strand of JAQQAF010000001.1, from coordinate 3,768,740 downwards.
TTATATATATTTGTCCAAAATTAATAATTTATTTTGAAAATTAATTTAATCTATAATCTGAAGAGGCGGTTCGAACGATGACGCGACGAGGCGAAGCATGAGCGGTTCAATGGGGATTCCGGTTTCCAACAATGTCATATACCTGTTTGACGAAATGACCGAACGAAGGGTGGCACGAAGGCCCAAAGCCTCGCTGGTACTCGAGTAGCTGCGCGACCCAAATCCCGGACTGCTCCTCCGGTTGTCTCCTGCAGAGAACGTACAAGTCGGCAAAAAACCTCTCCAGTAACGATAGATATGTTTTCTTGGCACAGTAGATGCTTGAAGAAATGCGGAGACCAGCAGACGCGATGCAGCGAACTGTCGGCATCCTCCAGCCATGTTTCCGGCGGGTGGTGTTGACCTCACCTTTCTTATCCAACTTGTGTCTGCTTCGTCATCTTGGAACTGTTCGTCTTCCCAGGAGTGCATTTAGAAGCGATAAAGTTTTGTATACTCACTTCCTGCAAAAAGGATCACCTTTGTGCCATGGAGTCTCCGGTCACGGCGGTGGAAATATGAATGTAGTAGTAGTAGTAGTTCATATCAATCCTGAGGAGCAGCGACGCAATGATGATAAGGACATGGCTTCGGCGCAAGCTTGGCCGACTCCATGATTGGCCTCATGCAGAGTGCAGTGGGCGAGACCTCATCGATCCCCCGCCCGTGAGTCTCCTACTCTCCCCTGCTCATCACTTTTGGTCATCTGATGGATGAAACCACTCATCATCACTCCACTGTGCCAAACCTTCACGTACGTACCTCCAATCCCATGCAGTAGAGAGACAGAGAGAGAGAGAGAACGCATTGTTCTCTTGTCTTGTCACGGCCCGTTAATTTGGATGCTTTAAGAGGAGTAGCAGTAGTAGTTGCAGACAAGAACAAGGACTGTGAAGTGAATTATTTGTGCGACCATTTGATGTTTCATCAAAAACAATGACTTAGCTCTCTCTCTCTCTCTCTCTCTCTCTCTCTCTCTCTCACAGACGCAGACATATAAAAGACCGCAGCATGACAGGGCATTACGGTTATATGCAAGGGCTTCATGGTAATTTAGGCACTCGACCGTTGAAAACGGGTTCGGGTTAACGGAGGAGCGGTTCCGTTTCCCGACGGCTCCAACTCGGCAGGGGAAACGTAGATTATATCTACGTTCGGTCCTCCGCACTGGAGAAAAGAGAAGAAGAAGGTCGGCATTGGAAGACAGCATAAGGAGAAGGAAAGGAAGAAGAAGAGAGAACAAAAGGAAGTCATCCGAACGTCGTCGACGACACCGATCCCCAAAACTAGAATCCTCCGGTTTCTCTATCTCCCTTGTCGTGAGTCTGAACCTTTTTTCTTTTCCATCCTCTCTTTCTTCCTTTTTCCTCTTCCGACACCTCGTTCCTTTGTTGCTCGGAATTCTCGCTCTAATCGCGTTCTTCTTTTCCCCAGTTTTCATGCGATGATGGAAGGAAATTGAGGACCGCCGTGGTTTGAAGAAAGGAATCTGATGCCTACCTTTCGCTCGACTAAGGTGCTTGGGCGGAAATGATGCAGACTGTGCGTTAATCTGGTTTCTTGATTTACTGTTCTTGATCTCTCGATTGGCAAACTTTCTTGGTAGATCCTGGGGATTTGAGGCGAAAGATCGCTTCAAGATCGAATTTTTTGGAGTCTTCGTTGGGAAAGGTTGAATCTTTGGATCAATGGAAGGAAGGGGGGTAAGGCGGAGCGTGACGCTGTCGGAGCAGCTGGCTGTGGTGAACTGTTGCAATCTTCGGGATCTCCTCAAGGTCCAAGATGAGGACGAGGTGCGCCCCTCTATCGCCGTCGCCGCGTGCGGGAAGACGGAAGCCTCCTCCGCGGCCGGAGGTGCCGGCGGCGGAAGAACGTTGCTCGATATCATGCAGGAGGAGCAGGAGGCGAGTGGGGAGATTGTGGGCGCTAATGCCGGCAATGGCATCAACTGGAAGTCGTTCAAGGACCGCCTTCGCCTCCGCCGCGCAGGCGCTGCCTGGGCTGCGCCATCCGGCCAGGCCAACCCGATGCCGTACCCCGTGCTCGTCGCCCCCGTGCGCCCCAACGCGGTCCTCGCGCGCGTCGTCACCCGCTCGATCTCCGCCCGCAATTCCGAGATCCCCGTTCCGGCATCCACTCCCGGCCGCGGAGCCATCATCTCCGACTACAACCCCGCCGTGGCGGCAACGTCACTGCCGGAGGAGCAGCCATCCGGCGGAACAGAAACAAGCGGCGGTGGAGAAAGCTCCGATCGTGGGGGCACCGCCGAGGCGGCGACCGCGGAGGAGGAGCAGCAGCCAGCGAGGGTCTCGCTGATGGCCCTGCTGGAGCAGACGGACAGGCTGTGGAGCAGCGGAGGGGAGGGGTCCTCTCCGACGGCGGCGGCGCTGGCGGCAGCCCCCGTGGCGGAGGAGGACGACGAGTGCGCGCCGGAGGACGTCGGTAGCGGCACAATGTACGTATGTTGCGTGTGCATGGTGCGGCACAAGGCGGCGGCCTTCATCCCCTGCGGCCACACCTTCTGCCGGCTGTGCTCCAGGGAGCTCTGGGTCAACCGCGGCAGCTGCCCACTCTGCAACGGCTACATCCTCGAGATCCTCGACATCTTCTAGCCGCCGCCACGCCACTCGTCTCTCCGACAACTTCCTCCATCAAGACCAGTTCTTTTAGATCATCTTCTTCATCAAACAGAAGACGGAGGAGGTAGCGGTGGTGAATTAGCCAAGTGTTTGTTGCATGTCTGTATCATTCTTCCTCTTCTTCTTGCTTGCAAGAACTATAGCAGCAAAGAACAGATTACTGTTGCTGTATCAGAAGCTTAGGGCAAGAAAGCTGGCACAGTGATGATGTAATCAGTGCAGATTACCCCTTAGCAAATGAGTGATTAGAGTGGTTGGCACAGTGATGATGTCTCAATTTGTCTCATTAGGCACATAATGAGAGGTATGAGTAGCACAACAGTGTGAAGGAATGCAATGCATGATTGCAAACTTTTGTCTCTAACTCGCTTCTGACAACCTGTCCAAAATCCAGCAGCATCCAAAGGCTTCACTGTTGGGAAGATGGGAGTGTGGATGGAAGCTTGTTGCCTGCCTCAGCCATGTTGAAAGGTGAGCTGGTGGTGTAGCCAGTGCCACCCTTGCAATGAATGGTCCATCACACTGTCAAACATCTGACATATCAGTATCATGTCATGTGGACCATACATACATACCAGGAGGGGGGGGGAGTATGGATGAGCACTTTTCTTCTACAGTTCCCAAGAGAGAGAAAGAGAGATAGATCGATCCAAGAAATTGGTTGTTGGGCTACTTTTTTTTTCCTCTTGCTTCCAATCAGTTGAGTCTCCTCATCCACTGTTTGTGAACAGTGATTGGTTTGCAGCACTCCAGAGAAAGACAGAGAGAGACTCCAAGAGGGGAACTTTTGTAGCACCAATGCAAACCCAAGTTCATCTGGATCCTCTCCTGCTTCTAGTAAATTTTTTTTTCACAAACAGAATTATATCTAAAAATATATTATTAAAACATATGACATGATTTATATTTTAAATATTTTTCTCATGTGTGAATGACAGATTATCAGAACCTAACACAATAAAACTTGAATTGGTAGGTGTATCTAAAAGCTTATATTCTTAATATCTTCTTCTTTTTTTTTTGTCTCCTGTGATGGACTGATGAGCTAAAAAGGAAACAGCAGTTGTTGAACTGAGGCCATCCACTCTGCTCAACAAATTGGTGTCCTACAATTGGAAGTGAAATCCCAGAGTTGCTGCAAGTTGAAGAGATTGTAACACTTCTCCAAGGATTAGGAGGAACAGTTGGGCTACTAATTGTTCTTGTGATCAGCATCTGTATCTTTCCATCAACATCATTGCATTCAGAATAAGCCTTGAGATTGTTGAAAAGTGTGGAGTCCAAAACACATGAATTTTGTAGCTTCTTACTGTCTGCTATGTGCAGTCCATTAGACTAACCATCAAAGCAGAATGATAAAAGAAAGAAATCATGTACAGTGCTCAGTACATTCTAATGTAAGTTGACCTGATTTACCTAATGTTGCTTTAATATGAGAGATAAAACTTTAGACTTCAAAGATGGAAAGATAGTGCCAATTAGATTGACTGAATTGCCACAAAGATTTAGTAATAATATCTGTTGAGGTAAGATGCAACAACAAAAACTCATAATATTGTAACTAATACAAGATTGATTGATGCTTAGGAACATAGATTCTGACATGCATTAATATGAATTGACCTTTCACTTTGCTTACATGCACTTGTATCAGCATTATATATATATATATATATATATATATATATATATAAGGTCTATTTAAAGGAAAATGGAAACTAAAAGCTGTGGTGGTAAATCATCCTAAAGAACATACAATTAATTATCATGACAATCTATTTAAAGGAAAACAGAAATATATATACATCTTCCATAATGTCAATTTGGATTGTTAGGCAAGTGCCTTTTTCTGTGTTTGATATACAAATATCTATGGTTGATAACATGAGAAATTGTTACATTAAAGTTACAGAGATCTGGATTATATAAAATAATTGAAGTAAAGTTCCAAATGAAAAACATGCTAAGGTATCAGCACAAGGTCTAATCTAAGCTTGATAAATTACCATGATATAACGACTTCCTTTCTTACAGATTGGCCCTTAATATTCTAGGTAATCATGGAGAGACAGGATTGTACCGGTGTGCTCTTTGATCTTTCTTGATTGTGCAATCACCTAGAGTACTCCGAAGAAAGGATTCTCCATGGCAGAATTCAGCTGTGATAATGCTGCGCTAAGAACAGCCATGTCCACCTTGTCCCTTGGTAAGTACAGGTACTCATCCCCTTCAAGCTTCTCAAATCCACATAGCTCAAGAAACTCCATACCTCCTTTCAGCCTAGCAACTCTATCCTGTTTAGATATGTGCTTTTAGTGTCTGAAGAATTATGACACAAGAATCAAGTTGACATCCACAAAATCATGCAGTTCCCACCATTACCTGAAAGTTGGGGTTCCCGAGTCGAATTTTCCTGAACTTCTCTGCATCCAGATTCATTGCAACATTCCGGACATAGATAAGAAGAGTTTGGAATGCTCTTTTCACTCTAGCATCATCATCCTACCATATTATATGTGTAATCGTCAACAAAAACAAAGAGTAAATAGCTCAAAGCATGTTATTGACAGTCATCGTCCACATGTTTTTTTTATTTTGTGAAAGAGGCACGGAAATATACTCATGAGAAACCTAAGCTGACAATGAAAACATGAATTCATGTGGTAGAACTAAAGCACAAACAAAAGAGTTCTGAAGTAGTATAACACCAGCACTCTATTATCTCTGCAACTTAATAAAATATGGCAGCCTCAACAACATGAATAGAAGATGATCATGAAGCTGTAAGGCAAGAGTGAAAACAAGATGATCAAATGAACTACAATAGGTGATTTGTTGATAAAGCTACATAAAAGAGGCACAATATGGGCCGAGTTACTTGTGAGGGACTCCATAGCTTCACAATTTACAAAAGATATATTTTAGCTTGTGCGGTTATTCTGAGACTTTGCTAGACTTAAACAAGTCAATGCAATTCAACTTACAAATAACACGTGTTCACCTTGTGAGTTTTCTTAAGAGAACGTAAACAATCCCTCATGTGCTCTGCCCTTGTGGCAGTATTGACGGACACTGAACTCTGCATGTCACCAAATAAAAAGGTCAACACAAAGATCCAAGTTTTGTACTCTAAACTATCTTGATTTGATACAATTAACTTTACCTTTTCTTCCTGTGAAGGAAGGGCAGATTTGGCATCTCCAGGATCTTGAGGCTGCAATCCCAGCTTGCTTCTTCTTTCTGCCTGAAGCGTGTGGATATTAATTGCAGACTAATTTCACATTAATGTCTGTTCCAAATAACAACCAATAAAAGTAAACTTGATGGGAAAGAAATAGTTAATTAAATTAATCAAGACCTTATCCTCCCGCAATTTTTGAAGTATTTTTTCTCTTGCTCTTTTCTCTTGCTCTTTCTCTACTTTCCTCAACAGCAACATTCTGCAGAAAAAAAAAATGAACTGGCATTCAAAAGGACAATAATATTCTGCACGGTTGTAACATGGAAAGGGCAAAATCTATTAACTATAGATCAATTGAACAGTCACAAGCCTTTTTCTTTCATTTTCCTCATTAATTTGCTTTGCCTGCAGAAGCTCTTTCCCTGCTCGTATTCTGTCCTAGAACAAGTGCAGAAATGTAAGATTCAGTCACTGAAATCCAATGAAACCAGCATCACTACCTACCATATGAACAGGTGTCAAGCATCCAGAAAACAATGATCTAAATTACAGGGTTTTTTTCTATACCTAGGTGCAGGTGAATTATAATGATGAACATTCTCCCTCTCCAAATTAATTGTGAAAATAATTCTACAAAAGAATTGAGATAGGTAATGCTGTGAGTTTCTTTCCAATATTACCTATAAAATGGAATATTAAAAAATAAACATGCTGAACGCAAACGATATGTGCTTAAAAAAAACTTTGTTATATTTTGAAGAAGGAACATTTCTTGCGGAAGTGGGTTCCAACTGTTGTGCTGAATACAACTATATGTGCTTTCTTCCTTGTAAAGTCACATGAACCACATGTCAAGATATTATCAAACCAGGAGATCGTCAAAGGCAATTCGTGGAACACTTGCACACAGAGGGGAACCTATCTACTAGGCAAGTGCAAAATAGAAAGAGCTATGGAACTAAAAGTGCCAAAAGAAGCATTAGAAGTGATAATTTTACTTACTCCACAACATAGAACATAAAAGGCCTGGATCATAAGAATCATAAATTATAGAAATAAAAAATTTGTATTGCTACATCCTCCAAGAAATTAATCTATTACATGTTAAACACCAATATGGACAAAATAAATATAATTAGTTCCAAATTGGAACTAAAAATTGCATCATGCTTTACAACCATATGTAACTTGGATGTTTGCTGCTAGGCTCCAAATGGTGTCAAAAGACTATCAGCCACACCTTAAACATGGAATACTATGCGGTGTTTATTGAAGCCCGACAATACGCCATGCTTCACAAGCTTGCATATACAACTTCAGATACATGCATCATATTAAATAAGAAATGTACCTTCTCTCTTTCTCTTTGTAGTCTTTGTTCTTCTTCATCTCTCTTTTTGCGAGCAAGTTCCCTGCAAGTATCAAATTGAGTTGTATGATTCTTGAACATCTATTTTGCCGCTGTAAATTTTTAATGCAGGCCAAAAAATAAGAGATGAGACACTGGGGCTACATGTTGAACTCGTGCAAGTGGTTAGTTTCTAAAGCTAACAATGTATAGATGTCAAGCTGGTTCAAATCTAGAATTAAGATTGTCTAAAACAAGCAAAAAACTAGTCATATTAAGTTCAATATTTGAGAAACCAAGCACATGAGAAACAATTTAACTTGTGTATGCCTAACATATATATTCCTGATATAGATTGATCTTGAAACATACTCTTCCCACTAGCACTACATAATGATCTATTCTAGACAAGACTCAAACAATACTAATCTGCCGCAAGTGTAGATCTTTATCATACGATAGAAAAATGCACTACTTATTGTTCTTTTTCCTTTTAATAAACACCATTTTGATCTAGTTGATTAGCATAAGAGATTAAATTTCATCATAAAAAGGGATTAAGAGATTTAAGCTAGCTAAGTCAGAATCCTGTGTTCATAACCTCAACAAAGAACTGCAAATTGTAACACAACCTCATGAATACCACATCATATTGTTTACCAACATCAGAAATTTGACATTGTCAGTATACTGCATAATCTTCAAAACTCAACGTTAAGAAAAACTAAATTTCTGTATGTTTGCCTTAGATTGACTCCAATATAGCCACTTATATTTTCACTGCTTTGCAGACAACTCAATAGTCAATTGTCTAATTGTAATTTATGTTCTCCCACAAAACACACCACAACTTGTGTCAGTCAGAATTCACAATTATCAACATTCTTCCTGTCAACAAGAAAGTTCTCCAAAATGATTGAAGAGTCTTCACAGATGTTTCCAAATTTGATGTCAAACCTCTGTGAAAAGATATTTAACTTACCGCAAATGGTAGCAACAAATGTTGGCCACCTTTTGAGGATAAGAATGCCAAACAATGATGAAGCTATAAAAGCAATTCCAAAGGGACACAATAGAAGTACCAGTGCATGCCATTGAAACCTGACTAAGCCAACTCCGTACCACAGGGAAGAAAATATATGTAACTTGATAAATTGAAACATGACATGAAGTTTGGATTCACTTTCAGCAATATATACCCAATTAAACTAATTATTACTATGAAGAACCACTAACCATGAAAAAACAGATATTGAAGTGATTGTGAGTTGAAAGACTGAGCAAAAGCTTATCATAATTGAGCTAAACAATACAGAAGACATGTTAAAATTCATTGTTGTACTTGGATCTCAACTTAAGATGGTAATTGATGGTGCTCTTTAGTAAAAAAGAAACAAAAGAAGATTAGTACACACCATAACTTCAGTAGTTTAATCTTAACTTCATCTGGGGTTGTCCATGACGTGCCATTTTCAATTTCGATGTTGATGGGAACCTGAAAATCCTTGTATCATATTAGGTGATTTTGGACATCACGGCACAATCAAGTTTCAGTTGAAATTTTTGACAAGTCCAATGTTAAGGAGATATGAAGATCCTAGATCTTTTATATCAGAGTGTTATAACTTTAAGAGAAGAATCTTGGCGATGGTAGGAATATCTATTTCATTCATTAGGAAAATAAATAGTAGTCAAGCCAAAGCAGCAAGAAGAATTACAATGTAACTAAATAGAGCAATCTCAATAAAAATCATCCCATACCAAAGGCATTTGATCAATATCTGGGTCATTTTCATGTTCTATGACCCAATTTATCGCTGCCTCAATAGTAAAATTACCTGAAAGATACAAAAGAAAGTTAATGCGCATGAAGAACTAAATCATAGTCAAACTTAAACAATGTTGTATAGTGTAACTCAAGCACTGATTTAAATCCAGGTACTGGGATTAAAAGAATTTGATTGTGCATGGATAGAACAATTGCATCATCATTGATTTCCTTCTCCAACTGACAATAAGAATATATGGTTATGAATGTGCTTCCGACCAAGGATTCATGTACTGGTCCATACCGGTGTACTAACATTTTGTTGGTATCGGTACGGTGCTAGTACCGGGTGGTACGCATAGTGTGTACCACCCGATATATTATAATATTTTATAATATATTTATAATATAATATAATATTAATATTAATATATTATGAAAAGAAAAGAAAAAGGGGCGACGTCGCCTCGATCTTTTCTCCCCCCGCGGGGAGAAAAGTCGCCCGCGGGCGGCGATGGCGGCGACGGCTCACGAGCGATCCACGGGTGGTGACAGCGTGCGGGCGGCGAGGGCGGCGACGGTGCGCGGGCGAGGACGACTCGAGGTACCTTTTCTCTTTCGCTTCTTCTTCTTCTTTCTTCTTTCTTCTTTTCTTCTTCTTCTTCTTCTTCTTCTTCCCTTCTCGATTTCTCCTCAATCGACGGCCGACGGCCGCAATCGACCGACGACGATCGATTTTTCCCTCAATCGACTGCCGATGGTCGTCTTTTGACAGTACCGTCCGGTCCGTGTACCGGTCAATTGCCGAACCGGTACATACCGGGTGGTATGGGGCCTTACCGCTCGGTAAGGAAAACCTTGCTTCAGACAATCCAAAATACATAGATACTCAATCTGATAATTGCATCATCATTAATTACCATTTCAATCTGAGTTCATACTCACTTGATACTCCATCATGTCCCACATCCATAACGAAAACATTTTGGGCTGAATAACCAAGAATTATTGCCATGTTATAGTCTCCCTACGCCCCTTTATTGGCAACATCATCATCTGTCTAGTGTTCTTATCCTGTATCCATATCAAGAATATATATTGGGTTGAATTTCCAAGAATTGTCGCCTTGCTATTGTCTTCCCATGCCTCCATATGCGGAACATGACACCAAGAAGAAAAGCATGACATCCCATGCCAGTTCTTGCTTATAATCCTAGGGTCATGACACCAAGAAGAAAAGCATTATCTTTTCAAAATATTTGACCTTTTTAACTCAGTTACTGGAAAATAGCCACATAGGGACAGCACATATTTGGAAAATTATAACTTGTATTTGTTGTATGACTTGACAGGCCGACCAATAGAATAAAATCCTCGATGCAAGGATTAATGACCTGTGTTAGATCTGGAGACTAACCTCTGAAAGTGCATGAAAATCCTTCTTAATCTTACAAAAGAAATGGATATCTAAGCCTCATATCCAGTATAATGAAAGCAATGCAAAATAAAGCAACAAAACAATGTCTTTTTGCCAACCGACCAGAAAAGTGAAGTGCCCGTGTAGCACGGGCTGTTGGAAATCCCATTAGTTCAAGCTCTCTAAGCATTTGTTTGTCAACTTCTGGCACTGCCATTTCTGGGAAAATATAAATGGAAAGAAAATTATGAGAAAAATAGGAAGTCGATATCAGTGATGTAGAATTTAATGTGCAAGCAGAATAATTAAAGCAAAAACTAGTTATTTCATATTGAGTAGATGATGAAAGCGATGGCAAATGATGTGCTTGATTAAATAGAAAAATGCAAGTATGAATACAAGCTAAGTTACGATGAGAGTTTGGTTGGTTGAAGTTCCCCAAACAACACTCATCAATTATTATTATTTTTCAATAAGATTGTTTTCCTATTAAAAGAATGACTACCAACAAGGTTTCAGATCTCAACCATACTGGTTCCTATGGATTTGTATTTTGCAGGTTTGACCAAGCACCAAGGTTGAAACAAATTGCTCGACACTGGTAAATATCATTCATATTTATTTTTGTGTTCTTCTATTTTATAATACTGGGTTACAGACACCGATACTGGATAAAAAATTTAAATATTTGAGTACCATTAATGGTAAGCCAATATCTCAATAGTACAAGCAAATTAGTCATCGTAATAACCAACAGTTATTATTTTACACAAAGTCAAATTAATAATGGAGAAATTACTATTCAGTAACTAGTCTCTTACCGTAGTATCCTGCAACGATGAAACTTTGCCCCTATGTTGATGCTATAGAAATAATGACAACTTTTATGAACCATGAAACTTAAGGCACAAACAAGTAAATCTAGAAATCACATCATTGGTTAGTTTAAGCCATGCAAACAAGGGAGCTTCAAACATCTGACCCTTGGAAAGATGAGTTTATTTTACTGGGATGGGAGTTGCATTGAGCTGTATTGTATTGCCCTCATACTGATAACACACAGAATACGTCTGAAACGAACGCTAGTAACATCAAACATTCCTCCTGATTCTTGGTTCCTCCAAAGATTTGAAGCAATATGCCCATTGTTCACTAGTGAAACAAAAGAAAGAAGACCAATGTACATCTTCAAACTAAAAGGATTCTTCTGAATTAACCCAGTATCAAATATAACAAAAAAGTCACCAATCCTAATTCTCAAGCTAAAACTTTTCAGAACCAACCAAAAAGAAATCTTCCAATTCCAAAAAGAATTAAAACAATCATAAATCTTGATCATCAATCTTTGTCGTCGAGCCAAAACAGTTCGTAGCCAGACCAACAAGAACCCAAAGTTGCAGTATCCAGTTCTTGTGGGTCGTAAAACATCAACGGATTTTAAATAGAACGCAAAATCAAAATAAGGGAAAGAATCGGAGGATACCAAGTATAGGTTGGGCGGCGAGAATGGCGTCGTCCGATCAGCGCGCGGAGGCCGGCAAACGAGAGGAGGAGGACAAGAAGGAGGTCTTGGAGGCTCCTCCGAGGACGCAGGCGAGGGTTAAATAGGCTCAACCATGCGAGTCGAGAGACCTCCATCGGAGAATCTCGAGAGGGAGAGGGAAGCGTTTCGCATTCCCTCTCGCTTCTCTCTTCTTCTTCCTTCCTCCTTGCGGAAGTCCGGGTATTTATGCCTTGCTCTTCCGTCGAGGTTACCTCATGTTGCCGGTTCGTGTCCCAACACTACATACCCACAATATTTCTATTAGGTCTTTGTCTCTCTGACCTGGCAGAGGAGCCCACAAGTGTACCAGTGAATACTGTGGGGTGGAATCCGGGTACCCGATGGAACCGTTATAACGGCGTTTGCGATGGCCGAAGTCTCGGCTGTGTCCTGAACACGAATGCGAACGCGACTTGAGTTGCATCACGCGAACCCACGGGTGGAGGGGGAGACGGATCGTGTCCTAAGTCGTTGGTTGAGTGTGCGCTTCGTACCGGCAAATTTGTGCGCGGAGACCGTAACAGTGATCGGCTCGACGCTTCCAGAGAGAGCGAGAGGACCGTAGAAGACCTCAGAAGGCGACGGCGGAGCGCGGTTTCGTAGCTTGATGATGCCGACCACAAGCGGTGGTGCCGGCGAGAGAACCAGCAAGCTCTTCGTCGTCAGCGCCAGCGGCGGCGGCGGTTCGGTGATTCCGGTCTCCGACGGCGGAGGGGTGGACCTGGGGGCCGTGGGCTGCGCCGTGGGGCTGGACCCGTCGTCCGTGACGCTCAACGGCTACTTCATCAGCCGCGGACCGGACTTCGTCTCGTCCTTCACCTGGGGGTCCCTCGTCTCCTTCTTCACCTCCCGCGGGTTCCCGACCGGCGGTTCCCAGCTCGACCCCGTCGTCGTCCAAGGGAAACCCACCCTCGCCTCAGGTGATACTCTATTTCATTTGATCGCCGAGGTCTTTGAGTTTGTTCTGATCGGGCAATCGATGATGAGAACTGTCAAATTCTGCTAGTCTTGGCCAAACAAGATCAAGCAATATTCTCAGAATTCCCAACAATTTGGATCTTTCTATTGCTTTCCACTTCTCTAGCATCTTGAAACACCAGCAGAAACAACATGGTCTTGAAAGTAACATTCCTTGCGCTTCTTGTGTTAGCTTACAATCGTACTTCTCTTTCCTGTTGGACTGCACTCATACTTCGATCAAACCAAAACTAGCCATCAAATGGTGGACCTTAAATTACATAAATTTTGTTCTTTTTTTTCCATTGAAATTAAGCAATGCAGGTGTTCTTCTAGTTTGTTCATGTGGTCACTCTTACATATGCATTGTATGTCTAAAAGAATTCCTATTGTGCAATGCCCCTTAAGAACTCCCTTTTGTAGAAACAGATCCTTCTTCTCATTTTAATTTTGTCATAATATTATAAATCAGACAATAAGGAGAAACAAATGAAGGTGTTACTTGGAAGTACCACAGCAGTGAATAAAATTTCTCCTTTTCTCATATTAATTAGGTCATATTAGTATGATTGCCACCTGCAAATTGGTCCTTCATCAGAGGAACACATTCAAGGGATCTGTTCAAAACTGGTTTTAGTAGTTGCAAGTTACATATAGACTTCGATACGGCACAATGCATGCATAGAACATGACTGAGCATTACTTCGTTGTGCATTCTAAAAGCTGGTGTGGATCCTCAATGACCAGATCGTTGAAATGTAGACACTCGATATCACTTAGATCAATGACAGTAATAAAGTTGCATTAGTGCAAATTGCTCGTAGTAGTTTTGACTTTTTTTCCTGAGGACTTAGCGTAGATTTATTGAAATACAAATCCTTATTTTGTCTGGAGTTGCTTTATAGTGAAACCAAACCGAACTGTTCGAAAAATTCTCTGGACTTTGTTGCACATTACAAGTTGTATATCTAATCTCCACTGTGCAGTTTAAGAAAAAGAATCAAAAAATTGTCATTATCATTTTTGGGTTCCTAAAGGAAATCAGTTGCATAAACTATCTGGTAAACGCATTAGAATTCATCAGTGTGTCGATTCTGGTAATTATGTCTCAGACATATTTGGTTGGCTCATCTCCCTTAATGCCTGTAGCCTAGCAGAATATGATGTTAAAAATCTTACAGAAGTCTGTAATTATGTCTTGGCCATATTTGGTTGGCTCATCTCCATTAAAGCCTGTAGCCTAGCAGGATATGATGTTAAAATCTTACAAAAGTTTTTTGATGGCTTCAGGATTGCAATTATCTCCTTTTCTGGGGGAGGGAGACCACCTTGCTTTCAAGAGGAAAGCTACATTAGAAGATGAACATCCAATTAGCAAGAAGAACAGGGTTGATGGAGTTGGGGATGGATATCTTAATGGTGATGACAGCCTTTGTATCAAGAGAAGGCTGAAACTGGAAGACGATTGCTCATCGAAGAAGGGAAAAATCTGATCGTTCTTCCGATATTTATGTTTCTATTATTGTACCACAGATCCAGTGGGTATCTGTAGATGTTCTAAGTGTTCTCATCTATATCCAGGTTTAGAGCATTGGCAGATACCCGAAAAGTAGGATTCTCTTTTGGATGCATCAACAGACATGGAAATCGCGGTAAAGAAGATGAATTGTTACTTTCTTTTTCCTGCAAAAGAGTTAGGTGATCATCTTACTGTGTTTTGAACAATGCTTTGGAACATGAATGCCAGTGATGGTGGGCTCATTGCCAATGATGGAGTATGGTTGTGCCATGAATGTGAATGGCCAAAGGCTTTTTAAATTGCATCAACAGTAACAACAACACCATTAACACATTAATAGCCACATTATGATGATAAAGTGTTATATAAAATTAAATGAACTTTTTTATATTTCTTATTGTGTTAGTTGTTTAATTTAGTATACTATTTTCATTAAAACAAAAAAAAAAGTATAGTTCATTTGGGGTGAGATGAATGGAGTCAATCAGATTCATTTCTTTAATGTATGAAGTATATCATGAACTCCAAGAATGATGAGGCTTTGGGAGGACATGTGTCAATTTTTTATTGGAAGACGACTTAATATTGCTACATCAATTAGCAAGTTAGGTTGAATAGAGTTGCATTGAGGATGCGACACCAAACACCGGCCCACTGTGTTTAATTACGATGTCTACTCTGGCCCAACAAGTTCTCTTTAGGCCGGCCCAAAACTCATCGGGATGTTTGTTTTGTCTTCTAATAGCTCTCATTGCAATCGGGCGGGAAAAGCAAAAGAGGTGGGGAGGAGATGTCCACCTTCTCGTTCCCGGAGCGCCCGGCGGCGGAGATCATCGGCGCTCTCGCCCAGGCGGGCATCGCCGCCTTGAAGCCGGAGGACCTCGCCAATCCCTCCGCCGACCTCGTTTGCACCCTCTACTCCAACTTCCTCGCCTTCGCCGACCCCCTCGGGTAAACACCCCCTCTGTCCGCCCCCTGCTCTTTTACCGTAACCCTAACTCCTGATCTCTTGTTCCCCCCTCTCTTCGCAGCGAAGAATCGGATATACAGATCGCTTTCGGCGCGCTTGAGCTTCTGGACAACCCCGATCACCATGTGGACGCCATCCGGATCTTCAATCTGTACCGCAAGATCAAGGGCATGCTCGCCTCCATCCGGTTCGGCAGCTTTAATCTTCGCGATCTCATCAAGCCTGACACCAAGCGCACCCTTCAGATCCTTAGCACCATCGTCAACTTCATATATTACAGGCGAGAATCCTACCGAATGAACCGTGAAAAGTATCCGGCCTTTGGATGTTGAATGCTTGATCTCTCCGTGGGATCTTTAGGGAGGAGAAGCTGAACGTGCTGCAGCCTATCGTCGATCAGTTCCCGGCATATGAGGAACGAAGGGCGGATCTCGAAGCAAAGATCGCCGAGGTCTTCTCTTCTTCCTTTGCATCCACCTTAATTTGGGTATGATAGCCGGATTTGGTAAAATAGGTCGAGTGATAACAACCAGCTTGTTACTCTAATGTTGCAGGTTAACAAGCTGATTTTGGACCATGAAGTTGCACGACAGATGGAAGTGCCGGCAGTTCAGCAGTTGGATGCGGAGGTCAAGGATCTGCGGCAGACTATTCAGAATTACAACAAGCAGCAGATGTCATTGAAGACGATGGCCAAAGCACTCAAGGAGAAGACTGATGCTATTAATGACAAGGTCGTTTTTCCATTCCCTGCATTCCAGATTTATGACTAAGTCATTGGATTAAGATTGTATAGGATGTGTTTTTATAACTTGATACATGCCTTAACAAATGTAATATATGCACCTTTGCTTGAGTGGAAGTTGCCAAAATTCTCCAGGAGTTAAACGTAATTATAATGTGAAGCTTGTCCATTGTGTCCTCTGAGATGTACCATCCAAATGCTTAGTGATGCATGGCCTTTAATTGTACAAAAAGTGGGTAGATAATGTTCCAAAGTGGAATTTGGGGTATCTAAGTATGCACAACTCTATCCCCATATGGAAAGGATATTTACAACGTAAAACTTTCTGAAGAAGACTGCAACTATCAATGTTTCTGAAATGTGAGTTTTGTGCAAGTTCAGATTTTGCAGAAAAGGACATGATGGTGTTTCTTTTGCTAGACTCATTCGATGGCTTTGTACCCGGTGATGGCAATACTGTTGCAAGTCAGTTGGAGGTTTTTCATTATTTTAGGTCGTCAACATCTAGATGATCATGTCATGGAAATTTATAAGGTCTTTAAGTAAATGTCGTCCATGTCATCAGCAAAAAGGTTATATGTTGTTGCTCACTCCAAAATCCGAACCCAATTGAGCAATTCATCGTCAAAGGACTGCTTGTATTTCCACTGGGTCCCTAGAAAATCAAATCAAAATCAGTCTTGCGGAAAAAGAAAAGGTACGTCTAAAAACATATTACACAAACTAACAGTGTTGCATGCTCATAATTATATTGTTTCACTTTCACTTTTCAAACATCTGGAAACAGTATACACTTACCTTGATATCTGGCATGCATAATTTTCTATCTTTCAAGGATTTTATTCTTTCTGTCTCGCAAATACATCATCATTTGATTTCTGTGTACTGAAATGGCATTGCTTCTGCTGCTTTTTTAGCTTTTTTTTGGCTCACCGAGTGGCCTTTGGATAATCAAATTTCAGTATATGTTTTGTAACTGGATGAAATCAAGAAATAACCCCTTAGGTGCGAAATTATATAAGATCTCCTTTAAGATCAAACAATTCCATCAAATTGAGTATGACTGTATGTGTGATAGCATTTACTATACTAGGAATATCAATGAATCCAATTCTTGCAATTGCTCAGGATGCCCTCTTTTAGCCTCTAACACTGAGAATTAATACACTTTGTTATGGTTTGCATATGATGATAAAATGCATAGTTTGATTGTTAACTTTTATCTTGCAGATCTCTCAAGCTGATTTTGAGTTAGTGAAGAATGCCCAAGAAAATTCCAAGTTGTCATCTAAAATTGTTCAGTCCCCTGACAAGCTACAGGTGCAATATTTAGCAACCACTTTCTTGCTTAGAATTTATCTTTTTGTGAAATTGAAAAAAATTGATATGGTTCTGTGTACACATAGATGTAACGATCATGTAAATGAAATGTTTCTTATTATGAAGTTGCAACTCAGAACTTGGAATAAGAAAGAAAATAAAGTATGTTTTCAATCATACTAAAAAAAGATCTTTTGAATGACTAGTGGAACCTCAAGTATTTTAGTTGCTAATAATTTATAAGCCTTAACAATAGAGAAATCTTATTTACTCCATTACAAACCAAATCAATTTATCTAACATCTCAGATTGCCATGAAGATAAATTCTTTGGATTTCTATGATCGAATACAGTTACAAAGAGTTAAGAATGATATTTTGATACAAAATGCAAGTGTGAAGTTTCTTAAGACTTGGAAGTTTCAAGGCAGCATGTATACTTCATGGTTTTTTGTGTTAATAACTTTTATCTTCAATTTCCCAAAAAAAATTGATGCATAACTCCTTATGGACAAAGGTTCTGCAGATTGTGGCCCAGCGCTTGCATATTGAGTTTTTTTTTTTCTTCTCAAATTTGATTTATAATTGATGAAGTTTATTTGAACCAACCCTTATTCATAGTAAGAATGATAGTAACTGATTTTTTGTTAAATTTATCTGTTGCCTCAAATATTTTGTGCAAGTCAACATGAAATACTCAGCTTATGAAATAATTATGCAATCAGATCAATCAGTGCTGTGCTATTGTTAGCAAGAAATTTTGTATCGTGCAAGTTACATAAATTTGCTGAATGTTTTATTTGCTTATTAATGGTTTTACTTCATAATAATGGCCTTATATCTATTTAATTTTACTTGCACTGGTAATCTTGAGTAAGAATCCAGTATTTTAGATAGTTGTCTTTCGTGTAATAATATCAAGTAACTTTTGATATCTAATTTTTTTTTTCCAAAGAGGGCACTTGAAGAGAAAAAGTCGTATCGAACTGAGGTGAAGAACTCTGAAAGGTCAGCCATGCAAAGCGTTCAAGAGAAAACTTCCACTTTGGAGGTGTACTCAAAGGTATGGTAACTTTTGTTTCTTTTAGCAAATATGTATCACCTCTATGATTTTATACCTCAAACAAAACTTTCGTCGTCTTTTGTATCTAAGTTCGTCATGGTGAATTTTATACTCGATGCTTATAGTTTTCTAGTCACATGAGTACATGTTACTCTTCACTTCCTATCAATGAACATGTGCATGCACGAGGGTTTGGGAGTCCTTGACTTATGAACGTCATTGGAAGTATAGACACTAATTCGTTGGGCTTTAACTATGGATCAGTGTCTACCTCAGGAGTAGTAGAGGTGTGAGGAACCAAAGAAGACAAGAGTGACAGCCAAGAAATATCTGAGCTTGGATGAACGGGCATTGAAATTTACTTGAAATTTACAGCAAGAATTCTGTCCAAGTTGAAAAATCTTGACATATTGATAACAGGACTTTTCTTCCAACTTGGAAATTATTGTTTTAGCCAAGAAAATAGTTCTTTAGTTTATTTTGAGCTTTAGAGTAGAAGGCATGTTTCGAAATATTACTGACTATATGCCGTTAGGCTCCTGCAACAGGAAATAACCCAGCTGCTAAGTTTAACACTCAGATTTATTCACTTTTATAATCCATTTTTGTCCTCAGGTTTTCCCCTTACTTTTCTCTTAACTTTTCTTGATGCTTCTCTATTTATAATAGACCGTCTTCACAATTCTATTAAAATATTACTTTAATTAATTCTATTACCTTTTATTATATTACATTTTAAAGTGAAACCAGGAGAGGTACCATATCTTTGGAGATCACCTGATGAACCTTCATTTCATGAACTGAAGGGTTGTCTTAATAAAATAAAATTCTCTAAATGATGCTAATGATATTGACTTAATGGTACAAGGATAACAGGGCATTAACACCAAGTACATAGGAGATCATGTAGCAATGTTTTTCCATTGAATGTAAAGGCTTTCAAACTTCTACTGTATTTAATCCTTGCGATTAGGGAAGCTGATTTGTATCTAGAGAGATGCATTTCATACACTTCATATGTTTTTTCTTTATAAATGACTTCTTTTACTGATTTATGTAATATTTTGTTTTATAGGTGCATGATAAATTGACCAAGCACCTATCTCGAATGCAAGCTATACAAGAACAAGTATGGTTATCTTTGGCTCATAAACATGAACTGTGTACTTTATTGTTTTATTTTTTAAATAGGAGTACCTTGCATGATAGATCTTGTCCAAATATCCGCTTTACAGTGGTTTTTTGTGGATCTTATACTTATTGTTGGCATTGCATTAATATTCATGTTAATATCGGTCTCTATTGAAAATTGAAATATCAATATATTGATGACAGGTAGATGTTGTATGTGATAAAAAAAATATATGTAGTTGTCACAAGGATTAAGACAACAAGAGCATCCAACAATTCCCTGTCATATCTCCAGTGTGTCAATAATCAACTTTAAGTACTTTTTGTGCTTAAAATGGATGAACTTATTAGACACATTTAAGAAGAAATTTCTAGTTGTATTTGGTTTTTGTGGAAACCACTTTGTGAGATTGACTCTAAACTTGAGCTGTGAAAATAAGAAATTAAGGCTTTTAAACGAAAGTATGGGAGGACTCAAAATGTTAAGTGCAACTTGAGCAATGCAAAGAGAAGTGTCAAAGGCATAACTAAAATGTCTGGACAAGAAGTTACCCAAAGCAAAAGCTTTTGGTGTATGGGATCTGCAACAACAACACCAACGAGTCTTAATATCTGGGATCTGAAGTATGATTCCAGATATTAATCCGGAAAGGATGATCTGAAGAATATATTGCTTATGGACTTAGATGGGATGGTTTATGTGGAGAGGAACATCTGTAATAGTTTGTGACTATCGTGTAAGATGATCCATTGGGTTCATGTGTTGGACCTAGGACAAGAAATCTGGCTCTGGTAATGACCCTACTTGCACTGGCTTGTTCACCTGCCCAAATTTACATGATAGTTTGAAATCATCAGGTCAGTGAAATATGGATCTCATTGAGAGCTAGCTAACTGGAGAAATTAAAAGGTCCATGTATTTCAATATGCAAGAGCATATTTGTTTAATTTTACTCAGCAACAGATGTTGTTAAGCAGAGTGTCTTTGAGCACTTGAATAACTTTTCTTTTGTAGATTTAGCAGACAATTTGTATCTTATTTTTTCTCGTCACTGGTATTCGCCAGGTAAATTCTGCTAAAACTCTTGAGAAGGATGTCAAAGCTTTGAAAGTTAAGTTGAGTGACGAAGGGGTTTCTGTCATGGCTGTTGAAGCAAAATTGGTTGAGAGGCAAGGGAAAGGTACTTCTTTAGAATTCTTTTGTTACCATCTATGTATGACTTTACACATTGTCAATTACTGAATTGTAGTCGACAAAATTTGAAGTTTCGTTTTCTTAAAATATATTGTTTTCTATGTTGCAAAATGAATGTCAGCTAAACAAGCTGAGGAGCTGATCAAGGCTGCAGAAAAAGAGAGGGACGCCAGACATGCAGATGAAACTCAGAAGCTTAATACTGTGAAGGCTGAGATGGAATGGAAGCTGCAATGCCTGGAGCCCAGGGAAAGGAAAGCTGAAGCTATGGTTACAAAGGTATATAATCTTTGATTCCTTGTGAAAAGATTTAAAGTTGTTTAAACTGATTTAGCATGTTTAACACCTCAGTATTGAGTAATAGCATTATTTGTTTGACATCTTTGTTGGTACTATTTTTCCGATACTCATATCGGTCCCTTTGAAGTCCTTAATGCTGATTCGGACAAATCTTTTCCAATTTTCGACCCGGCACTTCTGGGTGAGTGTTGATACATCCAAGACCAACAACTTAACCTCTATTGTTTGATCTGCTTGATTGTGCATCAGGTGGCATACCCTCTAAGCAAAGTTGTTAGGGTGTGCGAGGTTGTTATTTATTACATTGCTCTTTCTGGACAACCACATGCTTCCCTCTCAGCATTTAGTTCTCCAGTAAAATAAACACTTTCCAATCTCAGCTTATTCCAAACATTGTCAAAAGCATTAAATGAGTTTGTTAATGAGTCGTTATCTTGCTTATGTAAGCTTGTGAATACTATATTTACTTCTAACACCATGATCTCTGACTTACATAAAAGGGTGCTAGCTTGCGCTCAGAATCTGACTTGCAAAGAGAAACTGGAAAGGCAAGACAGCAACAACTTCATGCCAAATTTGAGGAAATTTTACAGGAGGTATATTTCAATTTGCTACAATAATTATTCAGAGAAGGAAACTTATTTGCTACAATAACGATAATGGAAATTTATGTGCAGTTTCACAACTATTCTAAGATGAATTCCATCCTACAAAGGTTTGAGGTGGCAGCAGAGAAGGAAGAATTGGGGCCTGCAAGCACTGAATGAACAGCCACCAAAGATGCCTTCCGTCACTATGATCATGTCAATCTATATGATATTCTTTGGTGGCCTTTTCTTTTGAAGTACTAATTTTTGGACTTCTATGTATTATATCATATTTCAGATTGTAATTAGTTAGGCACCAATCAGTATGAGAGCAACACTCTTGTGCTTGACTCCTTTCCTTGATGCATTGACAATGGAGATATCTGTTCGGAGTTCAAGAACATTTTTTCTCATGATTTGGTGGTAATAGACCACAGCTGAGACTTGATTGAGTTCCAGTTGATCCCGGATTCCCATCAGTTGTAACTATCTTATTTATTATAGTGTTTGAAGCATTATAACATAATGTATATAATAGAAATGTGAATGGCTTTGGATAAAAACTATGAAGGTCTTGATATATTTCAAATTTTTTATTTTTTTCCTAAATTATCTTGAATTTAGGTTTAATTTTTTTTCTAAAAGATTATAATATTTATGATCATTCACAGTATATTTAGTTCAGTGATTAAGAACATCATCACTGTATTAAAATAATGTTGTAGCAAGTCTGGTCTAACATTAGACCATCTCAATTGTCCAAACTAGATTTTGATGCGAAATTTCTTTTTTCTACTTAAAGCATTTTGATCTATTTTATAGAGAGAATGAGGCCTATTTAGTAAATACATATATGAGAGATAATTTTCTTTTTTCTACTAAGGTCATTTTGATCTTTTTTTTATAGAGAAAATGAGGTCTCTTTAGTAAATACAGAAATAAGAGATTTTTTCTTTTTGTAAAGAGAATGAGGTCTATTTAGTAAATACAGAAATAAGAGACGTGATCTAAGAAAAATCTATTTTTTCAGAAAAATTATCTAAAATAAAATATAAATGAATAATAATTATATATTTTATTCAGATGTTTTCATCCTAGAATTTTTATTTATTTCAAATTTAAGTTAATATTTTTTTCAATATTATTTTAAAAAGAAACTCGAATTAAATTTACAAGTTATGAACTCTGTAACCTAGAAAAACACTTGTCTATAAGATTTTAAATCAAAAGATCTAAAAAAAACAATATAATTTTACCTGACAAAATTCTTACATCAAGAAAAACAAATAATACTTTCAAACAATGCACTTTCACACACTAATTTATTTTTAAAAAATAAACGAATATGATGAACATTCTTTACCGGGCAAGCTAACAAAATTACAATACCAAATGATCCTAAATTTTCATTTTAAGCAGGTTTTTTTTTTCTCGTTTTATTTCTTACCCCAGCATGTATCCCAAAAAGACAATCGAAGAGAACCATCAGCACAGTGAAAGATTCAATCTTTGATCGCTCGGTTTGACGGGCAAACGGAGCCCTATTTAAGATTGTCGCCACTTCAGTAAAGCGTCACGCAGGGACGGCGGTCCGCCGAACTGTTCCTGTAGTACAAGTGGGACGAAGCCGGTACCCGCATCGTCAAACAAGTCTGCTGCCTATCGAGTCAATTCCTTCCGCCTGTCTTCGCCAGTCGGTCAACCTTCCGCTCCTTCGTAGGCAGTTCAATCGTTGGATTATATGGATCTCGGTTGGCCTCTCCTCCAATTTGCTCTCAAAGAAATTTTTTTTATCTTGTTCAGGGTAATCCATCCCCCGGGGTTCCAAGTGTGGTGGAAAGGAGGTGCCTTCTGCCCTTTTGAGGAACTCTTGGCCTCCTTCTGCGATCGCGAAGCGTGGAGATGGCGGTGAGTTCTTCTGGGTTCATGCTTTACGCCGATTCTCCGTGATTGTTTGCTTTGTCCTGCCACTTCGGGCCATAGCGAGTAAGCAAGTTGCGACCTTGGAGGCTTTTGGAATCGTTCTGTGGTTGCGTTCCTTTTCTTTTCTGTGTTGATTCTTCGCCTTTGCGGTACTTCTTTGTTGTGTTTTTTATGTGTTACGCTTCAATTTTTTATTTCTATGTCAGTATTACGAGAAGCCTATTGGAGATTTTATTTTTTGGAGTATAATTGGGTTTTGATGCTGGGGTGAGACTGATGAAGTTTTGATTTTTTGGTCTGGTTATCATAATATCATAATTTTCTTTTATTTGTCATGATGGTTTTTGCCGAGAGCTTTGCAAAGATTACTGCCTAATAACTCATGGATATTCCTAATCGAAATTGATCAGGTATCATTCTTTGTAGTGACTGTTCTGATCGAATTGAAGCGTAAGTGGGTTCAAGTTGTTTGGACTGGTCCGATCCTAATTTGGGAAGGACTTTTGAATGTTTCTTTAGCAGTAACATCGATCCTTGTTTACTTAAATAGCTATCTGTTGTTTCTTGGATTTCATCCTTTCCCATGGCTGACACTCTTGAATGTTTCTTTAGCAGTAACATCTGTCCCTGTTTACTTAAATAGCTATCTGTTGTTTCTTGGATTTCATCATTCGCCATGGCTTTTGAGGTAAGAATTTAGGGAATTATGATGTTGCTTGTGTTGACTTCAGTGCTTCTTTAATTTGATTGTTCTTCTCTACTTCCCCTGAAAAGTTTCAAGTGGATGACAATTCTAATTTTTTATGTGGTATTGAGATGAGGCATGCTGCACTTTCATGTGCATCATGTGGGATCTAGACAGCAATAATTGGAGGAATGTATTTAGAGTTTTGTTGCCTAAATAATATCTAATCTCATCAATGCTGCTACTAAATGAGTATCACATATTTGATCTCTGCAATTTGGTTTGCTGCCAGTTAAATTGTAACTTTCATCAATGGCTTCTTTATGCTAGTTTCGTTAGTTGGATGTTAGTGAATTAGGAGGAACTTTTAATAGTTAGAAGTCGTTCTTGTTCCTGCTCATTCATTCCACTTTTACGACCAAAACCCTTTCGACAACAAGTGCTAGAGCTTTTATGAGCCTTATATGGATAAATGTCCTTTTCAGACACATTGACAAACTATGACAAGTAAAACCAACCCATCTCCATTGGTTCACCGATGAACTTGACATGATTGTTATTGCTTTGGTGTCTATTCTGTAAAACACTATAAAAAAGAAAAAGTTGTACATCAATTCCTCATTCATCCATCATAATGGTGTATAAAAGGAAAATACCCTCAATCTGTTTTCTTTACCATCTAAGCTATTTGATAGGCTAATGTAGATTACCGGGGAGTGGTATTGTTTGTGGATGAGCAGTTACAACACATAGGCTAAATGCATTTTTGTCCCCCTTGTAAAACAGCTGAAATCAACTATTTATTTTTTCTGTTTTTAATCTTCTTAGATGTCCTTTCTAGTTTCATGGGAGATTTGTGTGTTCACTTAGACAATAGCTTGCTTTGTTCCTCTGATGGGTAAATTTTTTTCAATTGTTAATTGTGTTTAATAATTGTTTTTGTTGATATCGTTTGTCAAATCTTGTCTTCTATTGACGCTTTTATATACGAAATGAACGATTAAAATGAGTGGATCGAGATGAAAACCTCTGTAAGGGGTCTGAGATTTTGTTCTTGTAAATTCATAAGCTTCTGTTTTATTTTGTTTAATTGTAGCAACATGCCCAACTTCCTGAAGCATTAAGTGCAAATTTGGAGGCTCCAAATCCCAAGGATGAGCTACATGCAAGCAGAGAAGATGACTTCCGCCAACCGACAGAATCACATTTACCTCATGTTGCTATTGCACATAAGCCCACCACAGATTCCCCTCTTCATAGGCATGGGTATCAGCCAAATTCCAGTGAACATAGGAGGGCTGGTAGAACAAGTGGTGAATCTGACAATAGCATGGAGCGCTCTCCACTTCACCCCCAGTATCATGTGAAATCTGCAACTAGAGGTGGTGTATCTTCCAAGAGTTCATCAGTGAGTGGCCATGCACTTGCTTCAAATGTTGCAGGTAGATCGAGAATGAGGACTGGTGGTCGAGGTGATGAAACTGTAAGTCTTTTCTTCTAATAATCAGTGTTTTTTATATCAAAAGACCTGCATGCAATCATGTATGGTATTGTTTCCTGACAGCCTGATAAAGGGTCATCTGTTCCAAAGTTTGGTGAGTGGGATGAAAGTAATCCTTCATCAGCTGATGGTTTCACTGGCATATTTAACAAAGTGAGGGAGGAAAAAAAGAGTGGAACAGCAAAAGCTACCATGATAACAAATGATACAATCTATGTCAATGACCAAGATGGTAGTGGCGGGTCCTTGGTAAGCTGCCTATGCTTGTTCATATGATAGAATAATTAGAGCTAAAACCTAAATTGGAAGGCTCACTAAGTGTAAGACTGGTGAAGCTCATAAGCAAACTTCATTTCTAACTTTTTTGTTTTATTTAGTCTTAAATGAGGCTCTTAAAGATTACTAGTTTCCTTATTCATAATACTTGCTGTTGCAATTTGACTCGCACAACAAAAGGTGATTGACACTTCCTTTTTTCCTTTAAATTGCTTTCTTTTTGTGAACTTCATGTCCACATATAACTTTTAAGAAATGGAAACATCGCTTTTGCTGAACTTATACTGGTTTTTTGGTTGATACAGTTTTAGTTGAATTGTCCTTTATCAACATACTAAAGAAAACCAATATCACCTCTGTGACTATCAATCTGAGGCTTTTTGAGATCTAGTAAAGTGATTATTCCACGACAGTAGAATTAGGTTTTTTTCATGAATTATCTTGTAAACAATAAAATTGTCAATGTTGTTCATGGCAAAAGAAATTTACTAGCAATTACGGAAATGGAAGCATCGGTTTTCTTCATGAATATGCCAAGCAAAAACACTTTTTACCTACTGCACATGGGGTACATAAATGTCAGACGTTTTCTAATTGCAAAAAAGTCTTATTATATAAATTGTTTTTAGGGGACGTACACAGCCGACAGCTTATACATTTGGCTCCATCTGAAACAAACTACTATTTGAAATAGAGCAGTAACAGCCAATAACTTTGTAATATCTCAACTATTTGAAATAGAGTGATACAAATTTTAGCAAAGTTTCCTTAATACATCTTTATCTGTGACCTATTACATTTTATTCTCTAATTGCAACTGTGGACTTCATATTTGAAATAAAACAATCTGATCTAGTTATACTTTGCTTTCTTCTGTCTTCGACAGAGCTGTTGCTTTGGCTGGTGCAAAAAATAACTAGTATTACGAGAAGATTCAGAGCTTCGATCCTGTAAATCCTCAAAGATGAGTCATGATATTTGCATCTGTTTGGAACTGCATTTTCCTCTCTGCTAGTGTGTAAGTACCTTCTTGTATTGATGAACATGTTCTTTTCAATTTTTTGAGTCTTCTATTTCTTGTTGCAATACTGTAAACAAGCATATTTTATCTTCTTCTGGTGTGATTCAAATGTCTTGCCTTGTCCAAAAAAATTTCATTACGTGCTCAGGTATTGTAGTTCTGTATATAAGCATGTTCCATGTCTTTTCTGAGTGTAAATAAGTCTGAAACTTTGAGGCCTTTTCCGCTTCCTAGGCTCCAACATCTTCCATGCACAATTGCTCCAACATCTTCATTAACTCACATCATTCTAGGTTTCTTAGGATGCCTCAAATTGCATGTTCCTTGTATCAAGTTTTGAACTCCTGCTTTATCTTTACCTGGTGTTGGCTGTAGATATAAGGTTTGGTCATTAGGATTGTTATCAGGAAAGCAACTATAAGAAACCTCAGGATCTAATATGCATAAGATAGGTGAAAGATATGTATTTAGTTGTTTATATTATTCATGAGGAAGCAAGATTAGGGCTAAAGAGTTTGAGATTAGTGTCCACACCTCCAAATTATATTCAAGTAGAAACTAATCCTTTATATATTGCTACGTCAACCAATTACAACCATTGCCCCTTAGATCCCAGCCAATAAGACTATAAATAATTCCCCTCTCTGAATACATGAGGCACCTTATATTCCATAAAAGATGATAGTATCTATCGCAATTACATGTCGAATGAAACCAGGGCAGAGTTTTCTTATTATACATAAGGTGTGCCAAAACCTGAGCATCTGTTTCGGCATGGATCCGTCGAGTTCCTTTCCTTTTTCACTATTGTCAGGCCTTCCTAATTCGGCACCGGCTTCATTATAAATAATTAGTCTGTTGTTTGTGAATCTGCATTCAGTGACTGAAATAAACTCATCATTGTCCCTTGGAATAATCCCACCAAATTGTTCCTGCACTGAACAACAACATTCTCACAGAATGACTGAACATGTCAGAGGAATAGCAGACACTGCCAACCCATCTTGAACAGCTCAACATCATAGAAAGCCATGGCACAATCTTTAGCATCACAGTGATTCAAGAACTGGAATTTCTGCATCTTGGTCATGGGGATTGAACTGAAGAGAAATCAATCACTGAAGAAACCTAGCAATCAAATGATGAAGATACTTAGCAGCCTGCTCTGTTCAGTGAGCAGGACACAGCTACCACTGCCTAGTGAAGAAGGGGAGGATGAGCTTGGAAGAGCCTTCCACCAATGTATCAATCAGCATCTTTCAGGAAGACAACTGTGTTCTTTCTTTTTCTCTCTGTTGTGGGAGTAGGACAGCAACAGATCTGCATCAACAGCAGTAGCTCCCTTGAGAGAACAAGAGAGAGGTGCAGCTGCTTTGCTGTGCCAAATGTTGGATTAGGTTTTCTTCACAGCTGAGAGATGAGTGACTCATTTGGGAATTACCCAACTACAGAATCACATCATTTGTCGGATTTGGATGAAAAAAAATATTTTTATTTAAAATAAAATTTATCTTTTTAATTTAAAATAATAAAAATTTATTGATCGTAATTCGTGATGAGATCAGATTGTGATAATTTGTTTACGACGAAAGATATGAATCTATCTGATCCACTTTTCTATGAGAGAAATATGAGTATCTCAATGATAGTCATGTAAAATTTTTTTATAATATATTGAATTCAATTTTTTAATTAAATTTATTAAATAATATACGAAATATTTTTAATCTACCATATTGAACTCGTATATATTGAAGTCAATTTAAACAACACACACACACACACATATATATATATATAGGGGTAAAAATGTTATTTTAAAAATGTAGGAGGATGGATGTGTAAAAAGGGTCGTCTTGTTAGGACTATGTTTGGGCTTTCGAACGGCCGTCGCGTGGAGCGGGCTATCGTCGGCGAAGCGACATCGCGGACGTGGGCGACCAGATCGAGCTGCGGGAATGGCGGAGGGGCACAGGCTGTGGGGGCACCTGCCGCTGCTGGTGCAGTCGAGCTCTAAGGAGTCGGTGGAGTACATACTGCAGGCGCTGTGGCGGACTCGGAAGACGGGTCTCGACGCCGCCGACCGCGCCATCATCCGCGACATGCTCCATCTGCCGTCCGACTCCGACCTCGACCCTGTAAGCTTCGCAAACACCTCTTTTTTTTTTTTGTCTTCTTTAGGGATTAAACCCTCCCCAATTTTAGCTACATTGTTTTAGAACTCTTAGCAACGTAAACCCTAATCACATGTGGTCTCAAACATGATATGGTCTGAGCTAATTGTATTAGCCCGAGGCAAAGAAGTCTCCGTAATTTCGGATTTCCAACCGTTCGAGATTGGGTCACCAGGGGCTCAGATATCTTGTTCAGCAACTCAACTGTAGCAATTGGTTCTCATCAATTGCTTATTACATAATTAAGTACATACGGGAACAAGGATTTCCCTAATTAAATGTTTTCCGTCAGCTTATAACTTTGAAAGATTCAATTTTGTGGGAAGTAGTATTTTGCTGTCTGTTTTGGTGACTATGGGTCGACACACATAAATTTTCTATACCTAAACTTGTTGCATAACATGCATGCTTACGTTTGTTCGCTAAACATCCTCTCGTTGAAGATTATTGTCCGATATTATGGCATTTCCTCATGAAACCGATGTTTATTGCAAGAGATGTTAGTTAGTAGGGATGAACTTCATGCATAAAATTGCAGAAAATCATACGTCAATCTACCGTTGCTCTCTAAGTCTTAAAAATGCTAGCAACACGCAACAGCTCAGTGAGAATGTTGTATTGTCTGAGAACTTCTTGTCTTACATGTAGCATAGCTCGACATTGCATGTCAGGTTCAATAGGTGATTATCTCTAGAACTTAACAGATCCTTGATTGTATTTCCTTTTAGATAAAATGACAAATGAAATCCTTATTCTATCGGCACAATTGTGTGGTATATTAGTGGATATACTTTCCCTTTGCAGCTTTTGGTATGTCTTCGTATGTTAATTCGAAGGTGTGTCTATGAAAACATATCAAAGGATGAAATACAGAAGTTGTTTCCACCTGAAGTCCTACCCGAATTGCAAAGGTTACTCACCCTGCTCTTGCAGAAGTTTCAACGAGAATGGCGCGAAGATGTACTCAAAGATCAGGTCGATCTTTTTCTTCAATCTACATAGGATCTATGTTTCCCTTTGTAGCATATATTGGGATGGTTTTGCAGTTATTTTCGACCTTTTTCTCTGTAGCATGTAGAGCATGGTTATACGATTATATTCTTGCTTCAGATATAGTCAAGAGATTTGAAGTTATAGACAATCCTTTCGTTTGCTGTTTAGTTGAGAAGCATCCATTTTTTGGCTTTATCAACAAGCAACTGTAATGAACTCCATATTGACAAAATAAGTGCTGCTTTTGTTTGAACAAACTTTCTATTTGCAAATCATATAGAAAAATTGTGGGCCAACTTATGTCTTAATAAATTTTTTTGTTCTGTTCTTCAGGTTTCTTTGCCTCGCCTGAAGGCAATGACATGTAATGTGGTAAATCAAAATCAAGATCCTTTGGAGCATGTTGCTGTTATGAATCTGAAGGTACAACCAGTTTTTTTTTTTTTCTTATTCTTTGACATACAATATTCCTGATAACATTGTCTAATTTGTTTTATTTTCAATCAATTGATTAAAACTGAAGGCAGAAAACAGGGCACACTGTGGATGTTTCCACTGTTATTTTTATCAAAGACATCAATCCAAATATTTATCTTCTTAAGCCAATGAGAAAAGGCTATGCTAGTGTTACTTCTCTTGTTCTCAGCCTGAAGCTCATATTTTCTATTGTTTACCTAGCTTTCAGTATTCAGAACTAGATATAGGTCTATTTTATGTCTGCACAAAACTAGAGAATATGAGAAGTTCTTGGCTGAGAATAATTTATATAATAGCCACTCTGGACAATCAGATGAAATAAACAGTGATTGAGATGCCCATCTAGATTGATTGTTTGCTCCTGAGGGTTTGACATAGAAACGAGTAATATGGCATAGTTATTCAATTGTTTATAATATGTTGTACTACACCCATTTGTTCATTTCTACCATATCTGTAATAATGCCTTACTAGATCCACTGGAAATGAAAGCTTTTGCTCCTGTACAGACCACTGATTTCAATCTTATTGGCTGTTGAATGCCAAGAAATTGTGGTTCTCTCACTATAGAAAACACAGATAAATTATGTTAATACTTTCGGAGTGGATATCTTGCAGCTTCAAGGTGATACACAGTCTTCATCAGGTGAAACACAGGTAAAATTCCAATTGGCAAGAGATACCCTCCAGACGATGTTGAAGTCTATGTACTTCATAAGAGATCAAATGTCCAGTGGGGTAAGCTAAAACTATACCTTGCAATCGATAGATAACTCATGCATGAACAGTCTCATTTTTGTTGATGCATTCACATGTTTAATGTTTCTCTTCTCCAGGATGCTGCCTCTAATGGACATGGCCAAGAACAGGGAGCAGCCGAAACAGCCTTAACATAAAATCTCGGGATGCCTCGCCTATGTAGTATAGTTTGCTTTCTTTGCTTAATACCGACATACTATTCTGTTCTTATTCTTCTCAATCCTGCGAGACTGGAATTTTGAAGCTACTTAGCAACCCTTTTTTTTTCCAACAAAACTCATCCAACTGTATGTATATGTGTGTAGCATGGGGGCAAATACTGTCAATTAGGTTTCATTTTCAGAATGTGTTTAGATCATTTTCAATTTATTCTACGAGCAAAACATCTTATTCTTTTGAGAAGTAGGGGAATTCATTGAAAACATGTATTATGTCCGAAACCATCCATACAATTTGTTGAACCGAGGTTGTGCCCTATATCTTTCTTGGTTATGAGTTCTTCCAAAGAAATGTGGCTTAGTAAGTTATATTATCCCAGTGGTTAGTACAGTGTTGTGTAGTTAATAAATCTCAGGTTTGAAACCATGTAAGATGTCTTGCATGCAGTTTAAAGTATTATATATATATATATATATATATATATATATATATATATATATATATATATATATATATATATATATATATATATATATATATATATATATATATATAATGTTTGATCAATCATGATGCATGTGACTTGATTCATGATGACCTCTTGCTATTTCTAACCACTCTAGAAAAGATATCTACTTAATCTATTGGTCTCACAACCTATGTTGAACCATCGGGTTGTATGTGTGTATCACGATCATATAACGATCCTTATGACGTCGGAGGTAGCGGTGGAGGAAGAACGACAAGAAAAGAAGAGAGAGTAAGGAGTATGAGGCGGAGAAATAGGAGGACGAGAAAAGAAGAGAAAGATAGTATGAGTTTAAGACGAAGAGGACTCGCGTATGTTTATTTGTTTTATTTTTTTTTTAAGGTTCGAATTAGATCACTCGAGATCGAGGTGGTATCGATGTGGTTTACATGTAATAGCAAAGTAGAAATCTCATATTCTTTAGAACTATCTATATAGTAAGAGTAGAAGGTAATTAAAAAAAATAAAATCATACCTTTTACTTTATCATCTTTAGTTTATATTTTCACTCCCAAAATGCTTTTTAAATGAAACAATTTTGAGGATTAAACCTTACTCCAAAATAAAATCATTCATTTTTCTCTAAAATATACAAAAGATATTATCCGCTTAATTTTTTATAGATGTGAGACTATATAATATGTGTGTGTCTGATTAGCACTAACAGTATAAATTGCAATGATCACCCTATGCTGACTAGATAATCTTATTTTGTTACACTTAAAAACAAAAAATTGAAGGCAAAATACATCACCAACTAATTATTATTATTATTATTATTATTATTATTAGTTTTCCTCTCTCAAAGACGAAAAATACCATAGGAAATAAAAAAGAAGGTGGGACCCACATGTAGAATGGCATTCTTCTTTTTGTCTGTGTTTTTTTTTTCCCCTTCTTTCTTTTGAGATGTGATATATATATTTTTTTTAGTGAGTGGTGGTCGGATTAGGGTTAGGAATTGCTATAAATGACACCTCAAAAGTGACCTTCTTCCTCTCTTGTTGGGTTATTTTGGTATTTGGGCGACTTGTGTGGGCTTGGGTGGGGTTTTCATCTCATTTTTTGTGGCCGGCTTCGTTTCGGCTTTGGGGGGGAAAACCGAATTGGAGACGTGAGCGCTTCAAATCCCCGCCATCGCCGTCGATTTCCTCCCGATCGGTAATCTCTCCCTCTCCTCCGCTCCCCCGCCGCGTTCTCGCCGATCGTACTTCGCCGCCTGTCACAGCCGGTATCCCCAAAACCGCGTGTCGTCTAGGGTTTCTATAGGCTCGCGCGCTCCGAGACTTTTGCCGCGTTAGCTGGCCTTCTTTGGGTGCGATTGTTCTCCGTGCTTCCTTGATGCTTCTTGCTGAATACGTGCTTTGTTCTCATGTTTGGTGTTTTGGAACCATGAGATCATTCCGATGTTGCTCGTAAATTAGTCTTAACGCCTTCTTTGCAATGCCAGCACGTTGGAGTTCGTATATGTCGTTTTTAGCTGGAACCGGTTGTTAGAATGTCGAACTTTGGTTTCGTTTCCCTTGGAAATCGCTTCCTTTTGTGTTCTTCTTCCGGGGGAGAGGATCCGATGAATGTAGTCAGGCTGAAACTTCTTTTCGCTCAATATTTGACTATTCACTTTCCTTTTATTATGTTAGTAGGGTTGAGGCGATTCACTGGTTTGCTGCATCGAAGGAATTATGCGAGTTTCTAACTGTGCTGTAGATTAAGTTTACTTTGGTCTCGAGCAGTGAGATGTGAGAGGAAAGGGGAGCATTCTGATTGTAGGAAAGAAGGTCGGAGAATGGAATGCAATAAGGATGACGCCCTCAGGGCAAAAGAGATTGCTGAAAAGAAGTTCCTGGAAAGGGATTTAAATGGTGCCAAGAAGTTTGCCTTGAAGGCTCAAAATCTCTTTCCGGCACTGGAGGGCATTTGCCAGATGATAGCAACTCTAGATGTTTATCTTGCCTCAGAAGAAATAGTTGTTGGTGAGAAGGATTGGTATGCAATTCTCAATCTCGGTGATTCGGCAGATGAAGATACAGTGAAGAAACAGTATAGGAAGTTGGCTCTCCAGCTTCATCCTGACAAGAACAGATCTGTTGGTGCTGAAGGTGCTTTTAAGCTCATTTCAGAGGCATGGAGTGTCTTATCTGACAAGACTAGGAGAATGCTCTATGACCAAAAGAGGTGTGCTAAAGGGTTTTCACAGAAGACTTCCCAACCAAACAAAAATAACAATGTTCCTAGTAATGCAAATGGGTTTTATAACTTTGTCAAGACTGCTGCACCGAAGGCACGGACTGTGAAGAAAAGCACTTGTGTGACTCCAGCAACTGTGCATCCTTCATCTGAGCCTCCGGTACCAGAAACATTTTGGACATGTTGTAATAGGTGCAAGATGCAGTATGAGTATCTGAGGTGGTATCTTAATCATACTCTTCTTTGTCCAAACTGCCATGAGCCTTTCGTAGCTAAAGAAACACTGAGTCCTGCCAATGGTTGTAATTCCTCGGTCCCTTGTTCTGCTTCTCAACAGCTTCACTTAAACTCTGACCATAACGCAACTAGCAAAAATGCTTATGGTCTGGGGAGAAGTAATTCGACTCTTCCAGGCATGGGAACTTCAAGATTCCAGAATGGAGCCAATCTGGGTTCGTGCAAAAACTTCCAGTCAGTCCCTTTTTCTGGAACTGCAGGAGTTGCAAGTGTGATTGCCTCATCAGCTGCCACTGCACAGGCTGCAAACCTCAACCATCAGACTTATGACAAAGTGAGAAGAGAGAATGAAGAGACACAAGCGGCGGCTAGAAGGGATGATACTACTCATAGGAAGAATAATGCCCCAAAGAGGAATGCTAGTGCATGTGGGATCCTTAATGCAGGACCAAATGTTAGTTTACCCACAAAAAGAGGACGAGGCATTGATGATAACTCAACAGAACAGCTTGGTGCATCTGAAACAAATAGGATGAGTGGAGTTGTTGGAGACTCCAAGTTCAGAATGGGTGTGAGACATGACAACTTAGGTAGAGAATTTTCTCATATGGGTATTCGAACTATGTTGATTGAAATGAGTAAGTTAGCAATTGATAAGAAGATAGCAGAGTGGAAATCTGCTGCCACTCTGAAAATTGATGCAAAAGAAAATGCTAAAAAGAAACAAAAACTGGGTGAAACTGACAAAGAAGAGGTAAATGATGTGGTTCATGGGGATGCCACTAATCAAGACAGATCAGTTGTGTCTGTGGCCAACACCAAACAGTTTACCATCGAAAAGAATTCATCAGATATCCAATCTACTGATTCTGATAATGAGAACAATGAACCAGTGTCAATTGATGTTCCTGATCCAGATTTTCATGATTTTGATCTTGACCGTTCTGAGCGATCTTTTGCAAGTGATCAAATATGGGCCACATATGATGACGAGGATGGTATGCCTCGTTATTATGTGCTGGTTCAGCAAGTTATTTCTTTGAAACCTTTCAAGGTGCGCATGAGTTTTCTCACTTCAAGGTCCAATAGTGAGTTTGGACCTCTGAATTGGGTTGCATCTGGTTTTGCAAAAACCTGTGGTGATTTCAGAATAGGACGATATGAGGTGAATGATACAGTTAATATCTTTTCACATAAAGTCAAGTGGGAAAAGGGTCCCCGTGGTGTCATCAAAATTATTCCAAGGAAAGGTGAAACTTGGGCTCTCTACAGAAATTGGTCTCCAAAATGGAATGAACACACTCCTGATGATATCATCTATAAGTATGACATGGTAGAAGTCCTTGAAGACTATAGTGAAGAACAGGGTGTATCTGTAATCCCTTTAGCAAAAGTATCTGGATTTAGAACAGTATTTCGTCGTCATATGGATCCAAAGGAATCAAAGAGAATCCCGAAAGAAGAAATGTTTCGGTTTTCACATCAAGTGCCTTCTTATTTACTGACTGGTGAAGAGGCTGAGAATGCTCCGGAAGGTTTCTTTGAGCTGGACCCTGCAGCGACTCCTTTGGAGCTTCTTCAAAAAATCTGTGAAAGCAAAAAGGAAGTGGCCTTGGAGGCTGTTGAACAGGCAGTCAACTAGTAGCTATTGCCTTGGTATTTGTTAAACTTTTTGGAATCATGTCATTCCAAGTGCATTTTGACATTTAGTTTCTGTTGCTGTATAGTGTCAAAGGGTATATAATTTCAAAGATTTTACAGTTGGTGACTGGGACAAAGTTGCTCGATGAAGAGTTGTTTTTGCAGTTACTTATAGTAGGTGTCTGGCAATGATTTTGTCTGCAATAGGAAGATAGCTGAGACTTAAAAAAATCCGTTGAATACAGATTGCAGATATCAAAGATTTTGCTTACCAGAGCTTTTACAGGTGCTTCCTTCAGAGATTGATACTTTGAGAAGAATGGTAAGATGACCGCCACAGTCTCGTGTTTATTGTTCTTGGATGATCCATGCATAATCTGCATATATTCTACTAATTTTCTAATTCTTCATGATGTCCTTCTTGTACTCTTAGGTGAAGCAAATTGCATTTATTTTTTCTTCTATTTCTTTTATCTGGCATACTTTTTTTTCTCATAGGAGACTGAAACCATCTGCTGATTCTGTTTTATTAAATGTTGTTTTCCTCAATGACAATAAGTATTAACTCAATGGCATTTTCGTGCTGAATTGGTGGACCATAATTTTCAATTTTGATATACTCTTTCTTGTTTGTTTTCTGGAGAGGCATAGTTATTGTTGTCTTCTCATGTCTTCTGGAATGTTATCAATTTTGATATACTCTTTCATGAACGTTTTCTGGAGAAGCATAGCTATTTTTATCTTCTCATAGATAGATACCCAGATTGATATCTATGTAGGAGTTATAGCTGTTGGCTTGAGATAATTGCAAGCAGCACCATGTCGATCATATTTGCCGAACATAAAATTTGAAGGCTTTTAAAGAATTGGATCCAGATTGAATGAATCCTGTTTTACTATAGATGTAAGTGCTCATCTTCTAGCTCATGAGTGAACGAATATTTATGGAGTTGATGCATGCTGCTCCTCTGCATGTGAGACAATTGATAATCAACAATGGATCTGTTTGAGTGTTTCCTGTCCTATTTTTTAATCTTCTTTTTTATCCCTGCCCTTCCCCCTCTTCTATTTTTTACTGTTGGATCTAAACCTGCCCCTGACCCTTTTACCTAGACAGGTTTGAAGTTCTAAGTAATCAAATAAAACATATCAAAGACAACTGACCATTAATGCTACGGCACCATCATCCTCCAACATGATATATCTACCTTCATGGCTGTGGTATTAACCCATCCAGCAGTAACAGAATATGCTATCACTAAATTTAGCTTCAAGGCCAGTTGTTGGATAAAACAGTATACTGTTAACAGTATTTTTAAGTATTAAATAGTATACTAATAATATTATTTATTTATTAGATTAATAATATATTATATCGATTTTAAATTTTAATAATATTAATTCTTATTTATTTGAAATTATTGTCAGGGTTCCAAGATAAATGACAATTGAACAGAGCAACTCAATAAATTCTCCAGTAACATCAAAAAAGGATCCAGCATGGAAGTACAACTATCTAAAGAATTCTAAAGATCCTAATGCAGTTACGTGCATATTCTTTGATAAGACTACTAGAGGTGAGATTTTTTGTGCAAAACAACATCTAGTAGGAAATTTCAAAAATGCAACAGCTTGTAAGAAGTGTCCACTTGAGGTAAAAGAAGAGTTGCTGGCTTACATGAATGAAAAAAAGATACAAAGAATGAATCTTATGAAAATTTATCAGAGGATAATGTTGAACATATCAGGGATGATAAAGAAGATTATTCCGTAAATATCAACTCAAGTGGAAAAAATATATACGACAGAAGAGAAAAAGAAGTTATGAGCACTACTACTAAGAAGCGTAAAAAGGGACCGATGGATCTATATATGTTTCAAGGATCATAAAAGCAACAAGGGCAAGCAGGAGATTCAAAATTAAGACAAACAAATATAAGTGATGCTTGCGATAAAGAAATAAGAGGAAGAACAATTCAATATATTGTTCGCTTCTTCTATCAGGCTGGTCTTCCACTTAGTACCACTCGTCTAGACAGTTTTAAGGATATGATTGAAGCTATTGGAAGATATGGTATAAGATTAAAACCTCCAAGTTATTATAAGATGAGAATTTCATTGTTGAAAAAAGAATTGGAGTATATAAATGATTTATTAAAGGGTTATAAAGAATCATGGGCAATACATGGTTGCTTTATTATGTCAGATGTTTGGACCGACAGAAGACATAGAAGTATAATTAATTTTATGGTTAATTGTTCTTTAGGGATCATGTTTGTAAAGTCAATAGATGCTTCGTCTTTTGTGAAATCTGGAGATAAGATATATAATTTGCTTAACAAGTTTGTAGAAGAAATTGGAGAAAAAAATGTCGTCCAAGTCATAACAGACAATGGAAGCAATTATGTATTAGCTGGTAATATCTATTTTTTAAATATTTTTAATATTTTATTTATTTTTATCTTCAATTAAATCTTATAAATTTTTTATCATTTATTTCAGGTAAATTACTTGAATAAAAAAGACAACACTTATATTGGACTCCATGTACGACACACTATATCGATTTAATGTTGGAGGATATTGGAAAGATTTCGGATATTAAGAAAACATTAGAAAAGGTAATCTTTGTTGTTGGTTTTCTTTATAATCATATTGGGGCTTTGAATATTATGAGAGAATTTATAGGCAATAAAGAATTGGTGAGATATGGTGTTATCCGATTTGCTACATCATTTTTGACGTTACAGAGCGTGCATCGTCAAAAACATAATATGAGAAACATGTTTACTTCTGAGAAATAGATGATAAGTAAATGGGCAAAAGAAATAAAAGGTAAGAGAGCCATTGATATAATATTAATGTCATCCTTTTCGAATCATATGGTTTACATATTAAAGATAATACACCCTCTTGTTCGTGTTCTTCGATTAGTGGATAATGAAAATAAGCCTGCAATAGGATATATTTATGAGGCTATGGATAGAGCAAAGGAGACGATTAAAAAGTCTTTTAATGAAAATGAAGAAAAATATGAGAAAATTTTTACAATCATTGATGAAAGATGGAATTGTCAGCTTCATCGTCCTTTACATGCAGTAGGATATTATTTGAATCCGGAATTTTTTTATAAGATTACATCTATTAGGTTTGATACAGAAGTTCTAGATGGGTTATATCAGTGCATTATAAGATTAGTTCCGGGCGTTGAAGCGCAAGATAA
Source organism: Ensete ventricosum (assembly GCA_029747655.1). Classification (NCBI taxonomy): domain Eukaryota; kingdom Viridiplantae; phylum Streptophyta; class Magnoliopsida; order Zingiberales; family Musaceae; genus Ensete; species Ensete ventricosum. Next base: position 3,729,234 of record JAQQAF010000001.1, on the reverse strand, counting down.
GGTTATTCATGAATTATCTTTATATAAGAATGCTGAAGGTCTTTTTGGAATTCCAGTGGCAGTTCGATCTAGGACAACTACATCCCCAGGTAATAACAATTTGATATAAATAATTTCATCTGTGGTAATTGGTATACTATTATGTTATTGCTAATAATAACATAAATTTTACAACTGAATGGTGGAGTCTCTTTAGAAATTTCACTCCAAGCTTACAGCAATTTGTTATCAAAATACGCAGTTTGACATGTTGCGCTTCAGGTTGTGAGCGGAACTGGAGTGTCTTTGAGCATGTAAGAATCATTAAATATTTTTGTTTCAATTTATTTACTTATTTATTTATTTATATGTATTAATATATTTTTAAATTATATTACATGACAGATTCACTCGAAGAGAAGAAATCGATTGGAACATCAACGATTACATGATCTTGTTTACATAAAGTATAATCAAGCTTTGAAAGATCGTCATGAATTACGAAATAGAATTGATCCAATCTCATTACATGATATTGATGATTCAAATGGGTGGCTGGTGGGAGAAATGGGTGCTAACTTACAGGATGCCGAAGATGAGCTTGTATTTGAAGATGATAGATTGACATGGGGAGATGTGGTAAGAGCCTCAGGTGCTGGAGAATTACAAACATATACAAGACAGATGACAAAAGGAAAATTGAGTGCAGCAGCATCAAGCTCAGCTTCTGTTATTATTGAAAACACAGAGAATGAGACATATTTTGATGAGACATATTTTGATGAAGAGGAAGGACAAGAGGAAGAGGACGAAATTAATGAAGATGATTTGTACGAAAATGATGATGATAATGATTATAACGAGTGATTTTGATGTAAAAGTTTATTGTTTTGAATTTTAAAATTTTTGTTAATGTGACATTATGACTTTGTAATTTATACTTCAAATTTTCTTAATTAAATATGACATTTTTATTTAAATAATTATATTTATTAATTATATTATATATTTTTAAATATTTTGGTGCCTCGCTTCGCTCGAGCGAGCGCCTGGCGCCTAACGCTTTTTTAATCACTAGCTCAGCTCCTGTTATTATTGAAAACACAGAGAATGAGACATATTTTGATGAAGAGGAAGGGCAAGAGGAAGAGGACGAAATTAATGAAGATGATTTGTATGAAAATGATGATGATAATGTGACATTGGGACCCTGGCGCCTAACGCTTTTTTAATCACTGCATCAACCAAGCATTTGAACGAATAATACAAGAAGTCAAGTCTATCAGTCCTTACTTCAATGTGATTGTGAATGCAAAATCATGGTCCTGGATGCACAGACGGCTCATTAAACATGGAGCATGTGATAAGATATAATGCTAAAATGTCACAAATTATCACTATATCACTAAGTTTGGATATAAATGCTTTGCATATGCTTCACTTCAATTAGCACTTCAAGTCTTCAACATTGTGCAAGTAAAATTAGATTTTGATATTGATCATTAACATTGTCCCTAGAAGCAATTCAATTCAAACGATCCAGTTTTTGTTACTATGAACATAAATAATCCAAATCATATTTATATTTGAACATGCCAGTCTTATGCTTTTTTTCATGCCACACGATATAACTGGCTAAATTTTTTGTATCATCATTGTTTCATGGCTCCATAATAGATCAATTTATAATTTTGAAATTTTCTTAAGGTGAATTGTAGAAATAAAAAATAAATGCAGATGTATGAGACTAGGAGCTGGCTCTCTATTTTGATTCTACATGGCTAATAAAATTCTTTTAAAGTGGAAAAATATAATATTTTCATTATTTCATCCTAATGCTTGTGCCATAGGGCAAGAGTGTCATTACATCTGATGCTTGGATGAACATAAAAGGACACTCAAGATTTTTCATGTGAATCTGATTTATGGGATGTGAATTGTTCTTGTTGTTTATCGAATTTGTATGATGCTGCTATGTTGACATGTATGTTGACATGACTGACATTATGTTTTGTTGCCTTTAGGAAAACTCAGAGATAAGGGTAAAGAATTAACAAAATATTCTGTATTGTTGATGACTTAGATTTAGAGAATTTGTTTAGTGACTTGATCTGGTGGGGAATTCAGCTAAAAAGGGTACAGATTGTACAATCCAAAATACTGGTACTATACTTGTGTCGAGACTGATTGCCATACTAGTATTTAAAGCCAGATTTTAGACATATAGTTTCATCTATTTCCTGTGTGCTCAGTTACTGTTCTCTTTTGTTTTTACAGCTTTTGAGTTGAATTGCCAGACTAAAGACAAGTTTTGATGAATGCCCACCATCTGCACATAGCTGATAAAGCAATCCCAGAGGTCTGGGCATGGTGGAATTTGACCTGGTTGCTTCTGGAGATTCATTCCTAGGGTTCTATGGCTGATGGGTACAGATTTTACCATGTTTTCCTCTTTAGTGCTTTGCTTGTTTCCATTCACATTGGAAACATCAAGGTAACAGGTTTAAGAAGATCATGGGAGTTTGTTATCGGTTACTGATGATATACAACTAATGGTGGGTTTTATTCCTCGCATGCCAGACCATGCTTTATACCATGGTTGGGAAATGGTTGATAATTGAAGACTCCTTGTTAAATTCCATTGATCATTCAACTGGAATTTTCCTTTCTCTTTCTACATATCCTAGTGTTTCTTTGAGTTGCATTTTAATCAACTCATATTGCCTTAACACTCAGAATATGAGGTTTTATTAATCTGACTTAAATACTGGGGGTTTAAGGCTTGATGCCAATGGATATGGCCATGTTAAACCCTAAACTTAATTTAAACATTCTAGATGCCAAGTGAGCTAGTTTCTAGGCTTTAGCCTGTGTTGCTTTGTAGATAAAGTTCATTTTAATTTTATGTACAAGCACCAAAATTGATGAGCTGGCTGTTATATTCTGAATGGTTTTTTTGCATCCATCAATGCCATGCATGGAAGTCCAGCCTTCTATTCCTCGGAAATATTAGATTCCTGAGGTTGTTATGTCAACAAGCTAAAAGATTTTCCATAAGATAACAAGAATGTCTTTCCTAATATGTTTTCTACTTAAAGATGCATCCATGTTTGGAATCTGATTCTAGCTAGAGTTGCCACTTTCTGTCTTCCAGGATCCGTGACCTTATGCATCAATGTGTCAGTCACAACATCGACCATCTGCTGCAGGTATCCATCTTAATCTCTACTGTAATGCTGTCATACACAAGCCTTTTACTCCCCATTTGACAACTGCTTCAGATTTTGTTATACCTATATTTTTTTATTGTGTTTAGATGTTCAATTTTAGCTTCTGGAGGGACCACAACCAACCCCCCCCCCCCCCCCAAAAAAAAGTATTATCTTCATTCATTTACGGAGTTAATTCTGATCTAAAAGTCAGAATGGGGTTCACATGCTTATGACTATAGAAGAAGGGTACATGATATCTTATGTGTGTTTATGTCGTGTGGATGTTTACCATGTGTGTGTGAGTGAGTGAGAGAGAGATTTGTAGTTATTATCTGACAATTGATTAATAGCATAATGAGGTTGAAACTATACTAAATTACCTCTCAAATTTGTTGGAAACATGAGATGTTAAAAAAAAACAGATGGAAGTAAATTAGTTTAGTGGACAGATGTTAATGGGAATCATCTAAATATTTGGAAGGGGTATGCAAAATTTACAGGGGCAAATTTGATACTTCCAAAATGTGACAGGATAGATATGTAGAATCCCTTTAAATTAAAGAAATGTTTCTGTTATGTATTTTATCTGGTTAAAGTTAGTAAGTGCCTCAGGTAGCGCCTACTGGCGACAATGTTATATCCATAACATTTTCTTAGTTTCGGACGTGTATCCCTTTAAATTATAACGTAGTAGGGCACTTTTTGTAGCTTTATATAATGTGACGTCCTCTCTCTCTCTCTCTCTCTATTATGTGCAAATGCTACAAGTTTTTGAGTTACAGTGTTGAATGACGAAGTTGGCTGCTCTGTTTTCTTATCAACTGCAACACACCCCACGTATCATTGAAGTACTCCAGCAGAGGAGATCAGTAGCCCAAACACATAGTTGCTTTTACCATTGTTAAACAGTGAAAATAGATTTAATCTTATGGTTTGGTCATCAAGAGTCAAGGTTCTTAACAATTTAGTTAAACTTGATATCTCTAAAAAAATGTATTGGATAAGTTATGAATTTTAAGCATCCAGTAGATTGACTGATCGAATGAGAACTTGATCAGTGGGTCCGTTGAAAATTGACTTGAAACATTTTTTGCAGGGAGATTTTGGTGTGAAACAGTCACCAGACACCCCCACCCCAGATGATTGTGTTAATGGAAGGCTGCTGCTGCTGCTGGAACCGATGATGTTTCCACGGACAAACCCATGCGACCCCATCACGCAGATAAGTAATATATTAGCCATTGCATTCCATCATTGTTTGCCGGTGCCATCTGCCTCACCTTTTGCCTCAGGATTCATCACATAGTGATGATACATACATATAACAGAACCTAAATGAGTCATTGTTGTTGTGTTTATGCTTGTACTACCCTCCCACGTTCGTGCTTCGATAGCCCAACCATATGTTCTCATCCCCAATTTATTTTCTCTCTTTGCAGGTCTTGTGAGAGAGATCACAAAAGGTTAAAAGGTATGTTTAATTTTTTTCAAGGGTATGTGCCAAATGAATAAAAACATTATACATTAATCCTTTTCACATCCCGCATTAGTATGAGCCCGCTCCGTACCCCCCTTTTTTTTTGTATTTTTTTTTTTTTATTTATCACTGTTATTACTTTAATCTGTCACAAACAGCATTCTCTGACTATGTGCATGGCATGTGATTTCCTTAGTGTATTAGCTTAGCTAATCACACTCTTCTCCTACCGATGGAGTTGCCATAATGAGGATCGTGGAGCAACAGTGCCAAATGTTCTGCTTCTGACATCCTCTCATCAGCCACATATAGCCACCCCCCCCAACTCGCTTAGATATGTACGTATACATATGTGTTAGTCAAAGAAATCCATTTTATCAATTTCAATTTCCAAAATTAATTTGACATGATTTTTTTTTAAAAAAAAATTTCGAACATGAACTTTAGTAACTTGAATTAAATTAGGTATTTTGAGAGACAGCAACCTAGTTATGTTATGATCCTTAATCCTTTATAATTATATTTAAAAAAAATATTTCCTCAATAATTTTTAATTTGGAGAATAATCTTTTATTACGATTTGCATATATTTCTTTTGACAGGTTGACCCTCCTCCATCCACACCTCCGGTCTCACTATTAGGTTGATCATGAAGTTGCAAATGTCATACAGCCATCAATTGTATGTATGATCTGCCTGCCTCACCAGCAAATGTTGTTACTCGGTGTGCTCTCATCCTCGAAGAGATGTTCTCGGAATTGAATGTTGCATCGAGAGATGAAGATTGCATGTGCATTCAGAGCAGAAGGTTTTGCTTTGACGGCCATTTTGAATCCGTGATTAGCGGAGTTAGATGGATGCCTCGCAGTGGCCCTCACCCAGCATTGGATTCCTCCATGCAAGTACGATGGGAGGGGGACGAAGCTCCATGCACCGCCATCCACCCATTGTCCTCGTTGAGCAAGCAGATTAATCTTGCGTTCGTCTCTGGATCATCGACCGAGAAAGGAGCACTGTTGTAGGATTTTGGATCATCAGAAAGCCTTGGTTGGTGACTTCAGATCGGAGGAAATGTTGGCTCTGTTGAAGCGGAAAAGATAAAAGCTCTGTTCCCGAGGAGCATGGCAGCAGAAGAGGACGGGGAGGAGGGGAGGAGGAATTTGGAAGCAAAGCTGAAGACGACGAAGCTTTTGGCTGCGTGAGACGTGCCAGTCCGCACGCTTCGCACGTGCATTTCTGCCACGTCCGCCAGCCCTTGTCCCTACAACTGCGTCGCCATCGCCTCTGCTACTTACTGCGACTGAGGGGGGAAGGCGAAGGAGACAGCAGGAGCGCTGCTTCGTTCGAGAGCGTCGAGCGACATGGGAGAGGTATCGCAAGTCGTGGTTTTCGATTGATTTCTGTTGGTCTCTCGCCTGATTCTTGCGGAAAACTCCTATCTTGGCCAGGAGGAGAAGAAGCCGGAGAAGGAAGGGAAGAAGACGCCGACGCCGCCGGCTGCGGCAGTGGAGGGGAAGGAGAAGAAGGATGGAGGTGGCGGCGACGGGGCCAAGAAAGAGGAGGGAGAGAAGAAGGAGAGCGAGAAGGCGGTCGAGAATCCACCGCCTCCGCCTCCGCCACCGCCGGAGGAAGTGGTGATGAAGGTCTACATGCATTGCGAGGGGTGTGCCAGGAAGGTGCGCCGATGCCTCAGAGGCTTCCAAGGTACCAAGATATCGATAGAAAAGCATGATCTTTTTTGAAGTTAAATTGCTCCTAAAAATAGGATCCCTTTTTTGGTGCTTCGTCTGGATTGGAAGGCGTGGAGGAGGTGGTGGCCGACAGCCGGACGCACCGGGTGGTGGTGAAAGGGAGGAAGGCGGCGGAGGATCCCATGAAGGTGGTGGAGAGGGTGCAGAAGAAGAGCGGGCGGAAAGTGGAGCTGCTGAGTCCCCTTCCACCTCCGAAACCGGAAAAGGAGGAGAAGAAAGAGGAGGAGAAGCCCAAGGCAGAGGAGAAGAAAGAGGTGAAGCAATCACATCACTCACCACTCTTCTTCTACTTCTTCTTCCTCCTCCTCCCTCCTGTTCTCATCTCATCTTGTGCGCCGCAGCCGCAGGTGATCATTGTCGTGCTCAGAGTCTACATGCATTGCGAGGCCTGCGCCCAAGAGATCAAGAAAAGGATCCTAAGAATGAAAGGTTGCTCCTTTCCATCATCCCCCCAGTTGATAGCTCTGAACCATGCAAGACTTGTTCTTGCAAGGTTCAAAGGTCGCGTCTTTCTAACAATCGTAGACGATTCGATCTGTTGATGGATTCTGAATCGCATCAAAACTGATCTAAATTTCTAGTTCTTGATCCACGAACCATGCACCTTCTCATTTGGGTTTGCGGAAACAGGGGTTCAGACGGCGGAGCCGGACCTGAAGAGCTTGGAGGTCAAGGTGAAGGGCGCGTTCGACCCGGCGAGCCTGGTGGCATACGTGCACAAGCGGACGGGGAAGCACGCGGTGGTGGTGAAGCAAGAGCCGGCGGAGAAGAAGCCGGAGGAGCCAGAGAAGGCCAAGGAGGAGCCGCCGCCGCCGCCAGCGGAGGCGGGGGGAAAGGACGAGAAGAAGTCCGGTGGAGGAGAGAAGAACGAGAAGGAGAAGAAGGGTGGGGAGAACAAGGAGGAAGAAAAGAAGGAGGAGGATGGCGGAGGGGAGGTCTCCAAGAAGGACGGCACCGTCGCAGCGGAACCAGAGCAGAAGAACGGGGACAAGAAGGATGAACAGGAGGATAAGAAGGAGGCCAGCGGAGGTGTCGCCGGAGGAGGAGGAGGGCAAGGGGCGACGGAGGTTCCGGCTGCCGTCGTGGCCGTGGCGGCGACGGCGACGGCGATCGACGGTGGCGGAGCGAGTAAGCCGAGGAGGAACGAGTTCTATTACTACTACCCGCGCTACCCCGTGGAGTACGCTTACCCGCCGCAGATCTTTAGCGACGAGAATCCTAATGCATGCGCTGTCATGTGATCAAAGGTTTGTGGGTGGGGGAAGCATAACATTCCATGTGTCTTTTTCTTCTCCTCCATTCCCCTATGAAAAACAATATATATATATATAATATATATATATATATATTCCTAATAAGAGGTTGTCATCTCTTATATTGTTCTCTTTTTATTTCTCTAGAAATACCCTACTCTGGTTATATATATATATATATATATATATATATATAATCATATAAATTTGTTGAATTCCTTGCAATTGAGGTGAAGACCATATGCTGCTAATATTTTAATCATCAAAATAATAAAAAATCATGTCCAAAGGATTAAGAAAAACATGTATAATGGTAAGTGGGCGTACGTATTGTAGGTGAAGCGTAAATAGGGGCAAGACAGACATGGTTGGTATAAAAAAATGTACTAAAACACGAGGAACAAAGATGACTTATGTTGCTCTCATCTAAACCATGAGGGACCGAACAAAGATGAAGTACGTACTTACGTACGTACGTACGTACGTACGTACGTGAGTCATCTCTCTCTCTGTCTCTCCTTATCATGATGGTTGATCAGATGGCATGTGAAGGACGGCATTGATTGCTAAACTCCAAAGAGCATCACATCATTCCTTGTACGTGCCATTTTGATGTGCTTGTGACTCCACAGCCGGCGAGCTCGTACTTGACAGAGACTGCCACTGTCCACAGCGACCGAGTGCCACCCCCCCCCCCCCCCCCCCCCCCCCCCCCCCATGTTGGAGTTGAATCCACTGTTGTCTTCGACCTACCTAAAGAAACCTTGGGATCATCTGCTGCTAACGCATCACCGAGAGAGAGAGACTTGCAATGAACACTTGTTTTGGAGTTGATTCCAGTGTTGTCTTCCCCGCTAAATAGACCTTCTGCTACTAACTCATCAGCTTTAAGTTTTCTGAATCATATGCTGCCTGTATGATGTGGTTGAAACATAAGCAACTTCAGATACAGATAGAGAGAGAGAGAGAGAAAGAGAGGGAGAGTTCTTTGGTGTTATATATGTAATGCAGTGTTTAAGCATCAAACTTTAGTTCTTCTAAATCCTATACGTACTTCTCCTGCACATTTCATCACCTCATCATGTCTGATACGTCAAGTGAGGCGATGCTATGCCACCGCCTGGACTGATATCCCAGCCCTCGGACTGCTGTGTATTCTCTACTGCTCGTCAGATGCATTGCCATAATGTGCTAACATCGTAGCTTTCTGGATCAGAAGCACGGCAGATGACTCGACATTAAGAAGAAGATGAAACAAGAAGCTGGAAGATGATTCGATTCAACAAGAAGAAGATGCTTCAAGATGGATGAAGCAGCCGTGTCAAAGAACTCCGATTTGTTTCTATCCATGATGTTTTCTGCAGTTGCTCCAGCTGATTTGCTCATTGCAACATACTCTCATCAACAATCATTCTCATGTCCAGTCTTCAATCACTCACCCGTTCAGCTATGTATCTCAGATAGATAAACCTTCTTGTTTCATATTTCCACCCGACTGTAGCATTAACTTCTTCCATAAAAAGGGGAAGATAGCAATGCCTTGCATAATCCTGCATGCATGTAATGCAGTCAGTCCTTGGAAGCAGATGCCTGCTGCCGCCCTCCATGGATTCCGGGCTGCAATGGACCTTCCCTGCTCTCGCAAGTATGTGCTCTTCTCAGAGACCACAACTGCAACGTTTTGTGAAAGTGAAAGCCGAGGTCTTCCACTGCAATGTTCTCCGAGGGATGCGAGAGCCGGCTCACTGTATCGAGCTGCACCGAGAGAGAGAGAGAGAGAGAGACCACTGACTGTCTTGGAGACACCTCTGCAGTGTCACCTTGATGGGTCCCATAACATTGTTTGTCCAATAAGAAGGCTTCCGCCACAAAACAATGGGATGATAACACTCGCCGTTTTCCGTTCGATAATATCGAATAATCGAGGGAAAAAAATAATAGTGGAAATGAATTAGGACGGAATTAAAGATGATTACCAAATCGAAATTATAATTTCTTATATCGGTATTATTAAATTTGTTAGTGTCAAATCTGGTGCTTGCGTAGTAGATGTGTTTCGCCTCCGTGTCTGTTGAGCAAGCACTGCTGGTTCAGGCCCGTGTGCGCTAGCTCGCCCGCAGTCGTCTCGATGCGGAGTTGGAGCTCGGGGATCGGGAGGAACCTAGGGGTTCGGCTCAGGAAGTCGGCTGCTGGGGTGGTGGAGCGCGGGTCAGAAGGAGGCTCCACAGGTCAGGTCGGACACCAGTTCCTGCAAGGAGGTCGGGTCGGGTAGGTTCCCGACGTGACCCCTCCGACGATCAAGTTAGTTCAGTGGTTGGTTTTTGCGATCCCCTCGCCCCGTAGAGGTGCAGGAGCTTATATAGTGGGTGTTGTAGATCATCCGTACCTGGCAACCTGACTTCCCCTGTGGCTTACCATGCTGTCGCACACTTCCACCATGCCCGCTGTCCTTGCGGTAGGGCATGCGTCTGCAGGTAAGGGTGTCGGCCTTACCTGCGTCAGGTCGGCCGTACGACCGCTGGCGCCCCCATATTTGCGCCCGGCTAGCTTCTCGCGTCGGGTCAGCCATGTCGGCGGGCCAATTATCCGAGGCAGGCCGACGTGGCGGTCGGGTCACCATCTGCCATATCATTCTTCCCTGGTCACCGGGCCGACGTGGCGGCCGGGTCACCATCGACGAAAGTATGGAATAACTCGTCGGTAGTGGAGGAGTTCGAAAGGGGACTTCTCCATCTCCAATTGGCGCGGGAGCTCTATACGCTCCCCTCGGAAGTCTTGATGGCCCGAGCCGCCAAGGAGATGGTCTTGGTAAGCTTCCCGACCCATGCCTTGGTAACTCGAGTTTTCCCTTTGTCGTGCTTCTAACAGTTGCTCTTTCGTGCAGGGCCAACATTTCCAAATGGTACTTTTTGACCGAGTTCATGACGTGGGTCGGTTAATCACGTTCATGGACTATTGGGTCAAGCAACTACAAGAAGAGCTTGACGTTCTGAAATCGAGAGAGGGGCCAGAGGCGGTCACCGAGGTCGAAAAGCGCGCGTCCGAGCTGCGGGAGGAGCTCGAGAGGATCAAGAGGGAGAAAGCCGAGGAGCTCCTCAGGCGCGAGGCCTTGGAGAAGGAACTGCAGGGGATTCGGGCCCACCTGGGCGACGCCCAACAGTTGCTGAGGGAGGCGCGAACCAGGGCTCGGAGGATGGACGACGAGCTGCTGCAGGCCGTGAAGGACCTAGAGAGCGCCCAAGCCGAGCTGCCTAGGCAATCGGTCGCCCAGTACAAGGAGTCCCTCGGCTTCAAAGAGGGCTTGAAGAGGATGGGTCGGGTCACGTACGAGTACGGGTATCGGGTGGCGTTAGCTCGCTTTCGCGCCCGACATCCCGACGCCAACGTTGAAGAAGACCCGTTCACCATCCATCCTGAGGACGATCTGGTGCCGATGGAAAGGCAGCAGGACTTTGACGACTCGGTTCCCCCCGAGCCCTCACTTGTAATTTTCTTCTTAAATTGTAATTCGAGTCGGGAAAAACCTCATTTTTGTTCCTGACATCCTTTGTACTTGCTTTTGATTAATACAAGTCGGGTTGTTTTACTGATATATTAATACATTTTTGTTCCCGAAAACTTCCACAAGCTTGTGATGTATAAGTCCCGTCTCGGATAACGTCGACGACTCGGTAAGGGCCTTCCCAGTTCGGGGCTAGCTTGCCACGGGACCGAGTCGGGTCACTGATCTCAGTCTTCCGAAGCACTAGGTCGCCCATCTCAACATGTCGAGCCTGATCGTTTTACTGATATATTATATGTAAAACTTCCACAAGTTTGTGATGTGCCAAGTTCTCGGCAGCACTCGCCTCTCCATCGTCGCCAAAGTATAAGTCTCGTCTCGGATAACGTCGACGACTCGGTAAGGGTCTTCCCAGTTCGGGGCTAGCTTGCCGCGGGACCGAGTCGGGTCACTGACCTCAGTCTTCCGAAGCACCAAGTCACCCATCTCAATATATCGGGGCGTACCCAACGGTTGTACAGCTTGGTGACGGCCCTTCTATAGGCTAACGCTCTTAGGTGGGCGTCGGCTCGCTTTTCCTCCAGTAGGTCGAGGTTCTCATGGAGCTGTTGGTTTGACTCCTCGTCACGCTGGGTCTGGACTCGGAGGGTCGGGAAAACCACATCGGGAGGTAGCACGGCTTCGATCCCGAAAGCCAAGCTATAAGGGGACTCCCCCGTCGGGGTTTTCGGAGTCGTCCGCGACGCCCATAGAATACTCGGGAGTTCCTCTACCCAGGAGGTCAAGGCGCTGGAGATCCTTTTCTTCTGCCCTTGAAGGATGGCTCGGTTCGTTACCTCGGCTAGCCCATTAGCTTAGGGGTGGGCAACCGAGCTAAACTTCAGCTGGATGCAATAACTTTGACAAAATGTCTTGAACTTCGTGTTGTTGAACTACGTGTCGTTGTATGTGATGATGATCCTTGGGAGGTCGAACCTTGTTATGATGTTCTTCCACACGAATCCTTCGACTTGCTTCTCAGTGATGGAAGCCAATGGTTCGGCCTCGAGCCATTTGGTGAAATAGTCGACCCCGACTATTAAGAACCTTCTTTGTCCCGAGGCCGGGGAAAAGGGGCCGAGGAGGTCCATTCCCCACTAGGCGAAGGGCCAGGCACAGTCGGCAGTTGTGAGCGGTACCATCGGTTGATGTTGGAACCAGGCGTGCTTCTGGCATGGCTCGTAGCTCCGGACATAAGTATGGGCATCCTTTCGTAGGGTGGGCCAGTAGTAGCCTTGCTTGAGGACCTTGTGTGCCAAGGTGCGGGCGCCGACGTGGTTCTCGCATATTCCTTCATGGACCTTGGCTAGGGTGGTGCGCATCTCGGTCGGGTTCAGACAACGAAGCAGGGGTCGGCTGAAGCCTCGCCGATAGAGGCGACCGTCGATGATACAGTACCATGACTCCATCCTTTTGATTCTTCGGGCAGTTGCTTTGTCCTCGGGGAGGATTCCTTCTTGTTTAAAACGAAGAATCTCGTCGATCCACCCTCCGTCTTCCTCATCAACAGTCAGTACGATCGAATCGATGGAGGGGCCGATGGTTCTCACCATTGCTCCAGTCGGTGTGTCGATCGCGCAGGAGGAGGCTAGCATGGCCAAGGCATCTGCCTGCGCGTTCTCGCTGTGAGGTACCTTGGTGATGGTACACCTTCGAAACCGACCCGTTAACCGTCGCGCCTCGGCTAGGTACTTGATCATTGCTGCTTCTTGGGTTTCAAACGCTCCGCTGACTTGGCTTGCGACGAGCTGGGAGTCGGTGAATATCTCAAGGTCTTCTACACCCAGCTCGGCTGTGATTTTCAGACCGAACAGGAGCGCTTCGTATTCTGCTTCATTGTTCATAGCTTTGAATCCTAATCGCAGTGCATGCTCATAGGTGTGGCCGGAAGGGTCCTTGAGCACCAAGCTGACGCCTCCTCTTTTCGAGTTGGCGGAGCCGTCGATATGCAGAGTCCATCCGGGGTTCGGGTTCGCCGGGAATTCCGGGGGTGTGAGCTCCGAGAGGAAGTCCGCGAGCACCTGGCCTTTGATCGCCTTTCTTGGCTCGTATTCGATGTCGAACTCCCCTAACTCTACCGACCACTTGAGCATCCGACCTGCAACATCAAATTTTGAGAGGATCTGACGCAAGGGTTGGTCGGTTATCACCGGTTCTTGCAAGGAGGTCGGGTCGGGTAGGTTCCCGACGTGACCCCTCCGACGGTCAAGTTAGTTCAGTGGTTGGTTTTTGCGATCCCCCTCGCCCCGTAGAGGTGCATGAGCTTATATAGTGGGTGTTGTAGATCATCCGTACCTAGCAACCTGGCTGCCCTTGTGGCTTACCATGCTGTCGCACGCTTCCACCATCCCCGCTGTCCTTACGGTAGGGCATGCGTCTGCAAGTAAGGGTGTCGGCCTTACCTACCTCAGGCCGACCGTACAACCGTTGGCGCCCCCATACTTACGCCCGGCTAGCTTCCCGCGTCGGGTCGGCCACGTCGGCGGGCCAGTTGTTCGAGGCGGGCCGACGTGGCGACCAGGTCACCATCTGTCATATCTCGTCGACGTGGCGGTCGGGTCACCATCTGCCATATCAAAATTGCTTCCAAGTCACAAGTAAGGAATTAAAAGATGAATTATAGTCTTTCATCTGCGTATCGACTTTTGGAGATACTAATGGATCATCAAAGAGATAAATTAAAGAACAAATCAATTAGAATTGGGAAAATTTGGGGGCGATCGATTGTTTCGAGGTGCCCGCCCTCAAATCGGGGCGAAATTTGAAATCGCCACAATTAATTTTTTTTTTGTGTGTTTGCCCCTCGTAAAGCGTGTCCAGATCCGACTCACCGTCGTGGCTTCATCATCTTGAATCCGGCGATGGTCACGAGGCAGGGTCCATTGTTCGTGTGGTGGATGAGTCACCGGGATGGGCGGGTCCCTTAGAAAGGTGAGTTGTGATTGGTCGGGTTCAGGATTCAGCAAACATTAGTGCAATGCATCCGTGCATCTTTCCGCCCTCCATAAACCCTCGATTCTCCTCTACCGCCCACCGTGCTCTCTCTCTCTCGCCTAGGGTTTATTCGCCATGGACACTGAAGCAGGGGAGGAGGGCAAGAACGCCAGCGACGGATCTCCCACAGCAGAGCGGGAGGACAAGGAGCAGGGGGATGGCTCGGCCGCGGCGCCGGCTGAGGCCGGAGGAGAGGAGGGCAAGGAGGAGGAGGGCGGTGATGAGGCGAAGGAGAAAGTAGAAGGTGAGAAGCGGAAGCGAGGGAGGAAGAGGAAAGCGGCGGCGGACAAGAGCGGAGAGGAGGGGGAGGGGATGCCGAAGGAGGGGAAGCGGCGGTCGGTGGTGGTGCGGGAAGGAGCCACCTCGGTGGAGAGGCCGTCCAGGGAGCGGAAGACCGTCGAAAGGTTCTCGGAGATGTCGCTCCCGAGGTCTCCCGTGCCGAAGACTTTGTCTTTCAAGCAGGTTAGGCGTGCATTAACTCAGGTTGGATGGATCTTGAAACCTCTTTCTTTCTTCTCTAAAAGATCTGGGTTTTCTCTGTGGATTTCAGGGTTCCGGAGAGAAGCTTAAAGACATTCCAAATGGTATTCCCCGACCCAAGTCGAGCTTTATGCTGTTCTTGTTATCGTTACATTTCTCGTGATTAGTTGGGATCCATTATTTCCCATAGCAGCAAATGATTGAAAATTTTCATGCTTCATCTAATCTTGACTTAAAACTCCATTGAAAATTATAGTGAAAATGGGTTAGGACAAGTTTTGTGCAACTTTAACACCAAGCAACAAATTAAGGAGAGAATGATGAAAAAGGTTTAGGCTTTTAGATTAGATTCAAAAACTTTTGTTCGATAAATGGAAGGACTAGGAAGGGTATAACTTATAGACTAAAGTAGGATGGTTAAATTGGAGAGATATCTTTTATTGATTCCTACTCAATTGTTTAAGTGGTAGATTTTATATAAGAACTTTTAGATTTAACATTCTTTAAATGCCAGACTAGATATCATGAAGTACCAAAATATGTAAGCTTTGGATAATTCTAGATTGCTTATGAACAAAAAAATGAGCTCTCTTTATTGTAGTTGGTTTGCCGGTTCGGGCCCAACTACTCATGTGCCATTGTTTTCTACCTTGGGGGCTGAGAGCTTCGGTTGCAGATTGTCTGTTCCATATCTCTAACCTTCAGCTATATTATTATCCTCACATTTTGGAGGAGTAAAAAAACATTGCTGATTGGATGGCAAACTTTGGAAGGAACAATTTTGTTTTCAGAAGGATACTCCTAATTTTTATATTGTTTTTGAGTTGTGACAGCTTTCCCCCTTTCCATGAAAAAATAAAACAAAGTGAGAAAGGAACTATCTTATTGGCTAAGAAAAAGTTGGCTGGAACAAAAGAGACCCTAGGAGGTTGAGATCTGATTTGGAAGACAACCAAGAAAGTAATGATGCTCCATAGTTATAGGCATAAACGTTTTGCGGTTAAGATGAGGTGTGACACAATGTAGTGGAAAAGCTATTCTTTTTGAGAAAACCTTATTAAAACCATTTGGTTGTGTTATTGTAATAATAATCGTAATTGTAATTGGGAGGTAGCACTAAGAAAATAAGGTGGTCGACAGTTAGGTCATCGCTTGAGAAATTTAGTATGTGTATTTTAAATAAACTAGAGGTGCAACAAAAATCTGAGAAAGAAGAATGAATCCTAGGTTTAATAAGACATGAAGTGTATGATTGTTACATGCTACTGGGGATGTAGCTCTTAATACAATTTGGTTTTTTTTGTTACTTTTAAGCACCAATTTATTCTTAAAATTCTGCTGACTTTGCTAAATGCTGTAGTTTTTTTTAAGTTGTCAAAACGAAAAGCTGATGACAACCTTCAAGCGCTTCATGGCATTCTTTTTGGAAGGAAAGCAAATGTAAGGTTTTGTTATTATTGAAGTTCTTTTACATGTGCCATTCCTATTTTCTTTATAATGATGTCTTTCTCATTCAGGTACATTATCTTAAGAGAAATATTCTCCAGTTCTCTGGATTTGTTTGGAGCGAGAATGAGGTACCATGTTGATATGTGCATAGATTAATGTGTTAAATTAATAATGTTTAGTTTGTCTACATTGGATATTGTTATCGAGGTTGTATCTGGTTTGGTTTGGTTAGCATCAAAATTGAAGGGGACCAGACCCATTTGGTTTCTGATGCGCCTAATGGAAAGTGAAACATTAACAAGGATTACCAAATCGTAATGTCCATAGCTGATGCCAGTCTTGAAATTGAGCTTGCAGATTACACTGATTCCAACATAATTTCTGAGAGGATTTTAACAGTGTTTCTCACAAAACAAAGGATAGTTTTCTTGTTACTTTCTTTATGGTGAAGAAACTAACTGTAGGCTTGGCTGACAGCTCTTTCTTTTCCATTGCTAATGTAGGCTTGGCTGACAGCTCTTTCTTTCATACTACTTGAAAAAGGACTCCAGAATAACAAACCTGATAAAGTTCTTTTATGTTTTCATTATCTAGATTCCTCACTTCTGTGAAGCAAGTAATTTTTGTAACATATGAATATTCCGAATACTGTAGAAAACATAAGTATGAAAAGAAATTTATTTTAGGATCAATTAAACCCCAAGAAAGGCTACTTATACCCGTTTTCTGTATCTTACAGTGAATGGAGGAAAACAATTTTGATCAAATCCAAGGTATCAGTATTAAGATACTGGATATATTTGTCACCTCTGTAGGGGAATCTATTTTGGAAATGTCAATATTTTGGACAACTGCTTTGTGACTATCTTTGCTACATGTTTGAAATTTATAGATGAACTGTGACCATATATCCATAATGTCATTGCTTCTTTAAGGGGAAAATCTATCTTTGATGAATTGCCTTTTAATTTGTTTTGAGTTACATTAAGAAAGATGCAACTAATGAAACACTTTTTAGGAACATGTTAAAAGTTACTGTTTTGATTTTTTTTTTTTTGTGCGAGGTGCTAAAGCATTTGGTTTGTTCAGGCAAAGCAGAGGGCAAGGTTTAAAGAAAAGCTTGATAAATGTAAGAAGGAAAGGTTGCTTGATTTCTGTGACTTACTTGATATTCGTGCTGTAAAAGTCTCTTCCAAAAAGGTAAATCAATTGAAAATTTCCTTTAAATCAATAGGTAGATATATTGTTCTTATCTAGAGTTTATCTTAAAGTTGCTTATTTTCAGGAAGAAATTACAGCAAATTTGATGGAATTTTTGGAATCTCCTTGTGTAACTAGAGATGTAGTACTTGCAGAAAAGGTGGAATTTTTTGTGCTGCTTCTCAAATGTTGTTATTCTAGCTATTAGTATATGCAAAACTTAGTCTCACTTCATTTTTAGGAAGAAAAGAAACGAGGGAGGGCGAAGGGAAGAAGTCATTCAACATCCGGAGAAGCATCTTCAGATAGACGAATCAAGGTTTGTTTATTTGTATCATGAGTTTATTTTCTGTCCAAAAATTTGCATGTTCTAGGGATAGTTCTTGAATGTGGTTTGCATAAGACTACTAGTATCCTCGTTTTTTAAGAAAATAGAATAGTTGTTAAATGATGCCAAGTGATATCCTTCAAGTGCTTTGTAGCATTACTTTACATTCTTTTGTTTTTAATGTAAAGAAGTGGTCAGCATTTTCTTGTTGTTAGTATGATAAATTATAATGCTTGCTCGTCATTGAGATGATATTTGCGACAAACAAGGAGCTCTGGTATGGAGATATTGCAGTTCATTTTGCATCTGTCTGGTCTCTGATATTGGACAAGGTAGAGAAAAAAAAAGACCAACCATTGTTAACCTAGATGGTTAATGTAAAATGTTTTTGTCAATTTTTTTTAGACATTTTGAGTTTCAACTGTGAAGCATTGATATCTTTATGCAGCTCTTATTTGTAATGTTGGTTATGTACTTTTCTTGTACTTCACTCATTCTTCTGGAAAACTATTACAATTAGCTCCACGTAACACCTCTTAATGTGCAGAAACAAAGAAAGAGCCACCTGCAATCAGCTCAAGATGTGAACATGGATAGTGAAGAGGGTGCTTCAGTTGACACAAAGGAAGCATCTAGTGATGGTGAAGGTGATGGGCATGCACAGGAAGAGAGTGATCATGATACGAGTCATGAAGAAAATGAGGAAGATGAGCAAGAGGAGCCTGAAGCCACTACTAAAAGGTGTGCTACTAATAAGCAAACAAAGAAGACTTCTGAGTCATCAAATATGAAAAACAGAGTTTCTCCTGTTAAAAACATATCTTATAATAAAGTTTATTCAAAAGCTGCTTTAAATGTCTCTAGCGAAGATGAACCAGATTCAACCTGTGGAAACAAAAAGGGTTCTTCCAAGGAGATGAACAAGCAAGGCTCAAGGACCGCAACAGAAGAGAAATCTGCAACGAGAAAGAATTCTGCTAAGGTTACTAAAAGTGCCTTATCATCACCAAGAAAAAGTGATCCCATGAATGATAGCAATTTTGAGCTGCGTTCAACCACCAAAAGCAAACAGGAGGGTGGAAGGAAGGGTCGGGCAAATGAGAAACCTCCAGCTACCAAGAAAAACACCAGGAAGAAAAGATCTGCCAAGTCAGAGTCAAAGGTTACGGAGAAAAAACGAGGTAGCTTGTTGTTATATTTGCATTTTTATGTTTTAAAATACTCTTTAATGCTCCTTTTGATCATCAAGGCCTCTGTTCTATCATCAAAGCCTTTCTTCCTGTGATGCATAGGAAAAGTCAAGACTAGTGAGGCCGCCAACAGTGAACCCAGCATGGAGGAGTTGCATGCTGTTGTGAGTGATATACTGAAAGAAGTGGACTTCAATACTGTACGTAGCTTCGAACTCGATGCTCTACATTTCCTTTCTTTGTCTCTTGACACCCAAGTTTTTAAATTCTGTTCATGGCAGGCAACTTTGGCTGATATCCTGAGACAGTTAGGTATGATAAAATCAACACATGAACACGTGTAGCTACTTTCTGCTGTTTGCTGCTTGTTATGTTAGATCATTTAGATAGCACAAGTTAGAATGAAGTAGATGCCGTGTATGATCTTTGCCACTTCAATATAAATAATGTACAGGGGCTCACTTCAAGATGAATCTGATGGATAGAAAAGCAGAAGTGAAGCGCATAATCGAGGATGTCATAAACAGTATGTCTGACGATGAAGACGGTGAGGAGGATGAAGATGGTGCCGAAGATGCCAAGAAGGACGACCCAAAGGAAGGTTCTGATGATAAGTAGGATGGGTTGACAAATTAGCAGCACCTTCCTCGTGTATGCGTGGCATACTAGCACCATGCTAAATCCTATTTTATTTATCTTTGGAAAATGTGATACTGGTGGCTTGGGTAAACCCTAACCATTTCATAGAAATGTGTTTTCAACTGCTGTGGTAGCTAATTCTTGTTGTTTCACTAGCTCATTGTACAATAGCCTTGTTAATTTTATGGAAGATTTTTCTTTAGCTTTATTACATGGTCCTGACTCCCTGACTGCAATATGCAATTTGTGGTGTTTCTTTAATCACCAATTGGTTCTACAAGATGTTTCCGATCCACCAGTCTCAAATCCCCTAGATTGTGTTGGTTCAAGCTTTTACATGAACAATAATATGTTGGTGTTGCTTGTGGCCTTTGGGGGGGTTTCTTTGGTTCTCGTAAATCCTAGAAGATAGATCGTGTGTTGGTTCAAGCTTTTACATGTTGAAGAATATGTTGGTGTTGCTTGTTGCTATAGGGGACAGTGTGCTTGCTGTTCTAATGCTTCCTCCTACTTGAGGGGAAGGGAAGTATTGTGTCCCTAATCCGATCAGCTCTCATCTTCCCATTTTAAACGGGTAGGAAAGGTAGTCTCGACTGATACAGAGGAATGAATGCAGTTGACAAATGCCTTCAATTATCAGCGAGCGGGTGCAGAGAGACAATAGGGGATCAGTTGCTACATTTGATGCTTCGATAGCATGTGCAGCTGCCAACCATTGGACGTATCATTTTGTTACCTCCTTTTTATTTCCGTGGTGGGATGCGCGCAATGTGACTTACTCAATATGACTACAGCAATCAACAGTCTCTACAAACTGGGGCCGTCCTGCTTCAAGAAATTGATCACTAATCAGTTTTTTTTTTTCTATATAAAGTTTGGTAGAGTAAATCATCAACCATTATGGTGCATGTAGTAGTATATCATGAACAAATTATACAGCACCAAAGCATTCCAGGTTTGCATACGGTCCTGTGTATCAGTTGATCGAGGCATGCTGTCCGCCCACATCTGCGTCATTGCCGGGTCAATGGCGGCGGTGGTGCCGCTGGTAACGGTGGTTGGGCAAAGGGATTGGCCCCCTCTGATGCTTGAACACTGTGGAATGGATTCGGAGCACTTGGGCCGAGATGAATGCCAAATATTGGTGGATAATTTGGGAGAGGTGGCAGAGCTGAGCCGTAGCCATATGGGATGCCCGTCATAGGCCCAGCAGCTGACGGCATGAACTGAGTGGTGATGAGTGGGGGTGGCGGCGGCTGTGCTGATGGCAGTGAAGTTGATGTAGGCGGCGGCAGCGGCTCCACAATGGGGCTTGGATGAGTCGCTGGTGGTAGCAGCGGCAGCTGATGCTGTAATTGAGGACGTGGAAGAGATGGCAACGGCGGTTGAAGTGGAGGCTGCAGCAGCAGCACATGAGAAGGCACACTGTTCTCTGTTTTAAGTCTCTTATTGTCGGAAGAAAAATCTTCTTTGTTTGCCTGCCCAATGACGCCCTCTGAGGCCAGAGAGGAGAGGACATGGCACAGCATTTGGGCGGAGGAGGCAGACGCGGTGAGTTTTGCTGCCACTTCAGCAGCTGCCGTTCTCCGGTGTTCACTCTCGGAATGAGAAGAATTATTTTCAGTTAGAGGTTCCTCCTGGATGCATCTGGTGGAAGTTATTTGTGCTTCATCCGAGGAGCCAGCAGCGGCTTCAGGGGCAAAATCAGGAGAGGTCTCGGAGAAAGCCAACGGTGATTCCTTGGTTCTCTGCTCGGCTGGGGGTTGTTCACCAGTAAGCTGCGCAGAGGCATCTGTTGCTCTCTCATATCGTGATTCAGCCTCCTGGAAAATGATTGAACAACGGTGATCAGTCGGAACATCAAGAGTGTCATGTTCTTTGATAAATCAGCACAAAAGAATATTTGATAAATCCACACATTCTTTGTTATTTTTTTTCATGCAAATCTACGGAACAACTACTCTCATATGATGATGCATTACTCGAAACCATAAATACATGTGACAGTACATTAATCTACAGCACAAAAGAGTGTGTCGAGCATCCGGAGCCTAGCCTTGAATATTTTGGAGCAATTTAGACTCACCCATATATTCTTCAACCACAAATTACAATAATCTTACAACAGATTCATACTGCCTCCATCCTGTGACTACCAAAAAGGCACCAGGCATGGTACAGAACCTGTGCAAAATCTGCTTGTTGATATATTTGATTTCATAATCCTGTGAGGAACTCCAACTTTTTAAATTCTTTATATAACTCCAATGGCAGACCTTAAAGGATGGTGACTCAGCTATAGAAGTCTGGTCCCCCAGATATCTAAGAATTGACATTGTAAACATCATTGTGAAAAACACTACACTCGTGGATAGTGTTTCCACCACATATAGTTCGACTTATCAAAACTTGAAGAACTCTCAGATACAGCATCACATATGTATTAGTGGCCTTATATGGATTAAACTTGGAGTCATGTTTACCAACAAGAACAAGAAGCACCATTTTTTCACTTTTACATATATATAGGTAAGGCTATCACTTAATTTATCTGTCACTGTGCTAGCCATCATGTGTTAAGAAGAAACTGATCCTTTATCTGAATAACTTGTGCTAAGCTTTATTTATTAAATGATGCCCTGATAAACAATACACTAAAAATGCACCATACATTACTTTTATGTAAACAGAACTAAGAAAGTCCAAGAAGAGTACCTGAAGTTGGTGACGAACTTGTTCGATCTTTATTTCCTGAAAAACCAATCCCAAACAGAAAATAAAAAGTGATTTAGGAGTATACCTCTGACTAGGAAAAAAAAATCAGTAAATTAAAAGCTAGCATAGGTCAAGCAGAACGCAATCTGCCAGTGACTCACCTGCTCATGGAGGGCCTCTTTCAAATACGATATCAAAGTTGCTCTGGCCAATTCAGCTGCCTTTAGTTGTTCTATGCACTCTCTTAGCATCTGATGCTGCATCTGCAACTCTCCCATGACATCAGATCCATTTATGCCTATTCATCAACCAGTCACAAAAACTCCATGTGGGAAACAAGAAATACAAATATGAATACAATCATATGTCGATACAACACATACCCTGAAACATAGCTTGACATTATTTAACAGCAGTAAAAATGGTACAATCACAACAAAACTAAATACATTCAATGACGGCACAATACTACTGCCAATCTATAGATGAAGCGTGGACATGGACACAAATCCTAAAACAGATATGCTGATACGACAAATCCTAAAACAAAACACAATAAGGCATGCAAAATACATATCAATATAAATGTGTATTTTCTGTATGTCTATATGTAGATATAACATGTCCACTTCAGAAAATATATAATCACCAGATATGTAACTTATGAGCCGTGTGATGCTTGTCACATAATAATTCACCCAAAAAGCACATGAAAGAAACATTAAGGAGCCTTTTCAAGTTCATGTTCAGGGAAAAAGTTTAATGCATATGTATTCCTAGTACATGACATGCCCAACAGCCTTATGTAGATGATATGTGTTTAACATACAAATCATACATTCAGTATCCTGTATATGTTATGATGTCCTGAAATATCTTAAAAGTCTGAAGCAATATTGGATATATATCAAAGTCCCAATACAAAATCATTCTAAAGCAAGGTTTGACATACGGGTCCGTACCGGCATATCGAGATTATCTCGGTATGGTATGGTATCCGGTATGTGTACCGCTCGATACATACAGTGTGTACCACTCGATACATAATATTATATTATATTATATAATATATTAAACATAAACAAATAAAAAGTCGGCGACGTCGCCTTGATCCTTCTCCCCGTGCAGGGAGAAGGAATCGCCTGCCATCGATTCTTTGCCCGTGAGCGACGAATCCCGCGAGCGTTCCATCTCCCCGCGCGAGAAGGAATCGCCTGCCGGCGATTCTTCACTCGCGAGCGACGAATCCCGCGAGCATTCTGCCTCCCCACACGAGAAGGAATCTCCTGCCGGCAATTCTTTGCCCGCGGTTGACGGACGGTGCGGGGAACTGGTGAAGGTATGTTTCTCCTCTTCTCCTTCTTCTTCTACCTCTTCTTCTCCTTTTTCTTATTTCTCCCTCAATCGACCACCAACGGCCGATTTCGGCGGTACCGCCCGGTAGCGGGCGATCTGCATACCAGTAACCTAGTGGACCAGTACGTACCACCCATATCGGGCGGTACAAATTAAAATTGCAAACATTGTTTTAAAGTGTCCATGCTCCTCCATGATGATCTCTCATTTTTTTTGTAAAATGCAGAAAATGTGAAGCAAAGGATAACAACACTTGAAGGAAATTGATCTGTCACTGGCGAAAGAAAAAAGTTCAAATATAGTGAAGCACACCTAATAGGAACTTAGAATGTCAAATGACAGATGATTATTTGCAAAACAATAAATCATCCTCGTAGTCTCTTCAGATCGACCAGACAAGCATTACTGTTAAACACAGATAGGTAAGCAGCTTAAAATGTCCATGCTTGCGTCCTCTTTTGTGAAGAAACATATAACAGAAGCAGACAGAAGTTGATCTGGCTTCAGTAAGCGAAACTAAAATTCTTGTTTTAGTGAACTGAACCAAACCGGCAACTCAATATGGTACAGAAATAATTAGCTAAAGAAAGATTGATCTAAGCATAATTTTCCCGATTGACCATTGTCAACTTTGTTTCTCACAATTCCTTGGCATCCCACAAGATTACTGGTGAAACTGTCAAGAATTAACCAGAATCAAAGATTTTAGGCCAGTAATACAAGAAAAGAAATGCAATCCTTTGTTGCAAAAAAATTTAATAAATGAGAAAAAGAGCGATGAGGAAGAGGAGAATATGGCAGGAGAGAAGAAGAAGAAAGAGGAATATAATGACAAGGACGGGAACAAAAGAAACCAACATGTTCTTCACCCGACAGTCATCAACTGCTTGTCAGACACTGCCCATCTGACTGCCCATTCTCAATTGCCAGATCAAGTGCCATTACACACTGCATATCCGCTTGCTGGGCACAGAAAGGGAGAATTCAGACATAGAGACAAGGGGAAGCTTACTCAAAGAAAGGGTCTTTTGAATTTTATAGTATAACAAAATTAGAACATTTGATGTCTTTCATTCCTGCTTTTTCTTTTTTTCGTTTTAATATTTTTATATATTACATTTAAAAGTATATTCAGGTTGATCTGAATCAACTAGTCTAACCCAGTCGATCCAGTCAATTCCAGTCCCAGAACATAGGGCCAATCTTGTTGCCAATCATGGCAGGTCTTGCATCTTAGTGGAGAACATATAATCCATTCGAATGTAAAATTACAGAAATTGATCATTGCTAGCCTGAAGCATGTTCTCTAGAAACTGGAAAAAACTGAATAAGCATCTAAAGAAAGAGATTGCACTTAATACCTTTGTTAAAAGCATTGACTTCAATAGGATAGCTAGTCTAAAACAAAATTTAACTATTCAACCCCAGAGCCATGAAGCAATCCTAGACATGACTCAACAATTGCATATTTTATATAATCAGGAGTCTAGATAATCCTATTCCCTATTTCATTAATGTACAGTATTCCAGCCATATATTGGCATGATCAGGTAATGACAAGGTATTGGCATGCTACAGTAAAAATGTATATTGCCATTTACCATGTCACATTTACCAAAGTTAGCTTGCCTATTTGGGTGTCGTTAGTCGTACAGGCAGGCACAGTAGGCATGTGAAGTCAAAGCACAGGTCATCACAAATAAAAAAAATGATGTTTGAATAATACAGTAGTCATAAGAGTCTTCATATTTAAATTTAAAGCCTTAATTTTCCTTTTCACACAGCAGTGAGGTTCAAAGAAAAAAAGGAAATCATAGGAAAGATCTCTCTCTCCCCCCCTCCCTTCTATCTACTTCTCCCTCTCTCTACCTCCTCGCTCTTGTATGAATCCCCATCTCTAGTTCTTGCATAAGCATGCAGAAGATAGCTAGCTCTCTTCAAGGAAAGTTCAGCCCTGAGGTTTAAGCAAGGAGTCAAAATTATTGTTAAGCTTGAGATAATAAACAGATTAACTTTTCTAATTTGTTCACCAGTTTATCAGTGAGATAATAAACAGAATGAAAGTAATTCTTTTGTTTCCCATATTGTGTAAATCAAATGAGCTGGCCAATATGACATTCACTAGGCACAGAGTCAACCATTGTTAACAGTATACAAGCAGAGGTACAAGGACCTCAGTTCAGGATAGGGGGTTATCTTTTCCCAATATAACCTGCTAGAGTTGCATCCCTATTGCTCAGGTTATAGGCCATGTCTTTCATGCATATGTTCCAAGAGCCTAAAGTCAAAATATACTGTATGGTGCACTACTGAAACTGAAATGTCCACATATGCACATATAATCATGTGGCATGACTCCATTGATTGATGATATATGTTTGGTGATCACACAACTCCTGTAAGTCTAAACTTATTCTGTACATTATGATATATGGATGTATATGTGTATATGAATACAATCTAGTAGCTCGTTACATTGGTTAATATACTGTTATTTCCTTTATGTTATTAACTATAAATTGATAAAGGCACCATAATTTTCTTGTTTGAACATGGCAAAGTACAGTATTTGGTAATGAGTTGATAAATGAAACCAGTATGGTATATATGGCTTTACTCCTTCATCACATCCACAGTTTACTTATTATGTGATCCAAGCATAACTATATAAACAAAGCGAATGAAAGTAACTTGAATATTTCAAAGTAGATAAGAAAGGATGTAATATGTACCATATTCAATATCACTCCCAAGTTCCTTTTCTACTTTATCAACAATGCTAATAGCACTTTGACATTTTCTAAATAAAGCATCTTCATCGCAAACATGATCATAGCTTGAAATGATCTTCTCCAGAAGTTCACTAGATTGCTTCTGCACATCATACATGCAGACGTTTACAAACATTAGTCGTCAACATCTTGCATGTTTTCATGTAAAAATTTAAACCATCAGAGCATGCTCACACAGTCAAAGATGTGAGTAAGGCTTCTTACCGACTTGTAAATAATGGCCTTCACATTTTTATTTCCATTGTCAAGCCTCCTTCCCGATATCTCTTCCTTGAGAATTTGTCCACGAGAACCGAAAACTTTACGTTCCTCCCATATGTCAACCTGAAAAGGTAATTAATTTTAGAAAGAAATACATCAAGTCAACTGATGAGATCAGATAAGGCTGAGATGTATGTCTGGGGTCATTATAAAAGAAAATAAGACGTGTTTACATTCATGAGCAAATAAGTGTACATGGTAGAAGATAGAATAAGATCATTCCTTAAGATGGTCCAAACTTGTCCAAAGAAGATCTATACATGTCCCAGTCATGGTCAAGAGGAAAAATGAGAAGACTTAAGAAACCTAATTAGAAACAATAAAATGATATTAAACTTATCTTAGTTTGACTAGTGCTATTGCCCTAGATAAAGCTCCATGGTGGGAAAAAAAATCAATGCAGTCAACCAAAAACAAAGGGAAGTATTTTATTTTAGTGTGTGTTAGGATAGGGGAAACGGAAAAAAAAAGAAAAAGAGGGACAAGATAATAATAGAAATATCGCTTCTTTTTTCTTCTTCTTAACCAAAGGGTAGAGATCTAAGAGATAGTGCCATGTGGCAACTTATAACTTTGTATCAAGACCCCTTCTGTAATACTAAAAGTCTAAAACTATCCCAACAAAAACTACACTAAGATTAGAACATGTTAATTGAATTTGAATCCAAGTTCATCAGCATTTCAAAGGGATTCGGATTGACCTGTTCTTTCCACGCCTAGTAGAAAAAGTGTCTTGGTTTCCATCACATAAGACTCAATAAAATATCCTCTCTGAATGCATATGATAAAAATGAATCAAGTTGGACTAAACTACTGCCTCATACGAGAGAAATATTCTGTAGAATTTTCTACACACTGATCAATAAGCTCGGCTAAGGATGATCCTTAGTGACACAACAAGATAACTTCTTTGCCATCTAGGTGACTAAGGTTCCAGTCATGAGAAAACTTCTCTGCTTGAAGGGTCTGATAGATAACATTCACCCTCACCAAACACCAAATTAGCTGGAGCCTCGTGCACTTGGCCACTCTTTTTTGTGAAGCAATCTCAATACGGATTGGTGCCAACTGATATTCCCCAATCTGTAAATATTAGATGGCACTTATTGGTCCAATTGGCATTCAAATCGATACCCACTACACAAATATGCAGAAACAAGCAATAAAATTGACATGCACATAAATGTTCACAATAACTTACTGTCAATAGTTGGTAATGCTTCTTCATAACAAGAAAAATTTTGGAAGCCCATGCATGTTTAGTCCTTGATATAAACTTAAGCATAGGCATGAAAGATATCCGGGCATTCATTTTCATCCTTACATTAGAAACACCAAAAATGTTTCAGCAGAAGGTCATGGATCATGCTTTTAAATGATAATATGAAAACACAGAATATCAAGATCATGAGAATTGACTAGTTTCAATTACCAGTCTTAGGACAGTTTTCCTTCCAAAGTCATCTCCATTACCAAATACATCAGTTAAAGCATCAGGAAGAACTTTCCAGAATTCATTAATGAACTCTAAACCTTTTCTCCGGCTGTTCTGCAAAATATCATTAGCAAGGTAGAGAAATGATACTCTTTGTTCCCTCGGAGAGCAATAGAATTGTCTCTCCCATGTTTCAACAACTTGCGTTGCTTTGTTCATGTGGAAGATGCACCAATGTGATAAAGCTTGTTTGGAGTTAAGTATGTTACATCACAAGGCTACACTTGGGTAAAAAGAAGAGAGAGAACTGAAAATAACTTAATTGCTTTGACAGTTGGAAATAATTTAACCTCTGTAGTGTTAATCATTAACCTCTAAAAAGGTGAGCAGGTTCTCATAATTTCAGAAAAGTTTGAAAAGCAGTTTCAGAGAGGAAGAAATACTGGCCTCTTATGTAAATCTGGTATATATAAGCAGCAAGAGATAAATAGAAGGAAAATACTGAATATAATATAAAAAAGACAAAATATTGAATTAATTCACTTATAGTGTGTTGTATAAGCAAAATATGTGTAATTCGTTTTATATAGTGCCAAGAAATGCAGCTTATCATTTATTCTAAAATTGCTTGAATTTAAATTAACTAGCAAAGTCTAAGAGTACACTTCACCACATTTTATGCAGTCCATGTATTACTTAACTCATTCTCGATAGAGGACAAGCACGTGAAAAAACCATGCGACTTATAAATTTCTATAATAACTACAAAAAAAAAAGTCATCTGAGTATGTTGATTTTTTGTAATTAACAGGGCACGCAAGTAACAGCAAACTAGCAAGATAATCATCATACTGTACAAAAACATGAAATACTTCCAGTGATAATAAATATAAATACCAAGTTCATTATGTGCTGCCATCAAGAACTAAGCTATTAATTTACTTATCTTCCAAATTAATTTCTACTAATTCAACTGAAGGATACTCTCTATGCTCTGCTGCGTATTGTTGAGCTTAGCAAGCTTATCCACCAAAATCTGCCCATTAAATGATCCGTTCATTATTCCTGATCGGAAGTTCAGAAATTCAAAATGCCAGAAAACCTGCAAAATGAATTATCAAGACAAGCATAAAGTGATGATGCAAAGAAGAAGAAACAATAGAAGAATCATAATACAAAAAAATAATGAACATGTCCGAAATGAAGAATGTATATTCCAACCAGGCATGAATATTCTTCACGTAACAACATGAGAGAAAATAAATTCAAGTTGACAAATTGTGAAGAATGTAGATGTGGCAAGAGAAAATAACTTGATCACAATAGATATAAAAGTAAGAGAATATTCGTTGTTTTAACCAAAAAGGCTAGCTGAAGATGTTTTTAAATTTCACAGCAAGGGGCATGCTATTGAAGTTACAACATAATATTGAACTGTCACAGGATCTACTCCAGCTGTCAGAGACGCTATACCAAGCTTGTACTCTGTTGGGATGCCCTCAACACATCATGAACCATCATGCTACTATGGTAAGAAACAGATGGAATGGTCAAAAAACTTAAATCCATATAGGGAAGAAAACCCCAATCATCTTATGAAATCTTACAACTAGCTATTGATGTGATAATAATCTTACCAGTGCTAAAGCATCACATTTTGTGAAAGGGCCAAATACTATGGCATCAAAGAAATGGCTTTTATTATCTATAAATTTTGCTCATTTGTTAGTCTATGTTGCAGTTAGGTTGTTAAGAAGTACAATTAGACAATTCTAATTTCAGGTAGCATAGCAATTTGAAATAACCAGAAAATCCAAATCTTATGATAGTAGAGAAACAGACATAAAATCTCCATCAAGTATATTCCTCAAATTATCAAGTTTCATCAACTCCACCAAGTAAAGCGACAATCTTAATTACATTTGTAATTAGACCATCAAACTAAGAACTGAAATTTACTGAACATGATAATCATCAGACCATCAGCATAAGGGCCCCTAGTGTTGCTAACCTGATATGACCCAGTCAAAAGAGTTGGAGCCAAATTCCCAGCCAAGACATTTTCAGTCAAAAGAGAAATCTTAATCAAAATTGAAAGGATAGTTGGTAGATTGAAGATCTACATTTTCGGTTGCACTTCAATTCATGTAATGTTAAACCCCTCTAAACATTAGCATTAAGAATTGAAACAACAAACTTTCTTATAAGAAACAATATTTTATCTCAGAGATGAAAATAAGTCAAGGAGTTGATGGAACAATATCACCTAAATGGAGCACAATCTGCTATGGTACCGAAACATATCCAAACTTTGGGAAATAGTAATTGGATAAAACAAGAATCTGTAATACTACAAAGATTATGTTTTAGAATTGTCACAGTGACATCCAAGACCACTAAATAGTCCTTTTACTATATGTATTAATATAGTCATGGTGACACCCCTAGAGCTTGACATCTGAGGTAGTCCTTTGACAAATTCAAGAGCACCACTAGGAACTAACATAGACGTTCAGATTATAAAGCAGGAACAGTAAACCAGAGTGAATATTTGATTAATGCTTGGGAGGAAAAAAAAGAAGAAATCTGGACTCCAAGGGAACATGATGAAAAGTTCATTAAGATAAAAAACTTCACTTTCAAGATAATAACGTCAAGGGTAGTCTGAGAAACATCGATCAATGTGCTCACGGGTTGCTACGTGCAGTAACCAACACAGTATGTAGTTCATGCGACATGCACCATGAAACTAATTGATATGATTATTTGAAATTGATTGCAAAACAATCCAAGAATCGGGTCAGCATTCATCATCCGACAAATTCTTTTTTTAACTTGAGTTAGTAGACACCATGAAATTGACTGGCTTCTACCCGCGCAATTTCTTAATTATGTCAAGCCCTAGAACAATCGCCAGCCAACATAATTTTTTGGGAGTAAACTTGAGTCAAACGTCCACAAGACGTCAAATTTGGTGATTCTCGACAGAAACAACCCCCGCGACCAACAAAGCTAGTAACCCCACCATGAATGAATTGGAAAGGCAACAAGAAACCACGGCGAAAAAGGAAGATAAAAGAACGAGCAACAGCATCAGCAAGAGGGGAAAGGAGAGGGCGAAAACTACGGACCAGCTAATCGACTGGTAATCTTACATGCAAAATCTAGTGCGGGCGGTGGAGGAGCAGATCCAGGGTCCGGGATTGCTGCATTCTTGGGTGGAATGCCGGAAGTGTTAGGGTTTTGACCTATCTTCTTTTCCTTGCTCGGGACGAGCGAGTCGGTTCGGATCTTTAACTGGAGTTTTTATACACATAAATTGTTTTCTTTTTTTAAATGAAAATATCGTATACCCCCTTATAAATGTTTATTTTAACATAAAAGAGATTTCACATATCTATCCTTTTACAATTTCGAAATGTCATATTTGCTCCTCTATATATATATATATATATATATATATATATATATATAACATTATGCACTATGCATTTAAGCGTTCGGTATTTCTAGCTATTTGATGTTATGCATCCTTTTCCATAATAATAATATGAGTTAGGCCGATTAGAAAAAGGACGAAGGTAACGAGCTGAAGTGATAAGGTAGCGAGGAACGATATTGCGTAAGGAGATAAACGAAAGAAAATCGAAAGAAGAAGGAAGACGGCTTGGTCGTTGATTTAGGTCTTGATGTCGAACCAACCATAAGCGACGAGTGTGTGGAGAATGGTGACATGGGCACCACGGATGCCGAAGGTGACACGATGAGAACAAAAAATGGGATGTCATAGTTAAGGTTGGGCTATACAACTGTGAGAAGGAGCTCGAGGAGGATGATTTTGGTAGCGAGGAGAGGACATAATTTTGTGACACTAGGAGTCAGATGAGACGATGACCACACCATGAGCATCCAGGTGATGTAGCGAGAAACAAATCAAGTGGTAGGGCATCATAGTAATGTTGAAATTTATATTTTTACTCATCAATTTTATACAATTATCGCATATGATGTCAATGTTGTGTTTTTCGTTAATGTAACTGATGACGTTAGGGTAAATGAGATTATTTATTTTAATTTTAAAATTATAAAATATTAATATAAATATTTTTAAATAAAAAATCACAAATACTAATTGGGTCGAAGTAAAAGAGAGATTGGAGATCACATATAAATTAGCTTAAGATATTATACCTTCTGACACAAGAAATAAAAGGCAAAAGGCAAAGAGTGGTCTAAGGACAGAGAAGTCCTCTCTCTCTCTCTCTCTCTGCTTGATTTGTGCATGTCATGTCATGGAGGTCCATCATTATATAGGAGAGTTGCAGGAGTTGAATTCAGATGTGGTAGGAGACAACTCAAAATAGTTGTGTCATCATGTAGAAGAAAAAGATATTGTGTTGTATGGCTATGGAGCTAATCTAATTGTGAGTGCATAACAATCACATTTGAACACTCTCATCTGCTGTAATGTGGCATGTGATATATGACACTTTGTTAGAGTAGTAGCCATGAGAAGAGGTTTATTATTTCATGTTACAATGCTGCTCATGCATAATACTTCTTTTCAAATTTGTGATACATGAGACTTTGTTCATGTGTTCTTTCATCTGCTACTAATTGGTGTTCATGTTGTCTTCTTTCTGATTGAGCTTGTTGCATATGTTACTTGAATTTAAAGTTTTTTTATTTTTTTGGGGGTGGGGTTAATTTTATAATTGTTTGACTAAGGAATATATTTTACTCTTACAAAATAAAAAAAATTTCATCCAAGAATTGCATTAGGGAGAGGAGGAAGATTTCTCTCTCAAGCATTGTGGCCAAAGTGTACATCTAGAAACCACACTGAAAGGAATGAGATGGTGAGATGGAACAAAGTGAATCAATTTTTTAGGTATCAGAGAAATCTACCAGTCATGCTAACCATGATATCTATCACCTTGCCAAGTGTGTTAAACTCATCCAACTTTTAGGAATGAACTGAATTATGTAGGCTTTGTTTTCACTCTACTAAAAAAGAGTTGCAATCCTTTGGCTTTGCATATAATGATTGTTCACACATTTTTACTGACAAATGGCTTTTGTCTGTAGCAAAAGCAGAATGATAAGCTCATATGACTTAAAACAAAGTTCTCTCTCTCTCTCTCTCACATACACACACACACACATGTTGATCTTTCTTAAGAGTAGTGCAATGACAGCTAGTCCATGATGCTCATGACCCTTAATTTCTGAAAAGATAATTATATATATATATATGTGTAGTAATTTTTATATTTAACCTCTTTTAAAGTTTAGCATACCTATTCATACACCATTATGATTAATCTTCATCAGTTGGTTATTAGTACAATGACACTGAAACTTAAGCTGATATGAATACTTCATCTAAAAATTTTGGAGAACATGAGAAGTGAAATATTGGATGAAAGTTGTTAAAGGTTTTTTACATATCTAAAATTTAGTAATGATAACTGTTGCTAGAGATAGTTACTTTAATTTATTAAAGGTTTTTATTATATAATATAGTGTAGATGAGGTGAACATATAGTGTATGTAGTATGGCCCTCAGCTTGTGAGATGACAAAATGTGGTGGTAACTGCTGCAAATGTTTTCTTTTGCTTCTCTTATTACATACCTCAATTTGATGAATGCAATTATTTAGAAGAGCAGAAAGTTTAAAAGGAGACATAAGATCTCTTTTTTTGGCTTCCATGCTGAAAAAAAGGGAATGATAGAGAAAGGGCAGTGACTTCTTTTAGAAGTCACTCGAACATTATTTTAAAAGTAATAGAAAAATCTACTTAGGAGTAGGATCTAAGTTTCATTCTGAACAATTTTTAGAGAAATCTAATTATAAGTCTTGCACTACTAGTCTTAAGAGTGTGTATCTTGGAAAAGCCATTAATGGATCTTAGTTGATCAGCTGCTCAACCCTGAATCCATCAGACTACCCCTAAAAAATTGGGTGTCTGGATTATTAGGTTCTTACAAATTAATCTCATTATTCTTGCAATACTATTGCATCAACGACCAAGAGAAAGCAGAACAAAAGCAAGCATATCAAAATAAGAATTGTTCATCATGCATCCCATGAAAAAGCAAACTTATCTGGTCTACAAATCAGGGCCGGCAAACTAAGATTAAATACTCATCAGATTGAAAAAGCAATTCGTGGGGATAAAAGCATCATCAAAAGAAATACGATCTGATCAGCGAATGGAAACACGTCGCTCATTTCTTAAATTCCTCCCGGAAGATGTTGAAATGACAACTGGTATTTACAGCTAACTTCTTACCATCATTCAACCACCATTGCCAACATCTAGTGCCTCAGGTGGTGGATTTGACAAAGCGACCCTTGACTCGCTTCCTGGTGTCAGCCCTTGCTTTTCTGGACTCGTACCGAATGCGTTTATCGTAGCTGCGTATAATCAAAAGCATGGATGGTCAGAAGGGAACTCATCTGCAGCAGCAGTCTGATACAAGTAACATGCAGCAGAATAAATCAGCACGTTATATATCCATACCTGCGAGTTTTTCTTTTCTCCTTATATCGCAACATAGCATCGCCCCTGTTTTTGACTAGCAGCTCATTGTCAAGCTTCTTTACTTCTTTGACCACCTCATTTCCAATTACGGGTTCTCCAAATGAAATTTGTTTGGCACCACCAGCGGATCCATGCTCATGCGATGAAGCAACCAAAGGCCTTACCATGGTCGACATGTTATTTCCAGAGGCTGTTGGTCCCTTGGCAGCCACGTAGTTTGAACTGTGCTTCCATTTGGCAGTAGTGTTTATAGTGCTCAGCTGGAGTAAAAAGGTCAGAGAGGGTAAGAACTACATGCATAAGAGAAATTAAGGAACTATATCATACTTTACATTTAACAGAAAATTAAAATTTGCTCCTTGTATGTAAGAAGAAAAAAAGAAAAAGGACAAATTTCATCTTGAAAAGATAGAGATATACTTGACAGAAATCCATGAATGTTTAATTCATTGTCAAGACTGCGAATTTGATAATCATATGACTGAACTGAGAATTATCTGATTGGGCACTACTATATTGGATGCCTTGTAAAAGATATTGTATTAAGAAATAAAAATCAAGATGACTCACAGTT
This sequence comes from Ensete ventricosum, assembly GCA_029747655.1. NCBI lineage: Eukaryota > Viridiplantae > Streptophyta > Magnoliopsida > Zingiberales > Musaceae > Ensete > Ensete ventricosum. The sequence continues at coordinate 3,694,059 of JAQQAF010000001.1, read as the reverse complement.
TGAGGCTGCATATGGCAGACATTAGGTGACATGAAATCATCGTTTGATGGACAATTTGCATCTCCTATGTCTTCCAACACTTTCGTAGTTGCAAAAGAATTTTCCTTGAGAAGGTCATTGTAACTCTTGATCATAAATCCCTCGTTGTTTGTACCATATGCAAATTCAAGTGCATAAGATTCCTTCTGGTCTCTAAATCTTCCAAGATTAAAATCCCATATCTGGACATCGGCAAATAAAGTTTATGGAGGAACAGTCATGAAATTGCAGACAACAGTATACATTGTCAGTACTGACGGTAAGGGAGTAGAAAGAAAGAAACATGATAGGCCAACATATAACTAACCTGTTGGATAGACTAATCTGAGTAGCAAACTAACAGACTAATCTGAGTAACAAAATAACCACACACCTATGACCAAATATGGAAATTTCCACCAGTTTAGCATAGAGTGAGAACACACCCAAGATCAAATATAAAAATTTCTACCAGTTCAGCTTTTAGAGAGACTGAGTTTTAGGTGCAAATTATAAAGCTCAAATACACCTGAAAGGATTTAGCATGAATTGCATGAACTACTAGTTGAAATTGGCCATAAATCTCAAAAGGAATACTGTATATGATGAACAGAAAAAGATGGCGAATGAATCAAAATGTGACTTGATTTAGTCTCACATCGGAAGTAGATGATGTAGATATAGAACTAGATGGATCTACTACTATGAACTTAAGATTATCTAATCAATTTGGATCACATAATTCAGGGGCATAAATTTAATCAGTTGGTTTTTCTATTGGCGTGATAATTGATATCAGACTGAATCTACTGGATTGATCATGATAACTGGTATCAAACTAGATTTGATATTATGCATGATAAAAGATCTCACGTCACAACATGGAGCTATCATTGGGATGAAATTTACTAGATATGAGTTATAAGTTGGGCTTTAGGTTTTGACAAAGACATCAGGCCTCAAGTCAAATAATAATTCATTCGTACTTGATGGTGGCACTTCTGAAAAACGAATTGAGCCATCTTTTAGAAAATTAGATTTCCAAAAATGATATGCACGAAGACTCCAGAGTACACTGATATATAATTGTGACATCAGGGTGCATTGAGTAAAAATTGCTACCTCGATGAAATTAGTCCCTAAATCTGTTTCCTCGATCGTTCAGCTCGCCACAATGTAACATCACCAATACAGAAGTATCACGTGCATAGTTACTGTACATCCATATGAACATGGATTTCCACCAGACACATTCCTGAGCCCATATAACATAGGTTTAAATCTCAACACATGATAAGGTACCATAAACCAAAATGACCATCTCGAGTAGACTAGTTTCTCCACTGTTTGTCAATATTTATTCATAAAGTTATTGCACAGTCTTCCATAGTGTGTCCTACTTGATGGCTTACTCTACAGTGATGCTTATTTAGAGTAGCAAGGAAGGGCATTTACTTCTATCTTTGGCCTTTTCTTTGCGAGCCGCAACTGCAACTACGAAAAGGGTGTTTTCCTGCTATGACATAATGAGGAATCAACCATCGATCCATAGCAGAACGATTATTTAGTTGTAAGATCTCAGAGACCCACCAGATCTACATTGGAACCAAACAGTAATCTGGTTCTTTCAGTGAGAATTCAAGATTATGCAATAGAGGATGAATTACAACAAAATACCTAATCAAACAAACAAAAATATGAAACAGGAAGGAATTCCCAAGCAAAATAGAATATTGCAGGCATCTTAAAGTGGTCAGAATATAGAGGGTACAAGAACAGGTAACTTGAGCACAGACAGAACAAGGGACAAAAGATATGGTCACTAAGAATATCTAAATCTGGCTCCTAAAGTTCCACTGGGTCAAGTTCTATGGATATCCAATGACTAGATCTCCGGTTCAGATCAGATCTAACATAGGGAACTGACATTTTTATCCAGCTTCAGTAGTTCCAGTTAAGAGGCTTAGGACAAATTCTAGGGGGCTAACCTGTGAAATCAAGAACTGTTCAGCTACAACCATATCTAAGATCAGAATGTTGAGCTACCCCATTCTGCAATCAGCCTTCTTCATTTCCACCGTACTCATCTTTGAGTTCATACTCACAAATCACAGACTAATCTTGATTCTAACGAAGTCCAACAATCAAAAAGAAAATCCAAAAAGAGTCTTTGATCAGCAGAGATGTAAAGATGTAGAGTACGAAACCTGAGCAGGATGTTCCGGAGGGCCGCAGTCCCACAGCAGATCCTCCTCCTCAACAAGACGATCGGTCCCCTTCAGCTCGGTCGGTGCCAACATGAGCAAGTTGGTGTATGGCATCGGCTGCGATTCCGGGAGCTCCTCGTGGCCTCTGCCGGTCTGGCACGGCGTGCTCGGGCTGAGATCGCATGCAGTCGACACAGTCAGCTCCGTTTTGGCGAGCTCCATTAGCTGCTGGAACAACGGATGCTTGCTCTGAGGGTTCTTCTGCCGCCTGACCATGCTGGGGATTTTGGGTGCGCATGGCACGTAGAGGTCTCGGAACAATGGATCAGCGGCCAGGGTTGAATCCATGGTCGACCAATTCGAGAACAACTGGTCCGGCATCGGGTTTAGAGGAGGGGGATGGCTCGCCTCCTTCACGGAGAGATCGAGGCCCCAGGAGGCGGCGAGCTCAAGGGCGGTGGGGCAGCCCGAGAAGCCCTCGATGGGGACCCTCGTGTGCTGGCGCTGGTGGCCTCCACCACCTCCATCTCCGCCGCCACCGTGGGCGTCCCAGTCACAGTCGGCGCAGAGGGCGAGGCCGTCGGCGGCGCAGTGGGCCGCGGCTGGCTGCGACCCGCAGTTGTCGCAGATCGGGGACCGCACGTGCTTCCGGGACAGCGCGTTCGCCCCGTGCACGTGGCGGTCGCACGCGACGCAGAGCCTGGCGGCGTCCGCGCGGCAGAAGAGCGTCGCCGCCGCCGCCTCCCCGCAGTACTCGCATCCCACCCCCCGCCGGCCCCCCATGCCACCGTTCTCCTCCGCCATCCCCGTATCAATAACCAAGCCTTCACCTCACCGAATCGTTCTCCACCAAACGACGACGACGCCGACGAAGAAGAAGAAGAAGAACCCTACCCTTCAAACCGGAGACCCTCAGCTCGGGAAAACGAGAAGCAAAGGCGGCAGCCCACCATTTATGGACGACAGCCCCGCTCAAGCCCCATCCGCGCCCCGAAGAGCCAACGCAGAAACGTCACATGTGGAGCACGCGGGAGGCGGAGGAAGAGCCGGGCCACCAAAGCTGTCCCGCCCCAGACATCAAACACCACTCCACAACGTCATCCGCCCCGTCACTTCGTGCCGACACGTCACGTACCTTGACGACGACAACTCCAACTCGTACCCCTACGCCTATTGGCACAAATCTTGGCGGGGCCAGGTTCTCGCTGTGCCATTGATCGCTCCGTACCAAACGTCCGTCTCACTCCGGCGTGCGGTTAAAAAGAAGATAATGGAGGAGGGTCCGCCGCTCCAAAAGTGCGTGCTTTCTTTGTCTTCTGTTCTCGGTACTGTCCGATATCGCCTGTGGCTCGAGGCTTTGGTCTCTTCTGCCGTCGGCCAGCCGACGGTGGGGCGCACCCACAGAGAGAGAGAGAGAGAGGCATGGTTGGTGGCTTGTGAGATAGATGCAAGGGGAGAAGGCAGGAGGAGGACGATGGGGCCGCTTGAGCAAGGTGGGGTGGGTGTTATAAATGATGACCAAGTTCATCCTGATGTGGAGGAGGGAGACCTTTCAGCACAACCTCCTCCTGTATCCCTCATGGCCAATGGCCAATTGATCTGTCTCACCCATTGTGGTAGAGCTTGTCACAGCTCAAGGCTCCTAACACTAACCATTTCCCAATCAAAGAAGAAGGTGCATGAATTCTCCAAACTATGCTGCCCTCTCTCTCTCTCCCTATCTGTCTCTCTCTCCTCCAGTCTGCACACACCCTTCACAGATCAAGGTATCTCCCTCCACTTGAGGGAGCTGCTGTTGCCATCCTCTCATGGCTACCTTACCTACACACAGCTCCTGCTGTATAACAACTGTTTCTTGCAAGAAGAAGAACACTGCATGTACTGGTGTCTCAGCTCTTTCCCCCTCCATGTATGGTGTTGACTGTTGTGCTCAGGTTAGATTTAACCTGATGGAGCTGCTGTCATGAAAAAAAAATCTTTTGGAAATGAAGGTGATCAACATCCTCATTTGTGTTGGAAAATGGAGGTGCATAATTTTCTTAAAAAAAAAAAAAATGCTGCTGCAGAGTTTGGACTGAATGAAGAAGAAGCAGCAGCAGCATGTGAAGGAAGGGAAAAGGGAACACTTCATGCATTGAATGCTCTGAGGATGGCTTGCAGAGGATAACATATTTAATTCTGTGATCCATCACCCATTGGCAATGGGTTAACTACAGTTACTTGCATGGTGGTAAATTACACCATGAGTTCCTAAACTTCAAACTAGAGTAGTCTACTCTTCAATCTTAATTAGAACTTCAATTTTTATACAGTGCAAAAAAATCTAATTTTTTTTTGCAGCACTCTGAATATGAGTATGGCAAATAATAGTGCTTCCCAATACTTCTCATAATTGATCCTCAAAATAAACAAATTGATATATCTGCATTAGACTAACACTAACAAGTCATACAATATATATTTTTATGGGTTTATAGATGGAGGATAAAGACCAGAAGTGATTGAAATATTAATTAAATATTTATAGAGCCAAATGATACAAATATAATTATTGCATTTATTGTGAATGGACAACAATGTTGGGTACCATGACAATGATGTAATAAATGGTAACTAAATGTTTCTAAGGTTATCCCTAGTTTAAAATGCATATTGTAGTTTTTTTTGTATTCCAAAAAATAAAGTCATGTTTCACCAATGGTTTTTCTTTTTCTTTTTCTTCATTATGTTCTTGGAACACAAAAGAAATATACATTTTTCTTAAATGGTTGAATTTTTTTGGACTTGGTAGATAATTATGAGGTATTTATTGTCTGAGTCTCCTGAAATAAACCCAGTATTGTTTTTGATACATATATATGTATAGATATAAGTTTTTGATAAGATTTCACCCTCAAAATCAATGTTTCTTGGCATTATATCTCCATGAATATAGGAATAGCTCTTGATCATGAAGTATGATGTTTTGTAATGATGTGGTCCAAATTGGCATCCCAATAAATGGAATTTTTGTTTTTTTCCAGTGGTTCATAGACCCAATTTGATCTTATCTATTTGGAAGGCTTTTAATTAAGTTATTATCTATTTAGAATATTAGCATTCACATGACATAAAGTGCTATTTCTTGTCATTGTTTATTGCAAATTGGAATAAGAGATGAGATTTAAGCATCAAATGTAGTTATCATAGAGCCTTAAAAATATTAAAATATTTGCATGTATAAATATAGAAATATTGGCCTATATTCACATATATTAATATCATTTTGAATTTTAATTTTTATCTGATATTAATAGCCAATAGTTAATATCATAAATGTAAATTTTGGGATCGTTGAATTATGCTAATGTAATGATTTTTTTATATCATAAATATAAATTTTGGGAGCATAATTTTGAGAATAAGATTGTGGTGATTAATCTCATTGGAGAGTCCTGAGTTTGATTGATAAGCAAAGAATATATAAAGTAAATAAAACCAAAGACCAATAGGATGATTTTTTATGAATCAAACTAATATGTAGCTTCAACTATTTCCAACAACATTTTTAAAATATTCCAAAAAATCAAAAATTTATTTTCACTCCTATTTAGAACATTTAGTAGCTACAGTCATTTTCATGGTTTTGATTGCTAATGAAGAAAAAAAAAGTAAAAGGACCTTTGGACTACTTCAAAATCAAGCCACAAGCTTTCTTTTTGCATTTCTGATCTTTTATATTATTTATATAAAAAAAATATTTTTTTTCGATTAGGTATACAATCAGATCTACAAGTTGAGAATTAATGATTCAATGCCCTCAATTATGATGATTGATCGATTCAATTCGACCTCTTTCTACATCCTTGCATAAATCATATATATTTTTCAACAAAGATAAATGATCAAGACGGGTTTAGATCCTTCGTCCTTATTATCAACGATTAATATCTCCTTCGATCAAATTATCTGACAAATTTAAGAATTATCGAATGAGATTTCTAATCCTCTCGATGATCAAAATGTGCTATCAACATATTAAAATCTTAATGAAATATCAAACCATAAAGTTCTTGAAAATTGTTTTAAGTGGTACCAACTCCATTTTGAGATCATTGACATCTTCAAAAACACAACATGATGCATTGCCAACTTCTGCCTCAGCATAGAGGAAAGATCAAAGGAGAGAAAAAGAAAAAGAAAAAAAAGAGCTCTTGTTCAACACCTCCCATGGCATGTACTTGGATTTCCTGACAAGGAGTCCAAGCAGCAGACTTTGACTTATCTCTCTTTTTTTTTTTTTTTCTTTGACAATTTTGATATTGGTGCATTGATGTGTTATGGGGATATGGACCCATGCACATGTCCTTTGGATGGTGGATGAAGTGGGTTTGGCTTTTTTGATTGAGTGATTAAAGTCACTCTTCAGTGAATCTATTCCTATTTCTGTCTCCAAGATGTCAAAACAAGTGCCAAAAGAATCCTAAGAATATAATAATCATGAAGAATACTTGGGTTGAGTTATGCTCCAATCTATTTCTCTCTCAAAGATGTCAAAGCAAGTGCCAAAGAATCCTAAGAATATAATCATCATCATGTAGAAGACTTGGTTGAGTTATACTCCAATTGGGACTTCAAATTTTGGGGTTTTTGAGATGTCCTAAACCAAGTTTTTCCTATGTATGTTCATCTAACAACACTTAGATTAGGATTTAATCATTTTGACCACTTTACTGATTAAGACACTATGGATTGTAGTTTTATGCATCAACACTTGTTGTGAACAAACAAAAACATTAGGAAATCAAGTGGAATTTGATATATATATTTTTTTTTTCTAAGTTCAGAATAGGAGTGTTCATGATTAATTCTGAGGTGCTAGAATTTAGGTCTTAATGAATTGCATCTCAACAACCTCAATGTAAATTTCATATTATTTTTTATTCATTTTAATAAATATGCCCATCCTTTGTTTGTGCTTAAAGCAAGTTGAGGATTGATTCCTCCATGCCTACAAAGTCTCTTAAACTTTGGTAATAATTGAGTGAGGTACTTGTCATGGTGGCTGCCACCTCTCTGATGTGATCATAAGACTTATCCATGTCTTCTTTTCATTATGGTCCCAAAGAATGATCAAATCAGAGTAATACCAATTGACTTCAAATGAGATTGAATCAATCAATCCATTCCATGTTAGTTGTGCCACTAAGATAGAATCTGTAGAGTTATCAGAAAACATAGAAGAAATAAAATCCATCGATACGATATAATATTCGCACACACAAAAGATGTCTGATATTATGGTTAAAACAAGTGAACAAATAATGAGATCTAAGAAGAAGAGGAAGTAAATAAGAAACTTACCATAGTCCAATTTTGTTTTCATATATATTTTTTTAATTTTATATTATTTAAAATATATAAAGAGACAATGACAGTATATAATTATAATAGAAATAACACCCTCACATATTAATCATAACAAACCCCACAAAAAAAAATTGGTTGTCTTGAGCTCAACACAAGCATCATTGTGCTCAATAGCAACACCAAACACTAAAACAAGTACTGATAGAGTGGAGTGTGTCAACAAGCAAAGCCATATATATGGTGGATCTCATTGGCATGAGAGGGTTGCAACACCCCATGAAATCAATAACATTTTAGTACTCCCTTCCTCCAACATGATTCGAATCACCAAGCAACATTTTAATCGTATCTTAATGGTGCCTTTTTCCAACATGCGTCACTAGTGACCTCACACTCTTTGCCTTCAACCCGAGCACAATAATAAAAAAAAAAAACCCTTCCTCGTGTCCTCCATGATGCCAACATAAGTAAGTAAACAAGTAGTAGTTGTGTGCACGTAATCTCTCGGTGGCTCCATCTATCTCCTTAGACTAAAGGCTTTGGGATTCTATGTTGTTGTTGACCAATTAGATCAATCACAGTTATATACTACTCCTTCTTGGTCAAGCTTACTATAAGGATGTTTTAAACATATAGATTTTAATTTTCTGATTAGATGTATAAAATATAAATATTTAAAGGATATATAATATTAAAAAAAAAATTAGAGTAGCAAATTATTTGAAAAAGGTAAATAATTAAGCACCTAAAAATGTATTAGCTTACTACCACATGACCTATATATTTTACACATCCCAACAAAGTAGTAGAAAACAAAGAAGAGATGACACCTAATGAGGAAAGATATTAATGACATTATTGAATGATTAGGTGCTTGTTACAAAGGGAATAATACAAAAAGGGGTTTGAGGCTTTGCATCACTTGGGAGATCCCACTTGGAAGGGTAATCATAAATAAGAGGTTTAGCACCAACAATCAATGAAGGAAGATATCTTGGCATTAGGGATTAAAAAAAAAAAAACAAGGAAACTTGGGGCCCATAACTAAGACTTTTGGTCCCCTCCTAAGCTTACATTTGGAGAATTTTATATTATGATCAACCATCTCCATCCATAAAAAAATTTACTTCTCTCTCTCCTCTTTACCTTTTGCCTAGTTGTGATGCTTTAGAGAGCTTCATAGCCACAATCATAGTTCGATTTTAATCATATTAAATGTAATTTCCTCACGATCCACTCGATTAACTAATGAGGACACTCATTGCACTTGATCAAATTTCCTAATATTTACATGTTATTTTTGAGAGACCGACAGACTTGATAAATTCTTGTGGCCCAACAATTTGTTTTAGCTACTATATATATATATATATATATATATATATATATATATATATATATATATATATATATATATATATATATATATATATATAGCCAAGTTAAGTTTGTTTTGTCCTTTTTGTTCATTAAGCAAAGGATGTGTGATTCTACAAGCTTATATGAAAATGGGCTTAACTTGGGCCTTAAAAGGGGGTCCAACCTAAGCATATTCCCCAACCAATTGAATGTTTTTCACATGCTTGCTAAAAACTTGGAAATAACATTTTAAACTTTATCAATTTTAGTATATCATCTTGTGTCCATCAAAGTATTAGAATAAGATCCTCCAGTATTGACAATGTTCTTGTTAAAAAAATGCTTTAAGCAGTATTTTCATTATCATAATAATCAAGACATTGTTTTTGGGAAGAAAGTGAAACCCCAATCTGCATCGTGATCGATCGAATCTCCACCGTCCATCACGTACGCAATCCGTTAGCGACCTTCTTTTTCCGCTCGCGCACTTTCCGCTCTCTCTCTCTCTCTCTCTCTCTCTCTCAAGCAAAATTCAGCATTTGATGTTTTTTGTTGAGTAGTTCTCTATAGCTCTAATCATACTAAATTGCAATTGAACTTTGTTGTCTTCTACAGGTCAGTGGTGGCAAGAGGCTAAGATCAAAAGGTTTTAATCAAGGTCAAGGTTTTGAAATGTTGCCATATGAAAAAAAAGTTGGTGATTATGCTGTGGTTATTGGGTTATTTCCTATTGCATTTTGTTGATATTTCAGTGTGACACCGTTCTCTTCATGGCCAGATGCAACTTTCTGTTGCCTTGGTAAGTGGCTCTTCCTCTGCTTAATTAAGTAGGTTTCTTATGCTGAATCATTAACGATACCAATACTTTTTTTTATTTTCTATCAGCACTTCCATTTTAAACATTTATCGTACATTTGCTTGACCTTTAACTTGCTTTGTCAATGGCTGATATGGCTATAAGTAGTATCCTAAGTTGGTTAATAGGGGGGTAATTCAAGTAATAAGATGTTTTTGGGGGTAATTAAAGCAATAACCAACAGTCCATTATGACAACAACGAAATGAAGCTTTAAATGGTATGCACACACCTATAGATGTTTTAGTTAAACAACGTGCAACTCGCGGCGGCAATGATGAGCATGGTGAAGTCAGCAGATGCCGTCACATGATATGACGCAGGCGGTCTTTGGTGGAGGCACGTGTTGCTTTCTTTATCCGTTCTAAAGTTAAAGGATGATAAAAGGACAAAAGAGGGAGACCCAAACTGGTGATGTTGAATCTGTCAAACCATCTCTGTGAGAGAGAGAGAGAGAGAGAGAGATGACAAAGATGAGATTTTGAGTAAAATACACGGAGGATTTTAAGGTTAACTCGATTATATTAAGGTTTTTATATAGATTTTAAGCTAAGGGATAAATAGTAACAACTTTGGCTGTAAGTGTTCGAGATGCCAAAATATATATATTATTTATAAAGCTAAATGCTACACACAACTGTCATTTCCAATCTCCACACGCATGAAGCTTGACAGAGATGATGACTAAACAACGCAATCGTTCGACATGAATCCAACAATATCTTCTAACAGGATATTCTTGTTTTGTCTTCCACTATTTCTTTCCTAGAACGAGAATTAGACGGCACCGGAATATTTTTGGAATCACCATACCCCAAGTTGTTGCATGCAATCTTCAGTGGTTTGTTTATTAAGACACTTTGACTAATACTTCCTTCTGTGAATGGGCCGGTCTTCACATTGAAGAAGTTTAGACCCACCAACCACTAAATGGTGGGCCCATCGATCAGTAATTTAATATGATAATGGGATTCGATTTCAAGATTGTATCAGATCAAGGAGTAACTTCAAGTGGGTCCAGAATCAACCCTGACTTGACTTTGAAGGAATCAAACTTTACGAGCTAAACAGGAGACACCATTGAACAGGATGCAAGATAAGATCCCATGTTGTGATTATTATTATTATTGTGTTACTTATAATAATAGTCTATGATGATGTTGGTTATTAAATTTAACACAGGATCTTTAAATAAATGGCAAGGAATCATAGAAAGATAGATCACGAGTATATGTTATGTGCTTAATTTGGTGCCTCAACCTAAACGATCCACATAAATGATTTAACCTGAAAGATCAGGTTATTTATACCAATAATCAACTTGTTAAGTATTTAACTTTATATAAATAAATCCATTTGTATGTGTAATCTAATAAAATATACTTAAAGTGCTTGATTCTATATGACCAATTACGATATGTATATGTATACAACTTATCAATCCAAAAATATAAATGTCAAACTTATCAACGCAATACGCTTGGATAGAGACACCAGCATAGGGGGGAGCCCATTATGGTGTGACGTTTGGATGGAGCGGGGCCGCACTTAAAAGCGTGGGCGGTGGAACTCTGCAAGTGGCTATCCCAAGCTTTGGCACCAAGTCATCGCATCTTACTGGTGGCCTCCCTCCCATGATTATTACTAATTCCGCCACAATATGGGGATATGCGAGTTTATTCTTAGTGACTATTTAAAATATTTATGGGATTAATTCCCAACTATCTCCATCTAGCACAATTGCCCCTCTATAATTTACATATATCTTTCCAGCTATCTAGATATATCTTCAAATCTATAATAATCCATATCTGACACTTGTATTAGTATCCCTTTAATAAATTCAACTTCACTGTTATCAACAACCATGGGCTCGAGAATGTATAAACATGTCCCTTACACTTTAATGATTATTTGAGTCTGCTTTTCCTAAAATTGGATGTAAAATGATGAACACGAAAATTTTAAATAGGAGGGATGCATAAGCATTACTTGTCGGAGTATTATTGGCGGAGTTCCTAAAGGCCACGATTCGATTAAAGGTGGATTCGGGTATCGTTTGTAGATCTGATATATGAACGAACGTAACCCACCCACCCCCCTTCTTCCCGTGCACGGACGAGTGCTGCTGCTCACCCTGCAAACATAACCAATCCTCCAGCACTCGCTTCATCTCTTGGCCTCTTCTTCTCTTCTTTTTTATCTCCCATTAATTCTCCTCCCTCGAGATGGAGAACTCCACAGGTCCTAAATACCCTAAGAAGCCAGCCGGAAACCCCTACCCCAAGAGAGGGCAGGTCATGGTCAGGATCTTCAAGGAGATACCTCAGCCATCGGCTCCAGTGCTCCCGGAGATCACAGCTGCCAGGCCGAAGCAGGCTGCGGTGGCAGCCCGGCGTCGACCACCCCTGTTCGCGACGGCTCTCGACAAGGCCGAAGCTGATGAACTGCCTATGCTTGTATGACTTCCATCATCCACAGTTGGATGTGTGTTGCGTCTCCGTTGCTTGTCATCTTTGTTGAAGGTGTTGTAGCAACGGGGTGAAGCCTTTGTGACTTCGTTGTCGCAAGGGTGCTTTGTGCTGGCTTTGGGTTCCCTTAATGTTTTTGTTTTGTTTCAGATTTTAGCTTCGGTTCTTCACCTTCCAATTCAGTAGGACTATTTGCAGGGTCCGGGAACACCATATTTGTCTTTATAAATTTTAATACAACATATATATTTCCTTTCAATTTGATCACTTCTAGTTGGTTAAACTATCAAAATGATTTTGAAAGGTCTTAGTGAGATAATTACAACTACTAATTAAATAACTGTTGATTGGTGAAGATTAATTATAAAGGTGTACGAGTGATTTTTATTTCATGACAAGGGTGGGCCTAAAATTTGCTAATGTCAAAAGGGGGGTTTTGGTTTGTGTGAAACCACTTCTAGTTTATGCCTCAAAGTGACACTATGCAGCTGCAGTAGCAGCAGCAGTATGATGTGTCAAAATAAAAAGCACTAAAAGAAGGATAAACAATAGGCAAGACAGAATTAAATTGCCAATGAAAAGATTACTCACCTTCTTCAGTAAGGTCAGATACTTAATTCTCGTGTGCCTCTGTGTCATCAACAAACAAGCTTGAATCTGATGGAAGCAACGAATTACCACAACTGCATCCAAGAAGATTTATATTGGTTACTACAATAGTCTCCTCCATTAACTTTGACTAAGCATATTGGAAATTTACCTTGTCCAATCATTGGTAGCTTTCTCAGCGCTTATTGCAGCAAGACCAGCTTCTGTTTCCTGCTCTTTTTTCTTTTCCCTCTCAATGCATGGATAGTTCAGGAGGAAGAACAATTTGACTGGTAAATTATGCATGCTATGAAAGATGATAATTAGTAGTTAAGGTGAATATGCAAAAGAATTAGAAAGAGAAAAGCGACAAACAAAAAAAAAGAAAAAGAAAGAGCATGGAGTTGTCATGCAACAGTAACAGAAAAAAGAGGAAAAAAAGATGCTGCACTTGCATATCTTTTCTGTCTCTTCCTCCAACAAAGCCTTCATTTGGATTTCCAAGTCAAACAGAGGAGGCAGTGCATGTCAATAATGGCAGCCCTTCCCACCATTTAGGTTCTACTAAAGTTTACTTGAACACACTACTGAAATCTTGCCAAGGGCTAGAGTCACAAGGGACATAGTGGGCTGCATATTCCTTGAATGGGCGATCTGCTCCAGTCACACCATTAGATCATACAGTTGCTGTACCTTAATAATCATCCATTAACACCGCCATTGTTCGGCTTCAATTATTTTGGATAGGAAATAGCCACAAAATTGACTAAAGAGGATCAGTTCCAAATCACGATTAATCATATAGGATGAACTTAAAAGGTAAATTAAGGTTCTACTCGTCAATCGAATTCAAACATTAGATAAAACAAGAATATATAGGTGACTTATTGTTGCTTGTTTATGAATAAGAGATTTGGGTTGTGGGTCTAGGATGCATCTTGAACCTTAATTTGGTCAAGTATGGATTTCTACAAATTTAAAGCCGAACAAATATGCCATTGAACATCAGAACAAATCAATTATTGCGAGCAAAAGTTGCTACATAAGAGGAGTACAACCCTTATTCAAAAATTCATCTCAACTAACATACCTAGGTCAAATGATTGTTATTTCTACAATCATTTGAAGTGTTTTATAGCTCGGATTAAGTGATCATAAATATGAATGATATGCATATGGCATGACACTCCATTACATTTATAAACACCAGATAGTAATGTAGGATGGATTCAGAAGTAGATCAGATTGCCAGAGTGGTTGGTGTAGCTTGAATTAGGCAATGAATGAATTTCCAAATCATAAAAGTCGGAAAAGCAAAGTTTAATTTCCAAGCAAATTGGAATAGGTTACACGAATCATCTTTTGTGATTCAACTGTATCTATAACCATTCCTTTGGATCTCTGGGGGCATAAATTCTTTCTTCAATGATGCCATCTTTGATATTACCTCTTATCTGAATCAGTTCATTCCTTAAAGAAACCGTTATAATCCATCATAATGGCCACCTCTGAACCACACAGATGATTTCCACCTTAGTCTCAACCGGACTTGTCATAGTGTATCTATTTCTTATCAAACAATATGTAATGAGATCACTATCCATATCACATTACTTCTCACATGCACCCTTCGTCCTGAAACTTTTTTACATTGTATTCTAACAAACAACATTGGTGAAAATACACCTTATAGAGTCCTATCTAACTAACTATGCTGAAATTTGGTCGTTAAATAACATAGCAAAAACACTTTTCCATTTTGAACATCCTATCTTAGTTCTATGTACATTAACTGGCCCTTTTCTCTTCACCGAACTAAATTAATACCAAAACGATGTGGCATGTGCTTAGAGTAGATCAAAGAAAGGTTAGATCTTCAACAAGATACCACAAGTTCTAAAATCACTTAATCCTGCCAAAGAATTCTTCTTGGGGGCAATTCTGAACCGACGGTCTCATACTTGAAAGAAAGCAATGAAAAGATAAATCACTTATAAAGCATCACCAGTTTTCTAGCTTTCCTTTATGCCATAAGCCAAAGAAAGACACAACAGTAGCATAATTTCAAACATGAAGAAAAAACTATGCATCAGCTTCCTCCTATCCTCAAGCAACCATAACAAATGCAAATTCCAGGGAAGGAAGAAACAATGACACATACTATATCAATGCGTTTGTACTGAACGCGAGTCCTTCATCGTGGCTAGACCGCATCGATGCCAAATCTCAATGAACAGACAGGAACAACAAAAAAATTTAACAATGACGAAACAATACAACTCTCGTCGACTTACCTTGACCGCGTTGGTCGCTGTAGAGGTCGATCCGCTCGCCCTTCCTCTGGGCATAGAGATCATGCGAGAACTTGCAAGTCGGAAACCTTTTGGCACCTGCCCGCCTTGCGGAAGTCGCATCTACACATAAGCAAGTCGATAATCCAAAGAACATCAACACGAGCATCAGTAATACAACAGAGATCAAGACGAAAAGAAGACGACGAAAACCCCCCTATTAATTGGAACTTTGGGATGGTCGACGGCCTTCGCTTCCTCCTCCTCCCCCTCCTGTTATTGTAGTTGTTAGATCAGCGAGGAATCCATCGACTAGTGAGGGGGCAGGGAGCTAATGAGATGGATTAGGTTAAATTAGATGAGATCGTATCCCGACAGAGAACAACGGGAGGCTACGAACGCACTTGCTGGACATTCTTGCTCTGTGTTCTTGTTCTTCAATCCCCATTGGTCTTCTTCTCGACGATCCTCTGCTTCTTGGCGAGCTCCGCCGTCGATGGCTGGTTCTTGGACCGGCATCAACAGAGAGACACGATAAATTGTGAAGACGAAGCAGCCACTTCTTCGCCTCTCTCTCTCTCTCTCTCTGGCATAAAATAGATAGAATTATTTAATTACCCTTCACGACTTGCATATTTATTAAATACACCATCATAACTGAAATTATTATAAAAACAAATATATAAAAATACTATATATATATACGCACTGGATAATATAAATTTATATTATATTGGATAAGGCAACGACTCAACTGGGACCCACCTGTGAAACATCGAATATTCTCCTCACAAAGGTACTGCAAATGGTGCGAGTGCGGGGAGGGCAAAATTGGCATAACGGAGAAATGGTACGTCTCGTAAATAAAGGCAAGAACGTTGGTGGTTTGAAGCCGGTGTTGTGGTGGCCGGTTCTTTAAGACCCAGCCGAGTCGGCGCAATAACTTGGTAAGAGAGAAGAGGCGTCCTCCCGATCCCCACCTCCGCCTGCGATCCATTCCCAATCCCCCCAGTGTAAGTGATCTCTCGCCGATCGCTGGATCTGTCGTCTTCTCCCGTTAAATTATCTTCACTTTGCTGATCTACTATGGTACCCGCGGAACCGATGGCGTAGACTGGCCGGCTGTTGGTTGCTTCCATTGATTGGACGCGGGAGTTTTGAGCTCTGGGTAGATTTTTAGTATTCTCGCTCTCGGAACTCGTGCGATCAAGGATTTCGTGCAGATCCTTGATGTTGCTAGATTGGGGTTAACCTTTAGATTTTTCTATTCGTGAAGGAGAAGTCTGAGGAGATTGCCGGATAGGAAAAGAATTGTGTTCTGTAGGGCTTCTCTCTGTTTTTGTGAATGGGATAATGTATGTGGGTGATCCTAGAAATTAGGACCTTTAGGGGCATCATTTAGTAACTGTTGGACGTGGATTTCTGGTGTTTTTATCTGAGATTTGTATGCATTCCTTGGTTAGTCTTTTGAATAACTCTTTCGTGTTTGAAGGACCACCATGAGTGATGATGGAGATAGGACCTGTCCTCTGTGCGCTGAGGAGATGGATCTGACTGACCAGCAACTGAGACCTTGCAAATGTGGATATCAGGTATGTGTGCCTGCTGATTGGCAAACGAGAGAAATTCGGGTTTTAAGATTGAAGCACTTGTCACGTTTGAATTTGCGACAGATGATGTCTGAATCCTTAGAAGCGTTGAGTTCCATGTCTTGAAGTTTGACGCATGATCTTTATCTTGTCTGCAGATTTGTGTTTGGTGTTGGCATCAAATAAATGACATGGCTGAGAAAGAAGAGACAGAAGGGAGGTGTCCCGCATGTCGCACACCATATGACAAGGAAAGGATTGTCAGAATGGCTGCCAACTGCAAAAGGTTACGTTCTAAGTGTTTTCCGTGAATCATTTATATGTTGTATAGCTTCATATGATACTAAATTTATACATTTTCTTTCGTTTGTATAGGATAGTTGCTGAGATAAATTCTGAAAAAAAGCAGAAATCTCAAAAGGCAAAGTTGAAAACATTTGCAGAAGCTAAGAAGCATCTTAGCAGTGTCAGAGTGATGCAACGAAACCTTGTGTACATAGTTGGACTTCCCACTAATTTATGTGATGAAAGTGTGCGTGCTTGATCTCTTTTGTTGTTAGAACTCATGCTTTAGATAAACAAGAAGGGGCGTTTTTGAGGTTTCTCTGTGATTTGCAGATTCTTGATCGTAAGGAATACTTTGGTCAGTATGGAAAAGTTGTAAAGGTGTCAATTTCTCGTCCTGCAAGTACCCCTACCCAGCAAGCATCAAGTAACGGCACGTGTAGTGTGTAGGTCTTATCTATATTGACTTTGGTATTATTTCCTTTTTTTTAAGAACAGAGCAATCATTTGAATTCCTCTCCAAACTGAGGAAGCTACTTATTTCAGGCAATATAACTTGTTTCTATGTTGTGATGATCTTTATATTTCGGATTTAGTTTAGGATGTTTGTTGTGTAATTAATTGATTTATTCAATACTTCTATCTCTTTCAACTTATTCTGCATTTTTATGTAGTTTCATGCTTGCACAATTGGGTTATAAATTCTTGTTTTTTGTGAAATCAATTTGTGTTTTTCAGTAATTTGTTACCAAACAAGCAACTCCACTTATGCATCTAGTGGTGACTATTTATATGCTAGGTGCATTGCATGTAGACATTCACTTAAATGCCTTTAATATTTGAATCATGTTAGAACTTGACGATCGTGTTAGTTTATATGTTGGTGCTAGATGTTGCTTATTGGTACCACGGTTCGCCGTACCGGTTCATACCAGCGTATTGAGATTTGGCCGGTATGGTATGGTATGTCGGTACAGCTTGGTATGCTTGGGCATACCGAGCGGTACAAAATAAATAATATTTTAATGATTAAAAAAATATTATTTTTTAATACCAGAAAAATTAGAAAAAAAAGTTGGGTTAGGGTTTGTAAGATAGAAATTGGTATAGATTCAACAAAATCAATGTAAATTAGGCAAAAATAATATTACATATCTTTTTCGAGCTTTAAGGAACCGTTTTGAGAAAGAGAGTGTGTGAAGTGAAATGTGAGAAGGGTGAGTTTAAATAGAGTTAGAAAGAGTTTTTCGACCATTACAGGGTATGTAACGGTCGATTTTGACCTTTTGCAGGGTCTGTAACGGTCGATTTTGACTATTATGGGTCTGTAACGGTTGATTTTGACCGTTACAAGGTCTGTAACGGTCGATTTTGATCGTTAAAGTCTGTACGATCGATTTTGACCGTTACAGGGTCTATAGTTTGTACCGCCCGGTACAGGGCAGTCCGCGTACCAATAAACCATCGGACCGGTACATACCGCCCGTACCAAGTGGTATAGGGCGGTATGGAAAACCTTGATTGGTACTAATAATTTTGAGGAATGTTGTTTGTATTTTAGGCTTTAGTTTTCTATTTGACTCTATATATTTTTCTTTAGTTTACTTGATGTTTTCCTTTTTTTGACTTGGGCCATATTTACTTTGTGGCGGTCTGATCTAGGATTTATTCATTAATTTTTTGCCAAGCTCACTGGGCCTAGCTTTCTACTTGACAAAGGATGAATGTATATTTCTCCTCTTATATTCTTCTGGTTTTGGTATGAGTATTGGGTATATTGTGATTGAGGTGCAACATGACTGATTAACCGAGGATCTAAAATAAATAGAGAGAATTAAAGAATTTATGGCTGTATTTATGGAGTGCTCGACCCTTGTAAGTTAATGAAAATGGCCTCACCTGTAAAACACATGTAACAGCAAGTTATCTACATGGTGTTAGGCCTCAACTAAAGCTTTTTGTGACCTGATCACAAAGTGTTTGAGAAGTATTGAATTCATGTTTAGTTTACCAGTATTTGGTGCTCATATTTTTGCACCTTGTTGGACTAGGTATGTTACATATGCAAGAGAAGAAGAAGCTGTTCGATGTATTCAAGCTGTACACAATTATGTTCTGGAGGGTAAGACCTTGAGGTAAGCCTGTCATTTAGATTTTCATTTGCATGACTTATTCATTAAAACCTGTTCTTACCCTAATGGTTGTGTAGTTCACTTTTGTAGGGCTTGTTTTGGTACAACAAAATATTGCCATGCCTGGTTGAGAAACATGGTACAAAAGTTAGCCTGTTTCTTTACTTCTGGATTCTTTTTTACTATAAGTTTTTTACATATGATACACTTTGTTTCTTGTCAAATTTCATTACCAGTAATTATCTTGGTTGTTCAGACCTGCAGCAATCCAGATTGTCTCTATTTGCATGATATAGGCAGCCAAGAAGATAGTTTCAGCAAGGATGAGATTATTTCAGCTTATACAAGGTAATAGACTAGTATAGCATACAACCTTCCATCTCAAATGGAATGCTGGATTATTGCTGTTGACTTTGAGCTATTGCAGTACGACAACATGTTTTTTATGGAAGTTAAATAAGCTTAATTCTTTGCCATTAATAAGTAGTGTTTAATAGTGCATCCATCACGCAAGTGTTTGATAAACTTTGGGTTGCACTTCATCTTGATTGTATAGTACATATTCATTTCCTTTAATCCTGTAAATGCTTTGGTTTTTCCAAGAAGCTTTTTTTGGGTGATATGAGGTACTGGCAGAGCAGTATTTCTTCATCTGATGGAAATTTTTACTAATATCTGATACTCTTGACACTATTCTGCTCCTTGATTCATTTTCCATGGATTGTCTCACATGTATTCGTATATAGCAGTGCAGCAATGTACGAAGAAAATAATCAAACCAAAACTCATCGTAAATTCCCGTTGTACATGTGCAGCTCAGAGATACTATTTTAATTTTCTTCTACACATGTTTGCTGTCATTGCTCTGATTATTATTTCTGAAGCTTTTGCATCATAGTTTGCACGTGGATATCCTTGTCAGCTAATTCTAATTTGTTATAGATAGTATGTTTGTATACTAGTTGCACATAAGCAACTTATGTTCATTGAATAACACTACCTATCCTCAGTTATGCTCAACTGGTGTGTGTCTTGGGTCTTTAATATACATGCTGGAATGACCGACCACAGAAGTTGCATGAGGCTTTTTTCACATTCAAGGTTTGACAGTTCTAAGAAGATGAGAACTCTTTACTGTCAGAACTAAGTTGGCTACTTAGCAAAGTACTCTAGACTTTAAGAGTAACTTCATGAAGTGATGTTTAGTTCTAGATAGCCAAGTGTTAGAGGAATGTCTAAATTGAATTTGGTTCATCATAGGCTAACTCAAGCACAAGTTACGCAATAGGGATGTAAGAAAGAAAGTTCATATTTGAGTATATAAAGTCTGTATGAGAAAGCCTCTAGTTAGTATATTATAAAAGTAGGATTAACATAATTTAATTCATTATTTAGTGATTCTGGCATTCGTCAGGTAAAGGTGTACAAAAGCTTTGGAGAAGTGTAGATGCTTAATCTTGGTTACAGTGGCTACTTATGTCATAAACAATTAAACATTATCTATAATTAAAAATTTTAAACATCTACACTTAGTCAAGATCCAAATTAAACTTAAAGGCAATAATTCTGCATTAAATGCTTTCGTTGCATGGATCTCGCCCTTGAGATATCCGAGTCCCATTGCATGATTTGCATCCCAAGCATCAGGATAGCCCTTGAGATTGAGTTCTCTGTAGATATCCAACACATTTGTTCACACTTTCTTATACAGCCTTCTGGCTTATAAAAATTTGTATATAAATTTGACAGGAAGAAGGGTTCTGACTTCCAAGTACCTAGTAATATGATGACATCTGGACTGACAAGCATTTAGTACAAGCTGCTGTATGACTTGTACAATGTCCTGCACTTAAGAATTATTGTTATTGAGTATTGTATTGCCTTCTATCATACTTTCATAGAATATATGGCTAGATTATTTTGATAGATATATGCTTGTGCAAACTGAAATAAGTTTATGTACTTGTTGCTGTGTATATGTTGCATGCCAGCCTTCCTAGTCATGCCAAGTTTGCTTTCTCTATAAGCATATCATGACAGCAATTGTCTTAAGCACATGTGATCGCCATATTATGTTGAGATTCATTCAGTCACAACTGGTAAATTGTACAGAGCCAGCACAGACAGATGAACAACATTGAAGCCCTCCACAATTACTATTATACTGTCTTAGTTCACTAGTTGCATATTGCAATCATCTTATTGCACTTGATGAGGTTATTGTTGACAATAATTTATTGTTGCCTTGTTCTTCCACAGAATCTAAAGTAATCTTATGAATTCAATGTTTTCTCTCCTTATTACTCAACTTTTGGCTTATTGTGCTTCATAGGAGTAGGGTTCGACAAATTGTTTCAAATAATTCTCAACAGCATTCAGGAACTATTTTGCCTCCTCCAGCTGATGATTTTTCTAACAGTATAACAGCTTCAAGCAGATATCACATCAGAAGTGCCTCAAATGTAAATCCTAATGCTTTGATAGTTACTTCAAAACAAAAATAATCCTAATTCTTATGACTTATTTTGAGTTAGGACCTGCGACTTATTTAGACGGTAGTTAAATTTTTTGTATATGCTTTGTATCATCACATTTACTGGTTGTATATGCAAGCAGAGCATCTCAAGCCAGGCCAAAGGATCTCCTCCTGATAGCAATGCTGGGAAGCCCATTGTTCTTCCGGCTGGTGCTTCATGGTGTGATGCTTGCTGTTCCCTTCTTTTTCGAATCTTCCCAATTTAGCAAAGCCATTGTTCAAATTTCTTGCATGCAGGGGTCTTCAAACTTCAAACTGCCGGTCTCCAGTTTCAAGTGCAGCATGCTCTCAAGTGCCCCATGCCAAACAAAAGGTAGAGATGATTGGTAATTTTTGTTTGCCTCCTGTATTGACTGAAAGCACAGATCATCCTTCTGCATGGAATGATGAAGTAGCTACAACACGCAAGGTGCCTGAAAATCAGACTTTGACAACTAATAAATCACCTTTATTGTTAATGGAAAGTACTAAGCAGGCCTCTTCGAGGCATGATTTTGTGGATATGACGCCGAAAATGCCTGCAAACCAAGAATCATTGCAAGTTGGTGACGTTTCTCAACCCAAAGAACCTTTGAGGTCATCACCGGAGGCGGTTGTAACAAATGATTGTTCATCCGGATCTTCTTCATTGGATGGCATAGTTGTGACATCAAAGCTCAGTGAAGAAAAACCAATGTCACATTCAGATTGTGAGTTTATGCCTATTATTGATGAGAAGAGCCAAACAGTTGTATCAGATGTATCAACTACAGATCTCTCGGACATCCCTCATGCTTTGCAGTTGCCCTCAAATTTCTCATATAGCCTTCCAGTTAGTGCATCAGAAGATGATGAAACATCCATTTATGCAAATGGTGACAACACAAAGGCAATAAATAGCACCATTTATAAAGGTTTTGACAGACAATTTGGAAGGTATGGTTCTGGTAGTGCTACTCAAGGTTCTAGTATTGTCAATGGGATAACACATAGTTTATGCTCAAGTTTGTCTTCAGTAACTATAGATAGCCATGTTAGGGGTGATCAGTTGAATGTGAACCAGCATCAATTTTCAAGTGTTGATAGTTTTACAGCTGTGATGCCTCTGACAAATGACTCGGATTCAGCTTCATTGAACAAAGACCTGCTGTTGCTTGATATGGATGCTAGCAACAGGTTAAGTGACCGGAGTTGCGAGCTACTAAAGGAAAAGTCAACCTCTGCAGTTAATAACAAAGATGGCTCCCTACTTCCTTCTGACAATAAAGTACATAGAGTTTCAGATACTGTTGATCATCTATCTTCTTCAATTTACCGAAATCATTCACACAATAACGGTAATTGTTCAAGTTCTATGTCTTGGAACACCTTTGTCCAAGATAAACAAACCCCAAGAGTTGGCAGAAAAATGGACAGATATTCGGAGACGGCAGTGTTTCCATTAGGCGATAAAGAATCTGCATTGCCCAATGGTCACAAAGCTTATGAACAAAACAGTTCACCTGGGAGGGGTTTTCAGTGTCCTGAGATGAACTGCAATGAAGAAAAGGTGAAATCTTCAGGAAGAGTTAATGATATAGCCAGTTATAACAAATATGCAACTGTAGAGATAAAGAGAGAGAGCAGCATCATTTCGGATATACTGTCACTAGATGTTGATCCATGGGATGACTCCTCAGCTACAAGTAATAGTTTTGCTAGACTGCTTGGTGAAACCGAAAAACAAGAAAGCTCCTTTAAATTATTAAGTTCTTGGAGATCCAACAGCAGCAATCAGTCTAGGTTTTCTTTTGCCAGGCAAGAAAGCCAAGGTAGTGTTGTACAACCTACAAGAGGTGAGGCCTATGCACGGATGTTTTGCTCATCACATGATTCATTCGAACACGGGCTTCAAAATGGAACTATGTTCAATACTTTTGAGACTCCCAACACTGTCATCAACAGCAACCCTGTTGTCTCATTTGACAAGGCTGCTGGTAAGTGCTTGCTTATTATTAATATGATCGTCAACCCACAAATGTGTTCACTTGTAATAACTTTTTAATATTCTTGTTGCTCTTTTGCTGTTTTTGATATCTCTAAGTTCACTTTTATATATGTGTGCTTTTGTTTTAACTATTTAGATTCTTTCAATATTTAAATGGGAGCTTGTGAGTCCTTTAGACAAGGTTTCAAAAAGCAGTCTGTGCAACCGCACACGTGGATCGGTGATGTAACCCTATTATCACCCTATATGCAAGGCAAGCCCATATGCATATTGGTCTCTTAGCCTCATCACATACCATATATATGTGGCAGCATCATGTGATTCGGCTGCATAATTGGAACACACATAACACATACAGCTGCATAAGGTGCATAAAGGCTAAAGCCCAAACTGGTGCAATCTGTCTAACGATTATATGTTTCGATGATACAAGACAGCCTTCAACCCTTTCTCTGACTCGTATCCTTTTTCACTCTTTCTTCTCTCCGTGCCCTAGTTTGTGACTGCTTCTTCCACATTTTTATTCCCACTCTTTGCCTTCCTCAAGTATATTGCTTTCCAGCAGAAACGCAAGCCATGGAGGAGTTCCATATGGCTTCTCCTTTGAGACTTGGTCCACTATGACCATGCCCTCTTGGTCACCGATATGTGATGCTGCATGGACCTATGGAATGACAATGTGAGATCTGCCTTCTGTTATTTGTTCTGCTAATTATTCCAGGAAAGAGGTAAACTTTGGAGCATTGGTTTCTCGAAAGCCTTTTGCCCTTTTGATTGGGGAACTTTTGTTTGCTATAGTTCTTTTTTATATTTCTTTCATGGACCTGTTCCCAGTCTGCTGCTTTTAAAAAGGTTAACTAAATACAATTTTGTTGTGGTAAGCACTCCCATGCTGCATATGCATTATGCAGTTTCTGGACCTGCATAGTGCTTCTTGATTATTGTCAAATTATTCTAAAGAAAAAAAAGATATTACCTATTGTCAATTTTGCATGTTGTTGCCAGCAAGCCTGATCCATGGGTGACTATATACACAATTACCATGACATTTCACTTTTTATACGTAACAGGTTTCTGCCACTTCCACGATAATTGACCTTAAATACTAACCGATGAATTCATTACATGGACATGGTATTTTGAATGTGAAATTATTGTTTATTTAGCATATCATGCCAATATGAAATTGACTAACAATTCTGTGCTGTCGTTTAAATTTGTTTGTGTGGGTTGTCTATCTCTGTTTGATATTCACTCGTTCATGAATGGAAGGCTCTTTGAAGGCTAAGATATCAGCTCCACCTGGATTTTCAACTCCAAGCAGAGTACCCCCTTCAGATTTTTCTTCTCGAGATAGATTCTACCAAACACATGAGGCAGTGTTCTCAGGTTTGTATATCAAAATTTTCCAGTCGTCTTGCAGGACCTTCAGTTCCTTAATGTGTTTTTGTTTTCTTGCAGAAAATCATCTGCTCAGTAGTGCAGTTGAAAATCATTATCAAGCACAAATATCTGGAAATCGTAGTGATATAGAATTTATTGATCCAGCAATTTTGGCTGTCGGCAAGGAGCGAATGTCACTTGGGATAAATAATTCTGGCTTGGGCCTTAAATCTACATTTCCTGCACAAATTAGTGCTTCAGATAGTGACCCAAGGATTCATCTACTGAGGCTGCAGTCTCTCTCTTCTTATCACAACTTGGATATACCAGAGTCTGCAGGAGACAGATTCTTGCAATTAGGTGATACATATATTACATCTCGACTTTCAGCAGAAAACCATAGGGGTCTGTCTCCAATTGCACAGATATCATTCCAGCAATTGAGAAATAAACAATTTTTTAACAAACAGCGGGATGGCTCGATTGATTTACGGACTGGAAGTGATATGGGTTTGAGGGAAGCTTTGAGGAATGAAAGATTTGGGCTAACCAATGGCTATTCTAGCAACGAGGAACGAAAATTTCTTTTCCCAAATGGTGATCTATATAACAGGGAATTTAGGATGTAGTGGTTAACTGTCACAATGCAGCATTTGTCCATCGTCCATGTATATGCTCTTGCATCTCTGAATAAATAACTATTGGTTCTTTTCAGCAGACAGGTCAGTTGATGGACACGTGTGCTGCAACTTTTTAAGGTTGACTGTGCATTTTGAAAGTGTATGTTCAGCCTCTTCCATCAAAGGTTAATATGGGTTGTATCTATCTGAATCAAATTTAAGAATACTAGGAGAATCATTGGTTCTACAAAAACAAAGCTCTGACCTTTTATGATAGGTGACACATTAAAATGTTGAATTTTGGAAATTTCTTGATTTTGGATTGTCTTGGGGAGCAAAGTCTCTTTATAGAGAGCTTTTTAATTGATTGGTTGTTGTTAGGAATTAGAGTGTTGCTGAATAAGTTTTCAATATAATGCATGCCAGATGAGTCGGCTAAGACTGAGTGCATAGGTGGAGCAAAACTTAACAATAGTTTCTTTAGTATAATGTTGGAGAAATGTTGATCAGCTCCACATTAAAAGGAATGCCTAAGCGAGTGATGAGCGAGCTCATGCTTAAGTTCTACTTGTTTTGTCGGCTTGGAGTTTACATAACGCTGTCAGGTAGGTTTATCATTGCCGTTTTCAGATCTTTTTACATCTTGCGTCTGACTAGCAACTATTTTAGTTCTGCTACTATTTAAATTGTAAGGGCATATTCTACTATGCTTTACTTACTGAAATTATTTGAAATTGTCATCAATTTTATGATGAATGTAAAAACAATAGAATTATGTAGTTCTGATTGGAGAATGTATAATCATTTTAATATAAGAGCAATATACATGTCGACGATTGGATAATGTTTGTAATGGCTCTGACATTTCTTGGGGAAATATTTACTGAGGAAATTTAATAACCTCAAGTGTTAGGTCTTTGTTATAGTTCACATAATATCTTTCTGTTGCAAATTGATAGATGAAATTCCTGGATAATCCTAATGATGCCCGTTTCCATGTTGTTGTGCATCTTAATGTGAAACCTATATTTGTTAATCTGGAAAGTTAAAAAAAAAAAACAATTGTGATGGCATTGTTTTATTTTAAGGCTGGTTCATGATGTAATAATACTAAAAGGATTCGTATAAGGGACAGAAACTGGACTATCCATAATCGGGCGTCTATTGCATCACGTGAGGCTAGGACTTGTTAAGTTCTATTCAATGCCATTCTCTTGCAATAAGGTCCATCATCTTGTTAAGTATCTTTTACGTTTACCCCTGCAATAGTTCCTTATTTTTTTGCATTGTATTCTCTCTTTTGGTGACTGTTTGTCAATTAAAGAAGTTTTTGGTGTTTCTGGTAAAGAATTTATTTGGTTATATGTTTCGTTAGACATCATGCTTCAACGTCAGACCAAGTTATTTAAACAATAGATGCAGTTAACTTACTGGTCTCTTAGGCATTTGGAATTAATCTCTTTCCTGTTCTTGCGCTCTTATTAGCATCAATTCATTATGTTTTATCAGGTCTTCTTGGATATTCTTGCTGCGTTGGTGCATGGTTCTACCATGGGGGACAACTGGAAAAACTGTTGGTTCAATCTGGTATTCGTATTTCTTACATGGTGGAAGCAGACAGGCTCGTCATAACAGGGTTCTGTTTTCCTCCATGAATGTGGATTGATTCATGGAGGTTTCGAGTACCTTTTCTGATGACCGATGGAGTTCGCCTAACAAATTTAACTGTGAGTATGATGTTTGACTTGAATTTAAAAAAAAAAACTGATTTTGTCATGTAGCAGGGTAGCTGCTGACCGTGTTTACATAAACTGATGAAACATCAGAAGATTCTGATTGGTTTTTAAGTTTCTCTGCTTCTATCTTTTGCTAGTGAAATCCAAAGATTCCCCGTTAGCAGTGTCCATTAAATAGGCTCCTTTAAAGGTGTGTGTGTGTGTGCTTAGCCTTTCTCAAGGTAGAAACATTTTAAAAAAAAATCTAATTGGTTTCTTAAGAAGGATTTATTTATTTTAATCGTTGTAGATAGTAAAGCAACGTCTTTTTGAGAAGCTGTATAAGATGTCTTCTGATATGTGATATAAGGATACTGCTATTTGAAGATGCATTATTTTTTTGTTCTTTTGGAAAGTGAAAGAACACAGAGTTTCTTTACCAAAAGATTATTGGGGATTTACATTTGTGGACTAAAGGTAAAGAGATTTTCTCTAGAGAATCAGTTATCAAACAAACTATTATCTTTGTTTAGTTATCTGCTTTTGTGTCGTAGTCTAAATTCTAGTGGTTACATCTTTAGAACAATAATACAAAGTATCAATTCTGTTGAATCGACGTTCTAATTGCTACTAAAATATAGGTCAAAATTATTGTTGATTCATTGTATTATATTTTAAAATCAAAGTCATCTTTCGTATTTTAAAACTCGTATAAGTGATCTAGTATTATGATTTCACATCAACGTGATCTTTTCTGTTAGAAATAAGGTTACGTCGTTAGATAAAATAATAGTCAAAATTTTTGTTGACTTCTCGTACTATGTCTCAAAATTAAAATAAACTCCTATACTTTAAAATTGGTGTAAGTGACTAGGATCAATTGACACTAAGAGGCGAGGGTGAATTAGTACAAGTGTAGATTTTTAGTCTAGATGAGAACTTTTTTATTAAACCAAAATAGGAAATCCAAAACTTTTAGTTCTTAGTGAAACAAGTGAATGATTGAAAGAAAATTGCTAAGAAAATCGGAAAAATAAGTAACGTTTGATGAAAATAACTTATCGTGGAAATTTTGCTTTCAAAGAGTTGAGTTAAATCGGAATCGTCAATACAAAAATATGTAAAACAAAGAAACACTCACAATTTTTATAGTAGTTCGACACCAATGGCCTACGTCCACTCTCGAGTCTTCCTTCTTGAGGCACATTGGCGTCCACTACAAATGACACAAGATTACACTCTTTGATCACTCTCTTATCCTTTTTTTTTTCTTATAAATCAAACATACCTTTAAAAAATCGAGTACGGGCAATTTACCCGTCAACCTAGACGGCTCAGTCGCCCAAACACCAAGGTACGAGCGGTTTACCCATCGGTCCTGGCTGGGTCAACCGTCGAAAGTATCCAGATTCTTGGGGGCGATTCAATCACCCAGTCTGAGTGGGTCAGTCGTTGTCAGCCACCCGAAAGCTTGGGTAGCGATGGTACACCCGTCGCTCATTGACGGTTTACCCGTCGGAATTTCTGCAAAAGTGGTTCCCTCCACTTTTCAAATTTCGGATTGAATCATCACTTGATCATTCCCTTGGTCAACTAATTGAGCTCAACTTAAACTCAACTAAACTCTATATTGGACCCGATTGTCTTATTGAGTTGATTTAAATTTCATACAAATCCAACTCAATCAGGACTCAATTCTTAACTACGACTCAATGATTACAACACTTAATGATCAACAAGCTAAACCAAGACATAACTCCTGCCAATTCGACAGCCTTCGATATTCTTGCGACGAGTCTTCCGATCTTCTTCCGAAGATCTCCCGGCGTGTTCCCACCGAGCTTCCCGATCCATTCAACAAATCTTTTAGCAAACTCCAGCGAGATCCCACTACATCGTTCGAACCCCGACCTGATGCTCAAGCTTGATATTGATCAATCATCTTGTTATAACTTCGTTGCTCCTGTCATAATTAGTCCTGCATGATGATAATTATGACTTAATCAAATACAATCATAATTGTCAAACATCCATTACAAGACCATCCTAACTCCCGGCAAGTCTTTCGACGAACCCCGACAATCTTCCAATGAACTCCCTTGTGCTATCCTGACAAACTTCCCGATACCCTCGGCAAGCTCCCGACGCACTCCTGACGAGTTCCCAACCGCATTGACCCAGTTGGTAATTTATTTGATTTGATATAGAACACTCATATCGGTAAAAGAATTTGAACCGTTTACTAGAAAAATGAGCACTTTGCTTTTTTTTATCTAATGCCGAAACGACTACCTATGTATAAAAAAGAGGAATTTTTGGACTTGAAGAAACAAATCAAAAATATAATAATTATCATTTTTATTTTTAGAATTCTATTTTAACTTGGCCAATCCTGATTGTAATAATTATTATATCATAATTAGTCCTGCATCAATCAATTCTAACAATCCTATTAGATCAATAACTCATCAATTGATTTCGTCATCAAAATCTGAGATTCAACAATTTCTCCATTTTTTATGATGACAATCAATTGATGGCAGGAGTTAATCTTGACTCCTCTTAAATCCATGCTATTTAAATTTAAGAGAATCACACTCTTAAATTCAAGCAATCAACATTTTATGTAAATTTCAATACAAATTTATATCAAGTCATCAAATCATAATAAGAATTTTGCACTCGTGTCCATATCCAAGATGTTCAATCCATATTCATATCCAAATCATGTGTTATCAGTATATATCATTAATATCATGAGTCATCAATCAATATCATATGTCATCAATGTATATTTCTCCTCCATTGTCATCAATAAAAAAGATGAAATATAAGGCTAAAGATTTTAAGGCACATGAGTCTTTGATCTCCCTTTGTAAAATACGACATGAATCATAAATAATTTTCTTCTTCATGTGAAAAAAAAGAAAAGAAAATAAGGGATGAGTTTGTAAAACATCACTAAGAAAAGCTCTTAATAAATTTCAAAAAGAATATTAAGATGAAAGTTCAAGTTGAAAATATTTTAACCACATCATATGCAATACATCATATTATAAAATTATGATTATAATTTCAAATCATGATGTATATTTTCAAAAAGCAACATGTATTATCATCATACATGATTTTACATCATTGTATCTTCTCCCCCCTTTCTCATCAATAAAGAAAAAGAAGTGCAATTAGCAAGTTTTTGGTACACGAGAGCTTAGCAATTTAACAAATTTTTCATCACTTTAGAATATGTAAGTTAGTAAGTTCTTTCTTCTCTTTTGAGAAGTGCAAGCTAGTAAATTTTTGTTTTCTTTGCAATATTCAAGTTAGCAATTTACATCATGCAAGTAAATAAGTTTTGCTCCCATTTGTCATTGTCAAAAAGAAAAGATAGTGCAAAACGTTTTCTATTACATCATTTTTCAAATCATCACATGAAATATATCAAAAAAATTAATATAGTGATGAATTGTGACTATCAAGAAAGAAATTATAAAAGAAACAAATAAAATAAAATCTCTTGATTCATTCATAGGAAATCTCAATTTGTCAAGTTCATGATTTATATAAAAATTTCTTTTTAAATAATACAAAGACACATAACAAAATATTTTGATTTATAAAAAAATTTAAGCTATAATTCTAAAAAATCAAAACCACGATACAGATAAGTAATTCAATTTCAAGATAATCAAGATCACTTTCAAAAGATTCAAAATATAATTAATAGAATTATTAGTCTATTAAATGTAGAATCAACATAGAGAAATGAAAAATATCATATCATAAAAATACTCAATTTTAAAGATGTAAATTTTATAGATATGAATTTCGAAATTAAACTCAAAATTTTAAGATATTCAAAGAGATTCAAGAGTTTAAGAGCTACTCATGTATTTAAAATCATCTCATGTAATTTCAAGTATAGCAAACAATCATCTATTGTAAATTTTGATAAAAAAAATCTAAAAATTTCATAAGATAGTAGATCAAGCTCAAGCTCAAATTATAAATCAAGTATTTTACATGTATTTAAAAAATTCTAAATTTTCTTCCAAACAAATTGTTTCTCTTATATCCAATTTACTTCTAATCATATTAATAATTTTATCACTCCTTTTTTCTTTGTTATTGTCAAGAAAGAAATATGATAACATAATTTATTCTTAGCATTCATATTCAAATTATGTCAGTACAAAAAGATCATGACAATAAAGATAAAATTAAAACTTTAAATATTAAAATACATGATTTCGTTTAATAATTTTTTCCCCTTTTTTGTGAATAATAAAATAAATTTTAGGGGATAATCTCAATTCATTCAAGATAAATCTTTTTAATAAAAAAAATAATCTCAATTCACCTCTAACTTTGTGATAGTTTCATCAATTAATTATATCTTATTATTTTTATAGATTATGTGATTGGTTGTAAATGAGATATGCTTGAGTTTTATGGAATGTGCTATCGAAATTTAGTCACTTAAAAAATTAAACAATCGTAAAAATCATACATGTTATAATTTTTTAATTACTTAAAATAATTAAGTATATAACAAATAAAAATCATAATCAATCAAGCTTAAAGTATAAAATAAATTTAAATAATAAATTTAAACAATTAAGTATATAACAAATAAAAATCATAATTAATGAGAAAGAAACGTAGTCTGTCAGCACGATTAGCTAGTGCATGGGCTGATCATTGCTAACAAAAATATATTTATTAGCTTTTTGTCTATTGCGACTGTATGTAACTTTTGTAGCTTTCAGTCAGTGCGAGTTAAAAACTCACAAGTCACTCGATTATCCAAAACATTGTTGGCATATAAAGGAACACAAAGAAATGGAAACATATAAAGGAATATAAATAGTGGAAATGCTATGAGAACCCAGAGAGAAAAGAAATGAAAACAGTTTCTTGAAGCTTTTGCTGTTTCTTTTGTGTTCAGGTTTATATGGCTTTAGATGGATGATGGTAGAAGTCTTAACGAGGGAAATAGTTTTGTTTTTTTCCTTCCTTTTTTTGGGGAAGAAAAGTACAGATCTTTCCTGAAAAAAAGGAGCAGCAATGATGCACACTAATGATGGAGAATCGAACAGAAAGAAAAGAATGAATGAGTAAATTTGCCTATAGGCTAAGTAAGCCCTATGTGATGAGCAGAATACAAATACTTTTAAGCAAGCTTATATTATATGTATTCCTTTGCACTGCAGGAGATCAACAAAAAAAGAATGTGTAGTTCTTGAATGATATTTTATATACCATGAGACCAACAACAAACATCATTCATTTGTCAAAAAGATGGTTTTGCTTTGTCAAACCTGGCAACATCGGCAGAGCTGTCCTCTTTAGATCCCAGAAACTCTTTTACCACAATACTACTATTGCTTTGCTTCGATTAGTAAACTGTTACTGCATGCACAAAAGACTTTTCAACGAGCATGATAGGCGAGCGAGACTTACTAAATTCTCAAGCAACTATTAGCATCTTGATCTCGTTGACTGGCTGTGAGAGTATGACAAAGACAGAACCTGCACAGAAATGTTTCTTTTTGACTAAAATAAATATTCATGAGCTCCATATAATACTGAAATTTATAAAATAAATTTACAGGCTGTTTCAAGACCTGTCCGTTATGCTAATCCTATGATTTTACCCTCTTACCAATGGTCTAAGCAAAAATCTAATGATTAGAGGTGTAGGCATGAGAAGTCTCTCTCTCTCTCTCTCTCTGTTGATATATATATATATATATATATAGCAAACCTTCACTATATGTGACCCCAGCATCTAAAAAATTATCTTTCTTCTCTTATCTAATTACAATGAAATCTTGTTCAAATTTCAGAATACTAGTCACTACTGGCAGCATATTTCATTTTTGGGATTAGTTTCTCAGCTTAAATTACAACTACCCTCATAGGCTTGTCTCATTCTACAGACACTTTGCTTTACACCGACTTCCAAAGCAACTAACTCCTATTATGTCTATTAGATTTTTTTTTTTCTTTATCCACTTTATAAATCATGAAGTAACGCAATGGAATTACCTGATACATCTTAGGTCCTTTTTTAAGCAGATATCCTACGCTGTTCAAATTTTCCACAAATGTATCTATATCTGGAACTCGCAAACTGATTTTGTCTGCCAAGCTGTATATCTCCTGAGCAAACAAATTAAAGGCTTTGTCATGAATTAGGAGCAATAAGTACAATCCACATTTTATGCAATCAAAGAATTATGCTGCTTACAGAAATTGAGAAGCAGTCTTTTTGCAGCAACTCGGACTGTTTGTGAAGAGCACTCAGGAATCTTTTTGCCTCCTTCTGTTGGCTCATCCCACCACTTCGTGCAAAATCGACAAAACCATGCTCATCAACATATTTATCATACAAGGATTCTTTCATTATCTCGACCACGTCCTGCCAACCACATGAAGTTGCATAATGATAATTTAATGAATTTCTGATAACAGAGCAATATCTACGGCAGAACCAGAAAATTCTACTACCAACCGCTTGGCATGGGAAAACATCTATTGGACGCCAACAAAGTGCTGTATGGTAACAGTACACTTAACCAACTTTTGATGATTAGAAACTCATGTAAAATCTAGAGAAGGCCCAAAGAAAAGGGTGGCATAGTACATAAGGCTCCCGCAAATGCAGTATTTAGAAAGGGTCAATATATGCAGTATTACTTTACAAGCCAAGAAGCTGATACCATAACCCAAGCCCTGGCCACCTAGATTGCAAAGGAGTAATGTTATTGTGATCCCAAGGCTAGCCCTCTAATTGAGGGCCTAAAATGAATCTGTTCTTGTAATTAATAGTTGATGAAGACAAAGTAGAAAAGTAATGCTTCCAATGATGATTTATCTGCCTTTTTTTATTTCAGATAGGTTATATCAAGTTTAGTGTATCCAAATGCCCTTTATAGTATGTTACTCCTTCCCAATGTCTAATCAGCCAAGATTCTAAAAAGACCATAAATCTAGTTAGTCAATAACATGCTTGACATGCACTGCACATATGTCCTCAACACTAAAAACCCAAACCAACGATCCTCACTGAACTGAACATAAATATAAAGAGTTCATGAGGACAAACAGTTCGGAAGACTCTACCATTGCATCTTCAGCGGTCATTTCTTCTCTGAGATCCAATCGAGCACGAGCCTCTGCCAGCCTCACTAGGCTTTCCAACTGCCTTGCAGTGATAGGTGTGCCATCAGCTGAAGTACTATTATCTCTAAGTTGCAAATAAAATTTCTGCAAAATCTCAGCTGCTGGTCTAGACATCCTTATAGAAAAGAAGAAACAAGGTTCGTGACAGCAACACACAAAAATTATCACAAGTGACACAACCTTTAACATAAATTAATTACCTAGGGAAGATGAAGCTTCTTGCATAAGCAATATACTTGCGAATAAGAGGACCAGGAAGGGGAACAAAGTCCTTGTCCTTCACCGGGTCCAATCTCAACCTTGAAGCCAATGAACCATTCCGAACACCTACCTCCATGTTCTTGTCAGACTCCATAGCTGCGTAAACTATATTAATTTTTTTGTCACATGAACTTCAACCTTTTTAATAAACAAAAGAGAGATAGTACCTGTGCGTTGCTTCTTGGTAGAAAACAAATACTCTGAATTCCTCGTATGAAGCTGCAATATGAGATTTTAACATCTATCAAATATCTAACAAAGATATGGATCGGCTCACTCATATGACAAATAAGTCCATCAATTTTGATGGTAGTATATTTCATGTCCATCCTTATGCTTACAAAAACCGAGAACATTATCTGCATGGTGCACATACAACAGAGCCCCACAGCAATTACAATCAGTATGGTTACTTACTGCCATTATATGGTCAGAGACACGCTTATCCAGCAGCTCATCTGGTTTGTCCAGTAAAATGAAAACCAAATCGAATCGTGAGAGGAGAGCAGCACTCATTCTTAAATTTTCATTGACCGTTTTTGCCCGGCTGCAATGATTATTGATAACAAATGAAAGCTGCTCAAATAGATGACATAGACCAACAATCCAATAACTCAAAATAGTAAGTTCGAGCAAATTTGAGAAGCCAAACCGTCAGAAAAATAAGATACTTTTGTAGTCCTGAATTAAAAGAAACCCAAAACGACTGAAGTGATTAATGACAAAACTGCAGTTTACGAAAGTGAAGATAACAGTAAAGAATTTTATGAGGAAAAGGTGTCAATAATATGAGAAATATGGACAATTGATTCTCGTGTAAATTTTGGATATTTTCTAGTGCATTAATGTTGCTATGATCATAGAAAAAAGACTGCTTCCATTACATTGTCTTATTTGATCAATGTTATTGCAACTAAGGTCGCATTTCTAACGATTGTTAAAAAACAAACACAATCCGGAACATTATAACATTTATTGACAGATAAGCTTGAAGCATATAATCTTTACTCAAAACAAGTTTCGTCAAGTTTCTCTAACAAGATGTCATCTTTACTCAAAAGTTTGCATTTTCTTAAGAGATTTCACATATAATCCGTGCCAAGGTTCGTCATCTCGTACCGTACCGACATGCCAAACCAAGCACGGTACTGTACAAGTGTATCGAGTGGTACGCTAAAGCATACTGCTCAGTATCTATATATATATATATATAATTAAAAATTAAAAAATATAGTATAAAAGGGGGAAGTCGCCTCGTTTCTTCTCCCTGCGTGGGGAGAAGAAACCTTTCTTCCCCGCGAAACCTCAGCGATATCGCCGAGGCTTTCTTCTCCCCACGTGATTGAGAAGTCGGTGTCTCGTCGCCTTAGACGCTCCAGGTTCTCCCTCTTCTTCCTCGGATAATACCGCCCAGTAACGACAGACGACAATCGAAATCAACTGTTACCGATCGATTTCAGACAGTAACGGGGTGGAAACAACCCCAATCGACGGTACCCGCCCGGTAACGAACAGCCCACGTACTAGTCTGTTGGCAGACTAGTACGCACCGCCCGTACCGAGCGGTATCGGTCGAAACGACAGACCTTGATCCCTGCATTGTCTTAAAATTACATAAAACTCCCATGCACCTAACCCACAAATAACTCATATTGTCTTGGAAAATAACCTTTCTTTGTAATATTCTTCTACATAAATTTGAAACATAATTATGAAACAATCCTCACCCACTCAGCTTGCTACTATCCCTATGCTATACCAAATTGAGACCAGCTCGTTTTCCTCTGTGTTCACCACTACCACCACCTTTTCTTTCACTTAAACTCATCACATTGTTGCCGTCGCCGCCACCGCCACCACCTCCTCCTCCTCCCCCTCCTCTATCATTCACATCCATGATGTCATTGCTCCATTTTGCAACCATGACTATTGCTATGTCACAAACTGCACCTACCACGTTACCTTCCTCACCATGCTCCACCCATTTGTCAATCCACAGCATTGTGGTTTTACAGTTTGTCCATCCATGTCAATCACAACCACAGTCCCCAAATTCAGCACCATTGCCATCACTATCTTCATCATTGTTGCCTCTTATCCTCAAGACTACCAGTATCAAGAACAATATAGAGGTGAAGGTTAAGAGCAAAAGAGACGGACAATGGTAGTTCAAGTGCTTAACTTCCAAATCTAAATATAGCATACAAAACAAAGAGATATTCAGGATATAATCATGTAAAAGTCATGTTGAGTTCCAGATATAAATAAAGAGGAGATTTTCTATGATTTCACATTAAAATGAGTGTCATATATGAAAAACCCTTCTAGAATTTAAACCCCAGGACACCTATGAATAAACAAAAACAAAACTTACAATCATCAAAAGATTCGGAAGAATCAGTTATACAACTTAATTTATCCCTTACAACAAAACACTACTTTTTTCTCACATCCAGTGTGCTGTCCTCATAACATGTATCCCTAGGTCTTTCCTGAAAATCTATTCCATCAACATTATGCCTTAATTGAGTTTTCCTTTCAAAAATCAAATTTTGGTCTGAGCGTATTCACACACTTGTCCATGGGCAACCAGAAACACTAACAGTGATATCATTCTCTCTTTTTTCCATTTGAAAGGAACTGTAGACTTCATAATGAAGAGGTTCTGTAGCTAGGAAATCTTAGAACACTATTCTTAGTAACTAACTTTTCCTTTGCGTAACTAGAATAAGAGAAGTTCCATTTGAGCATTAGATAGAAGCTCACACATGATATATCACTATTGAGGCACATGAATGAAATTTCCTAGGACAATAATATAAAAGGTCTGAAGAAGCAACTGGGAGAAACTTGCTTATAATGACCGCCAACAGGATTTGCTGCTGCTAAAACAGAGGTACGAGCTGACAGACTTGCCACCAGTCCAGCCTTTGCAACAGAGACACATTGTTGTTCCATGGCTTCCAGTAAAGCCTAAGAAACTGAATTCAATTAGAATTTCCAAATTCTTCATAAGCCCAATGATGATGGCACCTTTTCATGGATCATCATATAACTATCATGGTACCTGATGTTCCGCAGACATTTTATCAAACTCATCAATACAGCATAATCCACGATCAGCAAGAACCATGGCACCTGTGGTAAACCCATCAATGCTAATCATCAAGATATATAGTACACAACATATGAATACAAGTATGCATGTGCACCTGCATGTATGACAGCTGTGGTTTGTAATGATTACTTAAACTGAAGGCTATACTAAAAGAAAGCTGGAAATGTATTTTTCTTGCGGCCTCACAGAGATATTATTGATAAATGGAACATGGAAATAGATAAATAAAAGTTAACACCGAAAATATGCCAAAAGTTCATGTATACCAGCCTCAAATGCATAATCACTTGTCATAGGATCTTTAACGACAGCAACAGTTAGGCCAGCAGTAGTAGTTGCATTGCCACAAACATAGATGCCTCGAGGGGAAACTGCTGCTGCTGCTTGCAGGAGTTGGCTCTTACCTAATCCAGGATCACCTACAAAAAAGATGATAAAGCCTATATAAACAAGTGTTTTATGCCAAAATACAATGATAAATCCACAAGCTGCAAATTAAGCAGTAAATTTACAAAACAGACAAGCTAGAAAGAAGTCAGTAAACAAAGTGTAGATTGCAATTACCAACAATAATGACATGAATATCTCCTCGAACTGGGACCTTGTTTTGATCCACCGAATGCTTTTGCACCCCCCCAAATAGTGAAAGCACAATGCCAGCTGCAGAGAGGATCCAACTTATCAACAAAAGCACAGTAATCGCTTGTAGATGCAAATTCCCACTAAATTAAATCAGAAATAAGTAATCACCAGGTCTGGCCAATGGAACACATTTTCACTTTAGGAAAAATTTAAAAATCTAATGCTGATAGTATAGACAAACAAGTATGATTGTACAATGACAATGACAAGGATGATGGAACAGTAGCAAATGTGGAATCAACAATAGCAATGGTGACAATAATTGTACAAAGGTGATAAACCTAAAAAGGGAAGTGTCAAGTAGCATGGTAGAGGTTTTGGTCTGATAATTTTGGTGGATAGATATCTGCCAGGTCAACTCAAATCACCTGCTTCTTTATAATTGACAATATAATTGCCTCATACTGAGCAGCCTTCTGTCATAACATTTATTTAGTTGTGCTCTTCCTCCTTATTCTAATCCTGACCTGAACTTGACTATCTCCTTGCCCCAACATTAGCTTAATCTTTCTTTCAAGCACATGGCATAGAGTCATGTAAGGATACTGCTTCCCTTTCTTTTAAATCTGACCGGCTTGGGACAGCTTCTAATCTTTCAACTGAGACTTAAACTTTAACTTCAACTCCACTTTCTGAATCAACTGAACTTGGCAAAGAGTAATGACTGTGACAAATCAGACTTATTAGAAACACCTAAGGCATAAAGCTCACTGAACTAATTTTTGGTTCTTGCACTAGATGAGGCTTGTAAGCTGTACTGAGGCATACCTTGAGCATGCTTCTTAGAGCTTTTCAGATGTTCTAGCTAAGAAAGCATGTGTCTATAATTTTAGACATTTCTTGTGATGCAAACAGTCATATTAGTTTTATTGGACAAAGATGCAAAATAATTCAGTTACCGATAAAAGGAATCTGGGCAATAAATAGAGCTTTTTTTTTTCCTGCACCCAAAAAATAAGACTGAACAACTGGGTTTGTTGTTGCCAATCAAAGTGACCTAGAGATGATGGTGTATTATTGGCGGTGGTTGCACTCTTTTTTCAATGATGATCGAGGAAGAATGCCTGAACTGTGTGATATATTCATATTATCTGAAATTTAGATCCCATGGAAAGGATTTCTTTTAACATGCTAAAGAAATTTTAACCAGGTTTTCTTTCTTTTGGTGTCTTTCAAATAAAAATGGTCTTCTCTCTTGGTTTCTTTTCTTGTCTCCTCGACCATATGATCAGCTGGTCAAAAAACAAATGACAAAAAATGCATCACTGTCAAAGAAAAAAAAACAATTGGTATTGTCAATGGAAGTTAGGATAAGCACCATTATAGAATGTAATAATCTGTCATTAAATATTGACAAAGATAAGACTTTAAACTTTAAAGAATCTTTTAGTAGAAAAGGTTGCATTAGAATAATTCCGATTAACAGCACATATCGTCAACAAAAATAAGCATACCTTTTACAAGTTCATGCCCATAGATAGAGGGGCAGAAAGAATGAACTATCTGACGGAATATATCAGAACCATGCTCCTCAGAGAATTTCACAATAAATTCAAGATCTCTGGGAGAAAAGGAAAAAAAATCAAACAGCATATAAGCTCCACTTTCAGAATTAGTCACACGAACATCCTCAGAACTCTGAGATTTTGAATTTCTAACAGAAACTGCTTCCAGATATAGATAATATAGCCCCTGATTCTTGTTTCTTGACCTTCCTGGAAAATTGCAGAAGTTCACTTTATTTCAATCTACACCAAAACATGAAGAAACAAATAATATATTGCTTCTCTTGCTTCCCAAGAGAGAAAGAAAGGAGTGTAAAGGCCAACATAATACAAAAGATTCTAGAGAAAATGAGCCACATAGAACAAGATGATATAGAAAAAGGTATTATGTCATGAAATTACCATGTCATAACCTAGCAGTCATTAAGAATTTTAGGTAAACACGAGAAAACAATTAAGAATTCAATGTTAAACACTATTTGCGTATAAATGTCACTTGGAATATGCAAAATTATGCAATAATTCATGGAACAATAAGGTTGTAGTGATGGTTTTACTTCTTCAAGTGTGTAAACAGTCCAAGCAGAAACCATATCAACTGCACACACTAAGAATCAGAGGGCAAGATGGAAGCACCAGCCACAGAGCTGCATGTTTTTCTTCAAAGGAGAACAGTCTTGTGAGATGGATCACATAAAATTTTAGCTTAAAAAGTTTCATTATTGAACTTCTACAAACTCGTTGATCTCTTCTACTACACTAACTTTCCAAATTAAATCAGTCGCATGGATAAAAAATATTACAACAGAAATTGTTTTTACAAAATGTTACAATACAAATATAATCATGTTGTTTAATAATGTTTCAACAAAATCTCTTTTAACGTTTGGTTCCAATCAACCAGTTTAATTTATATCTATCACTATATCCTATATCATATGAGACAATTGCCAGGTAGAATTCCAAAAGCAAAAAAATGAATGGGACAGTCAATTTCTAAGAGCATAGTGGAAGGGCAAATACTATATATACCTCCTCCGATGTCCATGTAATTGTTAATTACTTTTATAATTCCAGTAACTGTTATAACATCACCAGGAATGCAAGAATCAACAAGATCTTCAGCCAATTCACACTCAACAGTTCGAGGCACCCGACCCTCTTCATGATTTTCAGATTTAAGAAGTTCCTGGACTCTGACAAGGGAAAAGACAACATCAACATTTCAGATTGCAGCGGCATAAGAGAAACTGTAACTTCCAATTGAGAGAAAAAAAGGCATACCTTATTTTCTGAAAATCCATCAGTTTTGCAGTAGATCTATTTGGGATAAAAGTTCTGCTCCTGCATCCATGGATGCTGCAAGCTGCTGGAGGAGAAAACTTCCCATCAGGGAATACACGGTCAATAACAGTTCCACACTTTCCACATGCAAATTCCATCTGCAGAACCAAAGGTCTTGTTGTGCTGACCTTGACGACAGAACCACGCACTGAAACTAGCTTCCCTGTCAAACAATAATGTAAAGCCCTCAATCTTTGTGCACTAAAATTATGGCAGGCCAAGGAGGAAAATAGTCAGAAACATAAAAAACAACCTATATATGCAGCTTTCAAGTTCTTTAAAGTGATCATTGAATCAGGGTGGTTATGTAGCCTAATGTTTATTTTCTCTGCATCCTCCAAATGATAATTAATCTTCTTTGTTGAGAGAACCTGTTCACGGTCTAACAACTGGTGGTAAACGTATGGATACCAATATAAAAGTAGGACAAATAAAGTTAGATGATTTTATGAGACATACCATGTGAACTGCAGCACCCATGCATGACAGAGCTTCCTTGGGTGCTTCCTCCAAAACAGAATAAAATTCATCAACTCCACATGCTTTCTGGAAATGCTGCATGTCAATGGGGAGAAAGAAAGTACCACGATCATCTTGCACCTGCTTCACAAAAGAAAAAGCTGTTAATGTGGAACTTAAGGTAGAGAGCTAAAAAGAGGGCATCATCCAGTTCCTTCAGCAAAGACATTAAGTTGATCACTGGGTCAAAATATGAAAGACACAACATAAATAACATAAAACAACAGATCAAAAATTGAAATCGTATGCCCTGCTGTTCCCATTCACCAAGGACTTCAATTATTAGGTCAATTTCAACGCAATCTACCTGTAGTTTGAGCAGTCAATAACGCAAATACAATCATCAAACTTGGAAGTAAACCATTCAATCAGAACGTTCAACCTAACGAAACTAATTTCCTGAGGACAAAACAAAAGGACAAAGATCGATTTCTCCAACTTTTTTCTGTGGCACTAATTCCCACGCATTCCGCTCCCTATCGCATCCAGGACAGAATGCACTCATCATAGCTTATTTTGATCTCGGGATATGCATCACGACTTGAGTTCGAACTGTGTAATCTCTTAACGCATCGAGGACAGAATACACTCATCATAGCTTATTTTTTATCTCGGGATACGCATCACGACTTGAGTTCAAACTGTGTAATCTCTTACTTCTGCACCACCCACAATTTACCACCGACTAACCTTACCCGGTAAACGAACTTCCACACCGTAGATCATTTTCCATTAGAGATTAGGACTGAAACCTAAGAACATAGAGCTAGAAACCCTAAATCAAAGAAGAAACCAGGGATGATACGAAAATCTCAGGACCTGAGAAAGGAAAGGATCGGCCTGGGGTGTGCAGAAGAAATCGGCGAGAAGCACGACGAGCTTGAGCTTGCGATCCTCCAAGGCGAACTCCACCTGCGGGAAATAGTTGGGCCAAATCCTCGACGCAGCGCTTAGATCCAGGGGGCGTCGACCCGGAACGCCCCTCTCTCCGCCCTCGGCAAACATCGCGGTAGGGATCGAGAGAGAGAGGACGGAGCGCGAAGGGGATACATGCCACTTGAAATTGACTAATTATTTATGAGGATGACACCAAGAACCGGATTACCCGGATCCGATTCAAACCCGAACCGTCTCAACTGTAACCCGTTTGAGGTTTCGGATCCGATTCAGCAGCTTATCCTTGACAATGCTTTTTGGCAAAAAAAAATTATAACATCAATTTCATTTATACACACAATCCCTGTAGCTGATATAAGTGAAAATTTTGCTAAGATATTAGAGTCATTATATGTTCTTAAGTACCAACATGTGTTGAGAAATATCAGTCAAGTATTAGTGAAAGATTTTTGTTATAGATATCGGAGAAATTTCATTAGAAATAAACTGATTTTATTTATTTTATTGGACTTTTAAGATTAAAAGTTTTCATCTTTATTTTTTTGTAAAATCATTTTTATGGTTCTTATAATATTTTAATCATCCACAAATGGATTAAGATATAAACAATAACCACTAATATTGTCACACTGTCCATTTGTCGGTTTTGATTGCTCTCGAAGGCCAACTAGAGAGAGGCCAAAAGTCCAAACTTGCCCTTGTATTTATGGCGATATAACGAACGTGCTCCTTTGGATCTGAACCTGTCATCGCGAAATGGTGGATACGCGTTTGGGCCCGAAAAGCCGATAGCCCGACTTTGTTGACACTGTTGTATTGCTTTCATCTCGATTGGATTCGGGTTGAATAAAAAAATCCATACCCGAGAATCCATTTTCTATGCAATTCGGGATTAGATCGGCGACAAAGCATTCAATTTGTTAGCGAAACAGAAGGTCTCTTCAGTACCGTCCATTTCACTTTTCCTTTAAATACTGACCGTTCGTCTGTTACTTCAAATCCCCTATGA
Source organism: Ensete ventricosum (assembly GCA_029747655.1). Lineage (NCBI taxonomy): Eukaryota > Viridiplantae > Streptophyta > Magnoliopsida > Zingiberales > Musaceae > Ensete > Ensete ventricosum. The sequence goes on along the minus strand of JAQQAF010000001.1, from coordinate 3,650,212 downwards.
CAGCAAAATTCTGCTGTCATAGTTTTAAGAAATATAAATTAAATTCCGTAACTACTGATCTGCTCATGATTTTAAGAAATTTACAATGCCAAACAGCTTACTAAATATTAAATATCCTATAAAAATATAGACGTGGCAAGTAGAAATGTCGATGAAGACTAATTAAAAATTATCTTATTGAAGCAATTAAAAACCCAAAAAGGAAAAGAAAAAGTAAATGGAGACAAGTCTCACAGAGCTCGCTGGCGCATCGGATCAGACCGGGGGCGCCGACTCCACGGACTCCGGCAGCACCGCTGGAGGCGTCGCGGAAGAGGTCGATGCCTCGCTCCCCGCGGTAGAGGAGCTAATCCCATAGCTCGCTTCGCCTCCGCCGCTGCCCTCGCCCTCGTCGTCACGGTCCTCGTCACCCGGACCGGAGACGAGCAGCGTCTCCCTTCGCGTACCGGAGGACGACGACGCCTCCGTCCCTGTGGTATACGAAACAATCGCATATCTCGGTTCGCCTCCGCCGCTTCCCTCGCCCTCGTCGTCGCGATCCCCGTCACATTGGCCGGAGACGAGGCGGGGCTCTCTTTGCGTAGTGGAGGACGTCGACGCGTCGGTTCCCATGGTAGACGACACAATCCCATAGCTCGCTTCGCCTGCGACAATGCCCACGAGGCACGGCTCTCTTTGGTTAGTGGAGAACGTCGACGCGTCGGTCCCCATTGTAGACGACACAATCGCATAGCTAGCTTCGCCTCGGCCAATGCCATCGCCGTCCCGGTCGTCGTCACCCTGGCCAGAAACGAGGCGAGGCTCACCTCGTGGCGGACCGCCCCCCGAGCCGGAGAAGATCCAGGTAAGGTCGCAGACTCCGGTCTCGAGGAGGACGGTGATGGCGGCGGAGGAGAGAAAGAGAAGGAGCCAGGGGAGGAAGGCGGCGACGGCGCCAGCGATGGAGAAGACCCTGGCTTCAGTGGCCGTCGTGACGGCGGTGGCGAGGCGGATGAGGAAGAGACCTGCAAGGGAGATCCAGAAGGAGTGAATCAGGACCTTGCTGGGGCGGAGGCCGCACCGCGGCAGGTGGAGGTCGATCTCGATGCGGAGCTTCCGGGAGTGGCGCCACGAGGGGATGCGGCGGTGGTGCGGCGGCGGTGGGCAAGAGGAGGACGCGTCGGCGGCATCGACGTGGGCCAAAGCGGGCGGCGGCTGCTCGAGGGAGGCCATTGTGGTGATCGGATCCGTCTCCAGTGACTCTGTTGGGAGTTTGTTGGTGGGCGACTTGAAGGCATCGAGCGGGAGAACGAGTTTATAAGAAATCGCACCGAACTTTCAAATTAAGTTAAAAATAAGTAAATGTTTTATAATTAATTAATTAATAATCAGTTAGAATTTTGCATCTTTCCCGTTCAACGTAACAACAAATTTTTGGCCAATAACTTGTCTTTTTTTTTCAAAAATATTATTTACTATATCAAGTATAGAACCCAACACTTCAACATTGCCTGACAAAAAATGGCAGATTGGGATCACTCCTTTATCCAAATCTATTTAAATCTAGAGTTTGTATCATATTGGGCTGCACAATTGATTGTCTTATTACATCATCTATAAACATAGATAATTATTTACATCAAAAAAACCTTAATTAATTGGTCTCATTTGAGATTCTCTTTTACTGTCTCTCTAAATCACATGATATGCTCCTATCATATAAAGTATATTATTTAAATTATGTGACATAAAATATATTAATAATCAATCGTCATCTAACACATAAGCACCATACTAAAATCATCGTAGAAGAAAAATATTCAAGTTAGTCTCCATCCGATTATCCATGTGGATAAAAGTTAGTCTCCATCCGATTATCTATATGGACAAAATGTTAAAAAGAGGATATTTAAGCATAGGTTATCCTAACGCTATGTTTAGTGACTCTTTTTTTGAGAAAAACTTATACCCAAAAATGATCACAAACTAACTTAAATGTCAAAGGGATTGAGTCATGAAACTTCTCTCGATAGCAATCATAACGTATGCGGCGTCTCAAAAGCTTGGCCCCCCATATTGGAGCCACCATGGGGCCAGCTCAGAGCCACTTAGGAACTACTTTAGGTCCACTTTGGATACTTCTCCACTGGACTATGTCGGGTTACTCAGATGTCAATGATGATTTACATCAACATTTTGATACTAGAATGATAGCCTAATATAGTAGGAACCTTTACCTGTTAATCCTCTGAACGAATACTCCAACGATGAGGCTCTATCTCTAACTCACAACACTTTTGCTTATGGAGGCAATTGACATTCATCTCATATGTGGATGCTTTGACTTTGGCACAAATATTTGTGAGATATTAGCATCTATTTAATGACCCAAGCCTCTCACCGTCAAAGATAAACTTGAGTCACATGCTCATCTCCATCGAGGTGTTCTAAACCCATCAAGTGCATACGCTTATGGGTATGATGCAGGCTATTGCCCCACTCTTAGCTCAACATGGCCAACAAGCGACACCATCATCTTAGCCATAGTCGACACCTCAACCACTATTAGCATCAGCATCCGTCGAGATCCTCCCGACTAATGTGATGCTAGAATCTCAAGATCGCCCAAGGCCTATGAAATTGCCAATCAAAGGCACACCAACCATGGAGTTTAACGCACCATCGCTATACTGTCCTAATTTGAGACCTAATTAGTGAATTCAACTGATAACTCCCTAAAGGTTCAACCGTGATAAATAGACCAACGCTTAGATGAGAGGCGATGAGAGTTTGATGGATGACACCTCAATTTAGAAGTACTGAGGTGTTTCTGAACCTTACTTATTAGGAGCATATGCTCGTGAGTATGATGTAACATATCCCCCGCTCCTACCTCAGCTAGCCCTATAAGTGATACCACCATCTTAGCTATAGTAGACAGCTCAATCGCCATTGGCATCAGCATCCATCGAGATCTCCTAATCGATGTGATGCATGACAATCGCAAATAGACCAACACTTAGATAAGAGGCGATAAGAGTTCCAACAATCCAAAGGGGAGAGTTTAGTCGTCCCACCTCGGGTCGATCCTTATTCACTCAAAATATCTATGAGGAACCAATTCTAATAAACTTTCACCTCCCATTGTCGGAAGTTTTTGATGACAATACTGACATGATAAAGCACATTGCCCTCTTTTATGCCTAAATATTGATATACGATACTTCAAATGTCTTAATGTATTACGTCTTCTCGATAACATTAATAAAACTAACACGAGAATAGTACACTCGCTTGAAGCCACTTTTGGTCTTCTCCTTTGCTTAGCTCACAAAAGAGTTCAAGCTCTACTTTCTCGAGAATGTTTGCTCGAGGCTATCGTGACAATGTTGCTTGGACTTAGGTAAAGGGGAGAAAGAGACACTTTCCAAATTCGTTACTCGATTCACTAACAAAATCTAAGGCATGAAAAAAACTCATTTGTCACTCATAATATAAGCACTCATGATTGGGCTTAATCTCTCTCAACTTTTCTGGTCATTGATAGAGAGGCCATCGGTGATGGTACCTAAGGCCCTCAAAAGAGCTAACTAATTGTTTTAAGTAAGTGCGAGGAGACGTGCAAGAGACCACGGCAGGAACGACTACCGTCAATCTCGACCTCGAGGTCACAATGACGAAGAAAAAATGATCTACCCAATGAAGAACATGAGGCAAAGAAAAAATAATCAACCCGAGTTGGCTCGCCCGAGGTCCGAGTCGACTCGCTTGAATATGACTAGAGAGGAGAACATCACTAGAGAGAAGGAACAAATCTAACCACTATCGCTTTCACCATGATTATGGCCACAGCATGGAGGAGGAACCAAGTCTTTTCAGTGCAAGTGGTGCCAAGAAAGTTCGATCTTCTATCTCAAAGCCACTCAAGAACCACCTTGGATTCAATTCGGACGCTCCCTTGCCTTCGGGTTTTTAGTTCCCGTATAGACAAAAGTTTCAAAGCAGGTCATTCATGATTTTCTTTCCCCTGTCACCCATGTGAATAAAATATTAAGAAGAAGATATTGAAGTAGTTATAGATTATCATTTCCAAAATCGAGTATAAAATGTATGACACCTCATAACTCAACCCCACACCTCAGATATCTTAGAAGTACATTAAAGGTACTAAAAAATCACATTGAATTCACTTTGAATGTTGTTGTGTTTCTGGTTTGAACCACATCCGATTGACTCAAACTTATTTTTATGTCATAATGTGTTTGGAGGATTCCTTAATTGTTTTTATTAGACTAAAAGATGTGGTGGGTAAGCTTGAAGCGGGAAAGGAGCGGCCACTTACGTTTCCGATCTACAATCTGTTAACCCATCTTTCCTACCCACCCACGCGGTGTTGGAGTGCGACATGGGCTTCTCCGGGACCCACCAGTGGGGGACAGACGCGAACATTCGTAGGCAGTTACGCCGTTCTCAAATTTGGAAAGGGTAAGAACGTAAAATCGTCCATCTCCGTCCGATCAAATAGTTCGTCGATCTCAAGCGTCCATTTTCTCATAGACGGCAGTTGTCATCAAACGGCTCGGATCTCTCCACAGGATACAACTGACGGCAGATATGTTCCCCGTTTTCAAACTTGGAAAGGACAAGAGCGTAAAATCGTCCATGTCCGTCCGATCGAGCGTAAAAGCGTTCATTTTGCGTAAACGCCACTGTAATCCAACGGCTCGGATCTCTCTACAGTGAAAATAGACGGCAGATATAGATCCGTGCATAAAGTTTCCCATCACCGCCTCGGCCCCCACCTTGCAGCAGCCCCTATATAAGGCCTAAACCCTAATGGCCATCCACTTTCCCGAATCGATCCATTTCCGATCACGTATCGCTCGCACCCGATTGGAATTCCATGGCGAGCAACGATCCCGATCGCGAGGAGGAGGCCGTTGCCGGCGATGACGAGGACACTGGCGCCCAGATCGCCCCCATCGTCACCCTCTCGGAAGTCGCCGTCACCACCGGCGAGGAGGAGGAGGACGCCTTGCTCGATCTGTAGTCTTTTTCTTTGTTCCTGACAGCCCTGTTGGACTCTCCGAGATCTTGAGGTTTGATTTGCCTTGCCTTCGTCCTTTTCAGGAAGGCGAAGCTGTACCGGTTCGATAAGGACGGGAACCAGTGGAAGGAGAGGGGCACGGGGAGCGTGAAGCTTTTGAAGCACCGGGAGACGGGTAAGGTGCGGTTGGTGATGCGCCAGGCGAAGACCCTCAAGATCTGCGCCAACCATCTAGGTGGACCTCTTGTTGTTTTCTAGGTTCTTGATTTGGTTCGTCGTTCTCGTTTGGTTGGATCTGGAATTTCCTTGTTGCCGTCTCAGTTATTCCGTCGATCAAGATTCAGGAGCACGCGGGGAATGATAAGTCGTGCGTGTGGCATGCTTCGGATTTCGCTGATGGGGAGCTGAAGGAGGAGATGTTCTGCATTCGGTTCGGCTCGATAGAAAGTAAGCTTTTTCATCTAACCGAAATTAATTTATTCTAATTCCTTGCTCTAGTAGTTGCTGCTTTAGTTGGTTTTGCTGATACCACATCCGACACCTTTATGAGGTTTTAAGCTTCACAGAGGCCCGATGGGATATTGTTCATTGTGCTGTCGTCGTAACACATTACCAAGACATGGTCACTGATTCATGTCTTTTCGTTTGCCTCCGTAACGAGTTACAGAAGACTTGCTTCAGTAACGAGTCATAGGGGACTTTGCTGAAAATTTTTAAGTTGTAGTGATTTTGCTGGTTCACTAAACAGAATACCAAAATTTCTTTTAGTAGTTGTACTGTAAGTCTTACTGTTTGGGAGAAGAGCCTGCTGAGATCTTTTTGTTTAGATGTGAAACAAGTATAGCATAAGTTCATTGACTTTTGTCCATTTAAGCAGGCTTCTTATTATTACTGTGATGCAGACTCAAAAACATCATCCAATTTTTTATTTATTTTTTAATATCTTCTAATATACATATCAAAGCTATTGTTTGTGGAAATTTTAGGTGCGTTGTTATTGCATATGCATGATTTATCTTCTTTCCATTATTTTCTACTCTATCTATTTTTGCAGTTATTTTTTTCTGTATGCTGAAAGAACTATCTTTGCCAGTAATCTCTAGGCCTTTTTTCGAAGATCACTTGATTTTAATATTTAGTTGTGGTCATTGTTTTTTGTCCCCCACATAATTGTTAGGCTAGATTGAGCTGCCACCATAATCATGGTGGTCTTTGTAAACAAACCTCCTATATGTGGTAGTAGTAGTCAGTAGGATGTGTAAATTGTTCTTTCAACAAAGGGATATTGCTATCCACTTTCATTCTGTTAGTTTTTTGAACTTGTAATCTTTACAACTTAGCTCTTTGAATGTTTATATTGAAGTTATAAGATGTAGCAGATGTTGTTTATGTGGCATTCATCACTAAGTATCAAGTACAAGTGTGGCTAATTGTCTTAATGAAATCCTCCAAATGTTTTATATGAAAATTTAAGTATTTCATGATGTAAACGAAGCAAATATGATTAGTTAGTCAATTTCTTGAATTTTGAAGGAAAAAAAGATGGGAGTGACTTAAAAGTGTGACACTTATAGTTGTTTTTATTAAGAGTGCATATTAATTTGACTTATAATACCTTAATGGACCATCAACCACACTTTTTATACACACGCACATGATTATATTTTATCGATCCTTTTGGTGATCTCCTATGTTATTGTATTCTGACAAATGAAATTATCTGAAATAGAAGTTTTCTTGGTACACCTACAGTCAAAGATTTACTAAGAATGCACGTTGACGAGCAGGGTTCTTTTATGCTTCCATGAACATGCACCCGGAAGGGTCAAACTGAGTTCTAAAGAGAGAGAGAGAGAGATGGTGGGTATATCCAATTATTCTGTGATAATAGTAGATGGCTTTGAGCATCTAGTCTGAAAGAAATACTTGAAAAATGTGGTTGTGTTCTCATGATCTGTCATTAGGTTCAGTGGACTTACTGGCCTAATAACTTAAATCTGAAATATAGTATAAAAAATGCTCAAGGCCCTAGACACCATCATAACCATTCTCTAACTTTGAAGTGGGATTTGTCAATGTACCGACCGCATTGGTGAGATGATTAAACTCTTCATCTTTGTTTGTTGATCAGTCGAAGCATCTGAGAGTTACTTTCTTTTTAGCCCATTTTGTTCTTAGCTATTTTCTTGGATGTGCGTGCTCATAGGATTCAACCATGATATCTGTTTATTCTTAAAAGTAGTTGCAAAATTTACTTCAATGAGCATCTTGTCCTGTGGCTTCATGCCAAACATTGGGACATGTGGTGCTTGATAGCATTTCAGCAGGAAATTAATTGGACCTGCAAGGTTTTTGCACCCTGCTTCACATGATACTTGTTGCGAACAAAACAAAACATGTATATTTTTTCAAAATGCAGGGTAAATTTTTGTCCTCGTCTCTCTCTCTCTGTCTCTCTCGCTTCCCCTGTTAATGTAGTGGATTAAAAATAATTGATTAGCACCTGCCCTCTCTTCTCTATTTCTTTTCTTCCCCACCGTCCCAACTTATGTTTGACTTGTGACCTTTGGCTTTGGACGTCTGGTGCAGACTGCAAGAAGTTCATGGAGACAATTGAAAGCATTACTGAAACTTTCGGAAAGAGCGAAGAGAAGGAGAGCGAGGATGCCTCAGCAGCTGCTGGGTTATTGGGGAAATTGAGCGTTGCTGAAAGCAAACCGGAGAAAGCCTCAGAGGAAGCTACAGCTGCTTCTGTCAAGGTAGAAGAATCATCGGTGGCGGAAAAACCCTAAGCTGAGGGAGGGAGGGGGAGGTTTGTTTATGTGTGTGTGGGGTGGGGGGGGGGAGAGAGAGAGGGGGAGGGGTTTCGATTCTGCTGGAAAATGTGATATTTTGATATCATCACTTGCAAAGTTTGGCATTGTTGTTCGAATAGTTGTATAAGTGACCTCAAGTCAAAGTCGGTCATTGTGGGTGTTTGTTTATTTTGGCAATAGGTTTGGTCGTGTTTTTATGGGTCATTATTCGAAATATGCGGAGTGCTGTCATCTCATCTGTTCATCTATCTGCAATTTGTTTCTCCTCCGGTAAAAGAGTACATACATAATGCCGACAGCTTGTGATGATGCCTGCCACTGTGGATATTAATTATTTCGACTCGGTAGCCGGTGGACTAGTTCAACACCTTTGGCAATTTAACTTTTATTAATGCAAAATGTTCTCGATATTCATCCTATAATATATTTTATCTTCGATTTTTGTTTTGTTCGTGAATAATTGATAAAATTTTATCTTTTTCTAATAAACCTTAATTGAATTTTAGGAATTTTAAGAGTTCTAATCTGTTCGAAATTGAATTATTTTATTTTTTTGTTGAAATTTAAACACTTATTTCTTTTGATAATCGTATTATTTGAATGATTTGAAGTATAATTATGTATCTAAATATTTATTTCGTACAATTATATATTTACCTAAATTCCAAATCATTTACAACTCTTCTTTTAACGGGTGAATGTCACTTCTTCTATTTACGATCTTTTTTCATTTTCAAACTTAGAAAATAACATTTACAATACTCTTTTATAATGATTCTTTCAATTATTTATTTATTTTTTTTACTACCTCAAGTAAGAATGAGTGAGATATTTATAGATACTAGTTGACTTCAAAAATTAGAGCTAAAATTTAAATTTTTTATTTCTCATGGTAGAGGGGTATCACCATCTGCACTAGCGATGTCACCGTTTGGCACAATTTTAAAGACTGTGTTAGCTTATTTGTACCATCGTCAAACCCAACTTTTGAGTCATTGAATAAGCTTCCTAATGGGTCCAACTCAACCATAGATCAGGCCCAATGGGCCCCTAATTAGGTTGATAAGGTTTCACCCAAAATAACTCAATTATAACGTAAACTAATTCGATCAAAACATAACCAATTACAAAACATGAATCCTATGTGTCATTAGTTCATCTGACTTTTTGGCACATCGTCATCTCCTTCAGCGTATTGTTCGATCAATCGACATATTGACATATGCAACATCTGATCTTTTGACGCTAGCTCGATACCCGAACTCATCACCAATGACCTTTCGACATGTTGATCATTCCTCCGACCTAACGTCCAATCTTCTGATATGTTCCATTCGGCCCAATCGATTTGCCTTTTCATAATCAAAGTTAGTCCTACGTCACTCAAACGCTCATTAGATCATAACTTCATCATCAAGATCCAAGATTCAACACCTACAAATTCTATAAAAATAATGATAAAATAATTTAACCTATTTATCTTATTTTAATTAATAATTTGTATAAAATTTTAAATCAAATAAAAAAATTCTTACGAAAATTAAACTCTCATATTTTTCATCTAATATCTTATTTATATAATTTAAAATATAAATGATTATCCAAATAATTATTATTTTTGTCTTTGGAATTCTACCTATATTAAATTACTTCTATGTTTTTATAGATAATTTTAATTTAATAAAATTTATTTTATTTAAAAATAGATTCATATATTGTTTGAACCATATCTTACTTGAATAAATTGAAACACAATTCAATAATATAAACATTTATTGTCAAAATATATTGATTCTCAAATTTATCAATTCTTGTTTTCATCTTCTTAAATTTGATCTAAGCGATGAGTCATCTCTCGATGAAACTCATATTGTTGATTAAATGTTTTTTTTTATGATCTTGACTATAATTAAATAAATTATATATGTTCAAGCTTATCTTTAATATTACTATTTATACATGTGTGCTTTTATCGCTTATACATGCATGCTTATATCATTTTACATGTGCTTTCACAATATTCTTTTTATACTTTAATATTTATGAGATATTATCGATTTTTTACCAGAAATGAAAAAGGAGCCGCGCCATATTATGGAACCAATGGGCATCCAAAAAAATGAATGATATTATAATATATTATGATTCTATTTGATAATATATATTTCTTTGATACGATTGCAAAGAACATACTTTTGCTATACATTTCTTTGATATAAATGAATTGAACAAAATATTAAATATAATAATATTATTTTATCTTAATTGTTATTTTATTAAGCGACGAGGCTGATGGAGACGTTGAAACACCTGCTGCTGGTATTCCTTCCTGTTAGGGGAGGAGAGGCAGATATCGATACGACTTTTATTCGCATTTGACACACAAAAAGATGATGAAAGAAAGACCACAGAGAAAGGTAAAAGAGAACCCCCCACGTAGAAGAAGAGCCTTCGAGTCTTAAAAGATGGCCACCAACTCTGCTTCTCCCACAACATGTCCGTCCATCGAATCCAGCAACCTTTCCTTCGTCACCTGTGAGAGACGCAACCTTCAGCACATTCGACTTCCACGTCTGCCGTACACACAGAGAGAGACAGAGAGAGAGAGAGAGAGAGAGGGTGGTAAAGAAAAGGAAGGAAGAAGAAAGAAAAAGACAAAAAAACAAAAATATGGAACGTAAATAAATAAATAAATACCTTGTTGCCGAGACGCAAGGTTTGGTCGAGCGCGTACAGCTTGAAGCGGATGTGGTGGCCGGAAGTGGGCGGCTTGGGGCCGCGCCACCCGGGAACTTTCCAGTCGTTGTGGCCCTCCTTGATGCCCGCGTACTCCCCGCCCATAGCCTCCTCCTTGCCGGAGAAGCCCTCGGGAAGGCCGCGGAGGCCCGGCGGGATGTCGACCACCACCCAGTGGGTCCAAGGCACACCGGGGCCGTCCGAGTCGGCGGGCGCGTCCACGTCCTCCACCACCAGCGCCAGCGATTGCGCCTCTTCCGGCACGCCGTACCACTCCAGCGGCGGCGACATGTCCTTGCGCGCCCCCTGCCCGTCCCCCGTGTACTTGCGCGGCAGCCGCCCCTCGTTGCCGATGCAGGGCGACACCAGCTTCAGCGTCTCCTGCGCCATCGTGACCGCTTCCCTTCCCTTGCAGCAGCAAGCAAGCCGATGATGACGATTAGAGGCCACATCGCCATGGTCGGTAACTAAATAGGGCTCCGTTCGTGAGGTCGAAGCGACAGGTGGGTGCACGTAGCAGCTGATTCATGGACACGCGTCGAGCTCTCCGGGGCCATGTACGTGGGCCGTTTGCCGGTTCGTTGCAGTTGATCTACCACGTCAGCTTCCGAGTATCCAACCGCATGATGCCATGTCAGCAGACGGACGTCGCCTGCTAAAACCCCCGGGTAGGTAATAAATAAAATTGAAGGCTCGAGAGCGGAAATAAAGAATTTTTTTTTTTTCCAACAAGAATAAAGCGAGAAACCACAACCAAACTTCCCAGGCATATCGAACAATACCGATTAAGAAGAAGTACCTGTCAAATATATGTTCGTGACATCCAACTCTTCGTAAAAGCTTCAACGGGGTGGAAGAGGGAGACGGCCGGTTTGGGGATGAGAGATACGGATGGCTCAATGAGGAAAAAAAGGCAATTGGATCTCAGAAAACCGTGGAAGGGGGGGAATAGACATAACAATCTTGAGCTGCGAGAGAGAACTACGGGGGGTTATTATTTATTGTAAATGATGAAACAAATAACTGATAAAAGAGTAAAATCCGTTTACCATAAACCCAAGAGAGGAGACTGTGAACGGCAGCGGTAGTCCCCTTCAATGCAGGTATAAAATCTTGGGAGTGAAGAAGCACTTCAACCTTTGGTAACCTACTAAATCAGATCCATCACCTGCCTGGGCATTCCACGACCGTGCGATCGTAGAGTAAAGAGGCAGGCAGGCAGGCACCGCTGGGAGTGCTGTAAGCTATTCTGGCCTTTCTCCTTGAGCCAGCTGCCGAAAAGTAGGGTCGCGCTTGATGATCCAGCAGCGATCCCACACTGTCCAGCTCAAGTCCTTGCTGGCTTTTGATAGTCTTAGGAGGAACAGGCAGGCTCTCGGCAGTAGAGAAGAGGGGTAGTCGTGCGAGGCTGGCAAATGTGTTTCGGTAGTCCTCTAGATTATGCCTGCCGGCTAGCACTTTGTAGAGCTCCAGGCATAAGAGGCCAGTAGCCATGGCCGTTGTTGGTGTGACAGATGCTGGGATGATCCTCCCGGCAATGAATTTTAGCCTTCAGCTTAACCACCACAGGAGTGTGTGCTATAGTTCCTTGCTCGCATGTTGGCTCACCCAGCTATAAAATCCATATGGTTAGTTTCTGTCATCATCCTGTATATTAGCAGTAAACGCGAAAGATAGTTAAAGAATGGACCACTTTCCAGAAACCAATAAATCCCTACAATCACTTCAGCTACACTGGACTGTGAATACAACCACAAGAAATTGCCAAAGAAGCATAGACTTCGAAGTTGAACAATAAACCAAAAGCCGTTGATTTGAGGGGCATAAGAATAATATGAGAGATGGATGGAACAATAATGAAAATAAAACGAAGCGGAACCAAAACGACACATTCTTTCTATGCAACAAGTGACTACAATTATAACCATTTCAACAAAACAAAGCTCTGAAAATCTACAAGAAAGGAAGATGTGATTACAAAAAACGGGGTCATCTAGTAGCCAAAGTTCCTAGGGCGGAACTCCTTTAGTGTACAAAACAATATAAATTTTAAGTATTGAATGGTATCAAAATCATTTGACCCAAACAAAAACATTATATGACTCTTCAAAACCTTTGGACTAAACTAAAATATGCAAAGTATACACATCATAAGAGAAATGAAGCAAGTGCAAATCTCATTATGAATTGAACTCCTAAAGTTTCAACATGACTGTAAAATATATGTGCATATATCTATAGGAGATGCCATATATATACATATGTATATGTATACACACACACACACATATATATATATATATATATATATATATATATATATATATATATATATATATATATATATTGTGTGTGTGTGGAGAGAGAGAGAGAGGACTAACATTCTCAAACCGTTGGTTTTTTTTTTTAAGAACTTCAGGGAGAAGGAGAAAGGAATAGTATAAGAAACTAGGAGTACTTTTAATCTACAATGCTTTGGATTGACCCAAGAGCACATATTTATATTGATTAAAAACTAAAATATAAATATTTTAAAATAATATTTTTTTTACCATATCCCAATAAATCCCATCCTCATCTCATTTAAATCTAAATCTTTATATTTTATTTATCCAATCTTAACTATTTGAATTATTCTAAACAAACTCCTTGAATTCAAATAGTTATGATTTAAAATTATCTTTAAAATAAATAATTTTTGTCTTTCACTAAAGCTTTGTGAAAATATTGGCAAGCTGATTTTTGGTACTGTAGTAGTTAACTTTTGCTTCTCCCCGGTGGAGGCTCTGTATTTGTAGGATTGAGTTCCTTTTGATACTGAGGCTTTCTCTTTCTTATCTTTCTTCACATCCTCAGAAGCTTCTACCCTCATTGTATGTGTACATTCCTTGTTATCCTTCGAGTTTAGGGATTCATCCTTTTCTTGCGCATGCATCTCATCAACTACAATTCCCAATTATCATGACTTACCATGTGAGATAATTTGCATAGATCCACAAAAATTTAGATAATCATAACTTTTATGCCATAATATTGATTCATCAGTAGGAATAGCATATAAAGAACAATCTTAGAATAATAACGGAAACACTTTATTTTTTGTCATTCACACAATTGTTATCAATTTTTTTATCATAAATCAAGCATTTTTCATTATAAAAAATAGCATAATATCCTTTTCTCATCAATTGTCCTATACTAATGAGATTTTATTTTAAATCAGAAATAAACATCATATCATTAATAATTTCTTTCTCAGATTTGGTGTTCAATGTAACTGTTCCTTTTTCTTTCACTTAAACCTTAACGTGATCTGACTGAATCATCAAGCCTCTGGACTAAACTTTTATCCTCTGTCATATGATTACTGCATCCACCATCCAAAAACAACATAGATAGAATATTATAAATCATATACTATAAAAAAATATTTTTTTCATCATTATTTTTCTCACGATAATTTGCTTGATTTTTATTCCGACAATCTTTTTCAAGATGACCATATTTTTATGGTAAGAACGGAGAGAAACATTTGAATTTTTATTTTTGTACCAGCAATCTTTTTCAATTTGTCCATTTTTTTTGCAACAAAAACATTGATGGGTTTCTTTGTTACCTTCGTTCGTGTTCCTATGATCTTCTATTGATCGATCACAATCTTTACCATTTTGATCTCTCCCTTGAGATTTGATTTCTGAATTTTTTTATCCTTCTTTTGATCTATCTTCATTTGAATAACATGTTCCAAAGTTTTATCTAAAACTCTGTTTACTTTTTGTTTATAAACAAAGAAGGAATCCATTAATTCATCAATAGACAATATACTTGCATCTTTAGCTTCTTCTACGGCAGTAAAAATTATATCAGATTTCGGAGATAAACTTCGTAAAACTTTTTTATTACAATTTGATCTCTTAGTTTTTCACCATAAGATCTCATTTGGTTCATAATAGAAGAGACTTTTAAAAAGAAATCAGTAATAAATTCATAATTTTTCATCATCAGAGTTTCGAATTCACATCAAAGAATTTGAAGCTTTAAAATTTTTGCCTTTTTTATGCCTCCAAACAAACTTTTTATTATCTTCCAAGCTTTTGTTAATGTTTATGTCATCATGATTTGAGGAAATAAGGACTCGTCTATTGCTTGTTGTAGCATGTAGAGGGCTTTTGCATCTTTTTTGTATATTCTCACTCATCTAAACATTTTTATTTTTACTAATATTAGAATCATGTAGATCATACTCAACAAAACTATCTTCTACCAAATTCCATAATTGATATAAAATAAACAAAGTTTTCATCTTAAAAACCCAAAATTAATAATTATCACCTTTAAAGAGAGAAGGAAGTTGAATCAAAACACTTACTCCAATGCCTACCATTTTCTCTTTTTTTTTAACTTTTCTAGATCTACTAGTCTTCCCTTCTTTTTAATCAATGTACTCCTTTTTATCTTCTTTGAACAGGCTTTGATACCACTATTGGCTTTTCTACATAACTTCAAGGAGAAGAAAAAGAGAATAATAGAAAAAACTAGGAGTACTTTAAATCTAAAGTGCTTTGGATTGATCCAAGAGCACATATTTATATTGATTAAAAGATTATAATACAAATATTTTAAAATAGTAAAAGCATCTACCATATCTCAATAAATCTCATCTTCATCTAATTTAAATCTGAATCTTTATCTTTTATTTTATCTAATCTTAACTATTTGAATTATTCTTACCACAAACTGAATTGGGTTCATATGAAATCGTAGGGGCAACTTCTAGGCACACTCTTCAAGCTTTGAAATAAGGTCATTGATGACAGCATCATCATCAATAGAAACAGTGAACAGGCTAGTAGCTTTCTCATCTGTCAGAATTTTAGCATCTGCCTTGGGCCAAAGTTCAGGGACTAATTACCTTATCAACAGCTTCAGCTAACTTCTCTGGATTTGTGGCCCAGTCAGGAACATATATCCCAAATGTCTCAGCTCTAAGAATGGAAGCAGCCATGACAAATTGAAGGTGGCTGGGATCAATAGATGAGAACTGCAATGGTCATGGAAATCTTTTAGGAACAGACCAGAAACGAGGACCAGTGCTGGTGGTGGCATCCTCAGGGAAAGTACATGTCAACTGCTTCACACGGTTGGAGAAGTAAACTTCAAACCTGAGAGGATACTGTTATAAAAAAATAAAAACATAACAGAAAAAAAAAATTGCATGATAGAAAAGAAGTCTGCGGAAAAGTATCAGATACCAAATTCTGCCTGAATAGAAATTGTTGTCAGTAGCCATTAAGACTAGACATATAAAACAAAGCCCTAAATCTCCCTTGAAAAGAACAAGAGAATATTGCTGAGGCTAACCTTAGTCGCGCCCAGCTAACACAATTTTGGAATGTCTCACATCTACCCATATCAAGGCACCGGAGAACAACTCGTTCGAGAAGTTCCCCAGCCCGGGCGTCACCAGCATTCCTAATAGAAGCAGCATAAGCATTTGGATTAGATAGGAATGCGTTGACTTCATTGGATTAGATAGGTTATCTAAAATGCATTTGGGTGTTTTTTAATTTTCATATTAAAAAATGATCATTTTTCTATTTTTTCATAAGAAATTAAAACAAACTTCAAAAGAATAAAGAAAAAAAATTAATATCCCCATCACTCCTTCCACTTTGATATATTAGTGTAATCAAATAATCTCAACAATTCAACTTTATGTTCATGCAAATATTACAATCTGCAAACTGTTAACAAAGATGAATAATCCAACAGAACTTATTATAGAACAAACACGATGACTAGAAGCGCAGTGCATTCCCAATGAGTACCTTCCGTGAATCATTAATGATGAGAATATGAGGTCCTTCAGATAGATAGATCTAAATTCCAACTCCAGAAACAGTCAATTCATATCCAGAGGAAAAAAAGAGCTAAAGAATTCAATCAAAAATATCAGATCGGTGATCCAGAAACGTTACCGGTCTCAGCACCAAGGCCCTGAAGGCCCGAAACAAGAACGTTCGACGCGAAGAGCCGGCCCATGGTCGTCCGTCCGTACACCGCCAGCTGCCGGCTGTGGAGGTCCTCGTCGATCTCGGCCTGGTTGCAACCGTTCACGTCGACCTCCATTCCGTCTGCTTGGTTGTTCTCCTCCTCCATCGCCGATGCACCCTCGGCTGCCGCGGAAGAGATCAGGGAGGCACCCCTCGTCTTCTTCAGCAAGATCTCGTCCCCCGCTGCAGCAGCCTGGTCCTCGTCGATCTCGGCTTCCACTGCTCTTTTCCGCGAAATCATATAGAGCGGCACGCTTCTCGCAACCCAAAAAATCAGACACGAGAAAATAAAAAAACAGTTTCGGTCGCACGAACGACCGCGAAACCAACCCAAACGGAAATCCGAACTCGATGGATCGATCGAGAAAGGGAATAAACAGAGACGTACCGCAGGGGTCGAAAGCGCACCTCGCCTTCTTCCACCGATCGATTCCTTTTCTTTAGGGTTTTGAGAGGGAGGAGTGGGATTTGACTCTGATGGAGGCCCTCTTTGGACCGGTCTCAGGTCACACCACCAACGCTCCCTCAGTATTGTGGCGTGACAATCGACGGTACCGGAAGAGAAGAGATGTTTTTCCACCTATTTATGAAATACCCTTCGCCTACCTGACCTTTAATTGGAGAAAATTTCATGTGGGGTCCACATAAAATCTCAACTACAAAGGCGGGTAAAAACGCAAGTAAAAACAGGTGGTCGAATAATTAATCATGAGCGACCCTTTAATAATGTTCACACATAAAACTACCTGCCTTTTGATTAGAGAAGGAGTGGAACCCATTTCAGCTCACAGAAACAAGCTACCAGGCCGGTAGGGCATCCCCGTATTCTTCGAGGGTTAGGGAAGAAAATATAAGTAATTAGATATGGGTGAATTCATGCACAAAAACAACTCACGTTGTTTTGTTTTTGTTTTTTTCTTTAACCGCTCTCAGAATTTTTTTTTATTTTAAAAAATAATTATTTTATCGTTCCTTATTAATTTCCCTCCATCATAACCCATAACCCTATGTGAGGGTTTATCGTGGTCCATATTTAACGAGCAAAGGTTTATTGTATCCTCTACTTATAGTCCCGAGAACTTACTCGTCTATCTTTCTCATCACATCATCGCCTGTAATCCTTGCATGAGGGTCTACTGTGTGGGGTTATCTCTCTCGACCTTAGCCATCGTATAAGAATTGATTGCTCTGAGCATTGTCACCATAGGTCAAGGGTTGACGAGACGAATAAAGGCAAAATAATATAATTTTTTAATATTATATGGCTAATATATTTTTTATATCGATAGAAATATTCTATTATAATTTTTCAAACCTATGATGCTATGTTGGAAAAACCTAAAGTTATAATTTTTTTCAATAATTCATAAATTAGATAATGTTAAAAGGGTGCCATTTCATCAAGTTTGAAATGTCCATAATAGAGAATAAAAAGATGGAAAAAGAATCGAAAGAAACAAGCTAAAATCTTCATCGCCATAAATAAATAATAGAGAACTTTTTATAACTAAAATTAGTTAAATATTAAAAAAATATAATTAGTGAAATGATTCAACAAAACAATATATGTGGGTGCAATGGTACCCTAATGCTCTACTAATTTGGAGAGATTCTCCTTTTTTTTTGTTTCTTCTTATGAATTATATCTATTTTATTTTTAAGTATATTTGAATCTTCATAAAATATCCAAATCTATGCCATGGTTTTATTATGTATCAGTATAATCTACTTATCACATCTATTATAGATAGATTGAGGGACATTCATTTTATAATCACTTTTATTATTATTAATTTATATTTCGGCTAATTAGGTTTATTAATGAGTTAGTCATTTTTTGATGATTACAACATCGATCATGATTTAAAAAATCTTAAAATTCTCAATAATATGTTATTGTTTATTTTATTTCTTATTATGTTTGCTTTATTTGTAACTATTTTTTGGCCTATTAATATAATAGATAAGTAATTACTATAAAAAAAGGTTACTTATATTTAAAATAATATACTTAAAAAATATAGCATATAAGACTTAGTAATATAATAACATGTGTATGAAAAATATCTCATATAATTTTGAATATAGATCACTAAAGTCCTTGTGATTCTAAAATAATTTTTATATTTTTAAAATAAAACATATAAATCTCTCATATTAAGTATGAGTTAACAAGCGTTAGATTATGTTTACTAGACATACTGACTCATAATAAAAAATAATATATATTAATTATATAATTTAAAATAAAAAATTAAGATTATCATCAATGATGGATGATGCATCGTCGTGTAAGCGATCACCAACAATAACACCGAGTCGCTATTGTCTAGCATGGTATCATATGCACGTAACCTTTTCCATATTGGCGACAAGCTTAGGAGCTTCTGATCGTACCTCATATGAATGTATGTCGATCAATTTGATATTAGGCACACAATGGTCTCCTAGTCCTTCTTCTTAGACATTTTCATCCATATCGCTTTCCACTTTGTCCTCTCCTACTCCCTCACCTATCGTGACCACAATATAGTGGTCTAGCTCTACCTCACCTCTACCTTCGACCTCTCTATCTTCATCTGTCTTTACGACCTCTCTCGTTTCTTCTTCTTGATAAGACATATATCTTTCTAAACTTAAATTATAAATATCATTATATTAATGATTTATCTTGACTCAGTATATCATGTAATTAAACTCTAATTTTTGTCAACTCATATTTGATGGGAGAAACTTATATGCTATATTTTTAAATATATATGAGATATTTTAGACATAAACAAAACCACGAGGACTTAAATGAATTATAATCAAAACGACAAGAGCTAAAATAAATTATTTTTAAAAAAAACTTAAATTATGTATATCATTATAATAATAATTTATTATGAGTAAGTATGTCACATAGACAAGCTCTTACCAAAAAAGATTATATCATTTGTTAATTCAGACTTGATGTGATTAAATTATATGTTATATTTTAAAAATTATAGAGATTATTTTAGATATGAGAAAACTATAAAGACTTAAGTAATCAATGATCAAAATTATTAAGGATAAATAAATATTAACCTTTTAAAAAAATAATTCTTAAAAAAATTTATCATGACTTCCATCTTGTGATAAAATAAATCTTATCATTACTTCCTTATACTGTGCACCTAAAGCAACTTAAATTTTGTTATTGACATGTTTTAATTTGTTTTAATATCCTAACTTAATCTGGCATCAAAAATTAGTAAATCAATATACGATGTCGGAAGCGCACAATTTAATTTGGAATCAAATCGTATAACGATGCATGTAAGTCATATCGTAACTTAACTAAGAATCAAATATGAATATAGTGCATATGAGATATAACTCAAGGCTTAGCCCGATGGTAACTTATTTTGACATGTCTTTCCATCTCATTCAATGTAAGTGTGTGCCGTATATCAATTCAACTTAGAATCAAATTTAGCATAACCCGAGGCTTAATTTAATGATTGTTTCATATTGTGACACAGTCTTTCACACTTTATCCACAAATACATATATTATAATATATTTGTTTAATATTTAAAATTTTAAATATTTGAGTGATTTTTTTTTCACAATGAGAATCGATATATATATATATATAGGGATATGGATTGAATCATTATTTGTGATCAATACCATCACAAACTAACAAGATGGTAAGAGTGGGGGTGGAACACTATATATATAAAAAAGGTACAAATTAATAATAAGCCGCATATAAAGAAAAGGTTTTAGTGGTTATGTACACTTCATCTACATCTATGGATAGAAATCTAAATTCATAGTAAAGTCCAACAAATAGAACTCCCTTGTATTAATAAAAAATCAAACCCAAAATATTTTGTTTAACTTACGAATTTACCACTTCTTTGACTTATATATATATATATATATATATATATATATATATAATATGATGCATGTTCTTTTAGTTGATGCATTTGATTAATGCCTTTTGTGGGATGTATCATGGCTTACTAATCAAGCTAGATGAGTTTCACACCAAACTAAACGGCCCACGTTAATACCTAATGATCTTAACCGTTAACGGCATCAGCAATTCTACTCGACGCTGATCCCACAATGGTTGGCTTCCTGGGTATGATCAGGGTGTCTGAAGCATAACCCTTGTATTTCCGAAACATTTTCCTACCAATTAATAGCTTTTGCGTAGCTCTCACTCGGGTCCCACTTGACCTCTAATAATAACGCAGGTATAATTGCGAGTAATGTATTCATGTTCTTTGTCTTTCGTGTTCCGTTTTCCTTATGGGAGTGAAAGCACAGCCCGCGTATTCCTGGAGCTCTTTTCCTACGAATTTATAGCTTATGGGTAGAACTCAACTGGGTCCCACTTCATGTCTAATAGTAATGCAGGTATGTTTTTGAGTGACGTTCTCGTTTTCTTTGTCATGCTGTTCTCTTCGTGGGTGTCGAAACGCAGCCCGCATGTTTCTGACACATTTATTTACCCCAATTTATCGCTTTCGCGAAGCTCTCACTTGGGTCCCACTTAGTCTCCAATGGTAACGCAGGTATGCAAAAGCGAAATAGCCCTTTATCTTTCTCGTTCTGTACTCTTTCGACTCGACCCTATCTTCTGCTCTCCTTCGAATGCTCCCGCTGCGAGGCCCGACGCCGTAATCCTCACCTCGCAAAACCCTAATCAACCCCATCCATGGCGTCCATCAACCTCGGATGGATGGGCGACAATTGGTTCCCGAAGCCCCCGAAGCCCTCCAAACCCCCTTTCTTCGCCTGCATCGGCAGCCATAGCATCTCCTTCCCCAATCCCAAATCCAACCCCGCCGCCTCCGCATCCTCCTCGTCTGCCCCCGCAGCTTCCAATGAAGCCCCTGGAAAGTACTCGCAGATGCTGGACCAGTTTTTCTGGGAGTGCGAGCACCGGCCCGACTTCCGCCACACGCCCGAGGTCGAGCGTATCCTCGCCGACGACCCCTGCTTCGACAAGAAGGAAAACCCCACGCCCGAGGAGATCGAAGAGAACCAGCAATGGTGGGAGGAGTTCGACGAGAACCCCGTGGTCGAGTTCCTGCGCCGCGCCGAGGTCATCGCCGACAAGATCAACGAGTTGGAGCTCAAGAAAAATGAGCACCCCTACCGGTGGGAGGACCGGGATCTGTGGAAGAAGCTCCCCCATGTACCTGGGTTGGACGGGCGGCCGATGCCGAGGAAGTCGATAAAGACCAGGAAGGAGTCTGACGACAAGTTCTGGGATTTCGCCAGGCAGTTCTTCTTCGGGCTGTGGGGTTTCCAGCAGCGTCCGTACCCTCCTGGGCGGCCCATCGATGTGGCACAAGCGATCGGGTATAAGCGGCTGGAGAAGCGGTACTATGACTGTAAGTCGTAAGCTTTGGTGCATTCAACAAATTCAACTTAGCAATTTGATCCTGATGTGATTTACTCTCCATTTTACTCATTTTTTTTTGCTACTTATTTGGTGTTAAACCCCTTTGTGGAATGATGAGACTAGAGGGACAACATAGGTTGTAACTGGTAAGTAGCTTTATAGTTCAAAACCTTATTGGGATGAAAAATATAAGGTTGTAAATGGTTAATTGGCAAGTAGTTTTCGAGTTCAAAATCTTATAGGATGAAAATATCAGATTGTGAGTGGTTGTTTGGCAAGTAGTTTTTGAGTTCAAAATCTGGATGGAGATATCCAGCACTGAAATAGAAAGATTCAGGGTTCTTTTTGTGCGTGCATGTGTGTGTGCAGGTTCTGCATTTGTGGTTGTTATTTGGTTTGCAAGGCAATAGTGAGTATGATTCATTTGCTTGAAGTTCTAAAGTTGCATTAAGATTAAAATAGTTTGCTTAAAGTTGTTTGTAAAATGTTGCATTTTCCATTTATTTGCTAACAAACTATGTAATTTTGGGTAATAATGCTTGCTAAGGAATTCTGTCATGGACATGAGCCATTGGCACAACGAGATATGCCGAGGTCAACGTTGGAGAAGAAGAGAATCAGTGGTTTTATATCTTCTATATTATTGCTAATCAATTTGTATATGAAGATATATTTTACACAATTAGACAACTTACATCCATTGTATACTTAATTACTTATATTCATTATATATATGACTTATAATAACCCTAACTACCATTTGCCAAATACTTCAAACATGTATGCAAAAAGATAAGGAGATGCGTATAGGCACTTTAATTTAAAAAGTACAAAATACATGGTTATCACCAATATTCAACATGTCTAGAAGCCTTATGTAGATTTTACGAGTCCTATTTGTTATATGTTAACATAAGTCTGGATGATGGACTTGTCCTAAAATTTGGAAGGTCTTAAAGGTATTCAACGAATTAGTGTTTGACACGTACACAATAACAACAAGCATTTTCAAGTGCCTTTCTTCACAAATGCTTGTTATGGTCTTGTTAACATGTTGTAAATTATGGTTTCCGCACCAGTGTTGAGATAATTATGAACTCATCAACTCCATGTTACCGTGCACTGAAGAATTGATTGCAGTATACATTCTCTTATGCACAATTCATTGGTGTGGTTGATTGAGTTTAAATGGTTCTTTATTTATAAAAATTTTTCTTTGGCTCGTCTTATATCATGTGCCCCTTGGCATATTCCTTTCTGATTTATTTTTTAAATGTATTAGTAGTAGTGGAAAATAATGGTGATTTATTCTCTATAATTTGCTATATGTATGGTAATTTGGCATTTCTAGATTGTTTTTGGATAAGCTATCTTCCTTTTTATCTCTTGGTATGTGATTTTGGTTACATGTGGGTTTGTTCTTGTTCTTAACTTATGCTTTTTTATATCCATTTCTTGAAATTATTCACAATTCTGAATGCAATAGTTATCATGAGAAGCGGCGGCTGGTATTACAAGGACAGGCTAGGACGTACCAGAGGACCATTAGAGCTTATAACTCTTAAAACTGCATGGGCTGGTGGGATAATTGATACACACACATTTATCTGGGGCGAAGACATGGATGAGTGGGCACCTATTGGAATGGTTTATGGCTTAGAGAAAGCAATTGCCACTTGGGAAGGTTAGTTCAAATTTGACATAGTTATTGTGGTTTGCTTCATAATTTTGCAGGCAATATTAGAACGCGATAAGCTTATATGCTTACTAGGTAAGTGTGCTTTACCCTACCCAGGAAATCTCATGCATACCATTTTAGAGCTTAAATGTTAATTAATTGACTCTTCACTATGATTTATGCTAACCGAATAGTTTGTAAGGTAGTATTTTGATTAATTGCTGCTGAATTATGCGTTGTTCATTTTGATCAGTCAGACTTGGTGCTGCTGCAACAGCTTTCCTTCACAAACTACAGAAAGGCATACCTCCCTGGACTCCTCTAAAGGGATTTGAAAAGAAGACTTACAAGGAATTACAAGAAGAGGCTATTGAGAGCAAAAAACGTGACATGGCAGTACTTCAAGCCAACGGTGGCATATGGCCTGGCGTAAGAACTCCTAGCCATGCGATGTTTCTTTGGGCTAGTGGCTCCGAACTCACTACAATCTTGGAAAGAGATCACATGCCCAACAAATACATTTCCAAAGAGCTGAGGTATCACCTTCCTAATTTCTCCTCTTCTTCGGTCATTCTGAATCAGATCCTCCATTTTGGTTTATAGACCATTTTCCACATTCTTCACATTTCATTTCTTTGTTTTAGTTTTGTATTAGGCAGTGCCTGTTGTTTGAAACTTTTGATGGATTGAGTTTGTGCAATTTTGTATTTTACTTGCTTTGTTATTGAGTTTGATGCTTAAAGACCAGAAAAAAAGAACGGGTCCAGTGTAGGAGTCTCACAGTAATGCATGGTATGGGGTGACAGTCTTATCTCTACCTTGCTGACAGGTTATTTTTGTGAGCCAAACTCAATTCATCCAGGTTACAAAAGAGCAAATTTACCATTATACCAATTGCATGCCTCATTGCTTAAAGGCTTCATAATATAATTAAATTATAAAGGTGCTCTTAAGCTTTTATTTTATTTTGTACAATAGGTTTGAGAAGCTTACTAGTAGTCATCTAGACCACATTGTCACAAAATTAAGTTTCTAAGCACCACTAACTTTGATTATGTACATCAATAGGACTTGGCTGGGTACTATGCTTTCAGTGTGATACCTTGGTTACATGGCTATGGAATCACTATTCTCTTTCTCAGTCATCTCAATACTACACCTCTAGTTTGTATTCTAATGCTTGTTTGTATTCTGTCTGTTGGTTAAGGCCTAAACTAAATTGTGTTTGTAGTTGGTCCACTCATTGTCATCTCTAAGCAAATCCATAGAATGAGAATGGAAATTTGGATGCCATTGGGCAGGAACCTTATTATACATTTGTTGAATTGCAGGAACTGTGGTAATTGTAGGTCTGTTGGTTCATTGTCTTGTTAGTTGTCAAATTTCACAAATTTGATCCTGTAAACATTTAGGATAAATTATCTGGATCAATTGAATCAGATTTTTTTGTCTTTTTTTTTTTAAAGGGGGGGGGATGAGTGTGGAGGGAAGGGAATTGGTGAAAACTTAAGAAGAACAACCAGAATTGATTATAAGTTGGTTTGGAATCAGTTGGAACAAATTGAGAATTGATTGAAGCTGTGGTCGGGAACTTTTTGAGGCTCACAGAGATCATATAGCATCAGGCTAACTAGTCTTTCTTCAGCTTCCTGAAGAAATTGACACTAACAGGAATTGCTAGGAACAAGTCAAATTCCATCTGAATAACCGAATGTGGTCAAAATTTGCCAGAATATAATTAAGTATCCACCAAGCTACAGCTGATTCTTTGAAATTAGTAGACTTCATGATTGGACCCACCTTATTCCATCCCTGGATCAGTAGGATGTTGCAGGCCATGTCTCTAATATTTTTGCAGACTATTTTGGTTGCAGACCATATATCTTTCAAATTGGGATGTCTCTAAGATTTTTGGCTGCAGACCATGTCTCTAAGATTTTTTGCGGACCATGTCTCTAAGATTTTTGGCTGCAGACATGTTGCAGACCATGTCTATAAGATTTTCGCAGACCATTTTGGCTGCAGACCATGTCCTATGAAATTAGTATGTTGCAGACCATTTTGGCTTTAGTACACCAACCTTTTGTCTCTAAGATTTTCTAATTTTTTTTTTTAATAAAGGTCATATATCTTTGAATGTGGTCCTTTGCAATTTTCTTTTTGTATGATCCCTTCTTGTATGCTTGTTATTTTCAGTCTTAGTAGCAAGTAAACCTTTTTTATCCTCCCCTGCAAGTGTCTACTTATCACAAGGAAAGGAGTGATATGCTGACAGTTGGTGTTGGTATAAATGCAGGAAGAGACAGTAGCAATTAGTCATTTGCTATTCTGACTTTGTTGCACTTCCTTTAGCTGCTGCTGAGGGACCTGGTTTGGTTACTCTGTTTATGTTTCCTCTTTTTCCTATTTCTAATATGCTGTGGAAGATTTTTTGTTCTATTGGTTGCTTATTATCTTTGTTCAGTACATTTACATGCAGGCCATTCTTTTTCTGAATTAGTCTGCAATAACTTCATGAAATATAAATCTTATGGTCTGCTTGAGTTGGTTTTTCTTGGTGGAATTTAATTCTTAATCTTCTTGAAGGCATGCAAGGTTTTGAGTGAGGTCTTGATCTCATGTACAGGTACCGACTTGCAAAAGTAATCCCTGGATTAAGGCCTTGGGAAGTTTTAAGCGTAGAACAAGCCATGGACCAAATTACATATGACGGAGAGTGGTACCGTGAACCTCTTGGTTCATACACCACAGGTCCACCATATATCCAGCTGTGGAATAGAGACGTGAAGGTAGCCTCGTTTGTTTTGAGAATAAGCTCTTTTTTCATTTGCCTTCACCTTAATATCTTTGTCATTCTTTCAACTAAACCTTTTTCTTTTCTGATGAGGCACTAGCAGTTATCCAATCACGTAGGTTATTTCACAACAATGGCATGAAGGCTGATTGATTAAGGTCTTTGTGCTATGTTAAGACAGCTATAGTAGGAAAAGATGCAGGGATACAAGAAATTGAATCGTGAAACATGCACTTCAAAAAGAATAATCTGAAATAAGTACTGTGGTTCAGCAGTTGTTAGTTGTGGGTCAGTCCCATCTTTCTAAGAAGAGTTTTATTATGGTTAGGCAGTAAGCAAAATAAACTAGTGATCATGTCAGTCTTATGCCGAACATGTTTTGTCTTCAGCGGCTGTTTATACAATCTTTATAATCTTTGATCCTGCTGCTGATCGATCGAGGTCTAGTTCACCAACTAACTAATGAGGATGCTTAAGAAGAGTTTTACTTACTAGTAAGCACAAGAAAACAGTGATTGCTTCAAACTTATTGTTGAATATGTTTGTATTTATCCGCAGAGGTTGTTCACAATCTTCTACAACCTGAGCTACAGAGTGTACAACAAATTGGCGCGGACGATTCCTGGTTATACCCAAGTAATGGAGAAAGTGCGTGCCGACACAGACGCACGGGATCAGCGGCGTCGGGAGAAGAGGGAAGCGCAGAAGAGGGCTGAGACTGAAGCCGCCGTATACGGCCGACGTGTCTCATCCGATCCATAGCCGAGGCATGGATGCTGGTGAGCTGCTCCCTTCCTGCTCGTAGGTCTTTTCTGCCGCTTTCTTGGACCATTTTGATCCGAGGTGAACATAACACAGCAAAGATTCTCCTGATGACAGAATTTGCTGTTCCAGGTGTGTTGTTATCAACTCCTTTTTTTACCTTCTCTCAGAATGCTAATCTATCTGTTTGCAATTTTATTTTATTTTATTTTTTACTGCATAAAGCATATATTTTTATTTATTTGGATACATTGCAAGTGGTACAGCAATCTCCTCCAATAATGCCATAATTATGATATTAAATTGACTCAAGAGACGGGGACACAAACCAATAAAATTCAACATGGCCACAATCAATTATTATGTAGGCATCACCTAACCCATGAATGAAAAACGAAGACTCATGCTGACCGCATGAGTCGACGTCAAGACATTTGGTTGTCCTCCTCAAGCAATAAAGGAAGGAGGTCAAGACATTTGGTTGTCCTTCTCGAGCAATAAAGCCCAGTCCTTAGGTTACAGTCTTAAATGACATAAGAGCACAAAAAAAATAAACTACTTTACAGTGCTTGAGATTGTTAGTACCAAAGACTAACTAACTAATTGGTCGACGGATGATATTATTAGTCCTTAATCACAAATCATGTTCTCATCGCGATCAAAAAAAAAAAAAAAACAGCCCCCACCGACAGATATAGGAAATTTGGGTTTCTATTAGCGGTCCGATCCGATTGGATTGTCCCATTTCGGACGATCCGATTTAATTATTTATTTTCTTTTCAAGAAACGGCATGATATGATGAGGTTTATCACTTACTAGGGAGGGGGTGCTGTTTTGTTGTTTTCTCCACGCCATCGGCTTTGACCCGACAAAGAACAGAAAACTAGAATTAGTTAGATCAATGGTTTCGAATCGATCAAAAATATTATATGAATAATTAATTAAAACCGGTTTGGTTATGATTTCGAATTCGATGTAACCGGACGGTCTGATCGTATGATCAATCAAATCTCTACTCGAAATATCATTACTTGATCATAAATTATGATTTTTTTTTGTTATAAATTAATTAAATATATGCATGCGTGTGTAAGTAAAAGTTGGAATCTGAATGACCAAAGAAGAGAGCCGCCACATCTGAAACTACAAAAAAGGATAAAAAAAAAAAAAAAAAAAACTGGCAAGATATGGAGTGGTAAACTAATCGACTGATTCTTATCAACAACACCCACACATACTTAGTGCACCTGAGAAGGTTACTCTCTCATCTCTTCATTTTTTGTTCACATTACTGCACTGCCAAATCCCCAAAACACATAAGAAACAAAGGTGACAAGTAGATGATGATGGACTAGACACAACTATGGCACGCACGAAGATTTTGATGATGGCGGTGACTCGACACACGACCCGTATTCCTCCTCCTCCTCCTCGCGAAGCTCATACGGCGGCGGCGCCCCCTTCATGCAGAAGCATCTGATCAAAATGCCAGACTCCTGAAAGATTGTTCAAAGTAGAGCATTAGCAACACAGATTGCATTAGTGATCTCAATACACAAGTAATGATATCTTCTCCTCTTAGTATCTATCACACAAGTCCCCACCATGTCCTTTTCCCACTCTTCTCAACTGAGCAACATATTCAGATATCTTCTTAATTGCTTCCACCTGAAAAGTTCAACAAAAGAAGAAACCAATGGGTGAGAAATCCTAAATGTGCACCATGAGATCACACCATTCCCTCACATTCACAAGAATCCAAATCTTGCGTTAATTTTTTTTTTTTTTACTGCCATCCGAATAAAAATCTAAGTCCCAAATGTGCTAAATTGCCCTTAAACAACTAAGTTTCATATGAATGCAGAATTGCCAGACATGAAGTGAAGGCAACAACCAGAACGAAACAGGGAGCAAGCCTCACCTGCTCGCCAAGAAACTCGGTCTCGATAAAGTCTGCCATCTGAGCATCATTACACTTTTGAGCTACCTGTTCATCCAAATCTCATACTTGATTATAAAAAAAAAAACCAAGTGATAAACAACCAGCCGATGCATTCGAGAACAGAGTCACTCACTTTGTGTAGACTCAGTAGCTTCTCGTTCGTCAGCTTCTCGATGGCCAAAGCCAATTCCATTGCTGAAACAGAGACCGCAACACAGGCGCATGGCCGCATGATTGGAAAAGATTAAAGATGAAACCAACTAAGCATAACCAAACTCGAGCCATAAACAAACACGTCCGATGAATCACTAAGAAACTCATGCCTTGTATGTCAAACAAGTATTTAGCAAAGGCAATCTATGTCGAATATAGAAGCATGTGTGAACACTATCACATTTTTTTCGCAGGAAACAAAATGTATCTGAAATCCTGATATTATCTTGTATTTTCACTTATTTTTTTTGGCTGTTCGACATGTACAGTAGTACACTTAGGTGCCTGTGAATTTGCAGATCTATGCATAAGCTTGATATCAGTAAGCATCTAAAAGTTCCATGCCACATAATTCAAAGACATATCTTGTATCTCGATCAAGAAGATAATACCAATTATAGCGGTGAATTAGAACTCACCATGCAGTGCATCACCTTTCTCAGGATGATCAAACTCGGACAAAGGCGAAATAATCGGCAGAAGCTTCACTTTCCCTCCCCTTTTGTTCTGATTCACAAATCATAAAAATCTTAATATAAAACACACATATGAGTGTTTATGGAGGACTAGAAGATTGGTAAACACCTGATACTCCATCAGCTTCTGAGCATGGCCTCTTTCCTCTTCGCTAGATTCCTTGAAGAACCTGAACAAGTGGCAGCACAGCTGATCTCACCCTTTTGCACCCCCCAAAAGGAGATGAATGAAAGAAGAGGTTGGTTTTAGGTTCGCCAAAGACTTACTTGGCAAGGCCTTTGAGAGCAACATTGTCCCGATCGAAGTAGGCAAACATGGAATGGTACACATACGATGCATTGTACTCCACACTGAGATTAAAGCACCCAAAAGGATGATGACCAACAAAAAGGTCAGTAACATAGCAACTAGAAATCACTCTTCTAAGATAACAAGCTTCTCAAACACCAGTCAACAGAGTAAGAACAAAAATTTTAGCTTCAGGATTTCGGAATCTAAATAATAGAACAAATACTTCCAAAAAAAAACACATGTCTTCTTCCTCTCGGGAGTAAGACAGCATCAAGAAAACACGCTTAAAGACATTGGCGCCATAAATCAAAGAATAGTAGAACACCAGATCTCCGGGAAGATCACCAACTTGATCTGTTCAGAGTCATAGTAAATCGAGATAGCCGTGCAAAGATTTGAGATACTGTGAAAGATGCCAGCCGGAAAAGAACAAAATTACATCTTTTTCGCTACAGATTCCTTACTGGGAAAAAAAAAAGTAGGATCTTATAGAGGAAATATCAAAGGAAAAGTCACCAAAGACGACGAAAATTGAGAAAAGAGAGAGAAGAAAGAAGTGATCCATGGGTTGGGGGAAGAGGATACTTGATCTGAAGGTTGATGGCGGCCTCGCTGTCGTCGGCGTACTTTTGGCGAGCGAGGGACTGGTCGGGGGCAGTGGGCACGAGGCAGAGCTCGCTGTGCTTGAGCTCCTCGAAGGGCTCGAAGACGACGCCGGTGATGACGTGGCCTCGGGAAGCGGCGACCACGGGCCCGCCACGGGTCTTACCTTTCGGAAGGCTCAAAGCGAGGCGGAGGGAAGCGCAACCGCCGCCGAGACGTAGGGCAGGAGGCGGCGGCGAGGCCTCGGAGGAAGAGGGGGAGAGGAGAGGGAGAGGATGAGGAGCCTTGAGAAGCATCGTGTCAGAAGAGAAGCGCCGGGGAATCGAGGAGAATGGGAAAGGATTGGGACGAGGGAACACCGGAAACGAAGGGTTGATATAGTAATGTGGGAGACAGGGAGACGAAGCGGACGGTGGAGATCGATGGGGGTAGAAACGGGTGCGCATGGCGGGCTCGTGGCAATCACACGGCTGTGGTCGCCTCGTGATAGGGTCGTGCATTCCTGATGAGGTGTCTTTTCCTCAAATATCCATTTTTTCTTTGTACGTGCGGTTATAATCCATCCTCTTAAAAGATTGAATTGTTTTATGAGCTGCATTTATTATTTCCCTTTTTTTTTTAAAGGAAAGGACTTAGATCTCAATCCGTTATTAATTTTAGTTATTTATTAGACAACCTTTTTTTTTCTCTCTCTCTGTTTCTTTATCCATATCAAGGAATTAGTAAAATACAAAAAAAAGGAGAATATAATAAATTTGTAAAAAAGAGTGTAACTAAAGACTTATTGGTGATTGATTATTTTATCGATCCATTAATAAAATTACCAAACGAATTATTTAAAGGCAGAAAATTGTTTTTTTTTTTTTTTTGTGCTTTATCGTCCACAGCAAACGGACAATGAAGATGGAGATTTGGAAATGTTGCAGGGAGCGCAGACGTGACCGAAACAGCGGAACGATGCTGCGGATAAGCTGTTCGACGAAAGGCGCGTGCACGCCCCGTGCCCTGATGGGGAACTTTTTTTTGTTGGGCGCCCGTGAGGTGCTTTGGACCCGTGCGGGCGGTTGTTGGCATGCGGGGCTCGTCCGCTGGCCACCGCACTGCGCCGCTGGCCTTCTCTTGGTAGCGTTCATGGCAGCCGCCACACGCCGACGTGCCCCCACCGCCCAAGGAGGAGGGGAGAGACAAAAAGACATTAAAGGCCAGTCGAGGATACATAAGATAAAAAAAAAGTGTGTGCTTTGGTAGAAAGCTTTGTGCTTGTTATTAGTCAACCGCTGGCCATTGATTTGACTCGGCCGGAGGTGGTGAGCTTTGAATCCTTTTCACGTTTCATTTCTTTACATATGTATACATTTTGTTTTTATTTTTTATGATAATTGTTGTCTTTTTTTTTTCTCGTGATTATTCTTTTAAGCTAATTAAATAAATAAATATACTCATGAAGTTGATGATTTTTCATATTCGTTGATCCAAATTTATTTTTAATATTTTTTTTTCATAATCCAATTTTTTATAGCTACTGTCCATCAATTGATCGTTGTTCAATCAATAGAAAGCGAACAAATTTTATTTAATATTAAAATCATAAAATATTTAAGTATATTTTAGATATGAATCAATGGATCCATGTGTATACACGTGTATGTGTATGTATGTATATTTGTGTGTATATATATGTATAATTATTTTTTGCTCATTGATTATTCTTTTAAGCTAAATTAAATAATATACCTATGAAGTTTATGATTTTTCATATTCGTTGACCTAAAATTATTTTTAATATTATATTTCCATGATCCAAAATTTTATAACTAATCTACATCAATTGATCCATGTTGGATTTAGATCATAAAAGCGAATAAATTTTATTTAATATTAAAATAAAAAAAATTAAATATATTTTCGATATGAATCAATGGATACTTATGTGTGTATATATATATATATATATATATATATATATATATATATATATATATATATATATATATATATATTTGAAATTTTTATTGACCCATCGTACTATACTTCAAAATAACTAGTTTAAGTGACCTTCTGTATTATAGTTTTGTATCAGCCTACTCTATTAGAAATAGGGTTACGTTGTTATATAAAATAATGATCAAAATTATTATTGACCTCTCGTACTATGCCTCAAAATCAAAAGTACCCCCCATACTATGATTTCATACCAAAGTGACCCCCTCAGTTAGAAATAAGATTACGCCGTTAGGTAAAATAATTTGAGAGTTTATTTTTGATTTGGGGATTAAAACTAAACAGTCTCCAGGCCCTAACATGTCATCCCCTCTCTACATTTCTTAAACAATCTCCATTACCCATACTTCTCTTCACCTCTATCGACATTTATTTATGCTACTCCGATCTTAGCTCCCCTTCGTCTTTCCGTTGTGTCTCTCTTCTCCTATCCTGTGACGGTCTCAGTTCCTCTAATGCGTGATTTTTAGGAGATTAATTTTTAATTAAATAAAATAATGAAGTGTATAATAAATAAAAATTATCATCAATCAAGCTTAAAATATAAAACAAATTCAAACAATGATGAAAGTTATGACCAATTTTTTTTATGACTTTTCTATCACTTAATATCATTGTATTAACATTCACACGATAAATTTGATGAATAGGGGAGGTGTATTTGGTTAATATATTATAGTACAGGGGTGTCTTTGATTTTTTAAAGTTTTTTCGCATAGTTTTACTATATTAAAAATCAAATAGACGCCCCCACCCACCCCCAAACCCAAATTTTAAAAATAAACCTTGTTACCCTTTTTATTTACAAAAGGGATTTGTTTAACATCTTTATAATAGTACATGTTGAATCTCAGATTTTGATGATGAAATCAATTGATTAGTTATTGATCTAATATATGTGTTAGAGTTGATTGATGCAGGATTAACTACGACAGAGAGAGAATTACAATCAGATGTAGGCCAGAATCAAGTCCGGGCATCGGGTCGGGGTTTGAACGATGCAGTGGGAATTCGCCGGAAGCTTGCCGGGTGTTCGTCGGGAGCTCACCGAAGGGATCAAAGACTTGCCGGGAGTTCGTCAGAAGCTTGCCGAAGGTATCATAAGCTTACTAGGAGTTCACCGGGAGCTTGCCAAGATGACATCGGGAGTTCGCCGGAAGAAGACCAAGAGGCTCGCCGAAAGATCGTCGGGGGTTGCCGAAAAAGATTGCCGGGAGTCAAGAGGGTCTTGTTGGACTTGGTGGTCACATTAGTTGTAATTGATTAGTCATAGTTAGTATCAGTTTGGGTTTGAGTTGTACTTGAGTTAGATTTGGAAGGAATCCAAATTAATTCAAGTGAGGTAAACCAGGTCTATTATGGGGATAGATTAAGCTCAGGTTGAGCTCAATTCATTGACCTGTAAATGAGTCAACAGGAGGTATGAGTTGGGTATGCAAAAGTATAAAAAAAAGAGCTTTTGCGGGATTCTCAATGGTAGTACCGCTAGTGGGTGACGATGGTACCGCCTAGGTCGACGATGGTACCGCCCATGCGGCGTTAGTACCACCGTAGCCCTGGTTTCGAGCGATTGACGATGGTAGTACCGTCGGTAGTATCGTTTGTACCTAGAATTTACGAAAATGTTTAAATTTTTGACTCTATTTCTGAAGCTAATCGGGGTTTATAAATAACCCAAGATTTCTTAGATTTAGAATAACAATTTTAGGCTAGAAATTATGAGAAAAAAATTATGTGCTAAATTTGTAAGAAAAAGAAAAGGGGTAGGTGGGTGAGGAAAATATTACAATACTTGTAAATATCCCATGTAAGATTGTAACGTTCATCTCCTGAAAATGAGAGAGAAAACTGTAAGAGTTTGATCTTTACCCAAAGAAGATTATTAATTGATACCGATGGGCCTCGACGAAGAGGACTCAGAAGTGGATGTAGGCTAAGATTGAGGTTAAACCACTATAAAATTGTAAATTCTCTTTACTTGTCTTATTTACTATTTTAAAT
This sequence comes from Ensete ventricosum, assembly GCA_029747655.1. NCBI lineage: Eukaryota > Viridiplantae > Streptophyta > Magnoliopsida > Zingiberales > Musaceae > Ensete > Ensete ventricosum. The sequence continues at coordinate 3,615,423 of JAQQAF010000001.1, read as the reverse complement.
TATTCTTAATTAGAAAAGCAAGACATCATTTTTCAATTATGTTTTAAATCATTTAATTATTCGCCTTTAAGTCCAAGAAATGCTTCCGATTCCGATTTTACCTAAACAAAAAATTTTCTTTAAAACATAATTTTACCCCCCACCCCCACCCCTACCCTCTTTCTTAGTGTCAATTGATCCTAATAGTATAGGGGTCACTTTGATGTAAAATCATAATATGGGGAGTCACTTATAAGAGTTTTAAAGTATGAGTGGTTATTTTGATTTTGAGATATAGTAGACGGGCCAACAAGAATTTCAGTATATATATATATATATATATAATAGTCCCCAAAATCCTAAGTAAAGATATATCTAGTGGCTTAATGAAATTTCCAACCAAAGTCACACCTAAAAGGAAATAATAAAACAAAACAAATAAGA